>CM061533.1:11784131-12515926 GCA_030545055.2 Neoaliturus tenellus | reverse complement strand
ACAGTCGAGTAACACCGAGATATTTCCTGGCGGCTGATGGAGAGTTTTGTTTGTCACCTGTCAAACTGTTATGCTAATCAATCTTTTCATCTAATATATAAAGCAGGGTGTAAGAAGGAATCATAGGCTCATTCGAAAGTGGAGTTTCACCATGGTTTCAACGTCAGTGTTAGTGGTGTTAGTTTTAGCATGTGAGTTTCATTCGTATGTAATTTTAATGTTTTTGTTGTGTTTATTTAGAATGTCATCACAGCAATTGGCTAATTTTAACTATTTTATGATTTTGTCATAATATAAATTTTTATGGATGAATTTAATAATCTTATGTACTATGAAGATAAAATATATTACTTAAGAATGTATTCTCAATCAAAATAGTCGTAGTGAAACTTTAGTGATTTGTATATTATACGATTTAAGGTGAAATACTAGTGAAAATTTTTAAATTTACTTTATAAAATTATAATAATTATTTTAATCTGTTATTTAAAACTACTTAAATAACAGTTAAACGTATAACTAAACGTAAATAACTACTTAAATAAACAGTCTCCACTTAAACCGAGTTTGTTAGTTAGGATCTTCACAGACATTGGGTTAGTATTTTTACACCACTTAGATCAGCCTACATTTACATTGTTAAATAGCCACACTAATTACATGTTACACACAGATACACAATAAACATTCAAAATATGGATAGGATCAGTATTTATTTAAGGTTTCCAATATGATAATCCCAGTTGTTCAGTAATTTTTCAAATTCATGTTATGTTCTGTCGTTCTGTAAGTCTTCATATTTCATTCAAGAAACAGCTGGTAGTGGTGGAGCGACAAGCTTTCCCCGATTTGGTAGGAAGAGCAGTGTCGCCACTCTAAAACTCTAAAAATAGTTTGCATTGATGCTGGGAGGGTGTTTTTCATAGATACACGTATTTTCATTTTGCCATTGTATAATGTAGTATTGGTAGGCCAGCCTTATGTCATACCACGTTTAGTTTTATGAATATATATGTAAACAAATTGTTGTAGGCCTTTTGTTGTAAATTTTTTGTTAGATTTGGACCTCGATGATATGTAGTTAACTTGTCGAGGCCAGTGTATGTAATTTGTCATGTTCTGAGTTTATAAACAAATTAATTAATTAGTTAATATGACTCTAAACGTTGGTATTTTCAGTTGGCGCTTATGGGTTTCCCAAGTCAACAATCAAGGAAGAAACATTAGCCGAGAGCTTTAAATAAAATTTGATAACGGAAGAGCTACGTTTTCTTTACTGAATCCTGGTAAGCAGGTCGTCATTTGCTATCTTAGAGACTTCAAGTGGATTTTAAGGCACAAGTTTGAAGTGTAAAAGATAGGGATAAATGACTTGACATTCTTAGTACTTTAAAATACTATTAGCGTTCAACAATGTAAAAGGCTGAAAACAGATTAAAATATCATTTCAAAAATATACAAAAGCAGTTTATGTCACATTTAATTTGAATGTCGCAAATATTGATGTGGAGAAATTCAGGTCTCTTTAATGTATTTGTATAAAAAATTACTTTTATAAAGAATATGAGTTACTTTGAAGGTAAATTAATTTGATATAATATTAGTAATGAATGATAATCAAAATTGATATTATGTATAACATTTTTTTAATTTTGTGTCTTCATTTTGAATTCGAAGACATATTTTATATTATTTAGATTCCACTTCACAAATGTCTTTTATTGATTAATAAGGTAATAAACTGAATCACAAGTAAAATATTGAGCTTATAACTATCGTTTAATTAAATATAAATTATGAGGAAATAAATTAAAAGTAACAATATCTTAACGGCTTACTGAAACTCGCAATTTTTTAATTTCATTATCCTTAAATCACACAATACTTTATTCGTGTTAACGGATGTTTTACGGGTGTTGGTTTAACTCCTGGTTTTACATTTGCTTCAAAAAAAAAAAAAAAAAAAAAAAAAAAAAAAAAAAAAAACTACAAGGAATGCGGTATAACAAACAAAACTAAAGTTTGAAAATAATTAATTATGAATTTAATTGTGATCGAAACAAAGATTTTTATGGATCGATAAATCAGAAAATACAGTAAAGAAGTCGTATAATATGTAATAGGGACATGTTATAATGGAAAATAAATCCAAAATGATGATACACAACGCCCTTTTATTCAATTTGCTTGAAAAACTAAACTAAACAATTATTTTGTAGGAAATGGTGCCATCTTAAAAGGAGAACTAGGGCGATCTCTAACTGGACGATCAAAGCTACAGACAACAGCGTGTCATGACGATCCTGTAAACTGCATTCAATTTGGAAAAGGTATTAGACTTAAAGCTGTGAAACAAGATCAGTGTATACACTTCAACTGGACTGCCAGCGGCAATCTCACTTTAGCAGATTGCTTCGACTACGGGACCGATTACTGGTACGGTGGCCCAGAAAATATCGTGCAGTACTGGCCCTTCAGCAATATGACATTCAAGCAGTTTTCCTACATAACCAAAATGGAAGTAAATTGTGCAGTTGCTGAACCCTACTGGGTGACGTCTTCGGGGTTCTACGTTATTGTTGATAAGAAAACCCCCCTTTTCATTGACGCTAATAACGACTACAAAAACGGACTTTGCCTCGTAGCCAAACAGTACCCCCCATATCTGCCCCGTGGAGGAACGTACCTCGGCTACAAGATCTGTACGTACGACAACGTACGAGACGCGCACATGAATGCGGTTCTGAGTGATTTAGGAAGCCCAACAGGCATACCTGACAAAAGAATGATTAAACATCCTGTATGGTCGACTTGGGCTCGCTACAAGCTGAACGTGAACGACTCTATCGTCCGAACGTTCGCCCAGGATATCATCGACAGTGGGTTTAACAATAGCCAAATCGAAATCGACGATAAGTGGGAAACTTGTTATGGATCCTCCTATTTTAACACGAGCAGATTCCCCGATATGCCCGCTCTCGGAAAGCACCTTCACAAGCTCGGCTTCAGAATTACGCTGTGGAACCACCCGTTCGTCAACGTCAACTGTCATATGTTCAACAATTTGAAGGAGAATAACTACCTGATCCCAGACCAGACGGGAAACGTGACGAGTGTATGGTGGGATGGCGTGGCGGGTGCCGTGGACTTTACCAACCCCGAGGCTGCTCGATGGTACCTCAACCATCACCGCGACATGATGGCTCTCAACCACATCGACGGCCTCAAGCTGGACGCCGGTGAATCCAGCTGGCTTCCGCAGGTCAGTCACAAACAGTATTACAATAGTTAGATTGTTCTTATCTTTACTAACAAGTATAAATTCATATTCAAGGGCTGGGGACGCTCTTGAAAAATGAAATGTTTTATAATAGATATGTAAATTACTTTGTGTAAAAATTGACAATGGCTGTATGGTAATCAATGTTTTCACCTACTTCTTCTAAAGTAATCGATTCATAGGTTTTAGGCTTTTGGAAAGATAACTTAAGACCCAAAATTATACTCAGCTGGCTTTGTTGGTTTCCATTGCAATAAATGTATATTTCTATTAACATTGCCTTATTTAACTATTATTCACTAATAAATTTTGTTGAACATACTGTAGGTTAATCCAGAAAATACCTGTTTATTTGCAAGGAACGATATGTATTCATTTGCCAACGTGCTATACTAACTTGTTAATAAATTATACAACAAATTGTTATAATTAACTATAACAACAGGTAATGAGAAATGGTTTGGACTCTTCCTATTCGATAACAAAAAACGAAAAAATTTCAGATTATTAATGGATTATAATATCTAAGAAAATAATATTATAAAACGTCTTAATGTGTTTAGCAGCATTAACATAAAATTTTGTTTTATTCTACTTAACATCAAATTAAATTCCTTACATACCCTCTTAAGAGTGTATGTACTTTTAAACACACACACACAAATTTTTCAAATCGTTTCTTATAATCAACAATTATTTCAATTTATACCTATTAATCCTTACTTCAGATAAAACCTTTATACATAATACTTGTTTAAGTTCACTTATGACTGTGTATTTAGTTTAACAGTAAGTCGGAACACATTTCTTTATTTATGATATTTGATAAAAAGTCAGCTTTATTGATTTACATTTTACTGTTTACGCTCTTCCAACATTAAGTCTTTACTGTTTTTAGATAGATGATCGCGCCGGTGTATACTTTATTTAATGTTTTTAGCTGTTATACTATAAAAACCAATAAACTTCCCTTTCAATGTAATAAAAAATCAACGAACTCAAAAAAGGAAGTGTGGATGTCCAAGAGGATAGATATTTAGTTTATTGATTTACCTAAAAAAAAACTTTTATTTGAGCTCTACCAATGACACAATTGTTGAAATCGAATGTAAAGTGTATTAGGAGTTTATTGTTCAAAAAAATATGTTAGTATTTAATATATATCAATCATATAACACAATTACATTTCATTGAAAAAAATACGTTTACTTCTAAATCTATAATATCCTACCAATCTAATTTTGTTATTTTTTCAGTAATCATCCAAAACAACAATTAATTCTAATAGCAGCTGTGATATGACAGACTTTGAAAAAGCTCAACTGAGTCCCAATGTTACTCAAATTGGAAAATGTCAAATTTTGAATCATAGATAGCACCTTTATTTTGTATCCAACTCGCATAACATTTTTGCGATAAGATTAACAGACCAAGCCCTAACCAATGACACCAGAGTCTTAGAAATATGTTGAAAATTTCAGAAGTTTCAATTACTAAAAAAAACCCTTAAGAGTCATCTTCACCCTTGGGGCCAGTAGCCCATTGATGCGCAGTCGGCAATGTTAACTATACGGCTTTTAATGCAAAAAATAGTATTTGATTCCCCTCTTTTTTACGCCGTTTTTCAACCGATTTTCTTTAATTTTTGTAAGTGTTTAGTTAAATAGTTATAATAGGTACCTTATACCTCGAAATTTTGAAAATTTTACTAAATTTTAAAATATTACTAAGGAAAATCGAGTTATTTGCGACGTCACAGAGAGTAATACTTGTTAAATTTTCAAAGTTTCAACCCGTATGGTTAACATTGCCGACTGCGCAAAATGGGCTACTGGCACTGGGGTGAAGATGACTCTGAACTAAATCAATAAACTTCCGCAGATCCCCAAGCTGAACGCGGACCCGGAGGACCAGCCTAACGCGTTCAGCGCGGCGTACGCGAGGACGGTCGCCCAGTTCGGTCCTCTGACGGAGGTGCGGGTGGGACACGGCACCCAGGACCTTCCGATCTTCGTCCGGATGCTCGACAAGGACTCCAAGTGGACGTTCGAGAACGGCCTGCCCACGCTGCTGACGACGCTGTTTCAGCTGAACCTGAACGGCTACACGCTGGTGCTGCCGGACATGGTCGGTGGCAACGAGTACAACCACGACGTGGTCACCAAGGAGCTGTTCATCCGTTGGCTCCAGGCTAACACCTTCATGCCGGCCATACAGTTCTCCATCGCACCTTTTGATTTTGATGACGAGGTGAGTCTTTTATTTTTGACGTATCTTTGCAAAACTAAAATGCCAACATAGTTGTGATCTTAAAATCCCTCCTAATATTTATTAAATTCATCGTTTACGAGTTTTATATAAAGGGTGTCTCGGAACTCACTAAGGACCTTTACATGTGTTATTCCTGGACCAAAGACAAGCCAAAATATATTTAAAATCTACAAAACTCCATAGTTACGCTACAGGCGCCATTTTGTATTTTTTAAAGAATAATTATTAATGTAAGAAAGGATTAATTTGAAATTCGGTAGACAGCTTTTTTAAGTTAAGACCCAGATGGAATAAAATAATCAACTGTTTATCATTCATATTTTCAAAATGGTGTCTGTTTAAAATCTTTAACCTTGAATTGCATAAAAACTACATGAGGTAGCAAACTTTATGTAATTATGTCTATTTTGTAAGATTCAATTTAAAATCCAACGGTGTGAAAATTATGAAAATCTGTTCATGAATAATCGAGATAGAACAATGTTAATACAAAAATAGTCACGCATCTGAGCTGGTTGCTGTGCGAAAAGCGCGGTTGCGGCGCCAGCTCAACAATGGTATTTTTACCAAAACTGCTCTCGGTGAAGCGGTACGACAGTGACTAGCCTCAGACAAATTGCTCTATCTCAATTATTTATGAACCGATTTTCATAATTTTTACACTGTTGGATTTTAAATTAAATATAAAAAAAACACATAAATTTATAAAGTTTGCTATCTTAGGTAGTTTTTATGCAATTTAAGGTTAAATATTTTAAACAGCCGCCATTTTAAAAATATGAATGATAAAAAGTTGATAATTTTTTTCCAGATGTGTCTGTATTTAAAAAAGCTGTGTACCAGCTTTCAAATTATTACGTCTAAACTTTCTTAAAATAATAATTATTCTTAAAAAAAAATTGGTTGGGAGAAGAATAGTTGATTGAATCATTAGACAGCTCTTTTAATTAAAAATGCTAGCAAGTCTGGAAGAACAGATTTTTTACTTGTAAAACATTTTAAAACTAATTGGCTCAAGATCAACTGAATCTTTGGTCGAATTTCGACCAGAGGGTGATCGCTAGTATTAGTTAATACTCTAACAAAATCAGGTTGTTTGATTTACTAATTAAATAACAATAATTTTAATTTAAACTTATTTACAAAATCGTCAACCCGAATGATATTTTAAAACCTTCTTTCGGTCCAACAGACGGTGATTATATCGAAGAAGTTCACGTCGCTGCACGTGGCATATACCGGCCACATCATCAGGGCGATGAAGGCCAGCGTGCGGTACGGCAAACCAGTGAACCCGCCCATCTGGTGGGTAGCGCCCACCGACCCTGTCGCCCTGGCCATCTGGGACGGTAAGCAGCCTTATTAGTAGTGAGAAATAGCTGGGAAACATGAGTGGACGGTAGGTTGGTTGGCTGGTCAGGGGGCAAAACGGACCGCCTGTTTGAAACTGAAGTCAGGTGTCTCTAGAGCTCGGGAGTTGACCTTGTTCGTAGTCAATTGGCTGTCTGGTTCCATCTTCTAGTGATTTTTATCCAATTCTCTCGGAGACCCCTCCATCACCTACATTAAACATTAAAAAAACAATTGCCCAGAAAGGTTCTTTAAAACATAAACTGAAATAGACAACTAACTGATTTACGGATATTTTCACAAAAATGATAAATAGACATTTAGGTTTTGCCCCTAAAGGTTCCTAGCTGCAATTAACTTTGACCTAGGTGTTGAATTGTAAATGCTATAAATGAAAACCGTCCCTTTTGATCTTTTGTGCTCTTAAGGTAAATTTTATCGATTAAATTGTTTACCAAGGGATTTTCTCATCAAAAAACTACTTTTCAATAAAATATATAAATAAAAAACATGTAAATATTAATATTATACGTTTATGCTGTGAGATTTTTATTTTTTACTTTGCAACATATAATAATTTAAAATTATTAACGTTATAATTTACGTATCAAAGAATTTTATACTACAAAATGAAAATAACGTTTATAAAAATAACTACAAAATGATAAAAAAAGAAAATCATTTCGAACTAAACCTGAAATAAATTAAATTGAATTTTTTTTTAATGGGAGACTCTAAATTTACCTTGTAACCATATATCATGAAAAATGGGAAACTCACGTTTCAAGGAAAGTACAAAACCGAAAAAGTTTAAAAGTAAATAAAATATTAGCTACATATAAAACCCCTAATGAATCTGATAAACTACTTGAATAATTTGTTTTAACATCCATGCAATGTTTAAACAATCTCAGTTTTTTAAGTGAAATACTATAAAAACTTGCATGGCATAGTTGATTTTAAAGTGTTTAACAATGTACTTGGCTAACTTTTTAATCCCCGCCTCTTCTCCAGAGTACCTGCTGGGAGAGGATATCCTGGTGGCTCCAGTGATCGTGAAGGGGGCGACCTCCCGGGACATCTACCTGCCCTGTGGCCACTGGCGGGACGAGGCCGACCCTTCCCACAGCGTCTATGTTGGGCCCCGGTGGCTCAAGGCTTACCCGGCACCGCTCGACGTGCTCCCCTTCTTCTCGAAGGTGGGCGGCTGCGACGAGGTGGCGGTGGCGGGAGAGAGGAGCGCAGAGAATCTGTCATGAGGGCCTTCATAACTTCCATCGTTGAAATGAAAGGGAGTTTGACTTTGTGATATTTGATATTGTCCACATTATTTTAAATACTATTTTTTACATTGTGTAATTTATTATTTAACTTATTTTTATTACGAATGTGTGTTGTGATTTGAAAATATGTAAAAATTAAATATATTTATTTGTACAATCGCTGTTTTTTCCTTTTTTAACTTTACTTATTTCATTTAATTTTCAATATTATAAATATTGCATATTCTACACGAGTATGCAATAACAAATCAATATGTAACGATATCTATTATAAAACTTATTTTAGATCAAGTTAAAGAACAGAAAAATCTAGCATGAATACACTCTAGAAAGATACACAGTTCCATTACATTTCAAAAATGATAAATAATTAATATTCGTAAAAATATGAAAAACCATGCTTATCTATACGGTACATCATGGCATCAGGAAACTAATAATGGCAACTAAATTCAACGTCCCTAATTCTTATCACGAGTTCTCCTTAGGCTGCTCATAATTTGAATTAAAACTATAACCATACAGAGTGCAACACAATCAATACGATAGTAAACATTTGTTTGTAATGGAATACTAAATGTTATTAGAAAAATGTATGTTTTGAAAATTTGAACAATATTTTACGAGTTGTTTTGTATTCTTAATAAGGACATCCAGGTGTAAAGTTTGATTTATTTTTCATTTTTGCTGCATTAAAAAGGCTAGGAGTGAATTTTTATTAAAAATAAACGCTCTTAAGGAAAGGGGTCCAAACCACACATAGTTTTTTGGCATAATAGGTATTGAACTTATTGTACTAAAGTCCAACAATCTAGGCGTTAGGCTAGCAAGACACCCTTTTTAGAAACTTCATTAAACATTCAATAACGTTAGCCATTTGATTTACTCGTGAATCCCTCTATTAATTTAAGGTTACGACAGAAATTAAAAATTAAAAAAGCAATGAAAGTGGTTTATTCCCCTACTCAAGTTTGACCTGGAAACAAGGCAATAGATTGCCACTAACTGGCGTTGGCGGGAATGTTTAGCTGTAAAACTAAACACCCCCGGATCAGCCGCCAATGGTTATGGTCCTTGTGGGCGTATTTACACTTAGCGTTATCACGGTGTGCCACGACTATGGCCTCTAGTGCGCAGCTTCAGATGGGTAAACGAATTACACTCCACTTCCTTTGGAATTGAACATGCTATTCCTATAGATACAATGATTAACTAATTAAGCAAATGATAACGTGAGCTATATTCAGTATGATTTTTAGTAAAAATATCTATTTGTGTATTAAGAGCGTAAAGTACGCCATTGCCACTCGAGAACTGTAGATGGCCGCACAAAGCGTCAGCTGAGTGAAAAACATTTCGAGAGCGGCAATGACTATTTGCGCAAGTAAGACACACAAGATTTTTCCTACCAACATAATTGAAACAGATTAAATGTCTTATTGTATACAAAATGTCATTTAGATTATGTTTGATTTATTTAACACACTGTTAACTAGCAAACATAACCTCAAACTAAAAATAGTTATTTATGCAACAAGTGCGGAAAGTGCCGATTTGCTGCACTCGAGAGAAATGTTTATGCACGAGCCGCAGGCGAGTGCGGAATAATTTCTCTCGAGTGCAGTGAAGGCACTTTTCACACGAGTTGCATATTAAATTTTTCCTACGACTGCCAAATATTTCTTAAATAAGTATAAAAGTTTAATATTCATGTTAAAATACCTACTATGTGAGGTCCCTATCTCAAGATAGTGATATATATTTATGATAGCGTGTATTATGCACTTCCTACATTTAGTTAAAAATTCATTGGATTTTTAATGCAGAAGATTTAACGCCATTGTTTTAGCAGTCCTAGTAAGATCGTCAGGGAATAAGTCACTTAAATCATTAAAGTCACTGTCATAGTTGATCATTGCGCACCTAACTTACGTACCGGTAGCTCACCTGTAGCTGGTTTGTAGGTTATGTTTATGTTGATTCAATAGAAAACGACCACATGAACAACAATAGATCAGATGTTTATATCCAGTGTTGCCAACTTAATTCCTGACTAATCAACGTTTCCTTGCTGGCTAATGCAAATTGTTTTGTGTTTTGATGTTTAAACACTGGAGTGCGCAAAGTAAATCTAGCGTGCGCAAAGTAAAATGAATACGGCAATCACCTGTTTTGCGAGGAGTATTGAGTGCGTAAACAACTGTTTTCACGCACAGTCGTAGGAAAAAGCAATTAATAAGCGACAACAATGCCCAACAGCTGTTGCATGGTTTGTAATAACAGCTGACTTTAAATTGCTGTTTGATTTAGCGTGCGGTAAAGAACATTGCCGCTCTAGAGCGGAAAAGAACGGAAACCGAAAATGAACTGCTTTGCGTAGGGTTTATAGGTGTGGCAATGTGATTATTTCCATGCAGTGGTAGGAAAAATAGTTTTCTTCATTTTCTTTCTTACACCAGTCACCATTTCATCTGAATGTTTCTGTTTGAGCTCGATGTTGTAGCAATTACCTTTTATTATTTATGAGGAATCTTGGAATGAATTGTTGTAATTAAAAAAATAATTTCTTTCGACTGTTAACACAATTTATCCAGGCAACAATTGATCTAATGACAAATATTCTACAACTGAAAGTACAATTTTATCTGATTCTCTTGTAAAGGGGCCAAGACAAGTAAACTTTGAAATGTTTGCTTAAAAACCACTCATTTATAAAGGACCGTTATAGTATTACGAGAAACAAAGTGTTTTATACGACAAACAACAAATTATAAAGACAGGTGCACGTACGGTTCATGTGCCGAAAGGAACTAAGAAAATCCATTCAACATTTTATAGATTTATTGTTCTAAGATAATAACTCGAAATGTAAATACAATGATGGAACACAAGTATAAATGTATTTTAGCTATTTAGGATATATAATAGTGTATATAAAGCCTTTTGAAATAAATTTCGTACTATGGAACTAATGTTTGTTTAATGGCAAGTTTATTTGATCTTCAGGTTTTGTTTGATCACAATTATATATGAATTATTTACATTAAGGAATAAAATGCAAGGAATTTATAAAAACCTTCATTTGATATATGTAATGTCATTACTTTTGTTTGCCTCAGTATTTGAACGCTTCCCTAATGGATAAATCCTTTCTTGCATATTTTTATGGTTGGTTACCTATGTAAGGGTCTAAGGCTGAAGTCAACATTCCTCAATTTAGGTTAAAATTTTCTCTATCACAGTTGCCAAAGGCAGCTGTCAGTTTCAAACATTTTAGTAACTCACATTTATTACAATGTATTTTATTTAGGTTTATGAAATTTAGATAAAAAAACATAAATTAATGTATGATTTCTTAACTCAAGTAATGATTATCTTGTAAGTATGCATACCATTAATAATTATTTGCACTGAATAAAGTACTAGAATTTAAGTAAAAAAAAAAAAAACATGAGTTAGTGTATACGTTTTTTAACTAAATTGTTTTATTAACTTGTAAGAATATATACCAATAATAACTATTTGCACTGACTTACAGAGCATAAAAAAGTACAAAACTAGAACTATCGTAAAATTTAGATGGAAATAAAATAAAATAAATCAAATTAAATCAGATGATTGAGTCGTGTAAATATTGAACCTTTACATTAGGAGGAGCATTCTCACTAGATGTTTGAGTAGCCAACGTAGTTTTTGTTTAAGATGTAACTAACCGGGTAGCCGCATGTTTACCCTGATCATCTCACAATCCTTGTATTGACAGGGCAATTCCTGTCGAAATTACTTTAAATTTAATTTGTTTTGAAGCAATACTTTCGGTGACACCAGTTAATATTAAATGCACAAAAGGAAATCACGCTTTTCCTAACGGGGTCAGTTAATGACCAAATTTAAATTTTTAACGCACAAAAAATTCAATGATTTAACAATTATTTAACTTTTTCTTGTTCCAGTCCAATACTAACCTTGAACAAATAATTAAAAAGTACTTCGGTTAAATTTTGGTTATTTTTTAAAGGTATTCTGTTATCAGACCAACAATAGTTAACGAAATCACTATCATATATGGTTATATATTAAGATTGAAGTTAAATATGTTACTTTATTTGGAAACAAACTTGATTTAATATTTGTTAATTACGATATTAAAAGTATAATGTTAATTTGTACTAATAGTTATTTTATACTTTTTTAAGAGTAGTGGGGAATGGCTACAGTTGGCTCAGGTCAAGGTCAGGCTGTTGTAACTGTTGTAACGTTGTAACTGTTGTAGGAGTTGAAGCGGCTGGGGGTGAGGGAGGGATGGGAAGGTGAGGGAGGTATCTAAGGAAGGGATGAGGTATTGGGAGCTCATTTGTTTGTGGGATATTGACGAAGAAGGATGTGGGGGTTAGAGTTTAAGAATAAAATTTATCACAGGCGAGGACAGGATTTGAACCCGGCCCGCCGGCATGTGAAGCCCGCTCGCTACCTCTGAGCTACCGAGGTACTTGTCGGAAAGGGGTGGAAATGTGTCAGATAATCTGTGGCGACGGCTGGCGTAAGGGTTCGCGGTTAGTCCGCCAGAGTGTAGTATGTGCGCTGCTAGTTTACGTATTGTCCACCAGAGCGCAGCATGTACTAGGGATGTGTCTAGTTTATAGTTTTTCTGCCAGATTGTAGCATGTGTGGCTGCACTTAGTGTACTTGTTCTCCAACAGATTGTAGCATGGGGCGGAAGAGCATGGGAAAAGAAAGCAGGGCTACCAACCCCCGGGTAAACCCCAAAATATCCCCATGAATTCCCTGAATTTCCCTGCAGTGCTACCAACCTATGTCATCCACTATAAAACAGTTGGGATTATACTATAAAAAGTGAATAAAACCTAAAAATGTTGGTAATACAGCATATAAAATCAACCAACTAATGGCATTTACTATAAAACAAGAACACATGGATCGCCCGGAACTAGAACATTTGAAATGGTGAGGGCTATACTATAAAAAGTGTACAAAACCCAAAAAAAGTTGGCAATACGTATATAAAATCAAATAAACTTATGTCATTCACTATAAAACAAGAACACATGGACCGCCCGGAACAAGAACATATGAAATGGTGAGGTTTATACTATAAAAAGTTTACAAAACCCAAAAATGTAGGCAATACAGTATATAAAATCAACCAACTTATGTCATTCACTATAAAACAAGAACACATAGATCGCCCGGAACAAGAACATATGAAATGCTGGGGGCCATACTATAAAAAGTGAATAAAACCTAAAAATGTTGGCAATACAGTATATAAAATCAACCAACTTATGTCATTCACTATAAAACAAGAACAGATGGATCGCCTGGAACTAGGGCATATGAAATGCTGGGGGCTTTACAATAAAAAGTGAATAAAACCCAAATATGTTGGCTATACAGTATAAACTATCAATGGCTATAAGCTGTTAAGCAACTTACAATCATACTGTTATCATACTATATACGATGCATACAGTACTATAAAAAAAGAATAATATAAAAATTTAAGCTTAAAAACACAAAAAAATTGCTAATATCTCGAAAACGGAGCGTGCTAGGGGTCCGGGAACCCCAAAAAACTACCTGCTATGTAATAGAGGTACCCCCAGGGGGTGGGTACCTATAATTAAAAAATTAACCAAAATGTTGTGGTTGCATCCAAAAAATAAAGGGGCAAAACTTTGAAATTCCATATCTTAGGAACGGCTCTATGTATTAACTTCGTACTTGGTATGTGTGTGCACTTACTTGGTGTCTACAAATGTATGGCACGAGGTATCCAAGCAAAAAGTTTGATTTTATATCTTTTGAATAGCAATATGTATTTACTTCAAACTTGGTATGTATATACATGTAATGTTAAGTTGTAATAAAATGCTAAACATAACTTTCAGAATCTAAGGTCAAACTGTTGAAAAATAAAAAACTTATAATTAACAATACTATTGTCAATTGCTGCTGTAGGGCTTTACCTTTGAGTCACAAGGCATTTGTAATTATTGGTATGTGTGTACGATTATTTGGTGTCTACAAATGCATGGCACGAGGTATCTAAAAAATGAAGGCGCAAAAAAGTTTTATTTTATATCTTTTGAATGGCAATATGTATTTATTTCATACTTGGTATGTGTATACATGTAATGTTAACATGTAATAAAATGCTAAAAATAACTTCCCAAATCTAAGGTCAAACTGTTTCAAAAAACCTAAAATTAAAAATATTATTGTCCTTTGCTGGTGTAGGGCTTAACCTTTGAGTCACTGGGCATTTACAATTATTAGTATGTGAGTACACTTATTTGGTATCCATAAATGCATGGCACGAGGTATCCAAAAAATGAAGGCGCAAAACAGTTTTATTTTATATCTTTTAAATGACACTATGGATTAACTTCTTACTGGGTATGTAGGTTGGTATAAGTAAACATGAATTGTTTACCATACCGTGGCGGGGTGCATCCAAAAAATGAAGGGGCAAAACTTAAATATTATATATCTCAGGACTGGCTGGACCGATAAACTTCTTACTTGGTATGTAGGTTGGTATGAGTAAATATTAATTGTTTACCATTGCATGGCGGGGTGCATCCAAAAAATGAAGGGGTAAAATTTAAAAATTGTATATCTCAGGAGTGGCTGGACCGATTAACTTATTACTTGATATGTAGGTTGGTATAAGTAAACATTAATTGTTTACCATTCCGTGGCGGGGTGCATCAAAAAAATGAAGGGGCAAAACTTAAATATTATATATCTCAGGACTGGCTGGTCCGATAAACTTCTTACTTGGTATGTAGGTTGGTATGAGTAAACATTAATTGTTTACCATTGCGTGGCGGGGTGCATTAAAAAAATGAAGGGGCAAAATTTAAATATTGTATATCTCAGGAGTGGATGGACCGATTAACTTCTTACTTGGTATGTAGGTTGGTATGAGTAAACATTAAATATTTACCATTGCGGGGCGGGGTGCATTAAAAAAAATGAAAGGGCAAACTTAAATATTTTTATATCTCAGGATTGGCTGGACTGATAAACTTCTTACTTGGTATGTAGGTTGGTATGAATAAACATTAATTACATTACCATTGCGTGGCGGGGATGCATCCAAAAATGAAGGGTCAAGACTTAAATATTGTATATTTTAGGAGTGGCTTGACCGATTAACGTCATACTTGATATGTAGGTGTGTATGAGTAAACTTTTTTTGTTTACCATTGCGTGGTGGGGTGCATCCAAAAAATGAAGGGGCAAAACTGAAATATTGTATATTTCAGGAGTGGCTGGACCGATTAACGTCATATTTGGTATGTAGGTTGGTATAAGTAAACATTAAATGTTTACTATTGTGTGGTGGGATGCATCCAAAAAATGAAGGGGCAAAATTGAAATATTGTAATTTCAGGAGTGGCTTGACCGATTAACGTCATACTTGGTATGTAGGTGTGTATGAGTAAACATTTATTGTTTACCATTGCGTGGCGGGGTGCATCCAAAAAATGAAGGGGCAAAACTTAAATATTATATATCTCATGAGTGGCTGGACCGATTAACGTCATACTTGGTATGTATAGTTGGTGTAAGTAAACATTAATTGTTAATTATTGCGTAGTGGGGTGCATCCGAAAAATGAAGGGGCAAAATTAAAATATTGTATATTTCAGGAGTAGCTGGACCGATTAACTTCTTACTTGGTATGTAGGTTGGTATGAGTAAACATTAAATGTTTACTATTGCGTGGTGGGATGCATCCAAAAAATGAAGGGGCAAAACTGAAATATTGTAATTTCAGGAGTGGCTGGACCAATTAATGTCTTACTTGGTATGTAAGTGTGTATGAGTAAACATTTATTGTTTAACATTGTGTCTCGGGGTGCATCCAAAAAATGAAGGGGCAAAACTGAAATATTTTATATTTCAGGAGTGGCTGGACCGATTAACGTTATACTTGGTATGTAGGTTGGTATAAGTAAACATTAATTGTTTACCATTGTGTGGCGGGGTACATCCAAGAAATGAAGGGGCAAAACTGAAAAATTGTGTATTTTAGGAGTGGCTGGACCGATTAACTTCTTACTTGGTATGTAGGTTGGTATGAGTAAACATTAAATGTTTACTATTGCGTGGTGGGGTGCATCTAAAAGATGAAGGGGAAAACTGAAATATTGTATATTTCAGGAGTGGCTGGACCAATTAACGTCTTACTTGGTATGTAGGTGTGTATGAGTAAACATTTATTGTTTACCATTGCGTGGCGGGGTGCATACAAAAATGAAGGGTTAAAACTTAAATATCGTAGATCTCAGATGTGGTTAGTCCAATTATCGTCAGACATGGTATTTGTGTACATATAGTTATAATTACAGGTAGCACAGTTTCGGTGCTACCTTCGATGTACTGTTTTTATAGATTGGTGTATGAAAGAATTTCTTTAGGTTTTCAAGGAGCACTATTAATCATTGGTTTAAGGTCAAACTACCATAGATGTGTGTAATTCTTGACAAATCCTTACTTTTAACGTTTATGGTAATTTGGAAACTTTTAATTGGATTTAACCTAGAGTTAATGGTAGCATAGTTTTTGTGCTTTCGTTGATGTATTATTTGTTATTGAATTTTATATGATAAACTTTCTTTAAATTTTTAAGCAACACTTTTATGTATTGCTTTAAAGTCAAACGATTAAATATGTTTTTTATCTGCGTGAATTCCTAACAAATCGTTAGTTTAACCTTAAACGTGATTTGGAAACTTCTAATTGGGCTTAACCCATTTAAATGTTCCTACTTAAAGATAGCACCATTTTGGTGCTGCCTTTGATGTACTAAATTTATATGTAAAATTTTGCAATAGGTTTTTAAACAACACTTTTTGGTTTTAACCTTAAACTTACTTTGAAACTATTACTTGAACTTAACCCATTTAAATGTTGCTACTTAAAGATAGCACCATTTTGTCACTACCTTTGATGCTCTATTTTTATATGTAAAATTTTGCTATAGGTTTTTAAACAACACTTTTAAGTATTGTCTTAAGGCCAAACTAATAAATATATTTTTTATCTATGTGAATTCTTAACAAAACTCTTGTTACTAATTGAATGGTGATATAAAAATTTCTATTTTTAGCCAGATATTGGACCACCGTTTTGGTGCTACCTTTAATGTACTATTTTAATAGTATCTAATCTGTATTTAATTTTATTATTGTTTTGAACACTTGTCTTTTAGTCAAGCAAATGTTGTTTTGATGTTTAAAAAATCATTTTTACCACATATATGTAAAGCTTATATTTCTAAGTTCAATCCACCAAATAAATATAAATGTGGGCAGTAATATAAGATGTACTAATAATCAGTTTAGATACATAATACAGAAAATTGTTAAAAAAAGAAATTTAAATTTATCATATTACTGTCTATGCGCAGTTGCACTTCAGCATTTATAAAAGTGGTTTGTTGAGCGTGGCCCTTATTATTGATGAATCTTCACAATAAATGGTTAAAATTAAACATACAATTGTGTACGAGCAGTAGTACTCGCCTACTGCGTGTGCGCAGAAGGTTTTCCACCACTCTTCGTTGGGTATATAAGCAGCTCAGTTAACCATGTATTTCATTGTTTGGTGAACTTTTGCCGAGTGAACATCTTATTCATAACTTCGGTTTTTTCGGATATTTAAAAGGTGTATGCTATTTTGTAATATTCAATTAATATTGAAAGTAAATAAAAAAAAATAAACGACTTCATTATGTCTGCACTGCAGTGTTACATGTTTGATAATAAGCCAGTAGCTGTATTATTTGATCGTGAAAACAATCCATGGTTTAAGGCTAATGATATATCAAAGATTCTAGAATACAAAAGACCGCGAAAAGCAATAAATGATCTAGTTAAGGAAAAATATAAAAAGTTGTATAAGGATATAAATGGAACTAGTTCGGTTTTACCTTATAATTTTCAAAAAAGAACCGTATTCATAAATGAACCAGGTTTATATTCCTTAATTATATCGTCTAAGATGAAATTAGCTAAACGCTTTCAAGATTGGGTGTTCGAAGAAATCCTACCATCAATTCGCAAGTATGGAGAGTATAAAATTAAAAGAGAAAACCTTAAGTTGACTCACTCCTTACATAAAGTGTTGGCAAATAATCAAAAACTAATTGAAACTTTAATTGATCAAATGCCTAAGGTTGCTGTTATACCTGATGATATGGATTAAAAACATATCTTTTGTGTGCTGGAAAAAGACACATACTATGAAAAGTATGGAGTAATTGAGTACAAATGCATTCGTACAGAAAGAAGACGATTCAAAAGAGCATTGAAGAGAGCTAAGAAAGATGGTTTTGTACCAAGTTTTACAAGATATCCTGTACCAAACAGTATAAATATACTCAATAAAGCTAAAGAGGTTATGCATGATTATGGTATGCATTATGAATCTTCTTTAAATAACATATTGACACCCCATAATTTTGTAAATATTGTTAAAATTGTTCTTAATGAATAAACTGTATGAATGTATGTGTGAATGTGAGACTTATTAGATTGAGAAGTTAAGGTATTTACTTTAGCTACTCCTTTGAAAAGTTTGGTTTGAGTGAAGGTCACTGGCGCGGTTTACTAAAAGACCCGTAAACCATTTGTATGTGCGTGTGAATGTGTGGAAAACGACGTACACCCACCTCCTCGTGGTGTTTTCTGGGTAACGCTAAGAGGTGTACAACTAATATCTTCTAAACCACATAGATTTGTTATTTATTTTATTTTTTAATATATTCATAGATATTTATAAAAAAACTTTCATGTAAAAAATTTGTATCAAACAGTTTAAATTAAACAAATTTAAAGCATTTTAATTACATAAAATTTATAAATGTTGTAGCAAAACATTTCACGCTTTACTAATAATAATAATAGATGAAATCGATAGAACGTACATATATAATTGATATACAAATATAAGTCTTATAATTAATGAACCTGGAAAACAGAAATAAAGATAGCATCAAATTAGTGTTACTTTACAAAATAGTAAAACAAAAATGCAATAAACTCTTAGATTATACAAATTTTAAAGGTAACATCCAATCGGTATAAATAAATATAAAGGGAAAAGGCTTTAAGCTAAAAATACAATAAAATCTGGTTTAAAGACCTATATTTAGGTAGCACCTAATTAGCTTTATATGTGGAAAATTAAAAATGATTTATATATGTATATTACAATTAACCTGTTTGTACTTTATAGTTATAGGCTAATATAGTTATAGGTCCAAATCAAGCCTGCAGTTTTATCTTGAGATTTTTATTTCCAAAGCTCAGAGCAAGAGTACTGAAAAAATATATGAAAAAATGACCTAAATATTAGGATTCCATATCCAAAAGTTTGAATTTCAAGGTTTTAGCCTTCTGTATGAAGTATAAACAACGGGTTACATTTAGTTTTAATAAATGAAAATGTTTTATAATTGAATATATATGTAGCTTTTTCCTACATTATATCATAATTTTATTTAACTATAAAAGTAAATTTTATTGCGTTAAAAGATTTAAAAATAAATAAAAAAATATGTTTGAAATGTTATAATTTATATTTAGAGAATTTAGTCTTATCTGTGGAGTGTAAACAGGCAACAGTTAGTTTAAGGAAATGTAAAATTGTTTATTCATAAATGTATGTTTCTCGTTTCTTCAGTAAACAGGTTCACTTATTTGGTTGTAGCTCTATTTAGCCTTGAAAAAAATAACTTAATATAGTAGTTCTGGCTTTCCTTATCATATATGTAAAATCAGAAAACAAATGAATAGAAGTGAATATTAATAGTTTTTCATTTTATAATAGCACAAGTTTTTTTTAAAAAAAGGTGTTTCGAAGGGGGGTCG
Source organism: Neoaliturus tenellus (assembly GCA_030545055.2). NCBI lineage: Eukaryota > Metazoa > Arthropoda > Insecta > Hemiptera > Cicadellidae > Neoaliturus > Neoaliturus tenellus. The sequence goes on along the minus strand of CM061533.1, from coordinate 12,495,836 downwards.
ATCAGGGAGTAAGCTGTGTTTATAGAGTAAGGACTATATCCCATCATTATATGTATTAACTTTTTTAATTTGTGGCTACATTTAGTGTAAATACATAAAAACAGTATCATAATTGAATTAATATATATTTTATATAAAGGTGGAACCAAAATGGTGCTACCTTAGTGTAGCTATAAATATAAAAGTTAATGTTTTATCCTTTTATTATTTTATTTTAAAATTCACAAGATTGATAATCACAGGATTGAGCTGTATCTGTGAAGTAAAGACAATATGTGAGGGTTCTAAGCCTCAAGATTCAGAATTAGTTTTTCACCGTTCGGTGTATTAAGACGTTAATTGGAAGTGAAAAAAACATGTAAAATATAATATCTAGGCAAATATTTTTTTCCATTTTTTGCATATATAAGGCTTTTTACTCTATTTAAAGGTATCACTGATTCGGTTACACCAGCATTTGCATCTTAAACACAAGTATTTATTGCATTTTTACTTCATTATTTGTAAAAGAGAAATAAGTTTGACATTTTCTATATTAGCCTATAACTATAAAGTACAAACAGGTTAATTGTAATATACATATATAAATCATTTTTAATTTTCCACATATAAAGCTAATTAGGTGCTACCTAAATATAGGTCTTTAAACCAGATTTTATTGTATTTTTAGCTTAAAGCCTTTTCCCTTTATATTTATTTATACCGATTGGATGTTACCTTTAAAATTTGTATAATCTAAGAGTTTATTGCATTTTTGTTTTACTATTTTGTAAAGTAACACTAATTTGATGCTATCTTTATTTCTGTTTTCCAGGTTCATTAAAAGACTTATATTTGTATATCAATTATATATGTACGTTCTATCGATTTCATCTATTATTATTATTAGTAAAGCGTGAAATGTTTTGCTACAACATTTATAAATTGTATGTAATTAAAATGCTTTAAATTTGTTTAATTTAAACTGTTTGATACAAATTTTTTACATGAAAGTTTTTTTTATAAATATCTATGAATATATTAAAAAATAAAATAAATAACAAATCTATGTGGTTTAGAAGATATTAGTTGTACACCTCTTAGCGTTACCCAGAAAACACCACGAGGAGGTGGGTGTACGTCGTTTTCCACACATTCACACGCACATACAAATGGTTTACGGGTCTTTTAGTAAACCGCGCCAGTGACCTTCACTCAAACCAAACTTTTCAAAGGAGTAGCTAAAGTAAATACCTTAACTTCTCAATCTAATAAGTCTCACATTCACACATACATTCATACAGTTTATTCATTAAGAACAATTTTAACAATATTTACAAAATTATGGGGTGTCAATATGTTATTTAAAGAAGATTCATAATGCATACCATAATCATGCATAACCTCTTTAGCTTTATTGAGTATATTTATACTGTTTGGTACAGGATATCTTGTAAAACTTGGTACAAAACCATCTTTCTTAGCTCTCTTCAATGCTCTTTTGAATCGTCTTCTTTCTGTACGAATGCATTTGTACTCAATTACTCCATACTTTTCATAGTATGTGTCTTTTTCCAGCACACAAAAGATATGTTTTAAATCCATATCATCAGGTATAACAGCAACCTTAGGCATTTGATCAATTAAAGTTTCAATTAGTTTTTGATTATTTGCCAACACTTTATGTAAGGAGTGAGTCAACTTAAGGTTTTCTCTTTTAATTTTATACTCTCCATACTTGCGAATTGATGGTAGGATTTCTTCGAACACCCAATCTTGAAAGCGTTTAGCTAATTTCATCTTAGACGATATAATTAAGGAATATAAACCTGGTTCATTTATGAATACGGTTCTTTTTTGAAAATTATAAGGTAAAACCGAACTAGTTCCATTTATATCCTTATACAACTTTTTATATTTTTCCTTAACTAGATCATTTATTGCTTTTCGCGGTCTTTTGTATTCTAGAATCTTTGATATATCATTAGCCTTAAACCATGGATTGTTTTCACGATCAAATAATACAGCTACTGGCTTATTATCAAACATGTAACACTGCAGTGCAGACATAATGAAGTCGTTTATTTTTTTTTTATTTACTTTCAATATTAATTGAATATTACAAAATAGCATACACCTTTTAAATATCCGAAAAAACCGAAGTTATGAATAAGATGTTCACTCGGCAAAAGTTCACCAAACAATGAAATACATGGTTAACTGAGCTGCTTATATACCCAACGAAGAGTGGTGGAAAACCTTCTGCGCACACGAAGTAGGCGAGTACTACTGCTCGTACACAATTGTATGTTTAATTTTAACCATTTATTGTGAAGATTCATCAATAATAAGGGCCACGCTCAACAAACCACTTTTATAAATGCTGAAGTGCAACTGCGCATAGACAGTAATATGATAAATTTAAATTTCTTTTTTTAACAATTTTCTGTATTATGTATCTAAACTGATTAATAGTACATCTTATATTAATGCCCACATTTATATTTATTTGGTGGATTGAACTTAGAAATATAAGCTTTACATATATGTGGTAAAAATGATTTTTTAAACATCAAAACAACATTTGCTTGACTAAAAGACAAGTGTTCAAAACAATAATAAAATTAAATACAGATTAGATACTATTAAAATAGTACATTAAAGGTAGCACCAAAACGGTGGTCCAATATCTGGCTAAAAATAGAAATTTTTATATCACCATTCAATTAGTAACAAGAGTTTTGTTAAGAATTCACATAGATAAAAAATATATTTATTAGTTTGGCCTTAAGACAATACTTAAAAGTGTTGTTTAAAAACCTATAGCAAAATTTTACATATAAAAATAGAGCATCAAAGGTAGTGACAAAATGCTGCTATCTTTAAGTAGCAACATTTAAATGGGTTAAGTTCAAGTAAAAGTTTCAAAGTAAGTGTAAGGATAAAACCAAAAAGTGTTGTTTAAAAACCTATTGCAAAATTTTACATATAAATTTAGTACATCAAAGGCAGCACCAAAATGGTGCTATCTTTAAGTAGGAACATTTAAATGGGTTAAGCCCAATTAGAAGTTTCCAAATCACGTTTAAGGTTAAACTAACGATTTGTTAGGAATTCACGCAGATAAAAAACATATTTAATCGTTTGACTTTAAAGCAATACATAAAAGTGTTGCTTAAAAATTTAAAGAAAGTTTATCATATAAAATTCAATAACAAATAATACATCAACGAAAGCACAAAAACTATGCTACCATTAACTCTAGGTTAAATCCAATTAAAAGTTTCCAAATTACCATAAACGTTAAAAGTAAGGATTTGTCAAGAATTACACACATCTATGGTAGTTTGACCTTAAACCAATGATTAATAGTGCTCCTTGAAAACCTAAAGAAATTCTTTCATACACCAATCTATAAAAACAGTACATCGAAGGTAGCACCGAAACTGTGCTACCTGTAATTATAACTATATGTACACAAATACCATGTCTGACGATAATTGGATTAACCACATCTGAGATCTACGATATTTAAGTTTTAACCCTTCATTTTTGTATGCACCCCGCCACGCAATGGTAAACAATAAATGTTTACTCATACACACCTACATACCAAGTAAGACGTTAATTGGTCCAGCCACTCCTGAAATATACAATATTTCAGTTTTCCCCTTCATCTTTTAGATGCACCCCACCACGCAATAGTAAACATTTAATGTTTACTCATACCAACCTACATACCAAGTAAGAAGTTAATCGGTCCAGCTACTCCTGAAATATACAATATTTTAATTTTGCCCCTTCATTTTTCGGATGCACCCCACTACGCAATAATTAACAATTAATGTTTACTTACACCAACTATACATACCAAGTATGACGTTAATCGGTCCAGCCACTCATGAGATATATAATATTTAAGTTTTGCCCCTTCATTTTTTGGATGCACCCCGCCACGCAATGGTAAACAATAAATGTTTACTCATACACACCTACATACCAAGTATGACGTTAATCGGTCAAGCCACTCCTGAAATTACAATATTTCAATTTTGCCCCTTCATTTTTTGGATGCATCCCACCACACAATAGTAAACATTTCATGTTTACTTATACCAACCTACATACCAAATATGACGTTAATCGGTCCAGCCACTCCTGAAATATACAATATTTCAGTTTTGCCCCTTCATTTTTTGGATGCACCCCGCCACGCAATGGTAAACAAAAAAAGTTTACTCATACACACCTACATACCAAGTATGACGTTAATCGGTCAAGCCACTCCTAAAATATACAATATTTAAGTCTTGACCCTTCATTTTTGGATGCATCCCCGCCACGCAATGGTAATGTAATTAATGTTTATTCATACCAACCTACATACCAAGTAAGAAGTTTATCAGTCCAGCCAATCCTGAGATATAAAAATATTTAAGTTTGCCCTTTCATTTTTTTAATGCACCCCGCCCCGCAATGGTAAATATTTAATGTTTACTCATACCAACCTACATACCAAGTAAGAAGTTAATCGGTCCATCCACTCCTGAGATATACAATATTTAAATTTTGCCCCTTCATTTTTTTAATGCACCCCACCACGCAATGGTAAACAATTAATGTTTACTCATACCAACCTACATACCAAGTAAGAAGTTTATCGGACCAGCAAGTCCTGAGATATATAATATTTAAGTTTTGCCCCTTCATTTTTTGGATGCACCCCGCCACGGAATGGTAAACAATTAATGTTTACTTATACCAACCTACATATCAAGTAATAAGTTAATCGGTCCAGCCACTCCTGAGATATACAATTTTTAAATTTTACCCCTTCATTTTTTGGATGCACCCCGCCATGCAATGGTAAACAATTAATATTTACTCATACCAACCTACATACCAAGTAAGAAGTTTATCGGTCCAGCCAGTCCTGAGATATATAATATTTAAGTTTTGCCCCTTCATTTTTTGGATGCACCCCGCCACGGTATGGTAAACAATTCATGTTTACTTATACCAACCTACATACCCAGTAAGAAGTTAATCCATAGTGTCATTTAAAAGATATAAAATAAAACTGTTTTGCGCCTTCATTTTTTGGATACCTCGTGCCATGCATTTATGGATACCAAATAAGTGTACTCACATACTAATAATTGTAAATGCCCAGTGACTCAAAGGTTAAGCCCTACACCAGCAAAGGACAATAATATTTTTAATTTTAGGTTTTTTTTAACAGTTTGACCTTAGATTTGGGAAGTTATTTTTAGCATTTTATTACATGTTAACATTACATGTATACACATACCAAGTATGAAATGAATACATATTGCCATTCAAAAGATATAAAATAAAACTTTTTTGCGCCTTCATTTTTTAGATACCTCGTGCCATGCATTTGTAGACACCAAATAATCGTACACACATACCAATAATTACAAATGCCTTGTGACTCAAAGGTAAAGCCCTACAGCAGCAATTGACAATAGTATTGTTAATTATAAGTTTTTTATTTTTCAACAGTTTGACCTTAGATTCTGAAAGTTATGTTTAGCATTTTATTACAACTTAACATTACATGTATATACATACCAAGTTTGAAGTAAATACATATTGCTATTCAAAAGATATAAAATCAAACTTTTTGCGCCTTCTTTTTTTTGGATACCTCGTGCCATACATTTGTAGACACCAAGTAAGTGCACACACATACCAAGTACGAAGTTAATACATAGAGCCGTTCCTAAGATATGGAATTTCAAAGTTTTGCCCCTTTATTTTTTGGATGCAACCACAACATTTTGGTTAATTTTTTAATTATAGGTACCCACCCCCTGGGGGTACCTCTATTACATAGCAGGTAGTTTTTTGGGGTCCCCGGACCCCTAGCACGCTCCGTTTTCGAGATATTAGCCATTTTTTTGTGTTTTTAAGCTTAAATTTTTATATTATTCTTTTTTTATAGTACTGTATGCATCGTATATAGTATGATAACAGTATGATTGTAAATTGCTTAACAGCTTGTAGCCATTGATAGTTTATACTGTATAGCCAACATATTTGGGTTTTATTCACTTTTTATTGTAAAGCCCCCAGCATTTCATATGCCCTAGTTCCAGGCGATCCATCTGTTCTTGTTTTATAGTGAATGACATAAGTTGGTTGATTTTATATACTGTATTGCCAACATTTTTAGGTTTTATTCACTTTTTATAGTATGGCCCCCAGCATTTCATATGTTCTTGTTCCGGGCGATCTATGTGTTCTTGTTTTATAGTGAATGACATAAGTTGGTTGATTTTATATACTGTATTGCCTACGTTTTTGGGTTTTGTAAACTTTTTATAGTATAAACCTCACCATTTCATATGTTCTTGTTCCGGGCGGTCCATGTGTTCTTGTTTTATAGTGAATGACATAAGTTTATTTGATTTTATATACGTATTGCCAACTTTTTTTGGGTTTTGTACACTTTTTATAGTATAGCCCTCACCATTTCAAATGTTCTAGTTCCGGGCGATCCATGTGTTCTTGTTTTATAGTAAATGCCATAAGTTGGTTGATTTTATATGCTGTATTACCAACATTTTTAGGTTTTATTCACTTTTTATAGTATAATCCCAACTGTTTTATAGTGGATGACATAGGTTGGTAGCACTGCAGGGAAATTCAGGGAATTCATGGGGATATTTTGGGGTTTACCTGGGGGTTGGTAGCCCTGCTTTCTTTTCCCATGCTCTTCCGCCCCATGCTACAATCTGTTGGAGAACAAGTACACTAAGTGCAGCCACACATGCTACAATCTGGCAGAAAAACTATAAACTAGACACATCCCTAGTACATGCTGCGCTCTAGTTATACGTAAACTAGCAGCGCACATACTACACTCTGGCGGACTAACCGCGAACCCTTACGCCAGCCGTCGCCACAGATTATCTGACACATTTCCACCCCTTTCCGACAAGTACCTCGGTAGCTCAGAGGTAGCGAGCGGGCTTCACATGCCGGCGGGCCGGGTTCAAATCCTGTCCTCGCCTGTGATAAATTTTATTCTTAAACTCTAACCCCCACATCCTTCTTCGTCAATATCCCACAAACAAATGAGCTCCCAATACCTCATCCCTTCCTTAGATACCTCCCTCACCTTCCCATCCCTCCCTCACCCCCAGCCGCTTCAACTCCTACAACAGTTACAACGTTACAACAGTTACAACCGCCTGACCTTGACCTGAGCCAACTGTAGCCATTCCCCACTACTAGTTTTTAGTTTTTAGTTTTACTAGATTTTAGTTTTTTTTAATTATAATGTTTTGTCATTTATTCTTATTAATCTCTATCGAAAGGTTTATGTAATTATTTACAGTAAAAATAATACTATATAAGTTGAAAAAAAAAAAAAAAAAAAAAAAAAAAAAAAAAAAAAAAAAAAAAAAAACACTCGTGATGTAATTCTTGGTTAAACCTTTCATGAACACCTTTTTTGTTACAGAATTTTGGAAAACTATTAACAAAAAGTCTTAGCATTGATTAAAGTAAATTAATCTAAATGAATAAATATATTATAGCCTACATACGAGTACTTAAAACTCTAAATCCCATAACGATCATAAAAATTCTTAATTTTGCACCCATAGCTGTAACACTTTAAATATCAGCTGAAAATTAAACAACCAGGGCTTTGGGTCGTTTGGACGGTAAATCATAACAATGGCCACTTTTACAAAGATTCATTCCTATTTATATGGCCGAAAACACAATAGAAATACAAGAGCTGTCCTCCAAATATTGCGGTAATATATGACATTCATATGGCATTGAGTGTGTTACCTTATTTAACAACGAGATCATCTTGTTTTTAATACAATCCTTAGATTCACAATTATTATTTTACAGAATTAAAAAGGTACTTATAAACTAGCAGTTAAAAATATGTTCCGTCGAAATTACATTAAATTTAATTTGTTTTGAAGCAATACTTTCAGCGACACCAGTTAATATTAAATGCACAAAAGGAAATCACGCTTGTTTTAAATTAGTTGTTAGAAATTTGTTTTTATGTTAAAAAAATAAAATAAAATAAATTTAAATAATATCTAATTTAAATATAGCGAATTTGACGGATTAATAAATCTTTTATATATGTAAGGAGCAGGATATCAAATAGTAAATTAATGCTCGTTAGGATATTTTATAGGGAGGACTTCTGGGTGGTGCAATTTCTAGACGGTACATCTTTTAGTGGTACAGTTAAAAAATATTTAGGTTGGGAACGCCCATCTTCCGATCAGAACTGCTATTGCGTTGCTTCTCGGGGACATTCCACCGGAAGAGAGGTTCTTCTATTATAGCTTCCGTTTCCCGTTCCAAAATGTTTTCAATATTTCCCTTATCTCCCCAGAATTACCCATCAACGTCTTTACCTTTATACAAACTATCCGAGCTACTGAACTTTTCTGTAAATGCCTAACACTATTGTTGTGGGATCCCTTCAGAGTGGTACAATATTTAGCCGGTACTTGCACCATATATACGAATCGTTCAATCCGTCTGAGTTTTACATTTTCTCAGCGGTACCCTATTTCCACACTATTAGTGGTATGATTCTTCATTCGTGGTGTGATTACAATAAAATTTTATTTCGTCTACAAGAGCAAATGCCATTTATTTGTCACAAAACCAATTTTTTTTCAATGCCAGTGGCATATTTATTTTTTTACGGAAACGGTCCAAAACCCAGTCTTGCTACTATCTAACATTTACCAGTTGTTATAAAACATCAATAATTAATAGCCCAATGACAAAAGGAAACTGGGTCCGGGAGTGAACCTTTAAAAAGCTTTTTAAAAAATTTTTCATGATCGAACCGGTTATATTTAAATTCACTGGCGAGCACTATAACCACTATACCCAGACTCGTATAGACACATCCTTCTTGCATATTTGCCTTCTTGTTAGGTATTTTTTTTCTTGCACATTTGACCTGTGTTCTTAAAATCAATATAATATATTAAGCAAATAATGTTGCAATATCCAAATATATGTAGAAACAAATATGTGGTTACTAAGTTCTTCGAAGTACATTTATTGGTTATATTTATGCTAATATTATTATGCTAATTATTGTCAACAAAACTCTTTATCTTCCAGATTCAATCACGTTAATTGGTAAAGTTTGGTAAACATTTTTCCTGAATGAGGAATAACTCATATTTGCTTTCAAGGCCATATCGGGCCAAACCTATGATATTTCGACAGTTATTACTCTGGGAAAAGAAGCAAATATTTTTCAAATTTTGAAACACTTTAGAAACAAATTCACTAGGTAGGCTTTAACTTATATTGGGTACAAGGGGTGATTTTTTAATATTACAGTTTTTTAAGGTTTAAATGCTTATTAATAAACAAATAATAATATAAATAAATAATAAATAAATTAATATAAATGTTTAATAGTATAAATTTGTTATTGCTGAAAGATTAGTGTAATAACACGAAGGATGTTTGTATATTTTGAGGATAGGCTACATACAAGAATTGAAATAGAACGTTACCCATAGCTTTCATAAATTAAAATATCACAATGTGTCTAAGTGGTAAATGTACTGGTTAGCAATTGTACTACCCAGAAGGGATCCTATTTTATCTATATTGATAATGAAAAACAAAAACCATGAGTACCCTGAAATCAACATTTTAACTACACTGACATTAGGCCTACCATCTAAGCCATGACAATAATGTTTTGCTAAAGCTAATTTTATAATCAAGATAACAAAATGTAAGTAATTAATACTTTTAAATAAATTATAAAAAATGCTATGTAGCTAAGGTATTGTTATATTACTATTTCTTATATAGCTTAGTTGTTGTCTGTTTTCTGTGATATAAAAAAAATCATATCAAAACAGAGTTTGTATTCTTGATTTGCGTCGTGTTAAAAAGACTGTAATTTTCATTTTTTTCTTTCATTAATACAAGTTAAACTTTGTGATTGATTCTGTTGTTTTCTTTTCTTCTTTGTAGTCTGTCATTGTGATACAAATCAACCCTTTTATCATTCAGTGGAATTCAGCCACCTTTATGTCGTGCTGCAGCTTTAAAATGTGCGTTGGAGATACTAGTACTAGTAGACCTACGTTGAGGTATGTACTAGTAGTCCCAACTATTGTTTGTTAAATTATAAAATAACATGAAAAATTGAAGGTGCGTTCAAAAAACAAAACTGTAGTATAAAATGTGAATAATTTAATTTACAATGAAATAACTTTATTAAAAACAAGTCACTAATTTGTGAAGGCAGTGTAATTTGTGTTTTGTACCTTAGCAATTGTGATGAAAAATATTATTTACTTGGATTAATATAACCTTTTTAATAATAGATATAGCTAGCTATTAAAAGTACCTGTGAGTGTATATTAAAATTTTAATGTTTACATTTGGTTCAGTAAATGGGATAACATGAGTTTGGAAACACTAAAACACAACGATATTATACTTTCTCAGTAAAAACGATTTCATCTGATTCACCACAACCAACATATTGATGAAAGGATTACATGTGAGCAGATGTGCTCAGCTTACGGAACCACTTGCAAGCTTTCACTGATGCTCAACAATTTAACCACATTTAAAACCTTTAGAATTCTCTACGATTGAGCATGTAGTCTTAAATTTATATTGAAGCAAAAAAATTGAATACAATTCAATTTCAAGTGCTAAAATGAAAAGAGTTGATTACATTTAAATTTATTATAAAACTAATGTTTAAAATTATGAGGTCGAAGTTACTTTAAAGTATTCTTTACTCATACGGCGCTTGACACTCAAAACACAAACTTAAATTTACTTCGTACAGAGAATAAAAACAACAAACTAATTTAACTACCCACTTTCTAATGTCGATTTGACGTTTAACTATTTTTTATACCAGTCACTAATTAATTGCTTAAACTTCTAAAAATACAGTTAGTTGATGTTGTATTTAAGCGAAATGAATGACACAGCCCTTAGTGCATTAAAAATAGTTTCAAACGCTACCTTACAATTTTCCTTAGTGCACAGGTGTAAAATAAACATCGAGATTATATTTAAAAATACAATTATATAACCGTATAGCAATTAAGGCTGGTTTTTATCCGTTAATGACTAACCCGAGTTGAAACAATTAATTTTCTATCTGGGGAATTTTTTTATATTTAATTTGCTTTTATTAGATATACTTTAAAGTTAATATCAATAAATACAACAAATAATCATCACGATTTTATAAATAGGCCTATCATTTATTAATCAGAAAATTTATCAAATTTTATGTAATTGTCGTTATAGAACTCCATTTGATAGTTAAATAAAGCCAACCATCCAATTGTATTAATCAACTGCGACCCGGCCCCCGTCTGTTATAGTTCAGTAATTGAGTTAGTCTTGCTTTATATCAATTCCCTACTCTATCCAGGCCCGGGACTTGAGGCTTCAATCATTTTATGGACTGGGTCATCACAGTGGAATAAATTTACAATTTATGGCTGTTTCCATTTAAGTAACTTATAATATCTATTAGAGAATAAAAAATCAAACAAAAGAAAAATTCACAGATATTGACACATTTTGTTTACTGAAAATAGAACTCATTTATATTTTACTGTTCTAAAAAAAAAAAAAAAAAAAAAACTGTCGATAATCACATTTCTTTATTGTTTTTAGTGGCGGTATTATTATGCACCTAACTTCTTCTACGTGTTAGAAGAACTATAGTACAGGTGATATAAGTTGAAAAAAGTTACCCTTGAAGGAACAGGATAATATAACAAAATCTGTTCTGGGGCCTTATTACTCGTTGTTCCGCATGGTATCAAATATTTATGTTTCTCGGTTACCCTTTTAATAGGAGAAAACTTATTTCCTTGCCAAAGATGAGCCTGCTAGAAAATCCAACATGAATGTTGAGCGGCACTATCCAGTTGGAAGAAGATTTTTAACCTAGCTGAACTTTTCATTAAAGATTTCTAGTTACAACTTACGTCTATTAAGTGAGATACCCGTCCCTAGAGCCACATAAGCAAAGAGAAGTAGCTACTAAACCTTGTCTCACTTTCTCGTGGTTGGAAATAGTTTTATTGAAGGTTTGAATGTAGTAGGCCAAACCACTTTCAGCCTCAAGTAGTTTTAATATTTTTTCTTTTATCATAGATGTCATGGAAGGTTACACAATCACTGAGTGGATGTGCCAAAAGTATGTAAATCATTCGATAGAACTTAAAACAAATAATTGGACATTTATAAAGTTTACATATCAGCACGTGGTTACGGAGAAAATCCACAGACATCCTCTCTATGTTATTTAAACGGTCCATATATATTGACATAACTTGATAAAAGTTCATATTTACTTTTACCAGGTGAGGATTAGCTATTACTTGCTTATAACGTCCTAATTTAAACAAATCTGCATACACAGTCCCATTTAAACCACCAATTTAAAGCTATCCTTAAATTACATTAGAGATTCCCTGAGTATGCAGGTTTGCTGAGAATTGGGGTGGTTATAACTGTGTAAAAAAAAAAAAAAAAAAAAAAAAAAAATAGAAAACGACCTCTACTCGTTTGGATACTATGAACACAACTTTTCCCTGAACCCATAACTTCCCCATTTAAACCCTTTTGCAGGTTTTCCTACCTTCTCAATCGCTAGGGATTCATTGGATACTTGAAATACATGTTTCACAGAATGTTTATAGAATGTTTCATGAATGATGTTTCATAATTGTTTTACATAACTTTAACCTAATGAAACATTTATGAGAAATAGAAATGTTCAGCATTACATTAAATAACTGTAATTAAAAGTAATAAACTTGTGCATTTGACATAATTTTAAGGATCTGCTTCTTATTACAATCTGACAAGACTAGACCTAATAGATTGTTTATAAAACAAACCATACAAAATTTATAATTTCAAATTAATACCAACATTATTTTTAATATGTTATATTCGTTATAAAAGATATCATCCTCAGATATCAGGTTACCGTATTTCCCTGAGAGGGAAACGAGAGGTAATAAGTGTAGAAGTTTGTCTTTGACTTATACTCAAAGTTTTCAGTAACACGACTTTGCACTCTTCCTGGATATGTTATGTGGATATATATTAACCTATGCTACTTTTACTTTCCCCAAAATTATTAATACTGGGCTAATTTTTTTTTTTTTTTTATAACATAAAATGTTGTTAGATTGTTTAGTAATGTGTGATATTGTGGTACCTTTAGACAAAGTCAAGGGCCTGTTTACTGTTAAAGTTTTCTTACTATAATAAGTAATTATGTTGATAGTTAAAACTAGACGTTTGGATATATGTATCCATGCGTTAGTGTTATAAATATGTACGAAGGTACGTAACCTAATTATAATTGTGTTATAAATATGCCATTTGTTGCTTCATCACCAAGCCCTTTTGTACTGGAGTATAAATAAATGATGTGAAAATGTGTTAAAACAAATAACCTAGTAGTTGAGTAAAGCCAAAACACGTATTAATACCAATCTAAATGGTATGAGGAGTCGAGGAGTGTAATCATAGTTTATTAACTTTTTAATATCTGTTTAACATTCCCTTTAGATTCTAATTATTTTGTAATTAATATTCACTCATGATGTGACCTTATTTAGGTATATGAATAAAAAAAAATATGAACCAATAAACGCAACTGAATTTAATTCTAATCGAATGAATGATCGTTTTTGTATGTTTATACCTTGAGTTGCTTTTGAGATTGTCCATAACTATAGAAAAAATACCCTTTCCCTTGGATCTAAAAGAGTGCAGTTTTTGTGCTCGTGGATATCGGGAAACTTAATTCGTAACTCCTGAAAAAAGGATTTGCTTTGGCAAGCGTGGGTAAACGGAATTATATTAGGCAAGCAAGTGTAATAGGAATGAATTACTCACTCTCATAATAAAGCCAGTAACCTTGATCCGTAACTATGGAACAATGATTGCCTTTGGTAAGCTCGGGAGAATGGCTGGAGTAACTATGACCCAATTAAAACGTAGGGATTGAGATATTAAAGCCAAGAGGCGAAGAAGAACGAAAAGAAAAAAAAACAGGAAGTGTGGGTATAATGACGAGAATAATTATAAATGTCTTAAGGGAAGTTGTCCTACTTTATCCTTGACTCCGGAACAATAATTGGCTTCGGCAAGCACAGGAGGCAGGAATAGTTGTGACTCTATAAAGGGAACTTAATCCGCAACTTCTGAAAACGGATTGGCTTTGGCAAGCAAGGGTAAACGGTGGGAGTATCTATGAATTTCTTAAGAAAGTCAGGAATCCTTATCCGTAAATTTAGAACAAGGATTGCCTCTGGTAATTGCGGGTTAATGTAGGGGAGTAGCTATGAATCTCTTACGACATACGAATTAAGAGATTATAGCAGGGAAGTGCACTCTGCCTTGACCGAGAAGATAAGAACTAAACCGGTGTGCAACCGGTCCCTTGCCGTGTTGTACATTTGCCTCTTTCGTGGTTTGTACCCCTTGGCGGGGCGGGAGAACCAGGTAACGCCGATCCCGAAGAATGGAAAGTGGCCTTTAGTTGGATTCTAATAGAAACACTGGTGGACAGGTTTTCAGTTCGGCAATTGAGCATTGACACTTAGGACATGTTCTCAGGTTATCTTGAGGGCTCCTGTCTCAAGTGTCATATCATTAATGAGGCCATGAGCCTAGGTCGACGTATCAGTATTCATTGACTTCTTAAAGGCTTTTGACACTGTGCCTCTCTTAGCTCTTAGAGAAGTGGAGAAAAGGCAGGGGGTGTCAGACTGAGCTTACAGACATCGTGGGGACGATTTACGCCGTCTGCTTGACTTTACCCGTCAATCTAGAAGGGGGAATCTTTACGTCAATCTTAGAGGGGAGGTTTCTATAAGAAGAGGTATTAAACAGGGGGACTCATTATTAAATTTACATTTTGAATCCCTCCTGAAATCTCTTGAAGAACCCAGCCTTGGGTCAGCGGACATACTTTGAACACTGTTATTCACGCTATTGACGTAGGCATGTTCGCCTTCACTCCGGGTAATATGTAGCGGATGCCGGATAGTACTGCCACTGCTGCATCCCAGACAATTGTGTTTCCTTCCCCGTGGTCACCACTATGGACTCTTGAGTATATAAAAACCCAAGAATCCTTTATATTACTATGTTTTTTTATTATTTTTTATTTTTTTTGGTTATTATTACTACACTATGGAATTACTTTTTGTGTCGCATTTAGCAATTAGTTTTGCCAGTCAGTGGATTTCATGTCTGTTATTTCTTGCTGACGGAGACCTTCGAGTACCCGGGCTTATCGTTTATAGTTAAGGATAACCTTAAGAATGATGCTGCCGATAGGGTATGCCGTCCCAGAAAGCCTCAAGAGAAGGTGAAACTGCTTATGCAGTTTTGTCGTTACTGTCTTTTTGTACAGATTTTCAATCGACCTGCCGTTCGTTGTAGACCTGAGTTCTATTGGTTAGTCCCTGTAAGTTCTGGTCAACAAATTTCTTCACCTCCTAGATTGCATCACTGCGTATTGTACTAAATGAAGAGGAATGGTGGCCTTTCTTTTCCTTCACTTTGGGTGTAGTTAAACGCCTGACTCTTAAGGGTACCATAAACTGCTTTCTATAGAGGACC
Source organism: Neoaliturus tenellus (assembly GCA_030545055.2). Lineage (NCBI taxonomy): Eukaryota > Metazoa > Arthropoda > Insecta > Hemiptera > Cicadellidae > Neoaliturus > Neoaliturus tenellus. The sequence goes on along the minus strand of CM061533.1, from coordinate 12,480,170 downwards.
CGTTCATTAGGGAGCTTCATCCCGGTCGTAGTTGGTGTTGGTGGAACTCTGCAACAGTCGGAAATTACTGCCTTTAAGTGGTTCGGACTCAGGGATAAACAATTGTTCCTTGATATTAGCAGGGCGAAAGTGATGCACTTGCTTTTTAATTCAGTGAACTCATATTTAACACTAGAAATACTAACTATGTGTCTGTGACGAGACATTCATAGCTTTATTTTGAACTATGGGCCACGTCCCCCGTGAGTTACATCCCATTGGACCTTGACTGAACATTGTCCAGTCATCCCTAGGCCGAGCATGTACAATCTTTATGACGAATTCCCTGGACATTTTCTTGGGTAACTACTTCGCGTTCCATCTGCACTGTCGTCATTGCAGAAAACCTGAAACAAAGAAAAACGTAATAATTTTTATAAGAAAATTGGCAAGATCAGAAGTAAAAAGCTGGGTTTTAGCAGCCGTAGCAGCTGTAGTTTACCCTTGGCACATGAAGATGAAAAAAATAATAAATTTTAAGAAAAATGTTTTGAATTTTTTAAAGTTAGAATCACACAAGAATATTGAGTGTCGAGAAAAGACCATTCATGTGTTAAGAAGATCAGAACGAAATTCCACAATAGAACCACTTTTTATGGGAATAACTAATATTTAGCGAAAAAGTTGGTAAACATGATCCGTTCTAGACACCTGTAGAAGTGTATTTTCCATCAATTATCATTTGACATTTATTTGCATTGTTATCCTATAGAACTTAAATTTTCTTCTGAAGAACAAACACTTATTTAATACCAACAATATTCATTTAATATTTTAACATCAGACGTATTACCCTGCAATAGTTATATCACCCAGTCTTCCAAACTTTATTAAATCAGAGTCAAATGTTGGAATTTTTAAAATGAAATTAAAATTATTTTGTATCTGTAAATAATTGTTATATTGTTGAATTTTATAATCAGAAAAAATAAAGAACTAACATTATAATAATTTTTAAATATTTTTATTATAACACATGTCTCTATAACAATGATGGAACAATAAAAACCGTAAAGCAATAACACAAGATCATGACTGACCCATTGTGTACAGCATTATACACAACAGAACAAAAAACTTCCCTTTACCATTATATCATTGTTACATCGATATATTTTTTGTTTAACCATCCTTATTTTTATAACATTATTAAAAATGTTAACTTATAATGCTGCATTTCTAAAATATAAATGGAGAGTGATTTTTAAGTGCTTAAAATCTACATATTTAAGCAGCTAAATAATACGTGTAAATAGGTCTTGGAAATAAAGTTGTCATATCATTAAAACATGTTAAATTTTGTAAACCGTTTAAAGATTGTAAGAATAACATCCAACTAAGAACGTTTAGTTGTTTAATTTGTTTTCAAAGTAGAGTAACGATGGAAATTTCAAACTGGCTTTCTCTAACAAAAAGTTTACAAATTGTAAACTTAAAAAATTATAAATTTGAGCCAAATAAATATTGTAAATTATAACCCAGAATAATAATAAGTCATAAATTGTTAAATAAGTCAATGTAAAACCTCATAATGAACACCAAATTCAAAATCAAAAAATATCTATAACGTACTACGGTTTTAAATCAAGCTGATGATAAAATTATAAATGTAAAAAGGATAAATTAAAAAATAAATAATTTTTTGTCAATATATTATTTAGAAAACTATATAATCACTTTCAATTACAATTTTTATTTAGTTTAGTTCATTTATTTATTTAGTTTATATTTTTTTATTCAAAACTATAAATTACAAAAAAATACTTTGAGTAAGTTATTAGCGAAATATTAGGAAATATGATATAAATTCCAAAAGAAGCTGTGATAAATAGCGTTTCCTAGGACTGCAAAACCTGTTTCTACTGTCACATGCTTCGAATAATGGTTCCGGTATCCGACATCCACAACTCGTACACGAATGTTGGGTACACATGTAAATATTTCAAACAGATTAACAGCACTTCTAAATTATAGAAAGCGCTGTTGAAATTACCTTGTTAAATTTATAATGTTTAATTGATACTATTACAAAAAATCAAACTACAATATACCTAATTTCAAGTACTAACATTTTACAGTTCAAATTGGTTTTAATTGTATGATTTAATTTTAACAAACAAAATGTTAAACGTTGGCTAGTAATTTTAAATTTGATATATATTATATATATAATAAATGTGTATAAAAATATACAAAACTGAACAAAATTATTTTTTAAATAATCCATTAACAAAGAGAAATTATAATATTCAGATACCTAAATTCAATATTTGAAATAGGCTAAAATAAAATTTGACTAACATTCTTATAACGTTGCGCAATGTTCAACAATTGGAAGGTAAATAAATTACATGTAATACAATAAATAAAGCATGCTTGGGTATTTATTGAATATTTAATGATAATTCTAATCTATGTAATAAATATTATAAATTATACATATTAGATATATTATATATTATAGATAATAAATACCCAAGTTTTATGCTCATTAATAAATAATACTGAATGATTTTCCTTTAGAATTGATAAATAATGATAAATTTATATCAGTAATAGCATGTTATACATTAATTTATGATCGCTAAATTATATATCTCGTACACGATAACTATCGGTATTAACAGCATTATACACATTCATAATATGAAATTTCATTATGAAAATTCATTCATTATTGAAAATTCATTATGTGTGCATTTCACATTCTTAATGTGAAATACCTGTATAAAATTTATAATCAATATTCATTATCAACCGCCCAAATGACTTGAAATAATTTGAATACTTGAAAACTTTGTGGGTAGATAACTTATCATTTTGAGCTGTTTCAACATTTAACTTAACCTCAAATTATTTACAATCGCTATTTAAATAGCTGATGTCTGAATTCGGTCCTTATTTAACTGCTACTATATGTCTAAATCTTTATTACCTGTAATAAAAGAAAAAATGTTGAAGTCTAATAGTTTGTATTTTTATTATAAGTGTATTTAAATATATCAGTAACTATAATAAAAGACGAAATACAAACTATCTTTCCTTCATAATTTTAATATTTAAATAGTTGTTAACGTATTCAAGTAATTAGTTTCAACCCAATAGATAACATAACATAAAGCCTTATTAAAACTTAAAATATTTAATAGAATTGCAAAAATTTTAATTGAGGTTATATTTACTATACCTTAGATTAAAGTTTGCATTCTGTACTTAGTAGTCAAAAAATAATATTTAAAACTTTTAATTTTTATTATAAATAGTTTTTTTTCTATAGGCGAATGTTTATTTTGAATCAGACGTGTAAATTTGTTCAAATCAATTTGAGGGCATCTGTACATACTTTTGTCAACAAGTAGCGTCCAAAAGTATTTGAAAATAAACGAGTTAAGTGACATGTTTGTACCCACATAACAGCAAAAGAATCATAAATCCAACCCTTAGCAAATTAAGACATAATTCATGGATCGTGAACGGTGGGTGGGGAACGTCAATCCTAAAGGTGGATTTATGTGGAGCAAGTTATACGTCTTCCGACAGTTTGGGTCAAATTTCAATTTATAAAACATTTGATTTACAAAAAATGCTGAGTAATTTTTTTATTGGTTTCTATACAATTGATCCTATAAATTAACTAACTAAAATAAAAATTATTAATAAAATAAATTGATTAATTACAATTATGTCTATCCTGTGTGCCTGGATCTCTTGCTGTACCAATCTCAGCAAATTTGCCAAATACCGTAATACGTAAATTTGCCAATTTAAAAATAGCGTTTAGCGTTTACCGTAAGATTTACCGTTTGAAGCAAATTCTCTCTAATATTAGGAAAACTTTACTTAAGAGAACTGTTTTAGGAATATACCATTTTGAATAGTTCTTTGGCATATTTGGTGAACTCTGTTAGAAACCCTGTCATTCTAAGTGAGTTCACAGGATATGCCTTAATTAAAAACTATTCAAAATGATCTGTTTCTAAAACAGTTCTTTTAAGTAATATTTTCCTAATATTAAAAGTGGAATGACCGTATATAGCTGTTAGCGCTAAGGATAGGTTCAATTAAACCATAATCTACATTTTATGAAAGCTCTAAGATACCAATTTAGTTTTAAGCTTCCTAAATATGTTGTATTACAGGTTTAATATGAGTTTCTTAAACATATAGTGTTTACTATATAGCTAATAGTTTAACTAATAGTTAACACTAAATAATAGTTTTTAATATAGTGTTAAATAATAGTGTTAAATAGTGTTAAATATAGTCTTAAACATAGTGTTTGTGCAACAAGAAGAAGAAAGTAGGGGTTTGGGGATTCTTTGACTGATCCTTTTATTATCTAAAGACATGCTACATCTTGCTCCTTCCACTAATGGTCCTGAAAATTTTAAAAGTAATAAAACATTATCTGCCTATTATAATGTTAATTTTTTTTAGATCTAATTTGAAAAAAAATATTACAATTTTATGATCAGAGGTATCATGGATTTTTATATTTAGGATTTTCATTTGATGATAAACATTTAATTTGAGAATTTCGAATCAGTGGGATTCCGAGTAAAGGAACAAGTAAACAATGTTGCTGGAAGAAACAATGAATTATTCAATAAGATTAAACCAACCCCCGACATGGGTCCTTTCATTGGCTCCCTCATCACCGCAGCAGTACTTAAAATGAGAAAACACTTTCACAAATATAAAGTTACATGAGAAGTAGACAAATAAGAACAAAATTGAAGATAGCCCTTGTCAGCTGCTTGGCTAAGAAACAGTTTTCCCTACACGGCGTTCTGCAGTGAAGAGTAGTCCTCCTACAACTAGGAACATTGAATTGGCAAACAAAATCTCTGATATTTTGACACCATTACAAATCTTAATGTTTGTACATAATGAGATTTTAATTCCAATGGACAAATAAAGTTTTCAAATAAAACAATTGTTAAATAATATACAGGATGGTTGAAAAGTAACTTGCCTCCCCCCTTACCTTTTTATCCATTTAAGATGTTTGAAATTGGTTTGCGTAGATCTTATTGGCCATGAGGTTATTGTACAATCATTATTGCAGCCCCTCATATCCAAAAAAGTTGCCACAAACCGATTTCAAATATCTCAAATAGTTAAGAAGTTAAAGACGGGATGCAAGTTATTTTTCAATTGCCCCGTATAAACAAATAACAGAAATACAGAAAAATGCATATTATTATTAATATTAGATTTAAAAATATATATTGCTACATATTTTATTTCTTAATAATATAACAATAGGTTAAAATACCTGAATTGCCGTGTAATCCTTAAGTCGTCATGTAGGCGACCATTTTCGGTACTACCGTAAGAGTACCATTATCAAGCCTAATAGACGTGAATTTTCACTCTTCCGAGGTCGTCATGAGGTTTGAAAAAATATTGCACAATACACTGACACATTTAAAACAATCACGTACACGATAAAATCATGGCCATACAACGGCGCGGCTGTAGGTTACAGGGTGTGAGTCTAGACTGACCGTCACCGTGTCCTCATCTTCCCCTCCAACCCCTCTCACCGTTGTTATCAGCAGCACCAATTCCTTTTGATAAAATAACTTGTTCGATACCTAGGCCTGCTTCGTACATTATATCTGACTTAAATGACAATTTTTCATTGAGGATATGTCGGTGGTATATCCTTCCAGCCTTAAAAATTTAAAATTTTTCCAAAGTAACTAAATAACGACCTCTTTTTCTGTGTAAATGCAGGACTACTAAATTTATTTCTATGGTAGAATATACTAATTTATTCATCAGATAACAACTGAAAGCTTAGACAATGTGTTTGTTTTTCACTCAATTGGAATTACATTTGCTCGGCTTTAAAGGGAGAGGTTGTTTCATTTACAATGAACACTTTTTTACTACCATGAGACGTGTTGTTTGTAATCAGAAATGAAAAACATTACATTGGTTTGAGTGTTGTAGACGTTTGTTTTTCATTTCCCATTTATAATGAATAATATATTCAAACATAGGTTTTAATGTTGTTAATTTTTATACATCTTTCTTGCTATCTCTAAGAACATAATCATTTAATACATACGACACTTTAACAATATTCTATTGTTTGGGACTTGTAAAAAATAATTATAATTTTAAACGTGTCTTTGTCACTTTAAAACAGTATAATAATACTAGTTTCATTTTAAAATACGAACAAAAATCATAAAAAAATAGCTGCATATTACATTTTTTGTTTATTTTAACTAAAATAAAACAAAGAAAGAGATTTTGTATTTAAAATTGCACTAACTATATAGAATGTGAAACATTTATGCTTCAGTAGCAAATAAAAACTTACCATTGTTATGTTTTACAATGTACCATTTCCAATGTAATTTAGTATTCCAAAGTATTTCAGTTTCTTTCTATGATAATAGTTAGGTTTAAGAAAATTTACAATCATATACTCTGTACTAATGAAACATACATTATATTTATTATATCGTGTAAACGTTCTCATGTTGAAAAATCACAATAAAATTACAATTTGGCAGTTTGAGAAACCTCAAATTAAGAATATTATATACATCCTGTGGATAAGCGGTTTTACACTCTCTCACACACAACATACTGATGAAGGGATTACCTGGGCATCTGTGTCCAGCTTAGAGGGATTTCTCTAGTATTCGGGACATTTAATATCCTACACACCTTTTAAGTTTGTTATAAAACATAAAATTACAAATTGAACCAACTTAAGACCTATATTAGGTTGTTATTAAACATAAAATTACACCTTGAACCAGCTTAAGACCTATATTTGGTATCTTTTTAAGGACATATTATTTGAATTATTATAATGATCTCTTTATTTTTTAAATCTTTTTTATCTTTAGTTTACTGAATGGACAACTGACACAGAGAATCTACTATTACTAAAACTCATTAAAAAAGTATAATCCGTGTAACGTAATAAGACAGATAGTTGAAACCAGTGGTGGTTAGACGTAGATGTAAATAATACTATATGAGAAATTCCATGTTTAAACTGTCTGTAAATTAATAGTACAGTAAATTGTGTTTCGTGTTTTTAATTACCTCAACTCTAATTGCTATTTAAAACAAGTCTGAATAATGATTTTGTTGTGCATCTTCTAACTCAAATATAACGTTGAACAGTATCACAAGGTAATTTAGATTTTTCAGATATTAAAATAATTACCTGATATTTCGAAGACCTTAATTACCAAAAAATATTGAACTTGTTTATTTGTTTACAAAATGACTGTAGTGTATCGCAATGTTCTTATTGTATACCTAATGTTATAACTTAACGTTACGTATTATTAATTTGTATTGTAAGTGTTATTTTAACATGGATAAATAAATTAGACTGAAGTACTGTAATCCAACTACTTGGAGATCACGAACTGTGGATAGTTGTAAGCGATAGCTTGTGGATGTGAACCCCTGGTGGGGGTTAACGTCCGTAAAAGTGAATACTAGTTCATTCATAATGATCAACCTCATAATTAGACCAATTCGTATATATGAGGTGAAAATCGTGGTTCGTACCCCACGTTAAACTGTAGGTCCCTAGATACCATTGGATATTTGGCTGTTGGCTATGAATAAAATAAATTTATCGTGGTCCTATCCAAGGAAAATGTCGGCCTTAGTCAGTAACAATACTACAAGATCGCGCCACAATTATCCTACACTCATCCCTCATTCATGTTCGGGTTAAAATAACCACTATGTGAGGTCCCTGTATCAAAATAGTGATATAGTAATATAGTTATAAATTTTGGAACAGTGTACCTTTTGATTGCATTAAGTAAGAAACATGAAAATGTTTACTACATCAAGTTGTCATCCATTGCAAAAACTTGTTACATTTATTTCGGTCTTAATGTTATTCGTTCTCCTAATTTTATTTTTCATTATGATATAAGTGGTTTAATGCAAATACTGTTATACCTTTTATTACAAAAAAATTTATACATAAAATTATGAAAAATAATTATTTGTTACGGTCAAGAAATTGTTTTAGGTAAAAGAAACATGTTATAAGTTAACTTGGTGTAGGTCTATAGGTTTAAATTGTGGTAACTTCGAATTTCATAAGAGTTTATACAGTTTCTGCTAAACAAGGTAGGAGGAGGTATGTGTGACTAGAATTACAAGATACTTTGGATTAGGTGGTAAACCTATCCATTACCAATGGTAAACCTATTTTATTTAACGTTGAGGGAACTCTACATCTAACCTTGTGTTTAAACACCTTTGTTAAAACAATCCTATTGGGACAGTAAATATTTACATATCAAGCATAAATTTTTTATTTTTATTTCGTTTTTATGTTAAAATATTAAAACAATGTTTTGATTTTGAAAGGTGCACATTTTAGCACCATAAGGAGCTTTTATTGGAATGGACATAATAAATACATATACAGCATGCACATTTACGCTATGCATACATTATTGTTTCATGTCCATTTGCTATAGATATACATGATTTAGAAATTCAAGGCATATTAAATATTTTATCATTATTAAGTAAAGCTAAAATTTATTATGTTATTTTTACTTTAGTCAAGGCCAACACAAAACAATATTATGCTCTTTACAAGGAAACTAGAAACACACCTTTGTACTATAATTTTTTAACTCTACCCACTGTCGGTACCTTTACAATACTGATTAATTTATGATGGCAAGTATGGTATTTATGACGTTATAATGGTAGCTAGGCCTAATTTTTATACCAGACAAACCATCATGTAAAGTCGAAACATTATGCATTTGTCAGGATAAATCTGTTTCTAAGAATAAGTATTTTAGTAAAAATTCTTAAGATTCAAAGGAAACGTATGGAAAGAAGTAAGGTGTAACAACATGTTGTCGATGTTTAAGGCTATAGATTAGTGTAAACTGGTGTTTGGAGGGGAAATGTTTAGCACTAAACCTTAACGGCTACCGCTGAAGCAGATGTTGTTTATTTTTGTTTCACCAATTCCTTTAATACCTTACAAAATTGGGAATATTTCGTGTAACTTGAAAACTGAGATTCTTTTAAAGTCAAACTATTATCAGTAGCATAGCTTGGCTTATGTCTTATGAATTTAAAGCTTTTTTCATAAAACGAAGCATAGGTATTTAAAAAATACCTTAGGCCTATACCAAATCTGTTGTTACCCTTTGCTTATGTACAGTTTCCACATTCAAATTAATTAATTTAACCATCTTCAAGGAAATTCGTATTTGAAATACATGTAAAAATTTAAAATCACTTTTAATTTTTAAGTGAATTTTTAAGAGGCACAAATGTTAAATGAGTATTAAATGATTTTTAATATTCAATATCTATAATTATTAATACGCCAAGGGCTTTTTGTGTAAGAAACTCCTGCTAAAATTTTCAACAAATTTCAGGTTGTTGGTGTCATTAGATAGGGCTTGGACTGTAGTTGTTCCCACCAAAAACTGAGGAGAATCTGACCGAAAATAAATGTGCTATCCACCATTAAAATATAAAAATTAGCCATCAAAATAACTTTGAAATTGAATAAAACATTTTAAACATCCGTTAATAATCAGCTGGAGATACTTGTAGTTTTTGGTGATTGCAGATCGGACTCCATTGATTTAGAGTAAAAGTACATTTGTATTGTATAAAAAAATCGAGATTTCGAGCAACAACTATATTATTAAAAATAAAAATAGCAAACCAATTTTAATTTGTAAACATTAAATCATTAAAACATTTATTTTAACTGAGCTATTATCATTGAATTAAAAAAATCAAATGATAATATATCACAAACTTTCAATATACTGTAATGAACAACGTACGTTATAATAAATTAGGAGTACCTGGTGACTGAGAATTTACTTTGCAAACTTAAGCAATTCTTTGTTGACACGGTCATATGAGCCACAGATTGTACCCTGAAATGCCAAGGAAAAGTACTTTTTTCTCAAGACGATCTCTTTCACTTCGCTCACTCACCTTTCGGTAATGTAGGTCAAAGGGTGCAGCACTCTGGCATGAGTATGTTGAAACTATAATACTTGGAATTTGCATCTACGTATTAATGTGAATTTAATCACCTCTTTAGTTAAAAGAGGTTTATTGCAATTCTACAAATTGCTTAGTTTTCCCTTTAACTTTACTTTTGTTTAACTAAACTTGCATTATCATCAGTACAAAGCAATATTTAATAAAACTGATAAATAGTTTTTATAGTATGATTCGATATTTTTTTATTCGGTGTTTATATAGTATACTTCATTTCCTGGCTACAATGAAAAATACCACATGTTTCCACTGGTGTATGTGTCCACTTGGTTCGTGCCTTGACAGTCAAGCCAGCTGCTTTGGGCAGTTTAATTTTAAACTCTATAAGACTAATGTCAATATGTTTTGAATTGTAATTCAATGTTATAACAATGTAATATTTTTCCTAGCATATATGAATATTATTCATATTCCTAAACTATGTTTTTTGCAAAGTTGGGAGAAATTCGTTCGAGCCGTTTTCTAGATCTGTGAGAATACATAAATAAATACATACATACATAAATAAATAATTACAAATATACCTTACTAGTATTAGAATATCAGATTTTATTTAATTAAAAAAAACTCCAAGTTTGAAATTTACTATTATTAGTATAGTCCAAAAACCAGTACGAATAAACAACATTGATGGAATGAACACTTGAGTGATTAAAATTTTGTGTTTATATTAAAAACGAGTCAAGATTCTCATCATAATGCTGTATTAAAAAAGTGGTTTACATATATTTACCGTCTTAGATCCTATGAGTAATGTGATGGGTTACCAAGATCTCATCATCTTTGTTCTATACACCCAGACGGAAACCTCAACTAAAAGTTCAGTCCATTTACGGCTTTTTATCATCCATTGACTGAATTTTTAGTTGATGTTTGTCGTCTGGGCGTATAGCACAATGGTGGTGAAATCTTGTTAACCTATCACGATACTCATAGGATTGAAGACGATAAAGATATGCAAACCTGTAAAGGTAAAAATATGTAATCAATCAATCCTGGGGTAATTACAACGAAAATGAAAAATAACAATTAACCATGTAGAAGTTTGACAAGAATTTAATAATGATGAAAATAGTTCGATTATATATTTTATATGTAGATTGTTTTTAGTTATTCGATCTAGAAAAAAATCAAATACACATTTGTAAATATAAGTTACGATGATTTGATCACAGTTCATTTAACTTTATATATATTCGGTTAGTTTCTTAGAGCAATCATCTCATAGTTCCGGTTTATATTGTTTATAATGTACTGGTATGTTATAATTGACCCATAGGATTTAAACATCTTTAAACAGAAATAAATACTAATAACTTTACTACTTAAACTAAAATGATGAAGAGAATAGGTATATACATTTTACATGATACCAGGTTTAAGGATTTTAGTTAGCATATTATTTCAAATAATCAAAGCCCGAAAAAAAGTTGATGTAATTTATTCGTTATTGTATTTTTCTCATAATTTACTTTGATAAATCAAAACGTACTTTAAAATATAATAAATTAAATAAATAAATGAACAAACAAACTAACAAGCGTTTTAAAATTTCATGACCAGTGAGTGTGTGGTGTTGGAGGATTAGCATTGTAAAACAGGTCTCATGTTGTTCAGTAACAATGGAGGGACCACTAAAACTGCGAACACAGAAATAAACCCGTGACCCTAATACGGTGTACATTGTGGGTGGTGGAGTTGATCGTTTTTGTTTAGACTGCAATAAACATGTAATTTTAAATTAATTAAAATTACTCAATTTATTGCAGTCTCCAATGAATACAAATTTAAAACCACGTGAATACTGTACTTCATAAACTAAATTAATTAAAACACATTCGCTGCGGCTAATAAAAACATAAAACCTTCCCCAGGAGCTGCAAAATTTTATTGTACCAAAACATTCCTTTATATGACATAATTAAGGAACATAGGTCAAAAATGTTATCCGTTGTGTTTATGACGTCATTTCGTGACATCATATTTATGGCACAGTACTGTGCCATCAGCATACAGGTAAAAATAATAGACTAAAATTGAAAGAAGTATTTGTTTATTTGAGTAAAACACAATAAAGATAATAAAATTATGAATGAAAAACACAAAGGGGGTTTATTTAAAAGGTTTTGAAATTAACTACCCTAATCTATCCTCATTGTTTATCACTAAACATGGTATTTTTCGTAGCACGGCATAGAGCATAGTCCGGGCTCCCCAGGGCACTGCCCACAAAAGTATAGTGTTCGTTTGGTTTTTGAGATGCGCTAAACATAGTTACAAACTCGTCTGTCCACAACAAAGGCAAACTTCACACTGACAGGAATTGTGGCAATGAGCGCAGGCGTGGCACTTTACTGTTCCCGCCGCTACAGCGCTGCTGTCGCCGCGACGCGGGAACTGCTCGAGTGCTCAGCCCTAAGGTAAAGCCATACCTACCCCCCACGCTAACGTGGTATACAACTAACTCCGCCATGAGCTAACCTCACATAATACAAATGATGAGTGCATTGTAGCATGGCACAGTACTGTGCCATCAGGGTGAGCGTACAGATTTTCATGGCACAGTACTGTGCCATTAGCAGCGAATGTGTTAATTGGAAAAGTTGAATTTTAATTATAGGAATCAAGTTATTAACTGTTTTACATATATTATTTCAGAATGTTGCATTGAAATAAAACATTCTGAAGTATATACCCCATATTTAGTAAATGACGAATTCAAATTACACTCAAATAAAATATTCTTGTTAGTGCCCAAAAATAATAAATTAATTCTATTAACAATATTATATTTTGCGCCACATCATATTATTGAATTTTTATCTAAAGAAACGTAAAACAGTGTTTTAATTAACCAGATTTTAATTACCTTCACACACTTTCAACTACAAATTATTTGGAGTTATTCAATCAACAAACTTTATGAAAATGTATTGGTTTTGTAGTGGTTTAAATGAATATTCTCACTTTTTTATAAAAAGCTTTATTTATTACATTAAGGCATCCATACGACCTTTACTCTGATTAGTCGAGTTGAGTCTCTATTTACTACAATAGTGGGAAATGGTAAATTGAAATTTTTGTAAAATAGTAGAACTGTAAATATTTATATGTACTGTTATTTATAAATCCTCTTGTAAAAAAACTTTATATTGCATAATATTTTAATGTCTATAATAATATCATTACTTCAGAATGTAGAATGTATGTAAGATTAATATACTAAATAAGCCTAGTGGTTGGTACCTACCTTATATTTATTTCTAAGATTACATTGCAATAACTTAAAAATATGTTTTCGTGATTTATTTAAATAAATATTTCACATTATTTTATAGAAGGTTATTTTTTGAAATCGTCAAATGTTGAGGCTTATGAGCGTTATGTGTCTAATGAAATATTGAAGGGTCTGAGATGAATTCCTGGGGCACAGTGACAAACATCGCTGCCTGGGACGGAGACCAGCTCGGCTGTCACGAGCTTCGACAAATGGTTCCGGCCTGCACCTGAACAAATCTACCTTACAGCTCCACATGCTAATGTCACCATTTATATTTTAAATCACCACTCCTCGGTGTAAAGATACAAGGTACGTTTAATAACATTCGTAAACCTTTTACAGGTTAGGTGGTTGAAAGAACATGAAAAAAGTGTTGATTTTGAAGCACGAAAAAAATATTCAAGCCAAGTGAATAAAGTATATCCTTTGCTCTAGTTGTGCTTTTAAAAAAGTATACAATAATCTGTTTCATTTTGTATTTTGTATTTTGCTTACACTTATTTCTTGTATGACCACAATTTTATACTCTTGTAGTCACTAAAATAAAAAAAAGTAAAATGACTTTTCATAAATACAATGTAATCAAACTAAGTAAATGAATGTTAAAACATTCTAAGCCTTCGCTTAAAGAACATATATGTGACGACAAAAATTAAAGAATAAAAAGTTCAGCAATTGCAGAGCATACTGCTAACACAAAGCACAGTATGGAATTTGATAAGACGATGTTACTTGCAAGAGAAGAAAACTATACAAAGAGAAAAATAAAAGAAGCTATTGAAATCAAAAGACATGAAAAGAACATAAATAGAGAGAATGGCTATAAGCTAAGTGACATATGGCTACCTATCGTAAGAAAATTATAGTTATGACCTCATAAAGCAAAAATATTATTCAGCTTAATATATTCAACAAATTTTTGTATTCAATAATTTACATATATATATGATTTTACATTTTTACTATTTTATTTTATTTTTATTTTATACACATGATTTTATTGAATTTTTATACCATATGTTAATTAAATTTAAAATTATTTTTTTTATAGTTTGTTAACTTATTATAGCTACTGACGAAGCCAGCCAAAGAGCTGGAGAAACATTTAGAGTAATAAAAATAATGAAATGTGTCAGAAAAACCCAAAAAAGTTTTTTCATTAATTTTACATTATGACACATGAAAGTCTGAGAGAGTATATTCTAAGCCTTTTTAGTTGCCAGTTCTACTATTAGGCCTACTTTATTTTAGAAATGGCTTTAGACAATACACTTGAAAAGAACTTCTATGTTATTGTAGCCTATACAGTTGATTGCACGAGACGTGAGACAGCTTGCCAGGATTAGTACTACATGGGCAAGTTTTCTCTATCTTTTGCAACCATTATAAGGATATACAGTAAAATCATTAATAAGGTCTTCATTTAAAATTCAGGAAGTTAAGCTGCCCAAGTGTATCACAAATGCTGGCGGGCTGTCTCACGTCTCGTGCAACAAACTGTACATAATAGAAATTTAATATACTTAAAAAAAATCGTAGTTTGTAATGTCTAGAATAAATTGGACTAGTTAATTATCAATTGATAAATATTTTTAATGAATTAAAACTAGTTTAATGTCATCAAGGACAGTAGTTTTCAATTTTAGAATTAAACATATAGCCTACTTTCGTTATTGGTTGATAAACTGTTTAATCAAACTAGGTTTCAAGTTATCTCATATTTAAATACATTCTCGGAAACACACGGATTATACGTTTCCAGATCAAACCGTGCGTCTCAGATCGAGTTGCCATTGGCTGGTCACAAGACATTATATATGTCCAACACCACCATGGAGTATACCTGCTGATTATACACGGAATACGTAATTAGGCAATCAGTGGTGCGAACAACTTGAACTAATTTACTCTGCACCAACATAATCCAATCGAGTCTACTTTGATGTGTTAATTTGGATACGACAGCAAATTGTTTCCCAAGCAACATTTTGATTAAAAATAAATTTTGTATTTTGTTTTTTGTTATATATCACTTAATGGAACTTTTTCATTTGAAAAAAGTATTGTCGTAACAAGAAAAGAGGTTGACGATACAATATTATTAAAAAGTTTTCACTGATAACATTTTAAGATATAAAACTATATTTGACTCATGTAAAGCTCTTCCAAAAGCAAATAGTTTTTCATAGGCAACTATTCCTTTTTTTTAATAATGGCGATACAGTAGGCCGTGGCGTACCTGTTCGAAACTGTTACTCACTACCGGCCGGTGAAAGCACGCGTGCGGAATGTGAAGTGAAGCCAAATACTAGTAATGTTTCAAGTAATTGTCACCGTTCTATAGGTCTTGGTGTGTGTTTTTGGTTCGTGTGATCAGTGTTTATTTTAACTATTGATAAGAGCATCAATATAAGTTCGCTTGTATGTGTTTATCTCTGGACAATAGCGCTGATGATGCCCCTGACAAAAAGGGGCGAAACAATTGTCCACTATGAAGAATGTTTCTTTTAATCATTATACGACTTTGGTTTCATAAAGGTCGATTTGTTTAAGTTTAAACTTAGCAGACTATACATTTTTATTTTTATTTTTTTGCATTCACTATTTTTTTGCACTACGTTTCGGGATTTTAGAAAACCCCTGCCGTTTTCAACTGTCCTTACTACATTTGCCAATATTTTTTTTTCAAATTATATCTTTTAAATTAGTGCAGAGGTGAGTGGTGGACTCAGTAATCATATAGACTCACTAATGCCTACAACTTACCTCTCTAGGAGCAGGCACATTTTAAACCCCAATACACGTGTCAAGGCTACCAGATGTGATAGCTCAGATGGCTAAGTCGTAGGCACCTTTTATATTTGTATTTTTTGAAAATGACTACATACACATAGGAAAAAATCAATACAGTATTAACTAAAAAAGACAGCAGTTAAAAAAAACGCACCAGTCTATATTTCTTAGTTAAAATAATCATAAACAATCACTATATCTCTTAAAACAATGACCAAACGCATGTTGAAATGGATAATTAAATCTAAATTTAAAACGAATACTTAAACCTTTTCATGTTTCGGTGTTCGGCCACACAGAACTACCCACACACCTGTCCACCACAATCACGTCCCGCTCCAAACCAATCGACACTAAAACCTACATGTAACACCCTGAATAATAAATCTTGCACCGCCATAAATTTCATTGGATACAGTTCCAATAAAAATAATTTATATATGCTTTTTTAATATGCCTAGTAATCGTAACATTTATCATGTAACTGACATTAGTTATGTGTCATTCGAATGATCATTTTGTAATATTTAAATACTGAACAAGAGTCGCAAGAATATACTTCAATGATAACTTATTTCTAAAATATACCAGATACTATATAATATACTACTATGTAATACTATATATATGACTAATGTAAGTAAAAATAATATAACTTAGGAATTAAATTCGTAATAAACAACTCAAGATATTTTTAGTATATGTCTTTTAAGTACAGTATTAAATCAAATTGTTTTCTTTGCCATTAAATAATATGCATTTAGAAAAAGACAACACTGAAAGTCCAAGCTTATCTAGTGTTTTACTAATGTTAAACAATGTTAAAACTTTTACAATGTTAAAACAAAAACAATTAAATATAAACAGGAAAATAATAAGTATAATATTAATTTGATCTACAAAAGTAATGTCATACTGCCTTATAATAATAATATAATAACATAATATAATAACTTAATTTTTCATCCGAATTGCATAAACAAACCGAAACGCTAGTTTGAACTTAAAATGTCATAGGACGTATCATTATTCAACATATTAAATCACTCTTCCATTAACATTTAACTCCCTAAAGGTACATATGGAAATCACATTTTGCTAATTGCTTTTTATCCTTACTCTGTTGTAATTGTTTAGCAAAATAATTACTGTTGGGAATTCAACTGAAGAGTTATTTTTATTATATTAATTTAAACAATATTTTTTATTTTGAAAATGTTTTTGACACTTTTATACACATTTTCTTACATATTTGCTCTCAAACAATAAAGGTTTAGTAATTGTGACATTACAGGCATTATTTTAAAACGTGTACTTTTACGTTACATTTAAATAGGACTACGGTGTTAAATGTTTTTAATTTTTTTAAATGCTTCAAAAACTGAACGGCCTCACTCGCCTCAGAACCTTTTCTCACCACAACCGCAGTATAATATGGAAGCACGTCACAAAAGGATGACTACGGAGAGAGGCTAACAATCCTACCTAACTCCTAATTAATCCTCCTATCCAAATTAATGAAAAAGAGTTAATAATTTTCTGCTGATAATTTTCATTCTCCTGTCAACTTTTGAAAATGCCACCAATAGTTAAAATGTAAATGTTAAGATGTAAAATGTTAAAATGTAACTTGAGCAGTTTTGTCGGCAGTGTCCAGGCAGCCTCTTACTTGACTATAGCAGTGCAGAAGCTATTACAACTTGTTGTTCAGTTCAGTGGGTTCAAAATTGTTTCTTTGTCTGGCACATTGAGGGTTAATTTTTTTCTTCCTCATTACTCTGTCAAAAGTTTCAAGATAAGTTTTGAATATATTTCAATTGTATTTATATATCAAAGCGTCTGACTACTACCTTGGCATCATGTACTACATTCAGTTTATTTATAACAGCTTCTTCAAACAGAATTGAATTATAACCTAACATTTCTCATTACCCTGGTTCTCATTCCTCAAAGTTTTATTGACAGGGGAATGGATTTTTCAATTTAATACTTTATGGTAAATATTTCCGATTATCATATGATAAGATCTTGTGTTATTGCTGAACAAACAATCAAATAGAAGTATATAGCATGATATAAATATATTGGAATGCTAAAAATTAATGTGATTTTTTTAACTTACAGTTTAAATGTAATTTTTAGAGAAAGAATTGCTCAAATAACTTTTTATCAGTTTATGTAAAATGTATACATTTAATGTTAAAGTATCAAATCTAAACTTGATAACATTTGTTTGTAAAAAAAGAACTGAATTTTCCGAAAGAGGTCACGTCCTTTTCAAACAGCAATCGAGACATCACGTTTAGGTTTGGCCAGCCCAGAGGAGTTTCATTACTTCCAATTGAGGGCGGCTTTGAAGAAAAAAATATTTATTTATTAAAAGTTAGCATTTATTTTCATGCTGTGTTTATCAAGTAACTAAATATTGACCTAACATAATTTGTCGATTCATCATATGGATCTGAATTAAGATCAATAACACTATGAGTAATAGCAATAATACCATACCATGTGTATTTAACGTTTATTTTAATGTTTCGTTTTAATATTTACTTTGAGCAAAGATATGATATTCCTGATATCGATTTATCATAGTATTATATGTCTCTTTCTCTTGAAAAACTGGATGTTTGGTGCTCAAATCATATATTACTTTGTCTACTACAAAAATAATATATCTTTAAAATTATCTTCGCATGCCAAATAAATTTAAGAGGAATACTTCAGAGATCGATAAACCAGGGCTAGCAGTGATTTTTTAACATCATTTATTATTAACAATAAAATAAAAAATAACATTTAAATTCAACAAATAAAACAAGATAAAATAAGCTATTATATTTTTAATGATAATTAAAATATAGTACTACATTATTTTATATACATGTCCTACAATATCACAATCAAACAAGCGGAAATATGTATGATTTTTCAACCAAGGATATTTGATTCCAGGTAAAAGGATCATACATTTTTAACTACATTGAAATGTATACATAATTCACTTAGCTACATTAAAAATAATTCAATATTTGTGATAAGATTAAAATTATAACAAAATAAAAATCAAGATTACTACTATAAGGATTGACGTAAATTAGTTTTAGGCTTTTTATACTGTTAAGGAATTAATTTAAATTGTTAATACTATAGTTAAGGTAACATGGGAAAGGTAATCTTAAAATTTTCGGGTGATCTGCCTGAAAGATATGAAATTAAATTATTTTTGTTGAATGCAAGTTTAAGCCACAGACAAGCCTATGTGAAGATTTTGTAGCAACTTTTATTTGAAATATTTGAATTTACAAACTCTTTATGAATAATAAAATGAAATAAATATTTGTAATTTAAATACGTAACAGATAATAAATATCTTGCTCATTATTAAGACCAAATTCAGGTCCTTTAACCATTCTTGAACTTGCATCAAGTTGGTGAAGACCCCAATAATCCCAGGGCCCGAAAACTACACCAAAGATATTCCCCGGTTAATTATTTTTGGGCATATACTTAAGAACCTTAGCAGCGTTTCTAAGCGGAAGAAACAAAATATATATACCGCTCATTAAAAAAATGATATACTATTGTCACCAAGAGACTAAAAGGGTCTGGACAAGATTTGTCGCTATCGATAAAATGTTATAATCAATCTACGAACATAAAACCACTCACAAACTACCGATTTTATATGAAATCTTAAGTTATTTAACGCCATTTCCTTGCGTATATAGTGTCTTTGTTAAACAAAAATTGCAACGATTTGTGTGAATGTAATTAAATATTAAATAACGACATTTTTAAATTAGCTAAATTTACCAAAGATTTTTAAGAGCCTTAGTTTCATAGTAGTCAATTGTAAAAATGAACTTCATGCATGCATGGGTCTGAAATTGTTTCTACTTTTTGATATTGATATATTTTTTAGAAAAAATGCATAATTTTGGAATTAAATTCTAAATCCTAAAAAGTATTAAAATTTTAAGGTTTTTGCAGATTTCCTTAGAATTATAAATAATATCTTTAAAAAAGTTCTAATTCGGATTTAGCACCCCAAAGAAACGTATGAAACACAAGAAAAATCCATACTAGACCAGCGAAAAAAAGTACCCATAGATAGACTATTAAAACATCACAAAATATGAAACTTCGACACAATTTTAAAATGGATTTTTTGCTACTTTCCCATGGATGGATTTTGTTTGATTTTTATATGTTAAAAAATTTTTATATATTTTTATATAAAGCAACATTTGTTTAGGTGAATCCCACTTCAATCGCTTGTAAAGCAATTTTGCCCAGGTTCAGTAATATATATTTTTTTATTTGACTGGACTATGGTTTCATTTAACGATTTTAACCATTGAAATTTATGTTTTAAACACTCCTATCAACTTTGGGGGTATAAACAAATTACATTTAGCCAATTTAGTAATGTTAGGTTTTATTTTATTATTTCATTCATCCGGGTGTTATAAATTTATAAAATTGCTTTTGAACTCTCGAAAAGTAATTAATGTGTAGTAAGAATACATTTTATTAAGAGTAGAAATGATAGTAAAAAGTTTGAGGATGGTGACGCTTAGCTAAATAACTACCGAAATAAAAAATTTCTCTCCCTAAAGAACTAATTTTATTGTTTATGCATTGTATGTTGTATCTTAACAGATATTTTCTAGTTTTAGGTTAATTCCAGGCTATGATGTCCACTGAAATAATAGTTTTCAAACATTTCAAGTATAAATTGAAAAAACAATTCAGTGCAATTTTTAGTATTTTCACCGCCAAATGCCAAAAAATATAAACGTTCAGTAAAGTTATGAGACCATATGGTTGCTTTTAAATAATAAAGCACATACAATGTTAAACAAACTGAGTTTCATATTTTAAACTCGAAATTCAAGTAAAATATTCACGAGCTCATATTAACGGTTCGTTTTGTTTGAAAATTATAACCATGGCCCTCTTTGTAAAGAGAGTTACGTTAATTGCCAAAAAGACAATGAAAACACAAGTGCGGTCCCAAAAACAGTGTTAGAATTTGTAAGGGTAGGGCACCTCGATTGTTAGTTATATAACCACATAAATTGATTTGAAGGATTGTAAGTAATTTAATTAAATGTAAAAAGATTTTTAAAAAATATACTAATTGTTGGGCCTAAATAAATTTGTTCTATTGATTAACAGATTAACTAAAGAAAGAAGTATTATTAATTTTCACATGTAAATTTAGTGCAAACTGTAGACCATTATTGGTAAAAATATTTAGCGGGAAATAACAAATAAAAACTAAAACTATTACATACACTGGAAAACCTATCGTTGATTAAGGTTTAAGAGCATTGTTTACAAGCAAACTGAAGGCGAGAAACAATTCTGTGTTAAACACTGTGGATAAGGAAACGCTGCTGCACTTCAGCACATGTGAGACCCAAGACTCAGGTAGATTATTGTGTGTAAGGAGATTTTGCCGTGGAAAGTATGCTTTTAATTGATACATGCTATTCTGAGGATACGTTCATAGCCTGCGCGCCCAGCAGTTTCAACGATTGCCTACATGGGCTGGCAGTATCGGGGGTCTCACGGGTCAAAATTTCATCGTGCAGTGTTTCACCTGCTCAAACTTTTCAGCTTTATTTTAAGTCCAATATAAGCAGGAGTAATTTTAAATTAAATATAAAGACTGGGGATATTTGATAATGTGTTTAGTTTTTTATATCCATTTGGATCCAAATTTTTAATCCATACCAAGATATAGTACATTAAAGTTGATCAAAATTTGATCCATTATAGCTTGATATAGATTCAAAATATTAAAAAAAAAAAACTAAAGATATGACTCATAGCCCAAGTTTTTAACTATCCCCCTCCTACTTTTATCAGACTTGAAGTAAAGTCGGAAAATGGGAGCAGGTTACGTCGTTCTGCATGACGTTCTGAGAGGGGCCCTTTACCCCCCTCTAAACTCAGAATAATTGATAAAGTTTTACACATAAAAGTGTTTTATAACATAAAAAGATTTGATGGAATAACTAACTTTATTTAGAAATTAAATAAAAAATATACATTCCTATTACATTTCAAATATTTTTTTATAAATAATATTCTACTTGTAAAAATATAAATAAGATGGTCATAGATTTTAAACATGATTCATAAACTATAAATTCTTAAATCATTACATTTAATTTTAAAGAGTAAATGTAATGCTTTTATTTTTTTTACATTCAAAACCATCTGTAGCAAATTTCTTAAATTGTTATAATGTTGAGACCTCAACAATGCAAATAACATGTATTTGCTTGAAATAAAATTAAGATTTTGATCTGGAATAAACTGAAAGTAGAAATGGAAACAAAGAAAGAAGATGTAAATGAAGTAAACGAAGAAAATAAACCAATGTATAACACTACAAAATATGTACAAAACCAGTAGAAATTAATTAAGCGTCTGAAATTAGTAACACAACCAATATAAATGTCAAATAGGGCATCGATAAATTAATTTGTGTTTCTTTTAAGGATTATCTTTGAAGTGCGTTGTAATTCTGATAAAATTATCTAAGATGCCTGATAAATTCCGAGTGATAAATAGCGTTGCTTGGGACTGCAAAACCTGGTTCTGCTGTCACATTCTTCGACAAATGGTTTTATACTTCAACCTCTCTTATCTCTTTTCAAATATTTTCTATATATGCAATAGCTTAATGGGTGATAACTTAGTATTGCAAATTACACTAATCATCATGGTAATTAAGTGTAGTGATCTTTAACAAAAAATTCCTAGCTATATAAACATTTGTGTAAGAAAAGTATTTCAAAACAAAAACATTTTAAAGTAAAATGATGTAAAAATAATAACGAAATAAATAATACAGTTTTTTACTAAGCAAAATAAATTTTACACATTACAGTTGCACGCAAAAAAATCAGATGATAGTTTCATAATAAATTCAAAATTTTTGACGTTTATAACCTGCTAAACTAGAAGAAATTTGTTCACCAAAAATATCATTCTTAAAATCCTTTAACATGGAAATTAAAATTCTTTAATGTATTCATAAAATTAGAAGATTTTATTAATCTTTTATTAACTTAAGGTCATTTTGCATTAAGTTACAATATAATGATGTAGGATAAATGAGCCATATGTGAACAAAAAGAAAGACACCAACTTATAATGTGGCAATTCTACCTAATATTAAGTGCTTGAAAGCACATTGAAAAGACGCGAAAAGTCATAGTATACAAAGATAAGAAGGTTTATTAAGGTTCTTAAATGATATAGGTTAAAATAGTTATTGAAATATAAAAATTGTTATGGTACATTGTAACAAATATTTATTTTGTTATATTATTTATAACAAAATACAATAATATTTATATAATAATATAATGTGTATACAAAAATAATATATTTTTAATAAAAATATAAAATACAATAATATTTATTTAATTGTAACAAATATTTATGAACAATTTTATTTTTCCGTACCTTAATTAATTGAATTATTAAGGTTTCAATGTGATTTTACTTCATGTGTTTTACTATATATTGCAACTACCCTTATAATAATATTGCCATTAAATCTTTTGAGATTCCAATTAAACCTAATATATTAATTGTTAAGTAAATATACAGTATAAGGTTTTCACAATTTACATAAACTGTACGAATTGTATTGTTTATACGTTATTTGAAAAATGCAAGTGAGATCAGTGAAATAAGCAAAAGGAATCATAAATCCAACCTTCAGCAAATTAAGACATAATTCATGGATCCAGAACGTTGGGTTGGGAACGTAAATCTTAAAAGCGGATTTATGTTGAACACTCTAGACGCCTTCCGAGAGTTTTGGTTATGGTTGTGGTTATGGTTTTGGTTGTTATTGATTAATTAATCAATAACGATATCAATCAAAATTTTATTGATTAATGTATAGCATTTCATATAAGTATTCATTATATATAGAATATAGGTTGTTTCATACAAATTAGTTTCATTGGGTATTGAATTCTTAAGTGTTTGTAATATTTTTCCCCACCGATTGCTTTATGTTGTAACAGAGTTGTATAATTCAGTGAAAACATATATTTCACTACTTCATTTTATTATTTTTTTTTATTTCAAAATCATTGTCATAAAATATACACTATTCAAAAGTAAGAAATATATATGGAGGAAGGTCTTAAATTCTTTCATCCCAGAACATACAAGGTAATAGAAAATATAATATAGAGTACTGATATTTTGATATCTATGAAAATGTAATATGTTATATATAGATTGTGAGTGCACTGGCTTTAAAAGTAGTGTCACATATATAGTTCAAATAGTGGTAGATCAAATTGTGATCCATCAATTGTCTTATATACAAAGTCCTAAGGATTGCACTGTTCGGACATAAAACTCTTGAAGAGTATGTATGCCTGACAATTAATTGTTATGGTACATGGGAAACCAATTTATAACCACCTTGTTCATCACGACAATAAAAGTTTTAAAGACTGCTTTGCCGTTCCATCAAATCCATAATACTTAAAACTCAACACATCTGACAAATTCCATTTCTAATTGCCTTTTCAAATATTGTAAAAGCATATTGTTCATAGCCCTAAATAAAAAATAGTAAAAAATCAATAACTAAATACAACCCTTATGACGCTTTATGGTTATATTAACAATGATATGGATTTAGTATAAATGAAAATTAGCAAAAGCTTTCTTAATAAATTTTATTTTTATTTTGTATTTATTTAATAAATAAACACGTTCAAATTTTTACAGTTTACAAACAAGTAGGTAATTAGTTATTTAAATTTATATTATTAAGGGAATTTTTGTATGATTACAATTTGGGCGTCATGGGATTTTCATAAAAAAATTATACACTTTACTTTGGGAATGAGTGACATTTTTATTCATAAAAAGTTTATTAAAATTATGTTTTAAATTTATTTTAATTTTTTAACTAAATGAAAAATTACATTATAGTGCAGTAAAAAAAGAGATAAAAATAGAGTGAATAAAATGTTTTCCACGTTAATTTTAAAATGGTCATTTTGTTTTATTCAGTAATCTTAAGTAAAATATATAATATTATATTCTCTTATAATTACACTAATAATAATTAAAGTTTAGCTCAATTTTTCCCATTGTAAAATATACTGATAATTCTTTTAAATATATAAATGTAATACGTCTTTTGTACAAGGGTATAACATATGTTATAATACTCGTGTAATATAATTACTCTTATAGAGCAAGAAAAGCCAGCCTGGGACGGTCGGTCCGGAGAGCAATCTTGTACTAATTGCCCATTAGATAAGCCCTTGGAGCCCCACGGGGTATCAATAAATAGACCCATAGGGTCTGTGCTAATTTGTAGTCACTGGATATACGGCAGTTATATTTTTATCAGTTAAGTAAAGTTTACGTAACGCATTGTACTAATGTTTTAGTAACATTATCTCTTCAGTTATTTAGACATTTAGTACAAATACTATTAGTGTTTGGAATATCATTAATTTTACTCATTTTTATTAAGGTAATTAATTTAAAGAAATCCCCGATACAGTTAAGGCTGTAAGGATTTTGGTCACATGATATTACAATTGCCACGCTTTGGGAAGATTCAAAACAATTTAGTGTTATAATTATGTTTCCTCAGAAGCTTAAGTAAGTGTGTTGTTTAATTACCTATGCAAAGTCAAACAAGAGCGGTTGGTCAATGAAATAACAAGGACAATTATAAGTTATAGATCTTATCTTTAAGATTAGATAAATACAATTATTTTAAAAGTTATAAATAAAGTCTTTACTAAAACGTCGTTTACATAGCTACTAAATTAAAATAATTTTGTCCTTAATCTCAAGCCGTCCAAGTATATTACGTTACTGTTTACTTGCAATGCAACATTTTACACATTTCTCTCTCTGTTACAAGTCTAACAACTTATCAAGTAATTATTTATCATATACTGTCCATTGTAAATGATTTTGTAATATTATTCAGTCTGTTATTGGAGTTCAAATTATGAAAGTCGGATAAAAAATTATTTATTTTTTTCTATTCAAATCGCTTGGATTTTAGAACAAAAAATAAAATATAAAATTAAATAGAATAAAAATAGATTGTTACGAACCTTCTTATGATTTGTATTTTCATTAAAAGTATATTCTCAATACATTTGAAAAACAAAAATTTAATCATTATAATCAAAAGAATATGAAAAACAATAAATTTAGTGAACTCTTCACGATGAATCAACTATAATATCCTGCTATCAAATAACATTGTTATTAAAAGTTCAACT
Source organism: Neoaliturus tenellus (assembly GCA_030545055.2). Taxonomy (NCBI): domain Eukaryota; kingdom Metazoa; phylum Arthropoda; class Insecta; order Hemiptera; family Cicadellidae; genus Neoaliturus; species Neoaliturus tenellus. The sequence continues at coordinate 12,453,683 of CM061533.1, read as the reverse complement.
ACTTGGCAAATATTACTATTGTTATTTTATAATAATAACAGTTAATTGGTACCCATACAAAGTACAAACATGATAGTAAAATATACTTATAGTTAATATCCACAAAATTTATATCAAAACTGTGACAGTAAGAACTTATAGAAATCTTTACATTTTTATAGTAAAATATAACATATTTACTGTATTGACTTACTTGGTAATATCAGTGGTCGTAGTTCAGTGGTAGTAGAGCTCTGGGTTATCACCCAGCGAGTACAGGTTCAACTCCCGGATTTGGGAGAAAAAGATCGTTCGGTCGCTGCTGTGGTTCGGAAGTCACATTGGTGACTTCCGTTGGTCCAACTGTAAGCCTATAGAAAACGAAAACAAAATGAAACGATTTTAACCGAGGTAAACTGAGTTAATTGCTGATCTCTCTCCACTCAAAACAATACAATCAAGAAATAATAAATGTTGTTATAAAGTATTTCAATCAACAGATATAATAGATTCAATTCGATTCAAAGAGAATATTATCCGTATAAATTTAAATTTCGAAAAGCCAACGTTCGTTTCATCTTTACAATAGCCTACTCCCTACTTGCAAACTTAACACCCTATACACGACTATCTTTTATTCAATCTATATTTAGTTCAATATATATTTACTACTGTATATCATGCTAGCCTGGAATGTATATCGTACAAGCACAAACGGCCAACAGCAATGACTATGGACTACCCATCAACATTCTAACGTAAACAAGTCGGTGTTGACACCTACACTGTCCTACTTTATTATTCTATGATGAATATTCAATGATAAATGATAAAACTATACCATTATCCCTCTGTATTGATAAACACCCACATTAATTGTTACTAGATTGTTTCCTGTTATATTGTTTGTAGTCTAACATTGTCTATTTCGTAACATATTCTGTTAATGTAAAATGGATGAAAAATACAACCATCGGGTAGTATTTTTTATTTTTTTTGTCAAATTCAATTTTTAATTGTATTGAACCTTATTAATAGGGTAAAACACCCTTTTATCTCGGGATCATTAAAGGAAATGTGACACCTTGAAGTTGTTTTCACTCTGAGATAAAAAAAAATATTCTTCTAAATGTGTTTAAATGTATTTGATATGTGCTGGTACAAAGCACCACATTCTTTCGTATGATAACACTTTGATCTACGTTTCTTCAAAGAAGCAAATTAACGCCTTTCGTGTTACAAAGACCGTAAAACTTTATATACATTTTTCGATATTCTGCAGTAATTGAATTTATGAGCAAACTATTTATTATATCATAAAATACTTGTAAAATAATTAACTTAAAAGTCCTTATTTGGCATAAAAGCTTTTAAATAAAACTATAATCATTCAAACATATAATTATATTTTATGTTGATGTCAATAAAATACTTATCCTTAAAACTTCAAAGAGTAACTTTATTTCCATTGTGACAAAATGTAAGAGTAAGAATAAAATAAACATTTTTTTAAATCAAATCATTTAATTATTTGTTTTAAATAATATTTTCAATAATCTGTGTGCCAGTTTTAATGATGTAATTTGAGTATAATTTACAGAATAGTATGCGGTGTGTTTCCCATCTCAACTAAAACTGCTCAACTTAAGGAGGTTGGTCCTTACATTATGTGTTACATTATGTGTCTCAAAACAGTAATTAATAAATCAAACTTTCCTTTAACTTTTACGCAGATAACCGTCAAAATCAAGTTAGGCCTGTTGATGTCTTACATAAACTTGATACTTTGTAACACTTATCAATTAATCAATATTATTTTTATTGATTTATTTAAATACATTTATTTAAATAAATTCACCCACTGTTGAATAATCTTAATGGAGATCGAACAAGTTAAAATATTAATAGATTACGTAAACACATGAAGCTTAATGTTTAAATCACATTTTTTCTACACTATATATTTTTTTGTGATCTATTGCTCTAAAATATAATAAAGCATAAAAAATCTATGCAACAACGAGAAACATATATAATTTTCTCCAGAGAATTTTTAATATAAGGTTTTACTACATTACTATATTTAAAATAATCGTTTATTTTAGTATAATTTATGTATTTAGAATCAAAAGTTTTCCCATTTACATCTATGTACAAGATCTATGTACTAAACAGTAGGTCACTAACACGAAGAAACAAATGAAAGGCCGTGCAAGCTGTAAGAACTTATAAATGAAGACAAGAACAGTTGTAAATGCTAGTGTCAGATTCCAGACACCGAAGGATGGTTATAAATTAATCATTGATCAATCTTTTAAACTCCTTTTTTTCGTAGTATAAAAGATTAAAAATTACTAGAATAATTAGATTTAGTTATGAACACAATATTTATATCAAATAAAATACCAGAGTAATCTTTTAAAGTTATTTTTTATTCCACTAATATGTATTTTGGCTCTTCGACCACGATCACGGTGGGTAACAATTTTATGTATAAAATACAGTAGAATACATTTACTAATAATAACGTCTGATAATTTTAAAAGTATTTTTCATTCAATTGCAATTAAAAATGTTTAACATAGTATTCTGTGCAGAAAAAAATAATAAAACAACAAACTAAAAGTTTTTTTGTAGTTCAGTGATGAAACTGTAATTTAATAATAAAGAATTTAAAACATTTCCTTCTTCCTATAAGAAGTACGTGCGACGGATTTTCTTTTTTAAATTTTGTCTTTTTTTTGAGCTGTTGCAAGATTTTCAACACTAATTATGTAATTAAATGAAATAAAAACCTATAAAAAGTAAAACTAAGTAATTGAAGGCCATAAAACTACGTGCAAGGAAAATCTAAGATTCCCTCCTGTCTAAATTTGGTTTTGTTCCAAACCTTAGACCTATATTAGCAAATGGAGAATCCTTACAAAGTTTTCCAACAAAAATATGGCATACTATCTCCTCGCTCTCAACCACTAAAAAAAAAAAAAAAAAAAAAAACATACAAGTAACATGATCTTTTAGTCATTATTGCCTTGAGTTTTGCCGCAAAGGCTGATAAAAAAAGGCCTGCAAAACAACTCCTAAAAATTAAGAGCACGAATATGTATTGAAAATCAAATGAGAGTGCAAACTGTGCTCCTTATCAGTCGGGCTTCCGTAAGGGGTATAGTACAGCAACTGCCCTACTCCGTGTTTGCGATGATTTGTTGGACGCCAAGGCACAGCGAAAATCATCCATCTTGGCGTTGCTGGACTTCTCTCGAGCTTTTGACTCTATTAATCACAGTCTGTTATTGGCTATAATGAAGTATTATGGAATAGGGCCTGATGCAGTTGCTTGGTTTTCATCGTATTTAAGTGGCAGAAAACAGAAGACCAAAGTTGGTACTGACTTTTCACCCTCTATCAGTACATTATTAGGTGTTCCACAAGGCAGCTGTCTTGGACCCATTTTATTCACATTATTTGCTGCCACTATGGGTAACTCTATCAAGCACTGTAAGATATACTCATATGCTGACGATGCTCAGTTGAGTATTTCTTATTCGACTCTTCAGGCGAACCAAGCTGTTCAGCACTTGAATGCTGATCTGGATACCATTCACAAGTGGTCAGTAAATCATGGGGTGAAACTCAATATCGAGAAATGCGCCTTGCTAAACTTTCTTGGCAGCAATTATTCACCTCAGCCACCAAATAATACGGTATGTGTTGGCGGTACAGGACTACGGAAGTTGGACTCTGCGAAAATACTCGGTATCACTTTTGACTCCAATCTGAACTTTTCCGACCATGTGAGTTCAGTGTGCAAAAAAGCTATGTCTCGTCTGAGAGTCCTGTACAGACATAGACATCTATTCCCCCAAGCCACGAAGCTTCAACTTATTCAGGCCTTAGTGCTCTCTGCCTTTGAATACTGTCTTCCTGTTTATGGCAATGTCGTAAGTGCAGGGGTAATGGAAAGAATGCAGAGAGTGCAGAATATGTGTGTCAGATTTGTTTGTGGCCTGAGAAAATTTGATCATGTGTCTGGTGCATGACACAGTTTAGGATTGTTACCTATGTCTGATGTCTGCACCCTTCGTACATCTACGACTGTCCACAAAATACTTATTTCTGGCAAGCCTGAGTACTTAAGAGAGAGGCTGAAAACTCGCTCTGAGGTACGATCCCGCTGTACGAGACAGGATGCTGTGTTGGAGCTGCCTCGCGTACGTCTGGAGGTTGATAGGAGGCGATTCTCTTATTTTGCCCCCAAACTATATAATGGAATGCTCCCTGCCTTAAGGGGTGACAAAAACGGTCATGTGCCATTTAAAAAGCGTGTCCACAAAATTCTGTTGAATCCCCATTTATTAAATTAAGATTTTTTTTTAGTTATGCCATGCATTGTGTTATTTTGTTAGTTTTTAATATCTTATTATTATTGTTTGACCTGAGTTGTTTTGAAAATCAACTGTTGTTGAAAACCGCTTTAAATAAAGACGATATTTATTTATTTATTTATTTATTTATAATAGCGATATTTCATAAAATACCAAAATTTAATTAAACATATCATTTGAATTTTTTTCGGAATACACATAATATCTAGTTTCTATTGATACTTTCCAAAAATAAGTTTAAACATTTTTCATTGATTATATTACGTATATGCAGGAAGCTCTGTGGGCCAACATGTAGCTCTCTTAGCTTACTCACCTTGTCTACAGCAATGCTGGCAATGTTCCTGCCGACATGTTCACTGGCACGATGACAACACTGTAAACACATCTCCGGGCTCAAACTATTATAGTAATTGTCTTGCCCTTCATCCAGAGCATTGGATAACACTAAATACATTTTTGATATGGAATAATGTTGTAGCGGTTTATCCCTGTTAATTTTAGCATTATCAAATAAAGTCAAAGCACGATATTTTTCTTCATAATAATATATTACAGATACGTATTTTGGCTCTTGGGCCATAATCACAGTATAGTAATAAAAACAATTGTGTTGATTTATATAACAAGATATTTGCTTTTTAAGGGTTAGAAAATATATATATATTTTTATTTAATATATAAACACAATTAAAACCGTGAATAGTGTTAAAAATAAGGATGTAACTAAAATCAAGGGCTTAGAATATAAAATTAACTTTCGTTTTGACATGAGCGATACATTCCTGAAATCAACAATAAGCTAATAATTTTTAATAGTATCTAAACAGGACCATTTAGTAACGTAGTATTAGAAATAAAAGCAATAAATTAAAATCGATTTTATGAAATATTTGAAGTAGATGGTTCGGTTTCAGACGTAAGGTAAATGTTTTATTAAGTTGTTTTTTATCTTTGCAAAATCCCTCAATTTTTGATAAAACAATATATAACACAATAATATATTGTCCCCAATATTTAATCAATACTAGGGGGCCCGTGCAGTACAATGCGCTGCATTTATCAAGAGTACCTGGTGATCAAACCTTGTTGTTCAATTGATTCTATTTAGATAGCTTTTAACATGTATTTGTTTATTTTACTATCAACAGCTGTTTTATTTTGCAATTCAATACAAATTGTTCCCCATGTTATGGACAAAATACGAACTTTAAGGGCTTCCTGTGGGCTTCAAAATTAAAATATAAAACAATCTAAGACCTTATTGCAAAACTACGAACTGAGACGAATATTATAACATGTCAAACATTGAATTTCGTCCAGAAATAAGGGAGGAGTAGTGTTCACAAAAAACGGCTTCACGTATTATGTATATATAGATGTCCTATTTACAGAAAATTTTAAAAGGTATTTACGTTTATTTAATTTTCTTAAAGAAAAGTGATATTTATTACGAAAACCTAAAAAATTTTCAGTAAATGTACATAGAAACCACTTAAAATCTTAAAAGTGTCTATTATCTATACTTATTTAATACGCTAAGGGGTTTTTTTTTGTCTTGAGAACTCCTCCTACAATTTTCAACCGATTTTCAAGTTTTTGGTATCGTTGGATAGGGCTTGGTCTGTAGTTGTTTCCGTTAAAAAACTGATGAGAATCGGACTGAAAATAAAGGCGCTATCCACAATTGAAATCTAAAAATTTCCCATTTCAATAACATTGTAATTAAATAAAGCATTTTAAACATCTGTTAATAATCAGCTGTAAATACGTGTAGTTTTTGGTAATTACAGATATTCACAATCCTGGATTGGTCGGATGTCATTGATTTAGAGCTAAAGTAACATTTTTGCCGTAATAAAAAAAATTGCTCGATTTCGAGCAACACGTATACTAGTTTACATTAATAATAAAACCAGTAGTATCAATTATGTGACAAACAATTCGATTATGTATGTCTGGTTTTCTGTGCATTTCGACTTCATTTACACCTTTTTTAGTTTTTATAGTCAACGGTCTGTTTTTTATAGATGACCCGTCGTGATTTTGTTACCATTTAACTTCTACTTGTTTTCAATTAACATCTATATTTTCAAAAAGTAAGGTAGAAATATCTTTGGACAATTCGTATAAGACTTCTACTGGGCCATTTCATATTATTATTTCATTAACACAAACCTTTCCGGTCTTATATTAGCAGGTTTTATTTGTATTACAAAATTATTTCAAATTAATCGAAAATGTAAAATAAACTTTTCATAAGGAAATAAAAAAATTGGAAATAAGTCAACTTTTTCAATTCTTTGGAAAGTTCGTGTGAAACTTTCACTTAACCGATTTAAATACAGTTGGTACTAAATAAAAGATAAACTTTTCTGTATTGCATGTTTTAGTTACATTAAAGCTATCTTACTTTCTTAAATTCCAAGACAGTTCTTTGTTTAAAAACAGCATAAGTGCAAACGCTCAAGAAGCATCTGATTTATTATAGACATAAAAATGCACATAATTGTAAAGAATTGTTAAATATATAAAAAGAAAATAAATATATAGTTATTTTTATGCTATTTGAACTGTAATACTTTATAGTTGGTGGACAAAGAATAAATAAAAAATTATTGTTAAACTGTTTAGTTCTATACTTCAAGTTAAACCAAGTAAACCAAAGGATCAATTAAAAGAAAATATCAATTTAAAAAGTACATTTTATACATGTTTTGCACCATCTCCATAGCGCCCCACTGATCACTGCGGATGCAAATGTTTCCGTCGAGTTATTTAATCATCATTATACCAAGACAAATCGCAACTTGGTGGACCTAACTGGCCACTGGACTTTAAGTGGTGGACCACCACTGACTGTAGCCACTCGAGTATTCAGTCATTTGCTTAATGTTGCTAATTAGATTCATACCGAATGTTATGTCATGTATAAAAATATACATTTGAATTGTGAAAAAAATCAAAATTCATAAAAATTAATACACTCAAAAACTAAGAGGAATTAATTGTGTTTGAGGTTTATATTTAACATAAAAAACTTTTCTATCACAATTTTAAATTTCTAATCCAACAGACAAACACGTCTTCAATTATTAATTTGTTTTTTTGTGGCGAATCTAATTTATGAAAAATATACTTTTTATGGTGGTACTTTATGAATTGAGGTGAACAAACAGAAAACGATACGTTCTTTAACTCATCCTTAGATATTGAACTAGTACTACAAATAAACATTCGAAAGTTTTACTTTCCTAAATTAGTTGAAAGACAATAAACGTTTTATTAATAATCGGCAACACAAGGTCAATACCCTTTCTCTGTTCAAGCTCTGTCAGTCACAGGCATTCCAATAATTTGGAATGCGTTTGCATTCTCTACAGCCAATATCGAGGGATGTGTGTGATATGAGTTCGGGCCCAATTTATGATCTCCTGTTATGTTGCTATATCCAAAAATATGGTGTAATCAGATTTTCTCTACAAATTAATTTTCATTAAAAGTAACTCGGTAAATTGCCATGAGCAAGGTTTGATCACCAGGTACTCTGATAAATGCAGCGCATTGCGTTGCACAGGCCCCCTAGTTCAATAATAAACTATAATAAAAATCTAATCTTTATTTTATTATAAATATTTAATAACCGTCATACAATTTTAGGTTTAGGAAAAAAATAATGATCACAAAGACTTTGTTTTTGTTTTGTAATTTCTTTTATTTGATTTTAAAGTTAATTTATAGTATAAATTACTCTACGGTCAGATAATTCTGTAATACATCAAAGCTTATGTATCTATACGGTTTACGATATTTACAAGTACGTAAAAATCGAATATACCAAATATAAGCTGGTACAATTTTATGACATTTAGCATAGTTGGGTTGCAGATCTACGGACACACATGTACGTATTACGTATTAATTTAATACTGATTAACAGTTTACTAATGTATGAATAGCATACATACCAAATTGAAAATAGCATATGTTGTAGATGTAGTATACAGTTTGTAAAAAATTACTGGAACGACTTAATGATTTAAAATAAAAATGCAATAACCCTCTATATTCTTGAAATTTTGATATCAGGTTCTTGTGAAAGTGTTCACGATAAATATTATGTATCATGTATGCTTTTAAATATTAATATTATGTATGCTTTTAAATATTATTATCATGACATAGGCCAACAAAGTTTTTACCGATACTTTTTTTAAGGGAAATTCCCATTACATTACAAAACCCCATTACAAAAACCACGATACTGAGATATTTGTAACTATTGTGTGTAAGTGAAATTCTTGTAAGAGGTGAGCTGAGAAAATGACTATTTCATGTATTACGTTTATGTATATCTGACCAATTAAAAAGTGGTTGATGATTTCTTCAACATGTGTCAGGCAATTAAAAATGTGAGATTTAAAATGTTCTTTTTACACATGAGTCCGGAGGTCTGAGCCCCAAAATAGATCCAATAGCTGTTTGTTTGCCAGTAAATAACATTTTTTTGCTCCAACAAAGTTTCCCCATAACAGATTTCCATATTATAAGTTATAATGAAAAAAGTATAAAAGTAACAGCAATATACACTAATTTAAATTTTAATCATGGGTATAATGTTTACACATGAGATACAGAATTAAAAGAAAATGGTATAAGTTCTAATTTGGTTTTGTGAAACAAGTCGTTGGTTCTGACATAAATGTCTAATAAGACAAAACACCACTCTCCCTATATAAATAATTAACTCATTGGATAATCTATTTAAATCTGAGGCATTCACGTAGATTTCTTCCAAGACACGCAGTAATTAAATTCACTATGTTCAATTTGTTTGGATTACAGTTTCTAATTTGTTTTTCTTTATTCTGGCCCAAATAATACATTTTAATAAGTGTAGCTTTATAAAAAGTATATTTTCTTCACAAATTACAAGTAATTGTGTCGTATTGGCTTTTACAGCATACCCCTAACAAAAATAAAATGTAGTTTGTAATAGAAACTAATAAAAAATATTGTTATAATTGTTTACTCTGCACATAGAGATGATTTTAAGATTTTAAGTCAGATTTTAAATGGATGAAATCCATATAAAGTGGAATAACGCTTGTTTTTTAGCCTATACTGACGCAGCTATTATTACATCAAATGACATATAAATAAATTAATTGATTCAATTATCTAAAAAAAAAAATAGGCATTCATATCCAAAAAAGTACAGGAAATAACTTTAAGTGAAAAAGAAAGTCAGCCGACAAAACTCAGCAGTTTTCATTAAGTACTATATAACTGTCATTCATGAGGTTTAATTTAATTAACTTATAACGCAATTACGGATTCGACGAAAGTTTAAAACCAATTGTTTTATTATGTTAGTTTTCTCAAGTATTAGTGGCCATATGAGTAATCATCAAAATCTAATTTTACTCATACAGTGCATAAAAATAAATTGAAACTAAAAACCAAAGAACATAATATTTTATAGCTACTAATACATTTGTCTAATATCGCATGAATCTTGACAAATATTTTTTATTTACTTTTCACGTTGTTGCATCATGGCCTTATGTTAATATGTTCAATATAATCATTATTAAAAATAAATACATAAAAACTTATACACGTCCGATTAAAAATAAAAATACATGAATCTTTGATATTTCAATAGTACTGTGTTTTTGTTTTATTTAATACCGTAGCCCTATAATTAGTAAGACTCAATTTTAAATTGATAATAAATATTTTTTTTAACTAATTATGCTCCTTATTATTTTGCAAATAGAAGGTTGCCTGAAAACATTACTTATCAGTGTTGTACTATTATTCCTTAAAAATAATCTTTCGCCTTTAGATGCATTGACCATGACAAATTTTACGAGTAAGTTGCAAATTAATTCTAAAATTAAAAACACTTTTGACAAATTTGAAGCTTATAAATATGTTAGATCTGTTGTATATTTTATGTTAAATTGCCAGTTAAAACGTTAAGAAATCTGTTTACCGGTTGGGCTAAAATTTTGGACTAAATATATTAACAATGGTTGACAGCCTTAAATTAAATGGTTTCGAAGGGGTCAAAAATGGGTTTTTGGCATTTTTGGACCTTTCCATTTCAGGAGAATGCCTTTCTAAGTATGAGATTAATATGACATAATGTATTTTATTTTACGATAAGAGTTGTCTAGACTGCAATACATGTACAGTATATGTCGGTATGCATAACACTGTTGACAGCGGTAACATTTCGTCGCTGTGGTAGTAACCGTCCATTACTGGGGACGAAGGGATCGTTTGCATTCCAGAACAGGATGACAAGTGGGCCCATGTAGTGTGGTTACTATAAAATAATAATGATATTGATTTAAAATGTGTAAGATCATATATTTTATTGTATACAAGCCTCGACACCGTTAATCAATATTACTATTACTCACCAAACTCCCGCCAAAGGTGTAAAATAAGTAGTCAATGTGATACTGCATTTTCGAACATCTTCAGTCATTTCAATGTTTTATTTGGCTTTAATAAAAATATTGCCCACATGTGTGGTTTTCAAAAAAGTACTTTTAAAACATAGTTTATACACAATAACACAAATATTAAATACCGATCAGTAACAACACTTAAAAAAACCGCCAGTTACTTTTTCTGACCACTCACGGTTACAATTGTAGATCTACTTTTGAGTACATTTTTTATATGCTTTTTAGTAGATTTTATAGAATTGTCTTGTAGGCCTATAGGCAAAAACTTAACTCAGTAAGGGTTGGTTAAGTTACGTTGACCATCAGCATGGATATTTAACCTGGATACTTTATTTTTCGTTATTGCTTTTTAGACAACCATGCGTCAGACATATTGCTATAAATTTCATTATGGATTAGCCACTGGATCACGTACTTATAGCAAAAAGAATGGCTTTCGATACCTAATAGAGCGGATAAAAATAGCTCAGACAATACAGGAATTTATAAAATTAAATGTGATGACTGTCCCACTTTTTATATTGGCCAAACTTACCGATCTTTCAGCACAAGGTTCAAAGAACATTTACCTAGGAAATCCACCAAGTCCGCTTTCGCAAACCATCTCATTGATTAAAACATAACTATACCGGAATTAATGAAAACTTAGAGATACTCCACAATTGCAAAAAAGGACATTACATGAATACAATAGAATAATTTGAAATATACGGTAGAGTAACCACAAAATCTGTTAAACGACAATAATTTCATTTGAATCCAACATAATTTACAATAAAGCAATTTATATAATTTGTAACACCAACGACCAAAGGAATAACAGGCGAGATAAAGATGGACAGTGGTAGGAGGTGGATTACGTCATCATCAAGACACGCGCCGGCAGTCATGACTCATCACTCGTTGCCCACGCACGTATTTTCCGCTTTAAATACTGGTCAGGTTTTCGCGGTTTGTTCGTTTTATATGTACCGTGTCAGTGTTGTGTTGTGTTTCCTGTTAATTTTAATAAACTGACGACTTCACCACGAAGGATTAATGTGAACTTGTAACTGCAAACACTTGATAATGGGTCAAAAAGGCCCGCAACCGTGGTAGTGAAAACTAACCCCTCCGGATCACTAGACAAGCAGGTATCGTAAACCATTTTTTTTGCTATTGCTATAAAGATCGTTCAACATCAAGCCCTCATTGTCAGTCTTTATCTTCAGATCCATTTTGTGGCCCCTGGATGATGTTTGAACAATTTAATGGTAATCTTACCTAAACCTATCTTCCAACGATGAAGGGTTACGTTTTCCTACCTAGCTGACATATGTTTAGTTTGTTGTTTCTAATCGTTGGTAATCATTGGATGATTGACGGAGGTAAGATTACCATTAATTAGTCTTTTTATGTTGCTAATAGACATATGGTTGCGTGTTTAATAAATTTAAGTAGTATATTATATTATTATGTAGTTTAACTTTTAAAATGAGTGAAAAAAGATATGTGAACCGCTATTGACTTATTTGTTCTAAACTGACCTAACCTAACCAAACCACAATGGCGGTCCACTTCCCATTTTGTTGCTGATTTTCCCGCCAAATGGAAATCGGTAGTAGAAAATGGATCAACGAAAATAGCTTTGATTTTTTTAGAAAAATAATAAGGGTATGAAATTGGTATTTTACTCGTGGCAATGTGTCATATTTTTTCCTTTTTGATCAAATAACATAAAAATAATTGGTGGTGCTTGTAACCAACGGAAAAGTAGCACTAAATTAAATAGATTATTTTATTTCTAACCTTCCATAACAGAGATTTTAAGCAAATGGAGTGCTGTGGTAAGAAGGGATTCAGCGAATGGCCTTGGCATGCATCAGTAGTTGACTGCAATAAACTTAAACATGAGATAACTGCTGTAATAGCGTGACAACCGGACCATTGTGACAGGTGCAGTTGATGAAGAGTCGTAAAGTGTGATGTCTATCAGTTCACAGGACATGGTTAAATAGCTCACTGTAAACTAAAATCTCATTATGTTGTAATGTATTTACTTATCAAAAGTATTTAAAAAGTTATTTTGATAAATATTTTTGGTTAAAGTAAGGCCTTATAAAATGAGTTAGCTTTTTTTAGCTGATTACTTTTTCAAAGGTAGTTGGCCTCTTTCTTCAACCTTAAATTTCCCCGTCCACAAAATGTATTGCTTTATACGTATTATTTACATATGAATGGAAAACATAGCAAAACAATAAATCAAATCCATTAAATCGCTTCATGGTCTCATCTACCGACGAGATCACAACTACGCAAACTCAACCACACGCTTGTCATTTTGATTAACGCCTACATTATTTTTTTGTTGCATTAAAACCTCATTCCATGTAATAATAATCACATATTTCAAGTTCATATTTGGTAAATATTTCTTTTATTACATTTATAAATTTTTGTGTTTTCCTAAACATGAGTGATTGCATTTCCCATTATTGTTACAAGAAAATTGCTATCACTTTTTATATGAAACGAAAACAAAAGGTATAGTATTCAGTTTTAATTTAGCCATTGATGGACTCAGCCCTGACGTTGGCGTATAAAATTTCACTATTCCACTTCACCAATAACAATTTTGTTTCAGATTTTTAGGACTAAACAAAAAATTATACTAATTGCAGTCTAACATATGCATCTTAAATTAATGTCTGTTATCTTAACTCGCCCCATAGTCAACACGTAATACAAGTAAAAGATATAATTAACAACACATTCATAAAGTAAGTTGATAAAAAACTAACTTGTGTCTATAGTTATTCTAGCTCCTGTTACAAAATCTTACAGATATCTTAAAATACCTGTTAAAACTACAAAAAATTAATAAATTTCTTTTGAAAAGACTTTAAAATTTGATATTTTATACTAGATATATAACTATGGTAAATTTAAGTAAATATTATTAAGTAGATATATTTTTATTAGATATTTTATCTAAAGCACTATCAGTTGTACCAAAAGGATTGATATATGATGACGTCATTGCACTATTTGTCATTCAAGTTCTAGAATGTGAACCATCCCAACGCTGTTGATAATGTTCGGCTTGCAACCTAACAACCACAACCACCTTCACTGTCAATACCCTTATGAAATCTAACGTATTTGAGCCTATTTTTTTATTTTAACAGGTTTTCCTCTTATATTCGTCATATTTTACAAACCCACATCAAATACCGAATATTGGGTTATTCTTATATTAGTATTATGCAAAGTAAGATAAAAATTCTAAAGTAAATATGGGAGCGTAAATACTAAGAACTCCTAAAGAGGACACATTCTATCCTTTGAATTTTTTTACAGAGTTTCTAAATTCTATTAAAATACAATGACATGAAATTAATACATGATCGCTAAAACGAATAATTTAATGGTTGCTATAAAATTTTGTAACGTTTTATATTTGTTTTATGATACAATAACACTATGACAGTTGCGTCGATTGTGCTGACATTTGGCAGGCAGGTAAAACCCCCAGGCAACATATAAGGGTTTTAAAAATATTGAAAGTTCACCAGGGCTCCAACCCACAGGATTTGAATTTTTAATTAATTCTTAATGCCATAGCAATTAATTGGTATAGGTACTTTGACTTCAAAATGTGTGTATTTTTAATATGAGGCTATAAACTTTAAAAACATTAATAGTCCATAACATATTTAATTGTTTCATGGCTTTGTGCAATAAATATTTATAACCATAGCAAATCAAGAAAAAAAACATTTGTGAAAAACCCCTTATTCATATAGCCAATCGTTAAGTTTATTTGCAATTTTACCGTTGGACTGCTGTTTACAAACCATATTTAACGTTGTAGTGTATCACTTCTCAGTGATATACTAAGCTCCAATAAACCCAAGCATTCTTACAAAAGGAAAATAATGATACAATTTTTAACCAACCAACATGATTCTTTTATTGCTACTTTGATGCAACGAACAAAACACTTATGAATTTTAACAAATAATAATCTCATTTAGAAATATGTTTCAGTTATTAAAACGTTGACACCTCACGTTTACATAATATAAACCCGGTTAAACTAAACCCCCTTTTACTAAGAATTGTATACAGTGTTAAACTGACCGCACATTTCCATATATGGAGAGGGCCATTCATAATTGGTCAATTATAATAAGCGGGTAGCAATATAGTTCCAAAACGTGTCTTGTCCACTTTTTGAAAATTTACAGGAGAGAGGAAAAACTGTTTAGTAATGTTTTTGTTAAGATATTTAATAAATATTAATATACTTCAGGAGCCTAGGACTTATTAATCAAAAAGCAATATAGATTTTTAATATCATAATAGAGATGTATTTTTAATTTAATATTTTAATATGGATAAGGAATCTTTTGGAATGAATTTTGGATAAGACTTGTTTTGGAACATAATTGGTTGGATAAGGCATTTTATGGAACAAAATAAATAAAATGGATAAGACTTTGTTTGAAAAAGCATTGTTTAATACTAAAAATTATCAGCTGATTAAGAGGATTAATAATATTGTTAATAAGAACAAACCGTCGGAAACAGTAAATCTAAATACCCCCCGTTGCAGCAGACCTGCGTACTCAGCAAATTTCCAATGGAATTTCAGATGATTTACTTTCCCCATTGAAACACCATAAGATTGAATATGTAGGTTTGCTGCCATTGGGTGTTGTTAGTTTTAGTTGATCAATAATTGTTAAATGTAAACACAAAATTGTATCAAGCTCTGGCAATTTTTATTTTCCCCATAAACCCCATGGGGGTGAGTATGTAGGTTTGCCACCATATAGGCTTTGTAAGCAAGTATAAATTAAACCTTATCTAGATAATGCAAATACCAAATTTGATTAAGTTATAAATAAGCAAGATATAGGATTTTCTTGATTTCCCATAAGAATAACATGGAAAACACATTTTTTTGTTTTCCCCGTAACCAGTTATGCTAAGATAAATTCAAAATACCAAATTGATTGTTTTTTTAACCTCTTTTAAATGGTTTCAGTTAAAATTTATGAATTTAAAAAATTAGGTCCAAAAATGCCAAAAATTTATTTTTGACACCTTTGAAACCCCATAAAACTCCGTTAGCATTACCCGACAATGCTGGTTCGCGAACTCATGAAAATAGACCTGGTCTAACACCTTCATACCAAATTTCATCAAAATCGGAGGTACCCTTAAAAAAATTGTGTTTTTGGCTTCTGGGGACTTCGAAATGAAAAAATAACGTGGTCCCGGGCTTAGGTCTTACCATTGCTACTACCGTAATAGCGTATTCCCTATAAGGAAATTCGCTAAAACACAGCAAAACTACACTCTTAGTTCCAGAAGTACTTCGTCTTGTATAAGTTTACTGGACATCCAGAACACAACTCCTTATCTTCCTCGTCATTTAGATGCTCCCCCTCACTAGGATTTAATCGCAATATCTCACCATATAATGAAAGTTTCGGGATAAAACCATTCCTACCTGTTTTATGTAATAAAATTACAATTAATACTACATCAAAGTCAACCAAAATGGATATGAATCTGTTTGGAACTAACACTTAGAAATGCCATTACAACTGAATGAACGTAGGAACTTTTTTGGAATACAAATGGATTAGGAACATTTCGGAATAAAACTGAATTGGATAAGACCTTTTATGGAATAAAATTAAATTTTCAAACTTGATTTTACTTTGGTTATGATTTTTTTTGGAATAAAACCTATTCAGAATCAGATTCAGATTTAAATAACGAATCCAGTGGTACCAATATCTCAATTTCGAATTTTTGGGGATAAGACACGTTTTGGAACTATACGACTCTATTTGACCAATAAAATAATAATGAACAACGTAGTTTAGTAGTGTAAAAAGGGCACACCTGGGCCATGACGTCATCATGATGACGTCAGCAGTGATGACGTCATCAATGACGTCACTAATGACATCATATGACGTCATATGACGTCACATAAATGACGTCATGGTGACGTCATTACCACTGACGTCATCATGATGACGTCACTGACGTTAATTAGGTCAAGGTCACGCAAGAATACAAAAAATTTTTTTTGCACTTTTGCGAATCCTCAAATTTTGCTGAGAAATTGAAATTTCTCGAGGAATCACAAAAGTGCAAAAAAATATTTTTTTTATTCCCTAGCGATGAGACTCTCGACCTAATATATCCGTCAGGGGTCATTGACCTGTCCCAGCAGCCCCACTTGAAAAAAAAAATAATTTTTTATTTGACTTACCCACCGAGAGACTGAGAGCCGAAGAATAATTTCTTCAAACACCCGACAGTGGACAAACGACACGCGATCCGAACAGCACCGCGTCTGAAGGCATACTGACTTGGGCGCAGGCGGTTCCCCAGGTACCCGGCTCAGTGGTGGGGATAAGGAGGTGGTGGGGGGTAAAGTGGTCAGAAGGAAGAAAAATTAAAATTTTTGCAACAACTCATCCGAGCCTGTCCTTTACCGTAACTGGGATTGGAAATATTTCCTGAGAAATAATTATTTTTTATTCTTTCTCAGGTGATGTTGGAACTTGGTCGGGAATTGGAGTCACCAACGTAACCTTACTGGCAAAAGTTAGCTCGTCTAAAATTTCTGAAACATTTTATCATCCATAGTAATATTTGTGTCCCTCGAGTAAAATTTTGGATTATTTTTGAAGCAACGTTTCATTTTTGTTAAAGTGGAAGTCTTGGACACCTTAACAGAATTATTTTGCTTGGCCAGCAAAAATTTTACTCTTAATAATTTTTCTCGCATAGTTTCAGCCATAGATGTGTTTCACAGTAAGGTTTGGATATAACTGAAACACTTAGTCAAGTGTTGGACCTTAGCTGGAAGTGGTGGGGGAACAGGGTTATAGTGGGGGAATGAGTAGTGGAGGGGGTAATGCGGACTGTTGTTGCCAAGTGTAGAAACAGTTTGCTGGGAACTGTCCAAGGAGTAACACGTACTGTGCAGAAAAATTAACCGAGAGACTTGTGTATAATTTAACTCCAAGAAATATTTAATGTAAGACTAAAAGAGGTAGAGCCAAATGAAAAATAATTTTGTAGGAGACGGGCATGGATCAGTTTTGTAGTAAAGTTCAAAATCCACTTGTGTGGAATAAAATTAAAATTGTGAGCGAAAAATATTTAGCCACACCTGCAAAATACAAGTGTAGGAAAATATTAGGAGACCTGTATAGCTAAATAAAAATTAATTTTGTATCAAACAGTCTTCCAGCATTTCAGTTTCTAAGTTTTAACAAGTAAGGAATAAAATATTAAATAAGGAGTGGAAAATAATTTGTTAAAGTAAACATAAGTGTAGCAGTGTAACAAAAATTAATTCCGTGCAAAACAGGCTAGGTTCTGTTTTGCTAAGTTTATTAAGAAGGAAAAATAAAAATTTACTCACAGAAAAGTCTCGCGGCGGCGAGGTGTGGCGTGTTTGTTGGCTTGCAATAAACTGACTTACCTTCTGTTGAGCTACATTTGGCTAGTTGGCCAAGAAACCAGTCTGTTATATAAGCATTATGTAACCGTCTCTGCCGGCTGTGCTGAATCCGGCAAGCTAAAATATTATTCTATAGTACACCTGACTTGGAGTGAAAATATTCTAAGTCCCAAGACCCCTCCCCCCCCCGGCTCCGGACGAGAAGTGAGCCCCCCCCCGAGGGGAGGAGGAGGTGGCATAGCCCGAGGCGTTGCCATACCTTGACACGTGTTGTATAATGAGATCCGGTTAGTAATGTATTCAGGTGTGGCTCTTGGAGATTGTCCAATGCCGCAAACAAGTACGTGTCGAGGTCTGGCTGTTTACGTAACCAGATCCGGTTCCCCCACTCCTGACCGGCTCAGCTTTGGTTCTCTGAGGCTTTGCTTCCTCGCAGTTGGTTTCAAACACTTCAGCTGAGTGGTTGAAGCTCTGCCCTACAGGATTCGCAATGTAATGTTGGCGCCGCATTATATTGGGAATTCTTTTAGTCTAAGGCATGGCATGTGTAGTGTTAAGAAATATTTTATTTTGCGCTTGCTGCTTCTGCTAGGTCTTGGTGTTGGATTTATTTAGTCTAAGTGTTGTGTGTTGAAAAATATTTCTTTGTACTAATCTTCACAGGTTGTCCCCAAGTAGAAATTTTTCTAAATTCGCATCTTGGAGGTACTCCTCCGTAAATTGGCAGCTTAAGTGTTAGGCTTTTGAGACTTAACAGTCTCTGTAAAATAAAAATTTTTCGAGGTTCAGAACCTCAAGAATTATTTGTTACCAACAATAGCATGGCGCCTAACGAGCCCGGGGGTAGGCCCCTGGGGATCCACCCTTAGGCCTCTTTCGGTCAGGGGCGCTACTGGACCTCATCACTCTAGATGGGTGGTTGGCATCCTTTAGCACGAGGCGTCGGATCCTGACACTGACCGGTGTGCTAGGCAAAAGTCAGTACCTACGGGTTAAGACGGGATCCTCGGTCATGGTTAGCATGGCCTCTTCCAAATTATTGTAGCATGTTTCCCTTAAGGAAACTCAAAATTAAATAAATAATTTTTTATTAAATCACCTCCCCCTAAATGTTGAGATCCCCCCGATGCCTCTGACCGCCGGCGGTCTTAGGCATCGGGGGGATTTCTTTTTTAACTTTTGGATGACCTTGACCCATATTTGTGTGTGAATAAAATAATATTTTGTTCCACACGATATGTAGGTCAGCCATGACTTAGGCGGATTTTTGCCTGAGTTCTGAGGACTCCTCAGGACTTAGAGCGAGATGCGACTAAGTGTTGGCTGTCCAAACTGTGGTGGAACAAAATATTATTTGTTGTTGACACATGAGTAAGGGTAGCAGGTATCCAAGAGTTAAAGTCCTAGGGGTAGGTGACCCCCCCCGAGCCCCGGACGGCAAGTGAGCCCCCCCCCGAAATTTTTTTTTTTTTGGGGATTTTGACCTTGACCAAAAATATTTTGCTCCGGACGAAAACTGCGCCCCCCCCCCGATTTTTTTTTTTTGGGATTTTGACCTTGACCAAAAATTTTTTGCTCCTGAAGAAAACTGCGCCCCCCCCCGGAGGGAGGTGGAGGTGGAGGCCTCTGGTACTTTTCCATTGACATGTCTGGCCATGTGTTTGCATAAGTAGATCCGGGTATTACGTAACAGACTTGTTTGTCCCCACCACATAGCGCGCTGGAATATTCCAATAGGTTGCGAGCTGTTTCATTCTGCTTACAGTATCGCTACGAGTAAGTTGAACATTTTCCTGCTCCGCGCCATGCCTCGCTTCAAGAATTATCCGCCTACCACCACTGCCGTCTCGACCTCCGCTTCATTGCCACCCGCTTCGCCTGCTGTTTGTACCTCTGCCTCAATGTCTTCCGCTTCGATGCCAAGCCTGTCACCACTGCCAACCTCTATCTCCTCGGGGAAAAAAATTGTTGTGGACTTGAGACCTGGATCTACAATTACCGAAGACACTTTGGTGAAAACAATTTTGACTGCTGTGACTGCGCTGACGACTGCGACGATGACAACAGTGACGAGTGTGCTGAGTGGAGCTAGGCCGAGTGTAATTTCTTTGGATTCCAGTTCTGATGAAGAAATTTTTGTGAGTCCAAAGAAGCCGCCATCACCGCCAACACCCGCATCCCCCACTGAAGAAATCCTTACATATTTCAAATCTTTCTTTGACCCAACCACTCCTGTCACTCCTATCACCCCTGTAACAAGTCCTGCTAAACCCAAACAAAAATGTATTTCCCTTCCATCCACATCTAAAGACACTCCTGTAACAAGTCCTGCTAAACCCAAACAAAAATTTATTTCCCTTCCATTGACATCTAAAGACCCTCAACTTGAAGTGGAGCAATCAAAAATTAAAGTAAGTATCCCATTGAATAAAATCAAGCCGGGTTTGCGTAAAACAATAAAGTCTAAAAAGGCGGCGACACCGAAACGCCAGTGTACATTTGTTTGGAAAACTTTAGCGAAATTTAACCAGAAATGTGCCAGGTGGGCTGTTAGCGGTGAAGAGTTATGCCGCTATCATCTTCCACGTGACTCAGCTTCCACCCGGAACATAGTAAGGCCTTTTTCGCTAAACATTGCTCCTAAAACGCAAACAGAGATTCCTATGGTTCGTTATCGAAGGCTCTATCTTGGTGATAAATACTTTTTTCGAAAACACCTTAAAGTAAAGCCTCACATCTTTTTGATGAGGCATGAGGGCAAAAATGTTCATGTGAGAGTTGCTCCCCATTTAGTAAAAGAAAAATTTATGACCATGATAGGGTATTTGATACGAACGGTGATCATGGGTCAACGTAGGACTGTGTGGCGTTTGCAGGAGTAAATGTAAACTTTTGGCTTGACAAAAGTTTTGTTTTCCAAACATTCTTTTCCAAATTACATTTTTCAAAATTATTTTTCCAAAATTTATTTCTTCACCCTCTTGAAATAAGGGAGGGGGGTATTATATAAATGAGCTATTAAAAAAAAATAAAATAAAAAAAATAGTTCATTTATATAATATCTTAACCTGGGGATAATGTTTTTTTTATTTATAAATAAAAAATAAAAAAAAACTTTATTCAGACACGTCCCAAACCAGTGTCCTGGACGGTGAAGAAAATTTATAACAAATTAATTTTATTAACCAAACAGATGTTTAGCATTATGGTGAAGCAGTACATGATTACGTGACAACCGGTTTCCCCCACTACTGAAAGGTGACGTGACAACCAGTTTCCCCCACTACTACTGAATCTCACTCAGTTCCCAGCGCTACTCACTTGGCTCATTCTGCTTTGTACTTTCATCCGAGCTACACATTATGAGCGGAAACACTGCAGAAGTCTCCTTTGAAGCGCCTAGCAGAAAATTGCAACCCGGCCACAAGAGGGTTGTCAAAACGTTAGGAGAAAATCCGTTTGTATATGCTCCGTTGTTGGTGGATCATAAAAATTATTTGTCACCAGAACCTGGACCATCCAATGAAGAAGGAGGAAATATTTTAAGACATGCATTGATGGTGGGCACGGTGGAGAATAAAATAAAAAATAAGGAGTTGAAGCGGTTGGCGGACCATCAGCGCAATTACAAGGAGCGAGTGGCGATGCTCCGGTTAAAACTGGTGGTGCCAAAAGTTAAATTGCGCGCCAGTAAGCTGGACACTTTGATGGAGGCTGCGGATTATATCCAGCAGTTGGAGCGAAAAATTAAATATTTAGAAGCTCAACTGGAAAATAAGAATTCTGAACGACTTGTCATTGCAAGTCCAGAATTTGTAGACGATGGTGGGGAGCAAATTTTGGGAATGTAAAATTATTTTATTTTGTGCGACTTGGACTTGAACACGGACTAGCTGTTTGGTATGTGGAAAAAACAGAGCGGGGGATAGAGCACTCTGTGATACTGGAATAACATATCACTTAGTGCTTTATCCCCCGCTCACAGGGTAATTTTATTTGGCCTTGACCTACTTAAAAAGAAGTGGTGGGGGTAGGTTTAACCAGGTGTAGGGTATTGAGGAGGTTGCTCAGTCTCAGTTCAGCGTAGCTAAGAGACGCACCCTAGAGATGGCTCCTTTTAGTCTTGTAGAATTGTGTTTAATGAAAATTTCCGATGAAACCGAATTGTTCCGTTATGTTGTGCATCAGTCTGGTGCACCACCAAAAATTAAAAATTTAGTGAAGGAGTTTGACTTTGAAAGGAATGGCTACACGAATTATTTTGCTTATGTCTTCAGAAATGAAAATCTTAAATTTTGTAAGGAGTGTGGTTTTGCTGCTTGTAAGGACATAATGGAATTTATAGAAAACGGTGGCTACATGTTGATGACTGGAATTTGTAACATAAAAAGAAATGAAATACCACAAGAAAAGTGTGATATTTGTGCTTGTTATTTACACGATTGGCATACATACAGCAGAAACCAGGTGGAGCATCTTGAAAAGTGGTGGGGGGTAAAGTGATATAGGTGGTGAGAAGCGTCAGTTTGAGCTCATTCTTTGCAGAACACTCTAGTGATCAGCATCATGGTGAGCCACTGCGTTGAATTTATATTGCTGGAAGAGGACATGATGGAGATTGTAGAGCTGATCGAGGATACTACAAGAAAAGGGACAATTGAAAATGTCAATTGTGATCCTCTGGATGAGAGATCACAAAGAATTGTGCAAATCTTTTTGGCAAATCGGTTAACACCACAAACTACAAATTTGGAATTTGTGAAATATTTATTCGATAACCGTGTAAATGCTAAAATGGCTATATTTTTTAAAAAATAATAATTTAGTATTTTGATGTGCTACTTGGACTTGAACATATTTTGTGAGTTTTGGTTGACGGAAAAATGGTGGTGGGGGGTAAATAATTTACATATCTATATAAAAGTCTAGTTTGTTTGCAAAGGTGAAACATTCCACTAAGATGCCTCCACTGGACAACACTGATGTGCCTTGCAGACAAATTTTCGAAATTTTACAAGAGATACCAATTGAAATAACAAATGAGGAAGAGGAAGAAGAAAATGTTACAGAAGATGAAAGCGCAATGGAAGAATTGGATGAAGAAGAAAATAATTCAATAGATATTGACTTACATGCTTATGAAACATTGGACTCGTCATCAGCAGAAGAAGAAATGGAAGATCAGAACACCCCTCAAGTTGGAGCTATATTGGACAGAATGTCGTTGTGTAAAAGACTTGTATTTTGTAGTAGAAAATTATTTTTGGAGAGTAGTGATGACGAGGATAGCAGTGATGAAGTTTCACCTTTGTAAATAACTTTTTTGTAAATAATTTTTTGTTTTGCATTTTACAAAAATCCAAAAAAAATTATAAAACTGTAAAAAAGAAGAAAAAGAATATGAGCGGGGGATAGAGCAGCAGATGCTCTATCCTCCGCTCAAAATAATAATTTCCGATGGCCTTGACCCACTTTTGAGAATTGATTGTGGTGGGGGAGAGCATTAGTGGTGGGGGAAACGTCATATATACGGGTAGTCAAGCCTCAGTCTCATTTGGTAAGAAAGAGGGAACGCTGGATCGGAGGTGATGGTAAGATTGACTCAATAGCAAATACTTTAACACTGCAATATGTTAACAGGTTGTCAATGGTTAGGAAATATTTTTATTTTTATACTCGCTAGTTTGTTTAAGCTTAAAATTTTAAATATATTTTGTTTTGGTCAAATGCTTTTGCCAGACTTCCTACACGCTAAGACTCATATAAAGTACAGGATTAAGCTGATCTCTCGGGGAAATACTATGTAGCCACCTCACACTGGTTATCGGAGTCGCATAGTATTGGTGATTTATACAACATAAAATATTTTCAATATGTTATATATCACCAATTCTTATTCGAGTCAGATAACCAATGTTAGGTAGCACATCAGTATTTCCCCGCGAGATCAGTCTTAATTCTGTACATTTTTTGAGTTTTGGCGTGTGGTAAGTGTGCCAAAAGCATTTGCTCAAACAAATATATTTTAAAGTTTTAATTTTGAACAAGTTGGGCAGTAAATAATAAAAATATTTAACTTTTGAACCAGTTGACATATTATTGAACGTATTTGTTAGAAAGTCGATCTTACTACCATCTCTTATCCAGTGTTCCCTCTTTTTTACCAGATTTAAGGTGGCCTTGACCTATATATTTGTCCTAAATAGCAAATTTTAAAATAAATATATTACATTTTGTTCTGCGCATGCGCAGAACGGGTTTTCCCAAGATCACCCCCCCCCCCACCACCCGCTATAAAAGGAGGTCGGCCAAGAGCGTCTCTCATTCTTTGGTGAACTTTTGTAGAGGTAACATCTAAAGACGCTAGTGGTAAAAAAGTGTTAAAATGCTTCTTTGCCATATTTGTGGGGAATTTTTCCCAGATGAAGTGATTCTTCAAATCCATCAAGAATTACATATGGAAGACCCGGCGAGTGAAACGGCTAATGAAATGGACATGGACTGGATTGATGACATTTTGGCTGAATTTAACCGCAACCTGGACAATTGGCAAAGTGAACTTCAACAGATTCAACGCAGAAGACCCAGTGTTATCCAGTTTGGAGGCGCTGGACCATCTGGAGTTGGAAGAACAACGCCACGGACTGACCTGGATACGGAAACGGACACAGACACGGACATCGACTTCTATTTGGATTTGGATACGGTAGAAGAAGAAGGTGTGAGACGGCTAAGTGCAAATGCTTTCCCCGGACACACGGTAATCCATAACAAAATTAATAATGTACAGTTAGATTTAGAAAACTTTGTAACCGAGGCAAAATCATTGATTAGTGAAACTTTAACTGAAGAATTGGCAAGATTAAATTTTATTAAATTTGGTTTAGTGTTGGACGCAAAATTTAGTAAATCTGATGGTGAAACCACACTTCGAGGTTTCATAACAAAAAACCGTACTTTGATGTTTGCCTCGGATGTAAATAAAATTGTAGACGAATGTATTGAAGAATTGTTGACAAAAATGCAGGAGCATGAAGGGAGAGGGTCAGGTTGGATGTTTACATCCGTAGAGGGTTTAGATTTAAGAGTACATAAGCACGGTTACGGTATGAGGGGTAGTAGCTATATCCCTCTACCAAAAGCCATT
Organism: Neoaliturus tenellus; assembly: GCA_030545055.2. Lineage (NCBI taxonomy): Eukaryota > Metazoa > Arthropoda > Insecta > Hemiptera > Cicadellidae > Neoaliturus > Neoaliturus tenellus. The sequence continues at coordinate 12,428,207 of CM061533.1, read as the reverse complement.
GAGAAAACGAAAGCATGTATAAATGTACAAAATGTAGATAATGAATGTTTTAAGTATGCTATGTTATGTAAATATATTTTGCCAGAGCAGCACCCTTGTAGAGTAAGTGGACATTATGTAAATGTAAATAATAGGTATAATTTTGTAGGACTATCTTACCCTGTAAAAATTTCTGATATTTCTAAGTTCTAAAAACACAATCCAGGTGTTAGTGTAAATATTTTTGGATTGGACGATTCAAATAATGTATACCCTTTAAGAGTAGCAAAAACTGAGCTTAGGAACCATACTGATTTGTTGTTGATAACCAATGGTGAAATATCACATTATGTTTATATTAAAAATTTTGAAGGACTTGTTGGTAACCAACTTACTAAAAAACGACATAGGAAAACAATTTGTAAGCGATGTTTCTGTTTTGTGTTGAAAGATGAAAGAAGGGGAGGAGCACAGTGGTTACGTGAACACCAAAGGCTATGTAATGAAAACTTTGAATGCAAAATTAGTTTGCCTGCACCTACTCGCTCAATTGTAAAATTTGAAAAGATTAGCCATCAATATAGGGTACCATTTGTAATTTATGCAGACTTTGAGTCCACACTGGTACCCCAAGAACATCCAGAAGGGGAAATTACCAGTAGGACTAAATATCAGCTGCATAAACCTAACAGATTTTGTTTGCTTGTTAAATCCACACTGTCAGAAGAACATTTGACAAATTTTGGTTTAAGTTCAACACCAATTTTGTACAGAGGTGAGGATACTGCTAAACATTTTGTAGATAACTTGTATTATATAGCTGATAAGGTTGAAGAAGTGTACAGTAATATTGTTCCTATGATTCCTCTAGATGAAGAGGAGGAAATTCAATATATCAATGCCACTAATTGTTACTTGTGTAAAAAAGAATTTACTGTTGAGAACCATAAAGTCCATGATCACGATCACCTTACTGGTTATTACAGAGGGGCTGCTTGCAATTCATGTAATATTAATTATAAACTTCCGAAATTCATTCCAGTCGTTTTGCATAACCTTAGTGGTTATGATTCACATTTTATTATTCCGGAATTGGGCAGGGATGATGGGAAAATTGATGTATTGGCCAACACTTTAGAGAATTATATTAGTTTTTCCAAGACTGTTGGCAAAATTAAGCTTCGATTCGTGGATTCTTTTCGATTCATGTCATCTAGCCTTGCCAACCTAACTAAAAATTTAAGACGACAGGATTTAAAAGAAACCAGAAAAATTGTGCCAGAAGATAAAATGGACTTGGTGCTAAGGAAAGGAGTGTTTCCTTATGATTATATTACAGGAATGGAAAAATTTGAAGAAACAAGACTACCACCTATCGAAGCGTTTAAAAGTAAATTAACTGAAACCGAAATTTCAATTGAAGATTATAATCACACTCAGAAAGTCTGGAATGAATTAGGAATGAATACCTTGGGTGATTATTCTGACTTTTATGTAAAACTAGATGTAACATTATTGTGTGACATAATGGAAGAATTTAGGAACACCTGTTTCACCGCTTACGGACTGGACCCCCTTCATTCGTTTACATCTCCCGGCTTAGCATGGCAGGCCATGTTAAAATCCACCGAGTGCAAGTTGGAGCTATTAACCGACATCGATATGGTTTTGATGATCGAATCAGGTGTACGCGGTGGATTAACTCAGGCCGTTACAAGACATGTCAAAGCTAATAATAAATTTCTACCAAACTATGATGAAACTAAAGATTTGATTTTTCTTGGCTATTTTTATGCGAATAATTTGTACGGTTGGGCGATGTCGAAACCCCTTCCGTATGGCGACTTTCAATGGGTAGACCCTGATTCAATTGGAAATATTATGGATATTCCCAAAGAAGGTGACACCGGCTACATCTTAGACTGCGACTTTGAGTATCCAGTACACCTACACGATCATCATTACGACTTGCCACTGTTGGCAAAAACTGAAGTATCACCGACGGGAAAATGGCCCAAATTAATGATGACATTAAACAACAAAAACCGTTATGTCGCGCACTATTGGGTTGTACAACAAGCGTTGGAATTAGGATTGATTATTACCAAAATTCATAGAGTTTTAAATTTTTCACAATCTTGTTATTTAAAACCATACATTGATTCAAACACTGCAAGGAGAGCAGCAGCAACATCAGCTTTTGAAAAAGATTTTTACAAGCTCATGAACAATGCAATATTTGGAAAAACTTTAGAAAACAAAAGGAAACACAAAATTGTAAAATTAGTAACAAACCCCAGACAGATGCAGAAACTTGTACAGTAACCGAATTTTGGAACAAGTATGATAATTAATGAAAACTTGGTAGCAGTCAGCATGAAGAAAACCAAGATAGTAATGGATCGACCGTTGTACATAGGAATGTCTATATTGGATATAAGTAAAACGCACATGTATGACTTTCATTACAACAAAATGGTTCAACATTATGGAAGAGAAAATATTGGAGTAGCCTACATGGACACGGATGCACTAATCTATTGGACTAAGACACAAGACATGTATGAAGATCTTCGGACGTTCATACACAAAAATGATTTTGATTTTTCCGACTACCCAAGAAATCACCCGAACTTTAATGAAAATAATAAGAAAGTTTTAGGCAAATTCAAAGATGAATGCAATGGAGCAAGCATGGAAGAAATCGTTGCACTAATGTCCAAATTATATTCTTTTAAAGTATATAAAGGACATCAAGAAGAAACATCTACCACCAAAAAAGCAAAAGGTGTGAAGACAAGTTATTTGAAGAAAAATGTAAACTTTGAACACTACAAAAACTGTTTATTTAACGACACCACCTTGACTGCTAAATTCAACACTATAAGGAGTGAAAAACACAAAGTGTACAGTGTTACAGAAGTGAAAAAAGCATTGTCAAACAAAGATGACAAACGTCACATTATGGAAAACCAAATTGATACTCTTCCTTTTGGCCACTACTCTCTCAACCCTATCGACAACTAACCTATTCTTCGTCCCTCTTCGTCCTTCTTCGACCTAAATTCCTTTTCCTTCCGTAAAAAAAATGGGGAACACGGCAAGTCCAACGCCGTGTTCCCCATTTTTTTACATCAATTTGAATGACCTTGACCCAGTAAAATATGGGTATAATGTAATAAAAAATTTATTTTTACTTCATCCATGAATGAGGAAGGATAAAATTATGGATTTGAAACAAACTTCATAAACCGGCTAGGAGAAAATTTCCCCGAAGAAATACTGTTATAAAAGGAATGAATGATCTATATCAAGCTGATTTAATCGAAATGATTCCTTATAGTAAACAAAATAAAGGATTTAAATATATATTGACTATTATCAATTGTTTTACAAAAATGGCAGATGATTTACCGCTAAAAGATAAAACCGGCAAGAGTGTAACAAAGGCCATGGAAACTGCTATACAGAGAGACAAAAATACCATAAAACATTTACAAACCGATGATGGTAAAGAATATTTCAATAAAGAATTTTCAAATTTAATGAAAAAACACAACATAAACCATTATTCGACTAATTCAGAGGTAAAAGCATCAATTATAGAAAGATTCAATCGAACTTTAAAAGGTGCGATGTACAAGATGTTTTCAAACAGAGGATCGCACGTATGGATTGATATGTTACCAAAACTAATAAAAGATTACAATAACAAGTTCCATAGAACAATTGGTATGAAACCGAACCAAGTGACTAGTAAAAATGAAAAACTAGTATTAAAACGTATAAAAATAAATACTAAACCAAAAGTTGAAAAACTAAAGCCTAAAGTGTTAAATGTTGGTGATAAAGTGCGAATAAGCAAATACAAAGGTGTATTCAGTAAAAGATATCTGCCTAATTGGACAAATGAGGTTTTTACCGTATTTAAGGTACAACCTACAGTGCCGGAAACTTACATTTTAAAAGATAATAAAGGACAATTGCTCGAAGGAGGGTTTTATGGACATGAAATGTTAAAATCCACAGTAGGTGATGTATATCTCGTTGAAAAGGTGTTACAACGGAAAAAAGATAAAGTTAAAGTGCGATGGTTAGGATTTAATAAGAGTGAAGATTCTTGGATACCTAAAAAGGATCTGATATAATGATGGAGCATCATTTTTGGTTGAACCTTTACAAAGGATGGAGATAATACCGCAAAAGGATAGTTTTCCTATTAATAATATTGATGAACTCACGGTGGACAATTCGGAATTAACAGCGGCAAACATGGTGTTCTGTTACCAAACACGGTGCGTTGTCTTGTAACTGGTCCATCCAATTGTGGTAAAACAAATGTAGTATTCAATTTGATTACAAACCCAAAAGGATTGCGTTTCAATAACTTGTATGTCTTTTCCAAATCATTACAACAACCCAAATACCAATTATTAGAAAAAATATTTAATAATGTGCCAGAAGTGAAATATTACAAGTTTGATGCAAGTGAAAGCGTAATGCAACCGCATGAAGCTAAACCATTTTCAGTTTTTATATTTGATGATGTATCCTGTGAAAACCAAAACACTATCAGGAGCTATTTCGCTATGGGGCGACATAACAATATAGATAGCATTTACATAGGCCAGACTTATAGTAAAATACCAAAACAATTGATAAGAGACAACGCAAATGTGTTAATTGTATTCAAACAGGATGAAACCAACTTAAAACACATATATTACGATCATGTCAATGCGGATATGTCATATGAACGGTTTAAAGACATATGTGGTAAGGCTTGGGCTGAAAATTATGGATTTTTGACAATTATGAAGGAACAACCACTAAATAACGGCCGATACAGGATAGGTTTTGATAAATTTATATTAATTCACTAACCATTATATCACGCAATCATTCTTGTACAGCACGTCTTGCTACAAACATGGTTAACCAAGAAAAGTTAGTAAAGGAAATTAAATCACTTAGTGATTCTATTCGGGATAAAAACAGAGCGTTAAAGTTAGGTATCAGCGAAAGGGAGAAATTTCTCGAATCTACTTTTAAACCTATTACAGAGCCTTTGAAACAATTGAACAAAAAATTGACTAAACCTTCTTTTCAAGGTGATATTATTGCTCCGATAACAGAATATGAAAGGGAAAGTGTAATATCCACATACCATATAATACATACTTTTTACCCGAGTGTACCTCCAGGATTTAAAATTGTTGAAAAGCCACAAAACCTAGTATATCTGCCGTTGAACACCACTTTCATTTCAGACATTGTGTTGAACGTATTGGATCAAGACGGTAACTTGATAGATTTCCGAGAAGAGCCAATTACAGTTAGATTACATTTAAAATCGACACTTTAATACAAAAATCATGGGTTTATCATTTAAAAGTGGACAGCCTACGGGAAACCGCATTAGTAGCTCTTCAGCTGTGGAGGAGTTAACACGCGAGAACATTCGTTTCTTAGAAAAGATTGGTTTAAAATTAACCGATTATGGATATACTGGATATAGCGCAGGGTCCGACATACGACGAAACACTATGGAAAAAAGAATATCACACCCACAACCCTTACACTTCATCAAAATTGAACAATAACGATGAAATTCGTATTCCTATACAACATCAAGACATTTACACACTACCATGTGAAAGTTACTTGTATATCGAAGGAAAAGTAACAAAAAAGGACAATAGTGTAGGTACAACAGTTCCATTTATAAATAACCCTATGGCTTTCCTGTTTGATGAAATTAGATATGAAATATCAGGTGTAACAGTTGATTCCACTAAAAAAGTAGGTATTGCAACAACTTTAAAGGGGGTAACATCTATATCACCTAATGAAACCAATTTACTTCAATCGGCCGGATGGGTTTTACCTGAACATGACACAATCACTCCGAATACAAAGGGATATTTTGATTTTCATATTCCATTACGTTTGTTGCTTGGATTTGCTGAAGATTATAGAAAAATAATATTAAATGTTAAACAAGAATTAGTTTTGTTGAGATCTTCTAACGATAAAGACATTATTAAAGCTCCAGATGGTACAACGGATGCAAACCTAGAATGGAAATTAACATTAGACAAAATTGTATGGAGAGTTCCACATGTTAAATTAGCTGACGAGCATAGAATGCTACTATTAAGGAAGTTAAAGGCTGATCGTGATATTGTAATTCCTTTTAGAAGTTGGGAATTCCATGAACATCCAAGCTTGCCAACTACGGATCGTCACACTTGGACTGTTAAAACATCTAATTACTTAGAACGAGCCAGGTATATTATATTTGGTTTACAAACAGATAGGAGAGACAGCATCACAAAACATGCAGGCAAATTTGATCACTGCAACTTAAAAAATATTAAAGTTTATTTGAATTCACAATTTTTCCCCTACGACAATTTGAATGTGTCATTTAATAATAAAAAGTACAGTATATTATACGATATGTATGCGAGATTCCAAAATTCATATTACGGTAAAACAAATACACCTTTATTATCACCAGAAGAATACTTAGATGGTTACACAATAGTTGTAATTGATTGTTCTAAACAAAATGAATCAGTAAAATCATCAAGTGTTGACATAAAGATTGAAATGGAGTTTAATGCAGCTATACCTGCAAATACAACTGCATATTGTTTAATTTTACACGATAAAATTGTCACTTACACACCTTTGACAGGAATTGTTAAAAATGTTTTATAAAAACTCGTTTTTGTAAAATTTCAATCACGGGCGCGATTATAAAAAGGGGAGCGCACAGACCGCTCCTGATCAGTTTGTTGCCTGACGTCGTATGGGTAGCATCATCTTCAATATGGCTTCTACAAGTGGTACAACCGAATGCGATATAGAAAAAGAAATTTCAGAATTTTTAGACATGAATGGACAGCAACACGGTGCAGATCAAGAAGAAGAAAAAGGTAAAAAGAAAAAATATTTGTCCAAGAGGAAAAGAAATGTGGAAGAAAATATTTCATCAAATATTTTGATGGAAGTATTTTTAAGAATTTTTTATCCAATCTCTTCAAGTTTGGATAAAAGTGTTTTAATTGGAGTTATGAAATCAACCGACTATTCACCTACAGTAATTTTAACTCACGGAACAAAAATGATTTTGTTTACAGCCAATGCTTGGGAATCTTTTATGAAACACCTCCATTTGTTGGAATGTTACTTTAATAGCAACATGTTTGGCAGGAAAACAAAAGTAGGACTATTGGATTCAGACTTGGAAATTGATATTATTAAACACAGAGGTGAACATCAAATGAGATTCAGAGATACGACCAAACATGACATAAAAATTCAACTGAACAGAGAAGAATTTTTTATTTTAACATGTGCAACTGAACCAATAACAAGATATTTAAGACAGCTAGTATTCTCCAGTTCAATTATTAAAGATTATTTAACAGATACTTTGGACAAACAACCGGATGCACCAATTTTGTATGGACCTGTGGACACTTCAATATTCAACAGAATTCCTCATGAAGTTCAAATGTGGAGACAATTGGAACAATATGTGCAAGAAAAAAATAATTTTGTAAAATCGGATGAATAAACACATTTCAGTGATGAAAAGGATCAAAGTGATGATAATGACAACAACAAAAATGACCAGATGGAAAGTTAAATAAAGTTTTAAAATTTTTCACAACACTTTACACTTGAATTGGCAAATTTTCAATAAAAAATTCAAAATTTTGTGGGTGTAGGCCTACCGGGGATGGTGCCCACGTTAAATATACACCAACGTGCCTTCAACTGTACGGCCTGGCATAAATAAATGCCTACCGTGGTGTGGAAAACAGTTGACCTTCTGACACCGTGATGGATAGACGGGTGACCTTTCAAATGGACATGGAAGAAGAAATCAAGTCCAAGCCGGGTATTATTGAATTTCAAGCTTTTCGTGGTAACGATGATCGGTTCATAATTAAAGAACTTGTATTTTACGATATAGATAAAAATATTCCTTACACATTTTTATTCAAACCACCATGCTCTTTTTCTTCACTAACCAGCAAAGCCGCAACAACAAACCGATGGACTTGGAAATATTTTCATCACATCGATTGGTATAACGGTTTTACCAGTTATTCAGACTTGTATCATATTATGCATCAATTTTCAAACAGATTTACTAATATTTACACAAAAGGACTTAAAAAGAAAAGATGGATAGAACAATTTACACCTACTCCAGTTAAAGATGTGCAAATTAATAAAAATTTTAAATTTATTGCTGAAAACATTTGTATTTGCACACAAAGTGTGGAACATGAAAGGGACAGGCACTGTGCGTTAAAAAACGCTTTAAAATTAGCAACTTACCTGCAAGATGGAGAAATCGGTGATGGTGGTGGGGGTAACGGTGATTATAAAAGCGAGGAGCAGACCGAGACCTGGCACGAGTATTACTCGAGATTCCGAGACGACAACATCTCAGAGCAAGAAGACAGCGAGGACCTCTAGAACAACCATGGCATCCAACCAGTTTCTGCAGACTTTGGTGGAACAGTTCAACGCCCACTCCAAGTCTACAATTTTGCCGGTAAAAAAATGTTCAGAGCTGAAGGATGAAAAACATTATATTATACATACCATGAAGGAGATGGAAACTACAGTCGGCGAGGCAATCTGCTGCAGCTTGAGCGAAGCCCCATACACTCCGGGAGATGAGCCGAAATTCCAAATTTACCTGCCCAAAAGATTTGTACACCTACTCCAGAACGAAGATCTCCGCTCCATACAACCAGGATGTCTCTACTTGGTGTCCCACGGATGCAGCGGCAGCAACTCCACCGAGCTTACCATCCACATCGCAGACAAGCAGCAGTGTTAAAAAAAATAATTTTTTTCTTCTTGTATCTGTTTGTATTTTTTAACTATATATATTTTTGTCATGTAATCTTGTTTGTACTGTTTTAAATAAAGATAAAAAACAAAAAAAAACAAAAAACAAAAAAAAAACAAAAAAAACACACAAAAAAAACACAAAAAAAGGCAACATATCAATATGTGAAACAAAAAAAATTTTCACATATTGATATGTTGCCTTTTTTTAAAGCTCTGGGGTGACCTTGACCTTTGACCTTTGCAAAAATTAAACATAATTTTTTTTAAAACAGCAATGTGTGTGTGTGTGTGTGTGTGTGTGTGTGTGTGTGTGTGTGTGTGTGTGTGTGTGTGTGTGTGTGTGTTTTCCCCCACCATTTCAGGTTACCAGCATACAGACTGTAAAGAAGTTCAGTTTCATTGCAACTGTCAAACGATGAGCACCCTATTTGAGCTTTGTGTAAGAAAAATTATTGAAGATCAACAGCTATTTAGCCATACTTTACGATCCAACGCTCCTCAACAAATTAAAATTTTTATCAAACAGTACAAGCTAGACAACAGAGGTTACAACACTTTTGGTTGGTACAAGTTTGGTGATGGTACAAAACTTTGTCGAAGTTGTGGAAGGGCCGCTGTATCCAACCCTGCACAATTCCTACAAGATGATGGATGTTTACAATATGGTCATGTGGCTCCAGTTTTAAGTTACCATACACCTAAAGAACTTTGCGCCATTTGTTCAATCAATATGTTTAGTTGGCAAAAATTTAACCACCTCTCATCAGACAGCGTGTAAACAACTTCCCCATACCACTATTTCATACTACCTTCAAACGACCATGCTAATACTCATTCCGCCTTTGGACATCATACGGAAAACATCAAGATGGCTCTGACTGTAAAATGTGCAAATTATGAAGAAGTATTTGTAAGAAATCTGCAAGAATTAAACGAAATTTTTCAAGAATTTAAATCACTAATCGAACAGGGATACCGATTAAACATGCAAATTTTTGCTTGCAACACAAAATGCCCTCATGTCCCCAGGGATGACGAGCCGCCTAGGTCACCATCATCAACTTCTTCAGCCTACTCCTCCAGATCATCCATGAAGACTCAAGCCAGTCCAAACTTGGAATATTTCTCCTGACTAATATTTATATTTTGTATCCTCATTGTACTTCAATGTGTATATTTTTGTATTGTAATAAAGGATTGATAAAATAAAAACAAAATAAAAAAACCTATCTTGCTACAGTATTGTAGCAAGATAGAATTTTTAAAAAACACAAATTGGATGACCTTGAACATGTTCTAACATGTTCAGGTTTTCCCCTACCACTTTTCCTCTTGGAGACCTGAGATGCAGCACCAATGTGTTTCATTACATCTTCATCTTTTGAGCTGCAAACATGGATGTTCCACCACCAATATATGAGGCCGATGAAGCGGAAAGCCTAGGGAGGAGGAGATGCCAGCATGTGGATCTTGTGGAGATGATGGAAAGAAGGATGGAAGAAAGACAAATCAGGAAGGATCATATGCTAATTCAGAAAATTTTAAAATTAGATCTCTTCATAATCTTGGCCTTATTGATTGCAATCTACTTGGTATACGCAGTTGTATACTGCCTAAGATGCATCGAGTGTACAGATAAAGCAGCCAAATTGCCAGTTTTCAACACTACTCTTTAAATAAAATTTTCTTTTTTAAAACTCCAAATGGTTGACCTTGAACATGTTTCAACCTGTCTGGTTGTATCAATTACCCCCACCACCACAATTCCAAAAGACCAATCCTACATGCAAGTCTGGCTTCATTTCCAACTCAGCTACGCTAAAGGTTACACTACACACAATGAAGTGGGAATTACTTGTTGACAGCCTTCAATACCTAAAAGAAATCTATGAAAAATTGCACATGCGGCTACTTCAAAATCCAGGGATGATAATAAAAATGAACTTGGAATACGACTGTCCACTCATCGACGACAGTATGGATGAAGCAGAAGGGGTAGTCCAAAATACACAAGGAACATGTTGCTGTGAAGAAAATTCTTCAACAACATCAAGCACAAGTCCGGACAGCACATATGGGGATGAAGGAGGATTTTTGTAAATAAAATTAAAAAAAAAATAATTTTTTTTTTTAAACTTCATATGGTTGACCTTGAACACGTTTGAACATGTTGAGCAATGTGGATAAAAAATATTTTTTTTTCTTATGCCTATTGCAGAATAACAAACTCAGTTGTATAGTTTGCAAAATTTTTTTTTCATTTCATATGACCATTTTACCCCCACCATCTCCTTATCCCCACCACTCTACCGAGTACCTGAGATACACGGAGCGACTTGTTCAGTTGCTGTTCAACTCTTGTGGTGTGCACATCTCACTTTTTGCACTCAATTTACTTATATTGAGTTTAAATTTAAATATTTAGCAAAATATCAAACATTTCTTAATTTTTCGGCAAATTTTCAAATGACAAAAAAATTTTTTTTTCACTTTTGGTTTGATTGAAATTTCACAAGTTCCAAGATCACCTGAGAAAGAATAAAAAATAAATATTTCTCAGGAAATATTTCCAATCCGAGTTACGGTAAAGGACCGGCTGGGAACCAGTTGTTTGTAAAAAATTAAATTTTTCTTCCTTCTGACCACTTTACCCCCACCATCTCCTTATCCCCACCACTGAGCCGGGTACCTGGGATACCGTCTGTGTACAAGTCAGTACGTCTTCGGACGCGGTGCTGTTCGGATCGCGTGTCGTTTGTCGCAATGTCGGGTGTTTGAAGAAATTATTCTTCGGCTCTCAGTCTCTCGGTGGGTAAGTCAAATAAAAAATTATTTTTTTTTCAAGTGGGGCTGCTGGGACGGGTCAATGACCCCTGACGGATATATTAGGTCGAGAGTCTCATCGCTAGGGAATAAAAAAAAATATTTTTTTTGCACTTTTGTGATTCCTCGAGAAATTTCAATTTCTCAGCAAAATTTGAGGATTCGCAAAAGTGCAAAAAAAAATTTTTTGTATTCTTGCGTGACCTTGACCTAATTAACGTCAGTGACGTCATCATGATGACGTCAGCGGTAATGACGTCACCATGACGTCATTTATGTGACGTCATATGACGTCATATGATGTCATTAGTGACGTCATTAGTGACGTCATTGATGACGTCATCACTGCTGACGTCATCATGATGAAGTCATGGCCCAGGTGTGCCCTTTTTACACTACTTAGTTTAAATATATATTGCTCTTTCAGAAATCGAAAACAACAGTAAGACATTACGAATTTACCAAACTTGTGACTAATCGTATTTCAAGGTGTTCATCGTGGTGACCTTACTCTTTTATGCATGCCGTGCTTCTGTTCAACACTGACTTAGGAATTCTGCCAGAACTCCGACTATAAAAACAAAATAGATAACTAAACGGCAAAAATTATAAACAGTTGTGGTATGGTGTGCAATATTATCTGAAATAAAAAATTTCTAGTTTTGTATATTATTTGATCGAATGATGTGAACTTACGTATGGACCACACGGTAGTTCATTTTATTTGACGTCGAGAGTTATTTCATCTGCATTACATACCGAGTAACTTATATTTGTGACTTATAACTTGTTCGTTTAACGCTTTTGACAGCGGCAACATTTCGTCGTCGTGGCCGTTAATTTATTGAACGAAAGGATGCTTTAAATTTCAGAACCTTGAAAGACAAGTAGTAGCTTCCGATGATTGTATTAATATTATATTTTTTAAAATAGTATTATTTTAAAGAATTTAATAAAAGTGCAAATTTTCATCAATAAAGGTACAGGAAATACGCGCAAAATAGATATTAATGTTTTGAATTGCATATTTTGAATAACGTAGCTACTCTAAAATGCACTTTGAAAAAAGGGTAACACTTTCTTTAGATTACTCCAACTCTCACATATTTATAACAAGTTTACTGATATGTTGCTCAGAAGTTTTTTTTTTTTTTTTTTTTTTCTAATCGTACTATGAGGAATGGGATGCCTGAAATTCACACTTTCACTTATTTTTAAGTGCTATCTCAGTGAAAAGGAAAATATTGATGAGAGAAAAGACAATAACTGGCATTTTGTGTATTTTCTTCTTTCTGTATATAATCCATGAAAACACACATTTTCAATACAACTGTAAATGTCTTGTATGAACATAATCCATCGAACTAAATCAATCAAGTTAAAAACGGTCTTTAAAATTGTTGTGATTATCTATGTGTTATAAATTTGAATTAATCGCTTTAGACAAAAGAATGTTTTAAGAGCTTTCAAGTCTTTAATTTTTAAGTATCATTTTCAGTGACATTGATTTAATTTACAAAGCATTAATTTATTGTAACTGACGTTAGTAGCTTACCATTGTATCCATATAAAATGTTATTCAATCTAACCAAAGCAGTAAAGACGATTCATGGAACATTACTTATTCCAATTAATTTTCCCGTTTATTAGTGATTTATAATTATTTATTGTTTTTATATTTGTATATAAATATGTGAGACCTTAGAGAGTAGCTTTATTCAATTTTAAAATCTTGAAAGGTAAGATATCGCTATTAAAATAATAAGTTTGTTAAGTTACTCAACTTTGATATCTACAGCAGTTACCTATGGTAATGTGTGATAGTTAATTTTCATTAAAATATGACAATAATAGTATCTAATTTTAGAGCCAATATCGATATAGATTGCTGAAATAGATCTTTAAGACTTACATTAGAATAATGTTATCATGTTGAGTGTAAAATATAAAATCAAGTTCAAATTATTGACAGTCGTATATAAGGTGTCTTTGAAGTCCGTTTCCAAAATTCATAAAATGGCTTATTGGGTCGAAATAAGAAAAAAATAATATAAGGGTATGTCCAAATATGCATATTTACCTACACAGATATCCACCATTTTTTTTTTTTTTTTTTTGTCTTAATAACTTTTATTCCAGTGACGGATGTAGATACTTCATATGTGGCATGGATTTTTATAACACCAACTAATGTCCATCTCCACCCAAAAATGTTTTTGCGATGTATGTTTTCAAAATGGCGGCCATTTTAAATTTTAAATTCAAATATCTAGAAACAAGAAAATTTTATCAAAATATTACTCGATACCACAAAATTTATAAATTGAATTATTTAACCAATGATACCAGGATTGTAAGGATCTGAAAACAAATTGAGTTATTGTTATTTTTATAGTAGAGATGAACATTGGTGTATAAGGATCAATTAAATTCATCAGCCAAATATTAAATTTCTAACATAAACTCTTCACTGAAATAAAAGTTATTAAGTGGAAAACAAAATTGTGGATATCTGAGTAAAGATGTATATTAGGACTACCTTCAAATGATATTTTTTATTTATCTTGACAAGATAAAAAGTTTGATGAATGTTCATGACGGACTTTAGAGACCCCCTCTATATATATTGTGAGAAATATTCATTATAAACATTCATTTTAAAGGGTTTTACGCTCATTAAACAGGAAATAATAATAATATACTTTTTATAGCATTCAAATTTTTGAGACAGCAGTCAAAAAAGATGAATACAAATTAATTTGAGTGTAAAAGACTTGTAGAATAAGTATTTTTCCGTTGTCAACTTCACTACATAATGTTGGCTTCTCATTTCAACCAAATCTTTATCATCACATATTTTTACGATAAAAATAATATTTTGACATATAAAAATATACTTTTTTATAAATAAGACGGTCAAATTATTTAACAGAATTGTTTGTTAACATCAAGAATATATGTTATTTAATTAAAGGATCAGTAAACTATTTAAAACGGTGTACAAATTAACTGAAATATATTTTCTGAAAGCAATTATACGTTTCTTGTCAGCTTCATTTGCGTTTCACGGTAAGCTATATTATATTACGTTGTTAATATATCTTGGATTAGTTTTTGCTTCTCTAGTAACATACACAGTTTCCCACAGCCATTAAACCGAATCTTACAAGGTTATTTAGAAAGTAGAAATATAATAAATAGAAAGAAATCCCCAGACCACCATGATGTTCTCCCCTCAATAAATTGAGTGATTCCTATCATGATTATTTCATTCGTCGGTTTGTATGTAGTATTTAATTAATGTTTTATAACTTCTAAAATATGTTTAGTTAATAGTTAAAGCTTTGCACAAATGTGCATAACTAAGAAGGATTTTGACTTTAAAAACTGTTACTGCATCAAAGGCCAAACGTATAAAATAAATTAAATATCTAAAAAATATATTTATAAAAATTACAAGACGATTATAAATTAAAAAAAAACTCTTATAAATAAAAAATACAAATATTTTAAAATATGAAGAAAAATAGATAAAGGTTATCGACATTTCAAAATCATGAGTTGTGTAATTTTACTTGCAAAAATCTTTTTTTAAGGAAACACACTAATAGAATTTGCTGTGGTAATATAAAAAATTATCTTTCAAATATTTTATCAATTCGTTTTTGAGTAATTTATCTGCTATTAATATTGTGGTCGTTGATTCCAAAAAGTTTTAATTGTTCAAAGTTAATTTAATTGCGTTGTTAAATACGTGCAGTGTTTACCAGGTTCCAGTTAGTCATCCGAAATAACGTAAAAGTTATAATATACATACATAAACTAGAGAGTGAGAAAAAATATTGAGATATGACAATTCTTGTACGATTTAATTACTTTTGCCTTTGAATATATTTGGGGTAATGTTTGCTGGACAAAAGTATAAAGATCGTGGTGAAGGGCTAATTATCTTTAGTCCGTCTCTCCTATAGAGATTCGTATTACAACATGTGGTATTAAATAATTAACTGTCATTTTTCTTTGTAGATGCCTCTAATTCCACTTTACCTTTCTATCATCGCAGTTCTTGCCTGCCTCGTTGCTGTAAGTCTTATGTGTATTTAAAATAACTAGTATACGTGTTGCTCGAAATCGAGCAATTTATTTAAATACAGTACAAATGTTACTTTAGCTCTTAATCAATGACATCCGACCAATCCAATAATGTGAATATCTTCAATCGCCAATAACTACACGTATTTACAGCTGATTATTAACAGATGTTTCAAATGCTTTATTCATTCCCAATGTTATTTGTATGGGAAATTTTGAGATTTCAATGGTGGGTAGCGCTTTTATTTTCAGTCCGATTCTCATCAATTTTTGGCGGAAACAACTACAGACCAAGCCCTACCCAACGACACCAAAAACTTGAAAATCGGTTAAAAATTGTAGGAGGAGTTCTCAAGACAAAAAAACCCTTAGCGTATTAAATAAGTGTAGATAACGACCTAATGACAGTATTAACAATAAAGCGATAATAATTCTAGTTTTCATTTATTTTACGCTCATTTCAAATTAAACCAGTAATGAAGTGAAATGTTGTTAAATGTAAAATATTGCAACGATATTTGATCACACTATAGAGAAAATCGGATCATTAAAGTTTAAGGAGTAATTAAAATTCAATAATACAGTAAATTGTTTCTACCTAAATCCAAGAGGTCCCTTGGAGATTAATAGTTCACCTGGATTTCTACAAAATAATAGCTTTCATTTTTACAACATTTCTGAACGGAAGTCGGATGTTGCATCCACAGCAGTCGACTGTGTGGTTGGTTTCAGAGCGTGTTGCAGTCTTAGGCTTGCATTGGAAAAAAATAAACAAAAAGATTGACAAATACAAAAAGATGCTAAGACTCAAAAGAAGAAAGCTATGAAACAGCATTTTCTTTTAAGAGCCATTAGGGCAAACCCCAGTTATCTCAAACAGGGGGGGTTCCTTGCAAAGTATTTTGATAATTTTTCCATCGAGAACAAAGCATGGAAAAGCTGTGGGTTCAGTGGTTAAGCCTTAAGTGATTCCCATTCAACATACGTCAAGATGATTACCACATGCTTCTTACAAAAAAACATTTGGTAAATTATATTAAATGATGAAATAAATATAAGTAACATCTATTGAAATGGTATAATTCAATCTTCACAATAATTTTATCACCAGCAAAATTATTATTAGTAGATCCATATATTTTTCATAAGGCCTAGAAATTTACTTTTGTTTTCGTCAGATTAGTATAGTTGTCAATGATGAAATAAATACACCTTATGATAAGTTTAATGTCTATAAATAGCTCTTGTATTTAATTAATCTTTTTTATTTTTTCTGCAGGACTGCATCGCCACATGGCCACCCCCCGGAGTGATTGTCGTGCCCCTCAAACATGGGTATAGAAGGGGGGGAATATTTGGTCCATAGATTGGCGTAGATAGAAACTACAATCGGAACCAGTCCAGGTGCAAACGACCACCCTGAGGAATATCAATGAACAAATCAATAAATAAATAAACGACAAAATTAATAAATTTGTAGTGCAATTACTTACTAATATATATTTATAAATCAAATCAATGCATAAAACGAAAAGTGGTTGTCTAAAAGGAGTAGTTAGACAGTGTGTTGATAGCAAACAATACAAATGTAATAATGTCAATACTGCGGCTTTGTGTAGTGTATTAATAAAATGCATGGGTAAAAATAACTATTTTAAATTATTACTAATATGATAAAAAGTACATAAAAAGTAACGGTTTAGTTATTACATTTTCGATATATTTTAAACTGACATCGTTGTTTACCAAATATATAATCATATAAATTAACCCATTTAATGCCAAATTATTTCTTTAAAATTTAGTGCGGTGGGTTATTGCTGCGCTCTTGTAGCGAACTCGCATACCAACGGCCTACAGTCTGTCCCGCTAGGGGCGCGCACTGTTCATAACCCTAATTCTCGTGTCTAGGCTGCTGGTCGTGATAGCTCAGATGGCTAAGGCGTAGGCATCCTTGGCCAGGATGTCTGCGTCGGCGCGGGTTCGAATCCGCTCCCGACCAAACCCTGACCTGGTGGTGCAACTCTTAAAGGGTTAGCCGATCTGTGGTAACGTTGGTGGGAGGGCCCACGTTAAATAAACGGTGGCAGGCTTGCGTGGAAGTTGACGGGATCGGTTGATTCTTTGAGAGTTGCACCTTGGTCAACACTGATTTTGCTACTTTTTACTACTGTTAACTGTGTGTGTGCCATTACGGCTTTAAAATACGAAAGATAATTATATTTTCAATTAAAAATGTCAATTAAATTCATTCTAATGATGCCATATAACATTTTACTCCAGTCTTAATTCTTAAAGTCCCAGATGGGGATCATGGGCCTTAATGGGTTAAAACATGTAGGTTTTTAAATAATTAATTTCACTTATGTCAAGATATTTATTGTTTAAATTCCATTGCCTAAAACCATTCACCACTGACTTTTGGAAAGCATTTATTAGACTATTAAATTTCTATTAGTTTATATTATTAAAATCTGGATTATAATATGTGTCCCATAAGGTTTTACTTTAATTACTTCTCTTAGTTCTTTCGTTATATTTGATTTTTGCATTGGATCAAACATATTTTTAAGTATAACCAAAGATTTCAGGTATATAGTATTTTGTCTTTGCATTCCTCCGCTAGTATATTTATTAATATTAATTTATTAATATTTTTATATAACCGATGATATTTTCAAGCCCTCTGAAAGTATTGAGTTGAAAATTTTCATAATTTTAACGTATATTATAAGTCCGTTTCAATGTATTCTTACTTTTATAACTTTTACTTTTTCAAAATAAGGATGTAAATTTATGGTTTATACCATGTTTAAAGAGATTCATTAAAAAATAATATACAAATCAAGATTGTTATGAACGAAAACACGCCTTTTTAGGATAAGAAATTTAAGTGCTTTTGCTTCATTGTCAAATTCTTTCAAATATGGTTCTTATGACTATAAAATTACGTTTTATATGTTGTAATTAGAACGTACTGTTGTGTTTATATTTCAGTCAGTAAGATATTTCGTAAAATTTTAAAATGTTTATTTTTTTCTAGAAATATAAGTTTTTTTATTAGTAAGTAAAGTGTTTGTGGCGCGCATGATAGTCACATAAGGTTTTAACTTCAATGGCTCGGATGCTTTTTGAGATAAAATGAATCAAACAAAATTACAGACACACAGACAGAAAACTAGGAACCATAGAGCCTATAATGTTATTTTGAAAATGTTTTTTTCTCGTAGCAAGGAACAATATACAAAAGGGTTCTACAGAGCTCCCTGACACCCTGTACATTACAATTTACATTTAATAGAAACCTAAATATGAAGTTGTCTTGCTTTGTTTTATGTGCTTTAGTTTAATACCTCCAATATTTTTAATATCCTGTGTGTAAGGGCGAGGCTGTGGCGTTACTCCTACAAGCTCTGAGAGAAGGCCATTATGACAAACTCGTTTGCTAAGGTAGATCAATTCGTCAATTGTATAGGCATCAAAGGAGAACAGATATGTTAGCTAGTTAATGTTAGCTAGTTTATGACAAAGGGTCTTGAAGGCACAACATGTCCACAGGATCTGACTTTGAAATAGGTGGATGTCAGTTTATAGGTGTGTTTACATTTGAACACGAAAGGTATTTAAACAAGTATGTTGAAGATTGCTTTTATTGGCTATCTCATTATTTAGTAATTCAACCAAGTTAATTTGCTAATTTTAATTTATCACATTAATTATTTATTAAGTATTTTGAATAGGGTTCTTGCTCATTAACTGTCTTGTAAATTTATTTTCAAGTAAAATAATATCAAAATTTATTCTTTTGGTGATTGACCCACACTTTGTAAAATCACGAACTACGTTATTTGACTGACATAAAATGAATTGCGCACTAAGATTATCAGTTTATGTTAAACATATCATACTCAGTTGATAATTTCACAATTCTTTTGCTAATTTAATTATTCTTTGTATCTCTTACCATTGACCAGATGTTGTTTTTGACCGTAAAAATATGAATAAAGTGCAAATATTAAGGGTATCTCTCATTTCTTCACCAACCTTTGCATTTAATATTCTTTGTCTAAAGGAAAACAAAAATATCACATTTAAAATACCCAAAACTCCATAAATAACCACACAGCCACAATCTTACCTTAAGATCTAATACTCACTTGCTGAACGCAGCCATCCCATTGAATTAGTATGGGTAAATTCAGCATAATAGGGGCAAAGTCACTAAATATCTGCGTACTGCTGATGAGCTCAGAATAAAAAAACACCAATTCAACCTAGATGCTCTGATTGCTGGCGAACTTTTGACTTGGGACACGAGCAATGAGCAGTCTCGGACTTGATAATGTGGTCATGGGACATATACATAGCCCACGTCACAAACTATCAGCAGTGTGAAGGGCCTTATTTTGTATAGAGGAACAATCAGTGACGCAACCCTGTCGGAATGGAACCATTTTCAGGTTTGGGGGTGCTTGTCACTTTTGGTTTCATTTGTATTTTTTTATATTCTGATTTTTGATACTTCTGTTCGCCAGTGCTTATCGGTCACCAGGTTATAAGGCTAGATAGAATGGATGTGAAGTTCTGTGAGTCATAGATAAAGTGTTTGGAATAGCTTATTGATATATTGCAGTAAATAAAAAAGAATGGAAAAAGGGATTTTCTCAACTAATTTTTGCCTGGTTGGAGTACGGCGGAGAATCCCTAAAAGAAAATCGCAAGTGTAAAGATGAATGCCTGTTTTTCTTGAGTGGCACAGAATGACACCCCACACTTAGTAACGGCAAGCATTGGGAGAGTATGAATGATTGTTTCATATTCACTTGTTAACTGTATCCTGAGTGTCGTCATCCGGTAGATTGGTCTAATCCTGGTTGAGAGTCAAAGGTCTCTCCAAGTACAAAGTTAGATGTCTAGGCTGTTTGGTCTTTGGAAATATGTAGGGTTGAAGTGATGGAGGTGGACTCTGCATTATAAACATTTAGGAATCAGTGATGTTAATCGTGAGGATGACTATTGTCAGGTAGGTCACCGCCTTCCATCTGTTATTCTTTCACCCTGTAGTCTGTAACATTCGCATTTTGCGACTAAAATTTGTCAGTCCATCCCGTTCTTCACCCTTTTCTTTCATTGGTGGTAGTCTTAGTATGTAGTATCTGCAGTAAATACAACCATCTGGCAGACTTCAAAGTGGAAGCTAGGAAATGGCTTTGGGAATAAGATATCAAAAGTTTTTTTTTCGTGTATTAGCCATTTATTTGTATTTTTTTACTTAAAATGAAAGTTTTTGTTTTAGTCATAACTAACTGATATAAAGAATCAAGTTACAAAAATTGTGTTTAGTGTACATATAAACAAGTTAATTAATTAATAATATAGATAAGAGTGATTTATTTATTCTCATAAGACTGAATTGCACACATAACGGGTGATAATATTATATTAAGCACTCGCCATCTCGAACTTATATGTCTGCCATGAACCTCTCTCTACAAAACTTTATGAAGGGAATATGGCTGTATCAACTGAACACTTAGGATATTGCCCAGGAAAATAGAATAAGGTTGTATACATATAGGTGTTTCTTATAGATAAAAAAGTATTTCTTAATATGTATACTAAGTGATAAATAGGTCATATATTAAAATATAAATAAATACTATAATCTTACAAAAATAAATCACGTAAAATGCATTTTGAAAGGTTGTTTTATAAGCATTAAAAACATATCGTAACCTTTATAAAAGTTCCTTTTTTATAAGTTTATCGTGTTTTTTAGTTCATTATAAATTAAATAAATACGAAAATAACTTTTTAATTTGATATATGATGACAGTAAATTATGAAAGGCAGTAAATTATTGGTTTGACTATAGTAAGCAATAAAGAGACAGATAAGGAGAAAAATGATACCAGCAAGTCAAAAGAAATGCAATTTCCTTTTCTGGCCATCAAATGTTATTCAGTAGCTGATAACAATTCTAGTTCAACTATATTTTTCATTCTAAATAATTTGGAATTATTTCATATTTATTAATTTCTTAAACGAAATATTGTGTAAAAGAATTTCCTTTGAGTAACAGATTCACAGTACAATATTTTATTTATGATTTATTTTACACAAAATAAGTTTTTCATGATTTCATAGTTAGTTGGATTATTTTGAAACAGTTAAATGAGAATCAATTATTAGAAATATTAAGGTGGAATCCAAACTATTTATCACAACAACAATTTAACAACTTACAATTTAGTAAACAATAGTCAAGTCGAATAATTATTAAACTTAGTTTCAGCTCTCACAAAGACAACAAAGCATTATATTTATAACGTGGTACAACTAACAATTTCAAAATAAAATTTGAAGAATTCTTTTTTACTTAAAGTAAAAAAATTTGCTTGAGAACTTTATTTTGTAATTCAAGAAAATAAGTGGTAAAGGTGGTAAAAAGAGTCCTAATTGATGGAATTCTGTTGACTCATGCGTGCAGAAACACCTAAATCAAGAAGTCGTTTTGTTGAGGCAGACGTAGTGATGACCTTCTCCTAAACAGTTAAACAGCTTGTACATAAAAATAGTACACTAAACTAATGAAAGAGACGAGCAGAAACCAATTTTTTTATAAATGTACTACACTTTATAATAAAAATAATGTACATATTGACCTTGATTTAAAAATGGGATCCTTTAAAAAAAAACTATCAAAAGTAATATAATGAAAAATTGTATATCTTTTTGACAATGTTTTTTCTTTCAAAATCTATTTATACTTATAAGGGTTCTTTGAGTTTAAGATTAAATAATGTAAGTGATTAAATAGTGTAATGTAGGTTTACTTTATGTTTAAGAAGATTAACGTTTTGTTACGTACTGGTAGACTTTGTATCATTGTTTATTATAATTGAATAATCTTTGTTTTTATTAATCCACGCGTGCATTATGCACTTGGATTAAAAGATGTAAAACTGTGTTTAATCTTGAAATAAAGAGTTTTTGAATTGAATTGAATTGAATAGTAAATTATACAAAAGTCTTATGGTACTAATATTATAAAGGGGAAGATCTCATTTTAGATGAATCTTACAAATCAATTTTGGGCAATGTTTAGCCATAGAACAAAACTTAAAATTTATAAATAACACAATGAGATGATTCATTCTAAAACTATCACAATATTAAATACTATAAATATGTTAGTGTCACAAAGGATATGACGTTCTCTTTGAGTTATGGTGTTGGTTTGAATATGTGTGTTTGTGAATACCTATTGGGACGGCGCCGGGCCGAGGAATGTTTGGCTTGCTAGGCATGACAAACACTCTATTGGCCCACACGGTGTACACACCAACAACATATGTCAGCGATATCACAATACACGTCGTAATGTTCAAAATGGAAATACTAAGATATGTGAGAAGAACTTAATATATATGTAGCCAACGCTATGTAGAGCCTTTGTTGCATGTTTTATGTTTTATTAATAACCATTTTTAATTCGAATTTGACAAAAGATGACTCAATAAAATATGTAGTAGATCACATGGGTAGAAAATGTGTACATGAGTTTATTACCTACATGTAAATCAAAGAATTGTACACACAATACACATCGAGAGCTTTTTGCACTTTGCACCTTATGTAACAAAATGTACATTTGGTATGTATATCGAAGTATGTAATGTAAGTGAAGTAATTCCATATTTAATTACATATTAAAAATAAAGCTAAACGTTATTGGATTACCAGTTTTTAAATGTTTAAAATCGCTCTTGCTTTGAAATTCTACATTATTTTGAATTTCCTACAGTAGAATATCAAAATTACTTTGAATTTAATATAATAATAATAACAATACTTCAAATAATGCAATTATATTTTTCCATATTAAAGGAACGGTATCGTTAAAATTTTTTTACAATAATCGTAATATGTTAATTTGGTAAATTAATTTTTATGTGAGCATAAAGAGGAAAACATTTAATTTAATATACTTTTACTCTGAGGTACCCATTATATTATAAAATGAATATTTACATTGATTAAACAATGAAAAAGGTTTAAAATGAAACGTTTGTAAATTCAATTAAATTATTATTAAAACATTAATGGATATAATGTTAAATGCGTAAATATCAATTGGATTTGAATTACTTAGAAAATGTCTGGATTATTATAATCTACAAGGGCTTTCTTTATAATTAGCGATTTTAATATTGTGCATAATTTACTAAAACTAATCATAGTTTTTTGTTGTAAATGCAGTATTTTGTAATCTATTTTAATCCAAAAGATCATCTTATGGGCACTGCAGTGATGTTTAAAACATAAATCTATCATATTAAACTTTAAATATGGAAATGTTTCAAAATTACTAACAAAGTTTTTTGTTAAATACAAAATCAGCAGTTTATTTATCCATAAAAATGTATAAGAGTTGAGTGCTGACTACACTCAGTAGTTATATTATAATTACGCTGTACTATATTTCAGCATGACACATGACTAACATACACAAGCATCATAGATTTAATGCTTCGAAGGCAGTTGCTATATACTAGTTCTGTTGAGCCGCGGCGCTAAATCCTCCATAAACATAACCATAACATAACCGTCTGATGTGGAAAACCAACACATAAACTTCAACTGGCCAGAGTCTTATCTCATGCAGCAAACAGCTTTGAATCTACTTTAGTACATACGCTATGGGTGGAAAAGACATTTAATTTACCAAAGTTAATGATTTTCCTAATTATATAAAAATATTATCTACTATTGATGTAAAAATAAGTCATAAGTACTATGCATTTGCTAAAAGCATTTTGAACTTCGAAAAAGTAAAAAAATTATAATACTGAAATAAACCATAACATATCGTTTGGATTTTTAAACAAAAATTTTTTACATTTCAAGTTCATTGGTTCATAATGTGTTTAGTCTTTTCCAATCAATAATTTTCTATTGAATTTTCAATTTTAATTAACGTTATTTAATGCAGAGTCTTTGAAAAAGAATGAGTTGAACATTAAGGTTTTTTTAGTAATAAAAAACTAGAGTATATTATAGAATTGCGGCGAGTGAGCGTAGCAAACGAGTTAAACCTGACGGCGAGTGAGCTTAGCGAACGAGCTAAATTTGACGGAGAGTGAGCCCAGTGAGCACGGAGAGTGAGTACAGTGCTGAAAGGCAAAATGTTCTTAATTTGGCATTGCAAAGCATGCCGGGAAAGCTAGCAAATCAATAAAATAATAGAACGAGTTATAATTTAAACATTAATAATAGTCGAATTAGTGGAATTGACGAAATTGTTTAACTGCATGTTATGATTCTTTTATACCTTGATGTTTTCAACAATCCAATGTCTATGAATATTTCTTATAGTCCCATGTAAAACTTAAATGTAGTTTAAAGCCTGGTTTGTATGCCTTAATTTTATAAACAACCGTAAAACTCTGAATATTTCATACGAACCCATTACAAACTCTATCAAATAAATAAATCAGAGTATCCCAGTTTATTATACCAAAACCTTTTGGTTCTTGGTTGTTTAAAAAAATTGGAAACCCCTCAGCTAGTATCCAATAAAATTGTGTCAAATATAGCCTACGGTACACCTGTATAAATACATCCAAAACGATTGATTTCCTATAAGACATCCAACAATAATAAATAACTAAGTAGAAATAGCACGAGCAAAAATTGTGCTTGAAACCTTTAATATATTTATAATTAGTTATTTTTTCCCAAATATATTAAACAAAATTTATTTCTTCTTAGAAACAAATTACATCGTATCCAAGCAATGCTTTTATCTTATATTGTTACCAGAATTTCAGTAACATACATTCCAAACTACCTCAAAATCAAATAATATTTTCATAAATTAACGTCTCATCTGAGATTGCATAGGAGCGCCGATATGTCCCAGAAGGTGAAGGGTGGGGAGGGGGAGGGGGAGGCGTTGTGCGCCAAGTGGGGGCGGTGCCAGATGGACGCGGCGTTCAAGACCTCGGGCGGGCTGGCGCTGGGAGCCCTGGCCTCCCTTATGCTCTTCCGGCTGTCCCGGTGGCCCCTGATCTTCGGCACTGGCCTCGGCCTGGGGCTCGCCTACGTCAACTGCGAGCAGGACATCAACAAGTCGCTCAAGGAGGGGGACCAGTGAGGAGGAGCTCATGGGGAGGAAAATTATGTCAATGTGTTCGTCAACTTGTACTAAGTACCCCAAAAGTGTCTAATATGTTATAATAATAAATTTGGAATACGATTTTTTTGCTTACAGACTAAATTGCCATATTTTCTGAACAGTTGTGGGGCAAACTTTGTTTCAAACATATTACAAATAGTAGAGGGAAAAAGCCACTTCTAAACCGGAAGTGACGTCAGCTGCCAGGGCAGCTGCAGGGGTCAGATGGTGTCAGTTGCCAGGGCAGCTGCAGGGTGCAGATGGCGAGAGCATATGCCCTGAATTTGAAGTAGAATTGGGCATGAATTAAGAGTTAGTTGAAAACTAAAATTCAACTGTGTTAACTAAACTCTAAAAGTTGAACAAAAATTAAGAGTAAGATCAAAACTGAAATTCAACAGTTATAACTGGGGGCCTGGAAAGTATGTCAAGGTCATCCAGAGTAAGTTTTAAAAAAGCCTACCCAACTACCACCAGAAATAGTTTAAAGTTGAACTAGTTGGTGATAGTGGGATAGGCTGAAGTAAATTTTGAATTTTATTTGTGAACATACAATTAATGTGCAACAGCAGAGTTTAAACAAGTTGAACTTTTGTGATGAACTACAGAGTTGTAAATGCAAACACCAACGACGATGAGAAGGTAAACGCAGAGTCCCCAGATGATGTATTTGAAAAGCTTGAACAAACGTAACATTTCGAGTTGGTTTTCCCGTTCCATTTCCAATCGTTTAATTTCCAATTTCAATTAATCCTCTTCTATTCTAGTTATGAAGGGAACTTCATCCATCATATCCATCATGATTTTGTAGTGTTTGAAATTTTAAAACAAGTGATGTTGATAGTTCAAAAGTTAAAGACGGAATGAGAAGTGAAAGCGAGAAATGTTAGTTAAATAAAGAAGTGGTGGGGGGAACGAAGAATTACAAAGAAGTGGTGGGGGAAATATTTTGCTGTTCATTATTACCATCAGTAGTGTCAGATGGTGCAGAAGTTAGATTTAGTAAACTGTCTTCGTCCGAACTTTCAATCTTATCACAAATAGGACAATCGTATGTTATTTCCAAATTCATTTTGATGGTTGTAAAATTATCTACAAGTTCTTGTAAAATATTAAAAATGTCTTGTAACTCTTCTTTAGAGTTTATTTCAAAACTAGAATTCATTCGGGCCAATGGAGAATTGTTCATTATTGGAGAGTCGGTGATGGAATGAGGATCGGCGTATAGGGAGGGGGCTTATATAATGGTGACCTTGAGCAGGCGTCTAGGGAGGGGGGCTGTCTAGGGAGGGGGCTTTTATATAGGGAACCTTGAGCTTATGATTGAATAAAACGTTTAGTTCTTCTTCTCCATCTTTTAATTCAATTATTTGAACCGAAGTAGTTGTTTCATCTTCTTCACTTGATGAAGAAAACAATTCACCAGGATTTAAATATTGAACTACAATTCTGAACCATCTTATAGGATATTTGTCAATGACAGTAAGTAAGTTTTGAAACAATTCTTCCATCTCCTCCCTGTCAGTTATTATATGTTCAAATTTGATAAATTTGTTTTCCATGTTGTTAGTTAGAGTGTTGGAAGTGGAATGATTTAATATTATATAAAAATTAGAACTAGTGGTGGGGGAAATCTCAAGGTCATCCAAATGAAGTTTTAAAAAAGAGTGTAAAACTGAAATTACACATTTGATGGTTCTACAGGTTCGGAATACCAATCTGACCTGTATTTACATCTTTTTATCATATGTGTACAAAAATCATCTTGATGAGAATTGGTGCGTTGACAATGAGCAAGATCGAGAGGGTGAAATTTGAAACATCTTTGAGGACAACATGTATGAAAATATCTTGATTTGTAAAGTTTCAAAGTTCGCAATTCCGGTGGCGGTAGTTGTTTTGTTTTGCATTTGCAGTAACAAGATCCGAAGAATTCGCATTTAGTACAAGCTAACCCATCCACCATCATTGGCCCTAAATCTGTACATTGTTGTTCACAACAGTAACGAGGTTTGTACTTGTATTTTTGCTCTTCCATGTTGACGCTGCGGAGTCCAGTGAAAGAATAAGAGTGTATAGTGTTAAATAGCGAGTTTTATGTACTGTGAAAAGTGGTGAGGGTAATTTCAAGGTCATCCAAATGGAGTTTTAAAAAATTATACCTTACAAGTGTAAGGATTATTAAAATTTAGGAAGTTTGTTTCTCTTTGTTTTCTTCAGACTTTTTATCTCTCTCAGCTTTAGCCATAGCAACTAGTTCTTCTATTGATAGTGGATGTACTTCAGGGAATTTTAAAATTAATTTAGCTTGGTATCCTTCTTTAGCTAATACATCTATATCTTTAGTCATTTGTTCAACAGTGTTGTAATCTTTTCCATAGATTTTTCCATCATGTTGAATCATCATTCTGTACAACATTTTCTTAAATAGGTCTTGTCGTGGTGAGAGCTAAGAAGCGAATGATTATTTATACAAGTATCACATCCTTTTTATTAACTCACATTGATCACATGATTCTTTAGTTGTAGTTTTGTCTGTCAAAAGTTATTCAACATTGGTAATACTTTTGGAACTTGATGTTATGTTGACCAGTTGGCGATGAAGAAGTTGTAGGTTGTGTAGAAATAAATATTTCATCATCGCAATATTTTGTTTTAGTGAACATCCTTGTATTAGTAGCACTAACATCAACAGTTAAGTGATAACCACCGGTAAGTAAAACTCGCATTTCGTTGGTTAAATCTTCGAGTTGTTCAAAAGTTGTTATGGTGTTAGTATCGTAAGATGCACACTTGACCTTTAGGGACATGTTGCAGTTTTATATTCAGGGATTAAGAGCGAGATGTGTACGGTATGAAAGGTAGCAGTAGACTGATGAATTTTGCAAGTACATTTCCCCTTTTATAATTATACAAAATTGGGTCAAGGTCATCCTGTGGAATTTTTAAAAAAAGCAACATATTGTAATGTACAAAGACATTACAATATGTTGCTTTTTTTATTTTTATTTTTTTGTTTTATATCATATTTATTGAAAAAACAAATACAAAGAAATATTTACAATGTTATGTACAAATTAATCAGTAGTAGGTGTTACATGAATTGTAAGTTCAGTAGAGTTGTTTCCACTGGGTCCATGTGATACCAAATAGAGTGCGCCGGGTTGAATTATACGAAGATCTTCATTTTGAAGTAGTTGTACGAAGCGCTTTGGTAAGAAGATCTGAAATTTTGCTTCATCACCAATTGTATAAGGTGCCTCGCTCAAAGTGCAATTTATAGCATCACCTACTGAAGTTTCCATTTTCTTAATAGTATGAATGATGTAGTGTTTTTCTTCTTTTAGTTCAGAACATTTCTTCGTAGGTAGAATTGATGATTTAGAATGAGCGTTGAACTGATCAACTAAACTTTGAAGTAAGTTCTGTGATGCCATATTGATGTTGTTGTTAATCTTCTTGTTAATAAGAATGTCCGTCGGAGATGTTGTCTCTTCGGAGGTTTGAGTAATACTCATGCTGTGTCATGGTAGCGCTCTCACTTTTATAATCGACACTACCCCCACCACTGACACTACCCCCACCAGTTTGTTGAAGGAAATTATTCAAGCGGTAGGCATTCTTTAAAGCGCACTGCGACCTTCGATGTTTAAAACTTTTTGATGAAATACAAAGTTCGTTGAAGTAGCATTGGAAATCTTTATCAATTATTGCATTAATCACTTCGTTGCTTGTAAATGATTGTATCCAATTTGCTTTTTCCAATCCCCTTGTGTAGATAATTTTAAACTCTTTGCAATAATGATTCATAATGTGCGGCATCATGTTATAATTAATGAAACCTTCATCCCATCTTAAGTTGTGAAAATGTTTGTTCAACCATTTGTTTGTAACTTTCGCTTTAGTTGTTAGTCTATTAAATGGTACTGGAGGTTTGAACAAATAATGATAAACTACTGATGTGTTCATGTCCAAGATTACTAATTCTTTAATAATAAAATTACCATCATTTCCTCGGAAAGCTTGAAATTCAATTATACCTCTTTTAACTTCCATTATATGTGGCGCATTAGAAAACGAAACCCGTTTATTCATGATGAAGTCTTACTAACAACTGACTTAAAAATTGAATGAGCCGATGTTTATAACAGACAGGATTGTTCTTCTTCTTTCACTTCTTGTGCCACTTCATCAATATTAAAATTGGTGTGATAGTTGTTTAATTGTCTCCACATTTCAACTTCTTGAGGTATTCTATTAAAGATTGAAGTATCCACGGGACCGTATAAAATTGGAACAAAAGGTTTTTTGTCCAATGTATCAATTAGATAGTCTTTAATTATTGCACTTGAAAATATTAGTTGTTTCAAATATCTGGTGACGGGACCGGTAGTACAACTTAAAGTATAAAATTCTTCTTTAGTGAAATATAATTTAACATTATGTGTAGTTAAATCTCTGAAGCGAACAATTTGTCCTCCACGATGTTTTACTATATCAACTTCAATATTTGATTCCAATAAACTTAATCTTGTTCTTCTTCCAAATGTGTTGTTACTTAAATAGCACTCCAAAAGATGTAAATGTTTCATGAGAGATTCCCAAGTAGTTTCACTGAAAGTAACCATTTTGTTTCCATGATTTAAAATAACAATTGGTGAATAATCCATTGATTTTAAAATTCCAACTGATATACTTTTTGTCATGCATGAAGAAATTGGGTAGATAATCCGAAGAAATACTTCTGTTAAAATATTGGTTGTAATGTTAACTTCTACCTTCTTCCTTTTTACTTCTTTTTCAGCTTTTTCTTCTTCTCTCTTCTTATGTTTGTTGAATTTTAGGAACTCGTCCATTTCTCGTTCAACTTGTTTTTCTATATCTGAACTATTATCATCCATTAGAGGTGTATTTTCTTCTCCGTTAGTAGAATTCATCTTGCGAATGATGTTTCCCATACGACGGTTGAAGATAGAATGAAGTTTCTACTAATTATTTTCTCGCTTTTATATTTTTCGTAAATCCTTGAAATTTATACAATTACATAATTGTTTGTTTTCAACTTGTCTTTCACAAATGAAATTCTAACCTCAAAAATTAAAGCAGATAATTCTAACCTCAAAAATTTGCAGTTGTTGTACAATTCTTCTTAAAGTACATTCTTCACAATTCCGGTCAGCGGTGTGTAAGTAACTATTTTATCATGTAGAATTAGACAGTATGCCGAAGTTCCATCCGCTACTGGTTCTTCAAATTCCATTTCAATTTTTATATCCACACTTGATGATTTTACCGATTCATTTTGTTTTGAACAATCGATTACAATTATTGGAGCCTTGGAATAATACTGGTCAGGTGATAATAGTGGTGTATTAGTCTTTCCATAATATGACGATTGAAATCTTGCATACATATCGTATAAAATAGAAAAACGTTTTTTGCTGAACATGACATTCAAATTGTCATAGGGAAAGAATTGAGAGTTTAGGAAAACTTTACAATTCTTTATTTTACAGTGATCAAATTGACCAGCATTTGCAGTGATAACATCTTTTCGCTTAGTTTGAAAACCGAGTATTATGTACCTTGCTCGTTCCAAGTAAGTTGATGTCTTGACGGTCCATGTTTGTCGTTCTGTCTGAGGTAGTGTAGGGTATTCATGAAATTCCCAACTTCGGAATGGCATCACAATATCACGGTCAGATTTCAACTTTCTCAATAATAGGATTCTATGTTCATCAGCCAATCTTACATGAGGTACTCTCCAAACAACTTTATCCAACTGTAGTTGCCATTCCAGTTTATCTTCCGTAGTTGTAGGGTCTGCAAGTATCAAGTCCTTATTAGTTGAAGATCTGAGTAATACTAATTCTTGTTTGACATTTATTATTACCCGTTTGTAATCTTCAGCGAATCCCAAAAGCAATCGTAAAGGTACATGAAAATCAAAGTGACCGTTGGAAGCTGGTGTTATAGTGTCTTTATCGGGGGCAACCCATCCGGCGGTGACTATTGAATTCTTCTCATGCGGTGTTAATGATGTTAATCCTTTCAATGTCGTTGTTAAACCAACCTTTTTTGTTGAATCAACCGTCACCCCTGATATTTCATATCTTATTTCATCAAAAAGATATGCCATCGGGTTATTTATAAAAGGAACTGTTGAAGCAGTTTTTCCATCCAATTTTAATACCCGTCCTTCGATGTACAAGTAACTTTCACACGGTAAAGTGTAAATATCTTGTTGTTGAATGGGGATCCTTATTTCATCGTTATTGTTTAATTTTGATGAAGTGTAAGGGTTGTGCGTGTGATATTCCTTCTCCCATAGTGTTTCGTCGAACGTTGGTCCTTGAGATATATCCAGGATATCCATCGCTGTTAAGTTTCAATCCAATCTTCTGTAGAAAACGAATGTTGTCCGATGTTAACTCTTCCAATGTTGAGGAGCTACTGAGCTCCCGACTCTTCCGTTGCGGTTTAAATGATAATCCCATGTTGACTTTTATGTTGCTGCTCTGATGTGTATCCGTATAGTAATTGTTTCTCCTCTAAAGTCAACACTATGACCGTCTTGATCCAATATGTTCAGTACGATGTCTGAAATGAAACTGGTGTTTAACGGTAGGTATATCAAGTTTTGTGGCTTCTCAACAATTTTAAAACCGGGAGCCACTGTTGGATAAAATGTATGTAAAATATGTTGATTAACTCCATCTCTATACGATCCGTGTATAATGTTGCATGTGACATCGATACTATTTACTTTCAATATTGTTACAGTTGAATCACCTGAATGAGTAGTTCCAGGAGTTAAGATTTTCTTTTTTGTATCTGTAAATCCAAGTAAACTGCCAATCGACTGTTCCAAGCTGACATCAATATAATATTTTGAAGTTATTTCTGCTTTTAAAGTATTATTGTTTCCTTTAACGGTAATATTGTCTTCTCCTAGTTGTTTCTGTAATAATTGGTTTATATCATCAATTTCATAAGCTCCAGTAGGAAATGTAATTATTTTCAATTCTGAGTATTTTCCTGCAGCATCCTTAGTTTCATAATAATGTAGTAAATTGTTCTTCCCTTCTGTAACATTGGGAATTGAGTTGTAGGTAGTCAAATCAAGTAATGCCGCTTCCCATAATCGTTCCTTGGATAGACGCAATGCTGGGAACAGCGTACTTTTCAATGTGGATGAATTTCCACTCAATGACACTGTATACGATGACATCTTAAAGCTGACTGACACTTTTCGCTAGAAACTCCAAACATAAATGCCCACATATTTCAGTATTGTTAGGTTGTTCTTTTTTGTAATTGTAAAAAATGTTTTTTGAGTTTCGAAAATAATGTTGAAGTTCTTTTGGCGGTGGTAGATTGCCAAAACTGTCAAAGTAGTAAACGGTTTGCCCAATGAGTACCTGGACCATAGGTGGAATCCAAATTTACTATTCCAGTTTCATTTTTCCATATTTTAGTTGGTAATGCATCTTTCATAAAAACTCCTCGAAAGAATGGTATTTTCAAACATTTCACATAATCATTTAACTGATGATTTGTTAAGGCTTTATTTGGAATTATCAATTGACTCTTCTTATTTAGTACACACGGTATGGTCTTAGGTATAAACCTGCTCCGTTTTTTACCATTTGCCAAACAGAAGTCTTCTTTACATTTGCCTTATGAGTTCTACGACGTCCTTTTTTAATGTTTCCACCTCTTTTGGGAGCGCCTTTCTTTGCAGGTCTTCCTCTGCGACGTTTTCCACCACCTAACTTTGCTTTCGTCTTCATGGCTGTAGTTACTGCCCAAGCCGATGCTTTTTCTGCAA
The DNA here is from genome assembly GCA_030545055.2 of Neoaliturus tenellus. NCBI lineage: Eukaryota > Metazoa > Arthropoda > Insecta > Hemiptera > Cicadellidae > Neoaliturus > Neoaliturus tenellus. The sequence goes on along the minus strand of CM061533.1, from coordinate 12,394,416 downwards.
TACTTGCGTCACTTGATTTTACTCTTTGCCAAGCTTTTTCCGCTAGAATTTTATCTGCTATTGATCTATTTGTTGAATCTTTATACTTTGAATATGCTATATCGTGTTCCTTGCAAGCTTGATCTAATTTATTAATTCCAGGATCTCCTCTTGCTAAACGCTTTGCCAACTTAGTTCCAGGTCCACAATATTGATAACCTCCGGGCAGATGTAATTCGTATGGTAAAGCGTCTATCGTTCGATTTACAACAGCACCAACTGGAATCCGTCTAAGCAGGGATAATGCAGCTGATGTTATACCACGTCCTCTCTTGCCGCTGTCTTGACGATGACTGAGCGATACGGTCTTCATTATGTTGTCTTATATAACTGGCGTGTTTACTCCACGAGATACTTTACACAAATGAATAACTTGTGCAAAATCTTTTATATTTAAAGACTTAGTTATTTAAATTAATTATATACTGATTTATAATTCTATTTTTAATCCAAGCTTCTCGTTCATCAGGTTGAATCATCACATGACTCGTTGTACTAGCTATATGATTGTGGGTATCAATAAGTAAATTACCCACTATTCTTATTAAACAATCTAAAGTTACAGCATCTTTCGGATGTTGAGGATCTTGTAACTGCATAATACGTTTATCATTACAAGTATATGCGGTTGAATCACTTTTTGATGTTGTTATGACTTGTCCAATAGTAGCAGCATCATTTGAATCTTCACCTGGTAAAATATTAATTATTTTCTTCATCTTTGCATCATATTTGTTCCCAAAGTGTTTATCCCAAGTTATTGTTTGTTTCAATGTAACACAATCATCTTCTTCATAACCAGGATAAATATTTTTTATTCTTCTATTACGACCATCGTATGTACCTAATCTACCACCACTTGCAATTAATGTTTGTACCATAAGAGGTACATCTGAATCTTTTATACCAAATCTTCCATTTGTTATTGTTTTATGTCCTGCATCCCATTCATCATTTTTTCCTTGCATTAAATCAAACTTTTTATTTCCATGTATAAATTTATCTCCCCGCTTCAACACGGCATCTTCATGTTTTACAAAATTTGATGTTTCCTTTTTTAATTCTTTAGATAATTGTTCCATAGTAACAGCATCTTTTGGTTGAGAACCAAACTTTACATTTGTCAATGTTTTACCATGACAATCAATTCCATTAACATCTTGTAAAATACAGTTGTCCTTGATGTATTTTAGGTTTACAGCATCACCGTCTTCCTTTGGGTATCCAATGTCATTTATAATAAATTTATAAAAAGAAAATCCATGTTCAGTTTTTTCCGGTATTATAGAATGTAAATATTCTTTATTAACTGAATCTTTATCATTTTTGGGATTTCCCACGTTGGTTATTCTATAATTTCCAGCATCATACGTTTGTCCATCTTTTAAGTTATTACCCCATTGCAATTTTAAAGTATTTGAAAGTTCAGATGATAAGTACTCTTTAGTAATTGCATCAGAACCTTCAGTTGGTTTACCAACATTAATTATTCTATGTGATTTAACATCGTAAGTATTCTTATGTAATTTCAATGATGTTGAAGTAGCTTCTTTTACTGTCTTCAAATTTGCTCCATCAGTATCTTCTTCTGGATCTTTAACTAGTTTTAAACGTTTATTACTTATGCTATAGTCACCTTCAGGTGTTTGCGGTAATCCACTTCTTTTTCTGTCTTCTCCAACTTGCACTCCTAACGCGGAGTACCGTCCGAACTTGTCGACGCTCGTGTTAGAACTGATACGTCTTACGCTTGCAACTCTTTTATATCCGCGGACAATTATACAACTATACCACGATTCCTAAGTTCATCAACTAGAGCCACCCATTCATTATTCAAACCCGTATGACCGGCTTCCATGGCTTCATGCAATAGTCTCATTCGGTCAACCAATTTATTGATGTCGTTGTAGTAAATCACATTTGTATTGTATAGATTTTTCATCAATCCTTTACCAGAGGTTGAAGTATCTCCTTTACTCTTTTTACCATGTTGTTCAAGAAGTGATAAATCCATAAGTGATAAAGATTTTCTTTTCAGTGGTTGTCTCACCGCTGGAGCAGTACGTAATGTGGGCAATTTTCGTGGAGGAAACAACTTTTTTATAACAATGTTATATTTTGTTGCACGTGAACGATTAATCATTGCATCCTTTAAGTAGTTTCTCTTATGAGCGTTAGTATTTTGTAAAATCTCTTTAAAAACACTTAAATCTTTGGATGAATATCTTAGTGGTATATTTTTAAAAATTAATTCATATAATCCTTTTGTTCCTTTATATCTATGCTCACCAATAATGATGTAATCGTCTTGAGTTATTTCAAGCTTTGAATCACCAATCTTTAATTCATTCCCATCAATTCTTGCTCCGTATATGTGTGATCTACTCAAATTCGGGTTTGATTTCATGTCATGTAGCATTTTCATTATATATTTTCTTCCAAGAGGTCCATGTTGTAATATATCGCTACTCAATTGAGTTAAATTTGGAATAGATTGTTCTGCTTCTGGTATTGGCTGTTCTTCTTCCTTTTCAACAATTGGTTCTTCTTCTTTTGTTTCTTCTTGCTCACTAGCACTTGTATATGAATCATCATCTTCTTCTTTTTTTAATGCTTGTACTTCTTGTTTAGAAACTGGTAGTAAAACATCTCCTTCATAACGAGGTTTACCAATAGTTTCTGATATCTGTTTTAAAGGTTCCGTAATAGGTTTAAATGTAGTCTCTAGAAATTCTTCTCTTTCACTTAAACCCATCCTCAATGCACGATTCTTCATCCTAATAGAATCACTGAGTGATTTTATTTCTTTCAATAGTTTTTCTTGATTCACCATGTTTACACTGTGAAGTTCAACGTGTAACTAGATGTAGCATCGGTAGTTCAACGCATAAATACAAATTTATCCAACCCTATACGATATCTACCATTTTTAATATCTTCTTCCTTCATAATAACGAGAAAGCTATATTTCTCATTCCATGCTTTGCCACACATCTCTTTAAATTTTTCAAATGGCATATCCGCATTTACATGATCATTATATATATGCTTTAAATTTGTTTCATCTTGCTTGAAGATGATTAACATATTTGCATTGTCTCTTATAAGTTGTTTTGGAATTTTACTGTATGTTTGACCAATGTAAATGCTATCAATATTATGATGTCTTCCCATAGCAAAATAATTCCTTATTGTGTCATGATTTTCACAAGAAACATCGTCAAATATAAAAATAGAAAATGGTTTTGCTTCATTTGGTTGCATAATTGTTTCACTGGCATTAAACTTGTAAAAATTTACTTCAGGTACACTTGCAAGTACTTTATCCAATAATTGATATTTTGGTTGTTGCAATGATTTTGAAAAAATGTATATATTGTTAAAACGCAATCCTATAGGATTAGTTATAAGGTTAAAAACAACATTAGTTTTTCCACAATTTGAAGGACCAGTTATTAGACATCTTATCGTATTTGGTAGTAATTCACCATGTTTTCCATGATTTAACTTATCATTGTCAACTGTCAATTCATCAATGTTATTGATATTAAATCGATCTTTTTGTTGTACAATCTCCATCTTGTATAAAGGTTAAACACACAATGAGCTATTAAACAACTATACTAAGTCTTTTGAAGGAATCCAAGAGTCTTCACTTTTATCAAACCCTAACCACCGGACTTTAACCATATCCTTTTTCCTTTGTAAAATCTTCTCGACAAGATATACATCACCGACTGTTGATTTCAACAATTCATGTCCGTAAAATCCACCTTGAAGTAATTCACCCTTGTTATCCTTTAATAAATAGGTTTCAGGTATAGTTGGTTGCACTTTATAAATTGTAAATACTTCATTAGTCCAATTTGGTAGATATCTTTTACTAAATACACCTTTGTATTTGCTTATACGAACTTTATCGTTGACCTTGAACTTCTTTGGTTGCAATTTTTCCAATTTTGGTGTTGTATTATTTTTAATGCATTGTAATACAATTTTGGCATTAGCACTATTTACCTGGATAGGTTTCATTCCAATGGTACGATGATATTTGTTGTTATACTCTTTTATAAGTTGTGGTAATATGTCATACCACACGTATGATCCTCTTTTTGAAAATTGTTTATACATCGCACCTTTTAATGTTCTATTGAATCTTTCAATTATTGAAGCTTTAACTTCAGAATTTGTAGAATAATGATTTATTTGATATTTCTTCATCAAAGCTCCAAAGTCTTTATTAAAATATTCTTTTCCATCATCGGTCTGTAGATGTTTAATTTTAAATTTATTTCTTTGTATTGTGGTTTCCATAGCTTTTGTAACACTTTTACCAGTCTTATCCTTCAATGGTAAAGCGTCAGCTATTTTAGTAAAACAGTCTATAATTGTTAAAATATATTTAAATCCTTTATTTAATTTACTGTGCGGTATCATTTCAATGAGATCAGCTTGATAAAGATCATTCATTCCTTTAATGATTGTACTTCTTCTTGGAAATCTTCTTCTTGCTGGTTTATGTAGTTCATTTACAATCTTGTCCTTCACACTTTCCATCTTCAGATGTTTCTTGTACACCGCTTGTAAAAATACTGACCCATAGAATAGTTAATTCTCATTTATATAGTTTGAATATAGGTCAAGGCCATTTCATATTAGTGTAAAAAAGAGGGAACATGGCATTGGGCTTGCCATGTCCCCTCTTCTTTACGGAAAGGAAAAAGGAAGAAGGTAGAGGACGAAGAATAGGTTTACTGGTCGATAGGGTTCAGGGAGTAGTGGCCGAATGGTAAAGTATTAATTTTATCTTCTAAAATATGGCGCTTGTCATCTTTGTAGCTTAATGCCCACTTTGTTTGTTTGACACTAAAAAGTTGATGATTATAACTTCTAATAGTGTTGAACGTTGCAGTTGTTTCAACATTTTCAAACAAACATCTTTTATAATGTTCAAACTGTACATTCTTCTTCAGGAAAGAAGTTTTTATTCCTTTGGCTTTTTTCGTGACTTGATGTTCATTCCTTTCATTTATGTACAGTTGAAATGAATATAGTTTGGACATTAATGCTACAATTTCCATCATCGGCACACCATTTGTTTCATCTTTAAATTTTCCCAATACTTTCTTGTTTTTGTCGTAGTCGTAATTTGGATGATCCTTAGGATAATCGGAAAAGTCGAAATCATCTTTATATATAAAGGTGCGTAGATCTTCATACATGTCATTTGTTTTAATCCAGTAAATGAGTGCATCCGTATCCATATATGCAATACCAATGTTCTCTCTTCCATAATAGTTAACCATCTTCTTATAATGAAACTCATACATATGTGTTTTTGAAATATCCAAGATTGACATTCCAAGATACAAAGGACGATCCATTGTCACTGACTTCTTGTTCATGGAAATAACAACTAGATTTTCATTAATAATTATAGATGAACCAAAGTTTGGTTGTTGCACCAATTTCTGTAATTTTACTGGATCAGTTACCAATTTGATATCCTTATGTTTCCTTTTGTTTTCCAAAGTCTTGCCAAATATTGCGTTATTCATTAATTTGAAAAAATCGTTTTGAAAACTTGATGTAGCGGTGGCTCTTCTTCTTGTGTTGTTGTCGATGTAAGGTTTTAACCAACAAGATTGAGAAAATTGTAGTACTCGATTAATTTTTGTAATTCTCAATCCTAAGTCTAAAGCTTGTTGTATCATCCAGTAGTGTCCTACATATCGAGACTTGTCGGTTAAAGTCATCATTAATTTTGGCCATCTTCCAGTAGGGGAAATTTCAGTCTTAGGAAGAAGTGGTAAATCATAATGTTGATCATGAAGATGTTCAGGATATTCAAAATTAACATCAAAAATGTAACCAGTTTCACCATGCTTCGGTATATCCATTATGTTTCCAATCGATTCTGGATCTATCCATTTAAAATTATCATATGGAAGGGGATTCGACATTGCCCATCCGTATAAGTTATTTGCATCAAAATAACCCAGGAATGTTGTTGGTTTTGATGCATCATAATCGGGCAGATACTTGTTGTTCGCCTTGAAATGTCGTGTAACGCTTTGCGTCAATCCCCCTCGAACTCCTGACTCTAACATCATAACCATATCTATATCAGTAAGAAGTTGTATTTTACAATTTGTTTCTTTCAACATAGCTTGCCATGCTAATCCAGGTGAAGTGTACGAATGAAGAGGGTCCAATCCATATGCTGCAAAACATGTATTTCTAAATTCTTCCATTATATCACATAGTAAAGTTACATCCAATTTAACATAAAAATCTGAATATTCTCCCAATGTTCTAAATCCTAAATCGTTCCATACTTTACATGCATGATCATAGTCCTCTTGAGATATGTCCATGTCATAAAGTTTACTTTTGAATTCTTCTTTAGCCGGAAGTGATGTTTCATTAAATCTTTCTAAACTGTCTATGTAATCATATGGAAACACACCTTTCCGAAGTACCAAATCCAGTTTGTCGTTATTTACAATCTTCTTTGTTTCGATGAAATCTTGTTTCCTTAAATTTTCTGAAAGTTTGGACAAACTCGACGGCATAAATCTGTAGGAGTCCAAGAATCTTAGTTTCATGTTTCCAACTTCTTTGGAAAAACTTATGAACTTCTCTGGAGTTTCAGCTAACACATCGATTTTACCGTCGTCTCTTCCTAGTTCAGGTATTATAAAATGAGCATCGTACCCACTGAGGTTATGCAGAACCACAGGAATAAATAGTGGTAAACGATAGCTCAAGTTGCATTTATTACAAGCAGCACCCCTGTAATAACCTGTGAGGTGATCGTGATCTTTAACTTTATAATTCTCAATAGTAAAATCATTTTTGCATAAGAAACATCGAGTTGCATTTTCATGTTGAATTTCTTCTTCTTCCTCCATCGGTTTCATTGGTACAATATTTGTATATAATCTTTGTGCATTTCCAGCTATTGAATATAAGTGATCAAGAAATATTTTTTCTACATTTTCACCACGATATACTAGAGGTTCTGAAGTTAATCCATATCTATTTAAATGTTCTTCTGATAATGTTGATTTAACCATTAAACAAAAACTGTTTGGTTTGTGCATTTGATACTTGACACTTTTTCTAGCTTCACAATTTTCATCTTCAACAGGAACAAGTGTTGATTCAAAGTCCGCATACACAACTAGAGGAATACGGTACTGATGATGAACCTTTTCAAATGTAACAAATGCTCTGCTTTCCGAAGGTAAAATAATCTTTGCTTCATAATTATTGTTACATAATCTTTTGTGCTCTTGTAACCATTCTCTTGAGTGTAGCCCATCTCGTTTAAAATTGAAACATCTCTTGCAAATTAACTTTCTGTGTCGATCTTTAGAAAGCTGCTTATTAACAAGACGATCAAATTGCTTTATGTACACATAGTGAGACACATCTCCTCGCGTTAGTAGTAGTAAATCCGTATGATCTGGTAGCTCTTCTTTTGCAATACGTAAAGGATACACTTTGTTTGAACTATCTAATGCAAAAACATTGATAGACGTACCAGGATTTTTCTTCTCAAATTTTGATATATCTTTCAGTGATACAGGATAAGTGATTCCTTGAAAATTGTATCTAAATCTTTGATTTTCATATTCTTGGTTAGGTCTATTCACATGAAGTTGTGGTACAAATTTAGCTGTCATTGCATAACGAAAACATTCATTGTCTTCATTTTTAACATTAACACAAGATTTTGTATTTTCAATTCTTTTTGGTAAAGGAATGTAACTAGATCCCATTAGTCCATATCCATGTTTGTGAACTCTTATATCTAATACTTCAATACTTGTAAGACTCCATCCGGATCCTCTTCCTTCGTGTTCCTGAATTTTTGTTAATATTTCTTCTATACAATTTTCTATTATTGAATCAATGTTTGAACTTTCCATAATGGTTCGGTTTTTTGTTATGAATCCTCTTGGTGATAATTCTTCTTGTACATTTATAAACATAGCTTCTAGTAGTAAACCAAATTTAAGAAAGTTTAATCTTTTCAATTCTTCTTTTAAAGTTTTACTTACGATTGGTTTTGCTTCTCTAATAAATTCTTCTAGCTTCAAGTTTTCATTTTGAATCTTATGATGCATTACTACTTTACCAGGTAATGCAAATACTTGTAGATTCGGTAAAGTAGTTGAAGATGTTGCTGTTATTTCATCTTGTTCTTCTTGTTGTTCTTGTTCTTGTTCTTGTTCTTCTTGTTGTTCTTGTTCTTGTTGTTCTTGTTTTTCTTCTGGGTCGTTGTGAATTAGTTCTTTATGACAGTCTAATAGAATTTCATCGTGAAACGATTCCGAACATTTATCGCAACGATACATGTTGAGATGTTTACTCTTCGAAATTTTGCTAAGAAATGAAATGGGCTCTCGCGTTCCTCCTTTTATAACGGTCCCCCCACCACTATTTCATCTTCTTCACTATACAAGGAAATCAAACGTTTTAAATAAAAATATTAACCTTCTACAAACTAATTGTTCATTCGTGTTCTTTATTCCCATTGGAGTTTTAGTATATACTTCTTTATATTCAAGCTTTAACTAACTTTCCCCCACCCAACTAATTTTAGTTACTTTTAGGTGGAAATGGCTACAGCACAGACACTTGGTTAAACTAAATTTGTGCATAAATTAACTAAAGTTGAACTAAAAATTTGCATAAATTAAAAGTTAGTTCAAAAATAAAATTCGACAGTATTAAAAAAAACTCTAACAGTTGAACAAAAATAAACGTTAGTTCAAAACTGAAATTCAACAGTGTTAACCAAATTCTAACAGTCGAACAAATAGGTCAAGGTAATCCAATTTAACGCGAGAACGAGGAATAGAGCACTAAGTGGCATGTTAGTCCATTACCACAAAGTGATCTATTCCTCGCTCTCTATTCTACATCTACTTTTTTTGGGTTTACTTATTTATATTAAAATGTTCAAATTTTACTATGTAGAATGTCCATTCTTGCTCTTCAACTCTTCGATTGTTTTTAGCAATTGTAACAAATATTCGTTAGTTTTCACCAAAGTCTTCATTTTGCTACATCCAATTTCAATGGAAGGAATTATAAGTTGTAATTTTATAAGTTCAATCTTTTCTTTCTTGCGAATTTTTCTCTTTATTATGTTGTTCCTTATTTTTGCTGAAGATTTAAACTCCATGTTGTTTCTGCTAAAGCCACAATAATAAAAGTCTCTTCAAACAACCTGCATTTATACACATTCCCCCACCATTTTATAATCCCCACTCCTTTCCCCCTTCTTTATAGGATTTGAAAGGGATAGGGTGTAGGGTGGGGGAAGGGTAATTTTGTTATTACACTAGTTGTGCAAGAAAATAGCCGCCAGTGTCCACACCTTGTTCATAACACTCCATCATAGATTGTGCCCACTGCAACATGCGGTCTCTGTCATTTGGTGTGACAAGGAAAGAATGACTATCACCATACAATATAAAAGAGTCAATTCGTACATAACATCCTGAGTCCAACCATTTATTAGCTTCAGCCATAAACTTTTCTATTGTATCAAATGGAAATTGTGGATCAATTGCTATAACTTTACGTTCTTCACTAAGTTCAACAGTATAATCATCATCGTCCTCATCATCTTCACTTTCACTGTCATTACTTAAAGTGTCTTCAGATTCTTCAAAAATATCAGAAATTTCGGAAAAATTGAAATTTTCATTCAGATGAGGAGGCATTTTGAAGCAAGAAATATTGTAAACAGCAGAGACGAAACGACAAGAGCGGCGTGTAGAAGAAAAATGAAGGGGTGACCAACGCTCGCTCCGCTTTTATAATAGTATGCAAATGAGGGGTAGGAGCTGACCGTGACCAGTCATCGACCCAAAGGAGTGGGGGGAAGTACTTTTCTTACTACTTGGATGGAAGTAGGTTAGTAGGTCACAAGACTTAGAGTGTTAAAAAATAATGGGGGAGAAACACAACGCTATAACGCATTGTGTTTCTCCCCCATTATTTTTTTAAGCAACAATTTGGAAAAAACTAAGTGAATTTACTGTTTACGCCCCCACCTTGTAATACGATCCTTTTTATCCCTGAGGAGAAAGTCTTGAGAATCTAAATTGTTAAATCTCTTCTCTTTACACAAATTCTCACAAACTCTAATTTTATATTTTAAGCCGTTACATTTTGCCAAAATGTGTTGGTGGTCAACAACACTTAGAAAAAAATATTTCAAACCTTTCTTAAGCCTCTCTCCTCTGACGGATATTATTTCAGGATCGTCTTCAACGGTGGGGGTTTCTGTCAGTTGTGGTCCAGAAAGATGTTTCACGACATGTACACGGCAAAAACTTTCGTTTTTAACACATTTCCTCCCACAAGCTGATCCTTTCTTAATTCCCCTGGTGAGCACTTCAGGGCAAGTAGTGGGACGGCTAAATGCCCTACGACGCTCTTCTTGTAATAATTGAAATTGCTCTGAAGGAGCAGGCTTAGGAGCAGGTTTGGGAGTAGGCTTAGTGGATTTAGTTTTATAATAGGTGTGGTCTTCAAGCATAGTAAGTGGTGGGGTAGGAGGCAATGGTGACAGTGGAATGACAGGTGTACTAAGATGATGAAGCAAAGTTTCAAATGAAGGGGTATTAGGACGGGGAGCTGGCTTCTGTGGAGGCGGCATGATGGTTGATGGCGGTGTAGAGTCGTTTGAAAGCGAAGTAGAATGCGAAGGCGGTGAAAAAATGCTTCGAAGTTTAGAAGTCTTGGTAGGCGGAAGAATAGTGCCAGAAGTTGAAGGTTGGGATTCAAGTTGCTTCTTGTACCAGTCAGGAGGATTTTTCAGACGAAGAGTTTTCTTAGGTGCAGTAACAGCCGTAGTAGAAGTTGAAGTAGAAGTTGTAGTTGAAGTAGAAGTTGTAGTTGGCAGAGATGACATGGTTGTGGCTCCAAGTTCGCAGCGTAACGTCTGGAATCAGAATGAAATGTTAGCCGCAGTCGGTGCGTCTTTTATAACAATATGCAAATGAGAGGGGTAGCAGCTGGCCGAGACTGATTATTGACCTGGGAGGTGGGAGAAAAGGGGAAAGAGAAGGTATTTATTTTGAATAATTCGCATAACTTTTGACTAAAATAAGATAACCACATTCTTTTTTTACTAAAATGTTTGTCTTACATAGACCTTTTCAATGATGTATCGCTTGTCCAAATCCGTCAATCCGTTATCAAGTTATAGCCATTTTAATTTTTCAGGTCATGACCGGTCATTCACCCGGAGTAGTGGGGGAAGGAGTGGGGGTAGGAGTGGGGGAAAGGAGGGGGGGGCTCCATTTTTTCGGGGGGGGGGAAGGGGGGGGGAGGGGCTCCATTTTTCGGGGGGGGAGGGGGGGGAGGGGGGGGGTCATTGACCCTTCCGAAAGTGGGTCAAGGTCATTCAAGATTTATAATGATCCAAGGTGATGGGAACAGTAATACTGTTCCTACCACCCTGTTTGCCTAACGGTTCCCACTCCCAACCCACTAGTTACGTTCTGCAAGGGACATCGACGCAATTTTGTTTGGACCGTCCGGGTCTACCGTAACGGTCCGGTCCGGGTCTACCGTAACCATGAATTCCAAGGGAAACTGGAACACCTAATGCAGAAACGCAACTCTAACCCCACCCAAACTAATCCCACCCATTATATTCCTAAACAAAAATGCAAAAACCTAGTCCGCATTTTGCGGATGTCCCACCCCTTCTAAGTGAAGTTCAACTGAACTTCTGAATTTACATTTAATCTACCACCTAACATCTAGCTGTAAGGCAAAACAACATTAATTAGTATTACCAACACTTAAAACTAACAACACATCATTATTAAAAAACCAAATAATTCAACACAACCAAATACCATCATTATTCTTAAAATTAATACACCTTAATGCTAAACCCAACTTATAACTAACATCGCAATGCGCAAATTATTTCTTAAATTTAATACAACTTAAAACTAAACACACACACACATACTACATTGCATTAAAAAACGCAACGTAGTAGAAGAAGTTCAAATATATATAGGCCTACTATATATTTGAAACCTCTTGCTGAGTCGCCAACAACCTTTCGCTATGAAAGTTTGTTGACGACTGACGCTAAGATCAGGCTCGTATCGCTCCTCGGATTCTCGAGTAGTGGGGGAAGTTGTTTCACTACAGTACAGTGTTCAATCCAGTCCAATTCGCAGCAGTGTAAAAGAAAGGCGAAGGAGTGGGGAGCGGCGCATGCGCAACAACACAAAACCAAGGTTTGAGGTTAGAATTATCCATGTGCAGTAGCGCTAAAGTGAGTAATACAGGACTAGGCGCATGCGCATAGCATAGACTCATTCCGATCCGGAGAACTTGTTGCATGCGCAGCAGGTTTGAGGTTAGAATTATCCATGGCAGCTGCCATATTTAGTCTGGTTTCACCACATAAAGTCAACAACCGGTGGTGACCGGCCATTGACCTGGAGGAGTGGGGGAAGGAGTGGGGAAAGGAGTGGGGGAAAGGGGGGGGCTCCATTTTTTCGGGGGGGAGGGGGGGAGGGGGGGGAGGGGGGGGTCATTGACCTTTCCGGTCGGTCATTGACCCCAAGGAGTAGGAATAGACACAGAACCCTACTTCTCTTACTACTCAGGTGAAAGTCGGTCAACCAGTCATTTGCTTGCCATCTGCCGCCATCTGGCTGGAGTTATTGCCTCTATAAAAATGGGTAGTTTATCGCGCTACAAACATTCATTGCCTCGCATCCGCTCGGTCATCATCTCTCGTTAGTTTTATGTTATGACTACTTCACTTACTAGGTTTGAGGTTAGAATTATCCATGGAATAGCCTTCGTAAATTCTAACCTATAAAATTACTACTCTGGCTTTCTGTTTCAATTTCTTTTACACTTCATTTTATATCTCAGTCTTCTTTTAACTTCTGAACTTAACACATCGGTTATGATGACTGCGCAATGTTTAAAATTAAAGCTTTTGCGAACACAACACATATTACGAAGTACTTCTAAACCTTCAATTTCAAAGTGTAAAACTAATTTAAATAGAGTTAGGAAGAAGTACAGTTTTAACCCATTATACTCTTCAAAGACTTCGCAGGTTAATGTTGATGATAGTGTTATTTACAACATTTTGCATTCTATGTTACAATTCAACAACTTTGAACTTGTTACACCTATCGACTGTGTTCAACAAGTTTTTTTATTTTACCCCCACTATTCCTTATATAAGTGCTCTAACCACAATTCCTACTTCATCCTTCTCTATTCTGTTCAGCTGAGCTAAGATTTGAGGTTAGAATTATCCATGGCGGCCGCCATGTTTAATTCAGTTTCACCACATAGAGTCGGCAACCGGTTATTGGTCTAAAGGAGTAGGGGAAGGGGTGGTGGGGGAAGGTTGCCATTTTATAAACCCTCTCCCTAGGCGGCGCTTCTCATTCGATCGCCAACTTTCAAACAATAAACACCTCTCCCATGGCACGAATGAATTATCCCACTATCACCAACTAGTTCAACTTTAAACTATTTCTGGTGGTAGTTGGGTAGGCTTTTTTAAAACTTACTCTGGATGACCTTGACATACTTTCCAGGCCCCCAGTTATAACTGTTGAATTTCAGTTTTGATCTTACTCTTAATTTTTGTTCAACTTTTAGAGTTTAGTTAACACAGTTGAATTTTAGTTTTCAACTAACTCTTAATTCATGCCCAATTCTACTTCAAATTCAGGGCATATGCTCTCGCCATCTGCACCCTGCAGCTGCCCTGGCAACTGACACCATCTGACCCCTGCAGCTGCCCTGGCAGCTGACGTCACTTCCGGTTTAGAAGTGGCTTTTTCCCTCTACTACAAATTCTTAATGAAAAGTCAAAAAGGTTAAATCTATTTAGCTTCTGGTTCAGGGATTTTAGCAAATAATAATAACGTATAGACGTTTGATAATTTCGAAAGGTAAATAGTTAATATTTTTGCTGTAGTAAAGGAATAAAACTAAATACTTTACAGTGCACTAATATTACAAATTTAAAGGTATACAAAATTTCAATTTAAAACCTATACATATTCTACACATATAAAATAGATATTATTGACAACTGTTGATATATTCATTGCTGTGACATTTCAAAATTGAAATAATGAAATAATACAAAATAATTTTATATTTTCTTTTTAAAATTAGTTAATTGTTTTGTGAAATGTCTGAGGATGATATCTTGGATATCGAAAGGCCTCACAAATAAAAATTATTAAAAATATTGGTGGTATTAATTTTAAATTATATTCAATCCAATATTGCAGCTCTTACATTATTTAGATTAGTTAATTGTATTTATTTTTTTATTTGTAAACATTTTTTATAAAAATACTAGATAACCCGTAAAACGTGTGTTAGAGGAAATAAATTTTTTTGGTTGAAAGGATTTAAGGGATTACAACGTCAACAAAAAATTCCAATTAGTAACTCTTTTAATTTTTCATTTCAATTCAGAAAATTCTATTCTAAGACAATTACATTGCCAAGTAATTTACATCCTGTTAGAATAACTGTGCAATTAATCCGAGAAGGATTTGTGGACTACGTTAACAGAGATAATGCAGTATCAGCCTCAAGACTTACATGGGATTAGAAGTAATCGATATTATCGTGTCACAACAGTGTCTGTAACTGCTCGGCTGCCTTATCACAATAAGTTTAGTGAGTTAGTCTTGGAAGATGTGCAATATTATATTTTACACACAAATGCACACTTCCATTTGTTTGATTTGTGTATGGGTGAAAGAGAGCTTGTTTCTGGATTTAATATCGAGTATGGTGGCTGTTTTTTTTTTTTTTTTTTTTTTTTTTTTTATTTTTTTTTTTATGTCTGGGTAAAGCTGATAAAAGATTAGTAATTACCGTTGCCCCTACCAGTTTATATAAAATATATTTTGTACAATATGTATAACAAAATTATATTATTATACAAAAAAATAGTATAAACCCTTTTCAAGGCAAATAGAAGATATTTATGTCGCAATATTTTATTTTTGGAAGCGTATTACGTATATATTTGGAGATTCATATTAAAAAATAATAATAATTAAGATTAGGCTAATTGAGTTAAAAATTTGTAACACAATCTAATGAATTAGGTACCATCTAAAAAAAATACTTAATGACAAGATACTTATAAAAATGAGCTACATTTATGAGTTACTTCATAAAAATGATTACAGTATTTCATAATGGCTACATTTACAATTCATTTTATAATTATTCATCTATTAAGATCAGAATACTTTTGAAGTTTGATATTCTTTTATTAAGTTTATGAACGATATAGAAACAAAGTTTTAAATTTCTAGATGATAGTAAAAGGAATGACAGATGGCAGTTTCCCAACCAATCATCAGAGCTAAGGGATAAAGCCAGCACTTAATGTGTGAACCGATATGTCGTCAGCAGCAGGTATTGCTGACAACTTTCCTCTCTCTAACATTAATGGATTTAGATTGGGTGTTAGAGAATTTAAAACCCAACGTTAACACGCTAAGAGATGGTTTTTGAAAAATTAATAGTTAAAAATAAAATCAATAATTACGAGAGCCACATTTTACTAATTTTTTTATGTGTTAACATTTTAGTTTTCCATTATCAAATATATTATTGCGTTTTTTGTTTGTTTTAATATACAACAATTCCAAGTAAACTAGTCATTAACACAATTATTTATGGTCAGGTAAACAATTACAGGTTGTCTACATTTCCTACATCTCTTGTCTCCTGTTGTTGGCAAAAAATATTGAGAGCAAGTCATGATCTAGAACTGACGACATCTTTCATTTTATGGTTACTTACCCATAACTACTGACAAGCAAATTTGGCAGGTTATTGACCTGGTTTGTAAACACTACTCTGCTGACTTTGCCTTTACTGTCAACTGCAAGTGACGGTGAAACGTAGAGATGGTTCATTTCCTTCAAGTTTATTAGCTAGTTTGAGTTCGTTCGTCAACTCCTAATGTATGGAGGGGGTAAAGGGTAAAGGAAATACGTAAGGTGTTCGCCACTTTTCTCAGATTTAATCGGAAGATTTTATTATGTGAATGAGCTAGGATTTTAAGAATACATAAGAGTTAACGGCTAATTTTTTCGAAGTTTATTTGACAGTTTTACTCCATGTATCAAGATAATCAAACAGTGAGAAGTATAAGGCAACTCGAAAGGTGACTAACAAATTCCTCGCAGTTTGTTAGAAAATTTTACTTCGTCTACTAGAAGGTAGCCTCGTGAAAGTTCGAGCTTCAAGAGTTAGGAGTTGAAAAAGGGATGAAAATGAAAAACGTGTTTTTTTGGTGTTTTGAACGAAATAACTCGGTACCCTTGCAATTTAGCAGTAATTTAATTTAGACATTAATGGTTTTCAATTAAATTTGCTACAAAATAGTGATACTTATATTGGGATCAATTATATAACTACTGTACAGTCCACAGAAATAAAATTTTAATGAGTGCAAATTCTTTAAAATTTTCAGATGCTACATAGAGATCATTTTACAATAAAGAAAATTTTATGATTTTTTGTATAGAATTTTTAAAGGCAAGTTCATTATGTAAAACAAGTTTTAGTTAATTGATAAAACAGTTTAATAATAGTGATTTTTTTAATAAGGTGCCTCGCAAAATATAGTAAATTTTTAAAAAGTTTCTACTTCCATACTTAGGTTTTTATATATTTTCATGTTATACACGATTAAATCAATGTGTAATTTTTCAAAATTCCAGGACCGATTTTAATGAACTTAAGTTTTTTGAAAACGTCATTCAAAGAAAAATTAAGATATACATAACATGATTTTGGAATGTTTTAAAATAAATTAAGATTTGTGTTGTAAAAATTTTGTTAATATTTTTATTTTAGATAAAAATATAAATTATCTGAAACAGTTTTTAACGGAAATAAAATTATTATACCTAATAGTTTTGTTCATGCTCTATAAAGAATAAAAATGTCACCGATAGGAATCCTATGATTTGGGAGTAGGATATATTTTTTTTAATTGATTACGTTTTTCGAGGAACCTTTTTTTTAAGAAATCACTTTAATCAAACGATATTACCAATCAAACTCAAACTTGTCTAAATAATTACGTTGACTTGAAAAATTGTATAAAAAAATTATCTTTACTTTTTTCAACCCCCGTGACTAACCCTATAAAGCAGCTGAAAAATTTCAAGAATTTGCACTCGTAAAAATTATATTTTAGCTTATTGTACGGTAGTTATAGGATTTATCCCTATACAAGTATCATTAATTGTGTAGCAAATTTAACTGGGAACCATTACTGTCCCGTAATGTTAGTTGCTAAATTACAAGTTTACCGAGTTATTTCGTTAAAAACACCAAACAACACGGATTTTTTCCTTTTCATCGTTTTTCCAACCCCTAACCCTTGTAACTCCTACTTTAACGCGGGTGGACGAAAATATGTTTTTTTCGGAACCTATTCTGAAGTGATTAAAACAGGTTTTAAGACTCCCCCTCCCAGCATCAAAGTTGACACCTAATTTGACTCAACTATTTGATCTTTTACGTTTAACATGTGTTCTTATTATTGAATTAAAATTAACATAAATTAGGTGTAATATGACGATTTGTAAGATTATATATACATGTATATAACAAGCAAACACTTTGCAATTTTTAATATTAGTAGTATACGCGATTATTACTCTATATCATTCTATCAATGTTTACCAACGTCAAAATAAATATATTAATATTTATTTTAAAACATTAAAAATCATTAATAATGTTTCAACTGCAATTGCAACTGTTTTTTAGTATTGGAATTTCAACTAATATCCATTATTCCAATCCTATATTCTTTTTAAACTCCATTTTTCACACAGAAGTTTAAGGAAGTTGAAACAAATCAATCACAGACCAATCCAAGTTCAATTCCACTCAAGTTGGCACAACAATAGTTCGATCTTAAGCTTTGCTGGAGTTTGTTATCAACAGAGTCGAACTAAAATATCTAAAATTAAAATGGTACAATAGATATAAATTTGGTTATGAATTTAGTTCAACAATGTGCATAATATTATAATTCTATTATAGTTCATTTATGCATGTTTATGATATTTTAGTTACTTTTTATAATAGACCAATAAAACTCTTGAAATATTTATGGTATCAAGCTTAGTGGTACCTTAGTGGTTATCGTGTTCGCCGTTGAATCTGAAGATTGTCTGTTGAACCTGAGAAAAAATAGTAGCTTTTTGAAAGTTCAAAACTGTACCCAAATGACATTGTTTTTTTATGTTTTTTGGTATTAATGAAGGACCATGCATAAAGAAACAGCTGGTCTTATACAGTAACAAAGCTACAATTAATTGTCATCACGCCCATTCTATACTCATTCTCCATTCATACTCATTAAAATACGCCCTGGTATCGTCAGGTTTTAAAAAGTGATTGAGTAGACTATTTTACAGTATTAGAAAATGCAGAGTCTGTGTAATGGTTGGGCCACCAGACCTTTTTTTCCATTTTGTTGTAAGATTAATAAAGTATACTACAAATAACATAATGCTCATTAATCACTAACAATTTGACTCAAAGCTATTGAAAAGTTTTAACTTGAATTCGTCTTTTAAATTACTCTTAAGAATTATTTTTTTACAATAAGTGGTTTTGTGAATAAAACCATAATATCTTTTGCCCCAACTACTCAAATGGTCTAACACAAGGTGTAAACTGAGGGGACAATGATTACAATGAAACATAAACACACCAACGGCTTCCCAACGACAATTGGTGTCCATAAACTTGACACGGCCCTTTGTTACCACTTGGAGCTTGAACGATGTCAGCACAATTTTGGTTATATGTCATCAGTAACAATAAAATGGTCTAACTCCGACTGATTAAACAAATGTTAGGAATTATGCCATACAAAAACATTTGTGGTGTAATTGATAGCGAACTATATCACTTTCAAAAGAGATTTGTATATAAAACACACCAATTCGAATCCGAACGATAGTTCATATTATTATGAATTAGAAACCCTGTTATGTCTATCTAGCTTCTTAACTTTTAAGGAGTAGCGAGATAAAAGAGAATCTAATCATCTTCTTTTATCGGATTTTTCAATTATCCTCGTATTATTAAATGGGTATCAGAACATTTATTTGACTTTGTAGGTCTGGTTAAAGTATTTGCTACCAAAAAAATCTTAAACCATTGATAATTATGAATAATTAAAAATTATTTTTCTATAGTAGTGCTGTATTAAATGATAGTGTATTTAACAATAATTTATTATTTAATAGATATTTCAACAAAATTTTACAGTTTATAAGAATACTAAGCTTTGATAAGGCAGAAGCAGAAATCTTTGGAGATATCTTATATGGTAAAAAGCTGTGTGTAAGTATTGCAACTAAAATGTTTCCAAGGTTAATTTTTTACAAGGGCCAAAAATGGCATTTGTTTAAAGTTGGAGACGAAGTCGAAAAATTGAAACTAACGAGAATAGGCATAACGTTTTAGAACGAGTTGTGAACGATATTTTCATCACACTACATTATGCAATAAATTTAAAAGAATTGAAAACAAATTTTTTATTTGTCGACAAAAAAACAAACTAAACATAACCTTAACAAGTATATCGGGATGCACATATTGTTTTTTTTCGGTTGCTAAGCAATCACTTCACATCCGCTGCTGGTTTCAATTAGATTCAAGTGAGAAGGTATAAGGCCGAAATCTTTCAGGAATTTCTTTAAACCTCAAAAGCACAATTTTCATTGATAGAACTGATGGTCATAAACAGTTGATATTTATGTAGTGTGATGAAAAGTATTTCTGGGAAATGCTATTTATTTTTTACTATTTTCATTTTTATATTTACATTAACAAGTACTTGTGCAATGATTTAATGGCCAAATATGTATCTGTTGGTTACAGGAACCACCAACGCTTTTAAGATTTCGATTAGCCCGAACCAGATAAGACTGGCATGGATGTGTCAATCATGGTTTCCTCATCTCCTTATCTCCGTTATTCCTTGTGAAAGAATGCTTCTGGATTTCCAGTACAGAGGTCACTGAAGGTCAGACGCTCAGTGTCAGTGTGGCGGTGTCACTGAGTGACTCGCGGTGTTCGGGATTTGTTATTTAGTGAGTGCCATTAAAGTTGAAAACTGTTGTAATGTTAGACACAAGTAGCTTTATTTAGAAGTAGTGTGGTTTTGCCGGTGCTGGGACAAGTCAAGGTCATGCGATTGGAACCGGCAGGTGTGCGTAGTAATTGGGGGGTGGGGGTGACAGTGATGGATGGGTTTGGGAAGTGGGTCAAGGTCATTCGGAGGGAGTTTTAAAATAGTGGGAGCCGCAGGGGCTTGGTGGGGAGGGGGGTGGGGCGGCGCCGGGCCGCGGGAGGTTTTCGTTTATTTTTAAAAATTAAATCAAAGTCGTGTTCTTGTGCAGAGAGGCGTTGGAGTGTCGTGCACCGGTGACGCAGTGGTAGACGCCGAAGGTGGTGGCGAAGAGAAGGTAGACGCACAACATGCACAGTACGCATTTGAACAGTTGCAGCAGGCGAACCATCCCTTGTTGTTTTTCCGTTTCCAATTGCAGCCTGTTGATCTCTAGTTTGAGTCTGTCCTCTTCCAATTGTGTTTTAAGTGAAAAATCATCCATCATGTTTGTGTGCTTGTTTTAATTTCTGTTGGTGAAATGGGAGCGGTGTTGACGGTCGGAAAGTTGGCGATGAAATGAGAAACGAAGATGAGGACAGGGCATATTTACTGGAAAGTGGTGGGGGGTTAAGAAAAACAGTTGTGGGTCCGATCAAACGTCATCGTCAGCTATTGGTGTAGGTTTGGAGGATGCAGGAGTGAGTTCTAGCAAAGCATCTTCATCTTCACTCTTAACTCTATCGCATGTTGGACAACCGTAAACAAGTTCCAAATTCATAGTGATGGGGTGGAATTTGTCTATAATATCTTCTAAAGTTTCCATTAAATCTTTTAAATCATGTCTTGTTCTAATTATAAAAGTAGATTTCATATGTGGTAGCGGATCGTTGTTCATCGTACGGGAGTCGGGAAACAATGGCGAGCGTCAGTCAGCGGCTCGCTTATATGCGGGCAAGGGCGGTGGAGGGGGAAGTGGAGGGGCAGTGGCGTGGTGGGGGAAGTGGAGGGGCAGTGGCGTGGTGGGGGAAGTGGAGGGGCAGTGGCGTGGTGGGGGAAAGGTGATATACCCCCATGCGAACCGTTGGCCAGCGCATTTCGCTGCGAAACGCCATTCGGGTAGGTAGTAGGAGGTGTATTAGGTTAGGAAAACTAATAATGTTTGTAAATTAAATATTAAGTTTATTTTTTAACCAAAGTTTGCATTTCTTGTTCCTTGCTGTCCAAATCAATAATTTTAAGACCATCCGTTGTTCTTCTTCCCCTGCACTGTGCAAGGATGAAGATGTGAAGGTGACAGAAGAAGAAGATGACGATGAAGGTATTGTTGGAGGATTTATAACTTGCACTCCGATGTTGATCCATCTTACAGGATAATTATCCATAAGTATGAGCAGGTTTTGAAATAGGGTTTCCATCTCGTGCTTTTTGGTAACTAAATGTTGAAAAGAAATAAATTTATCATCCATGTTGTTGTCTGTCCAAGTAATGGAATCGGAATGAGAAACGTGTCTAAGGGTCTGTAGAATATATGTTGTAAAATAAGTGGTGGGGATAATCTCAAGGTCATCCAAATGGAGTTTTAAAAAAGATGAAATATTTCATTCTACATTGTCTTCATTAATAGGATATATTGCAGCGCTGGGAGAATATTGCGGAGTTGTAACTGTTGTTAATGCTTGTTCTTCATCACATTTATAATTTACTTCAATGGCGGACCAGTGGTATAGCAACTTCATGTTTATTTTCAATCCTGAGTTTTCAGTTAATAATGTTTTCAACTTTTCATAAACCAACTCTAAGTGTTGTATATTTTCTATATCCAATTCCCAAGTTGATGGTTGAACTTCATCCGTTGTGTTTGCCATCGTTGCTAAATGTAGAATGATGTGAGATGCAGAGTGTAATAGAGTTATAAAAGAATATGGAGTTTAGTGAAGGGAGGGGGAAATCTCAAGGTCATTCAAATGGGGTTTTAAAAAAGAACATCTTACAAGTGTAAGACGTATTTATTTAAGATACTGAGTTTTTATCTCCTTTTTCTTTCTTTACATCTTGTTTGTATTTTTCTTTTTCCTCTTTAGCCATGGCGATGAGATCTTCAGTGGAGAGTGGATGTACTTCAGGAAATTTTAGAATTAATTTTGGTTGGAATCCCTCTTTAGTCAATACTTGAAGATCGTACGTCATTTGTTCTGCACTTTGATAGTCCTTTCCGTAGATTTTTCCATTGAATTCAATCATCATTCTGTACAACATGATATTAGTAGTTGTTTTCGCTGTGTCAGTTGGAGAGCAAATGATGATTCTGTTAGGTTACACGTTCCTTTTATAGATGCTACAGCGATCACTTGATATTATTTAACATTAATAATATTTCTGGAACTTAACATTACTTTGAGTAGATGGTGTTGTAGTTGAAGGTTGTGTGGAAACGAATACTTCTTCATTGCAGAACTTTTGTTTAGGAAACATCCTCATGTTGTTAGCGTAAATATCAATATTTAAACGATAACCACCGGCAAGTAACACTCGCAGTTCATTAGTAAAATCGTCGAGTTCTTCAAAAGTTGTGATGGTGGTGGTATCGTATGATGCACACTTAACCTTAAGAGACATGTTGTTATTCGTAATAACTGGAGAGCCAACAGAGATGTGTACAGCACGAAAGGTAGTCGTAGACTGATGAGATCCTCAAGAAAATTACGGCCTTTATATACCCTCGAAACTAGGTCAAGGTCACCCAAACATGTTTTTAAAAAAGCAACATATCGATAGTGCAGAAACACTATCGATATGTTGCCTTTTTTTATTTTTTTTCATTTTTATTTATTTATTTAAAATCAGTTACACACATGTACAACAGTATATATAAATTACAGACTAGTTGCTAATAGGCATAACATGAAGTGTAAGTTCAGTAGAGTTGGTTCCGCTAGGACCGTGAGATGCCAAATAGAGTGCGCCGGGGTGAATCAGTCGTAAATCTTCATTCTGCAGCAGTTGAACGAAGCGTTTGGGAAGAAATACTTGAAATTTCCTTTCATCACCATTTGTGTAGGGTGCTTCACTCAATGTGCAATTGATGGCGTCTCCAATTGATGTTTCCATCTTCTTAATAGTGTGAATAATGTAATGTTTTTCTTCCTTCAATTCTGAACATTTCTTTGTCGGTAGTATAGTAGATTTAGAATGTTTGTTGAATTGATCAACAAGTGATTGTAGAAAAGTTTGCGATGCCATTATTTTCTTCTTACTATTGTTCGTCTTCTTCTTCTTGTGTTTGCACGTCAGAGGTGTTGACTCCTCGGAGGTTAGAGTAATACTCATGCATTGTCATAGTGCCGCTCTCGCTTTTATACCCATCGCTTCCCCCACCACTTTGCTGGAGATAGATATTCAAACGATATGCGTTCTTTAAAGCACATTGAGACTGCCGATGTTTAAAGTTTTTAGATGCAATACAGATGTTAGCAAAGTAGCAATAAAAATCTTTCTCCATTTGCACATTTATCACTTCATGGTTTGTATATGCTTGTATCCAATTTGCTTTTTCCAATCCTCTTGTAAAAATAGTTTTGAACTCTTTGCAGAAATGATTCATAATGTGTGGCATCATATTGTAGGTTATAAAACCTTCATCCCATGTTAGATTATGAAAATGTTTTATCAACCATTTGTTTGTTACTTTAGCTTTGGTTGTTAATCTGTTGAACGGCAAAGGAGGCATGAATAAAAAATGATAAACAACCGATGTTATCATATCTAGTACCACTAACTCTTTGATTATAAAATTTCCATCATTACCACGGAATGCCTGAAACTCTATGATACCTTGCTTTACTTCCATTATTTCCGTCTTCTTAGAGAATGAAACTCGTTTATCCATGATGACGTTCAGTAGACAACTGGTATGTCAATGCGGATTGACAGCCTTTTATACTCCAACATTCTTCTTCTTCTTACTTACAATATTCTTTGTCTGTTTAATTTGTTGTTGATTGTTGATTGTTGAAACGTGATTCGTTTTCCTTGTTTTCTTGATTTTCTTCTTCATTTAAATTAAAGTTGGTTTGATTGCGGTGTAACTGTCTCCACATCTCTACTTCATGTGGTATCCTATTGAAGATTGAAGTATCTACTGAACCGTATAGAATTGGAACATATGGTTGTCTATCCAATGCATCAATTAAATAATCTTTGATAATTGTACTTGAGAATATTAGCTGTTTTAAATATCTTGTTATAGGACCAGTAGCACAAGTTAAAGCGTAAAACTCTTCTTTTGTAAAATGTATTTTTATATTATATTTAGTTAAATCTCTAAATCGAACTAGTTGTTGACCACGTTGTTTAACAATATCGATTTCAATATTTGATTCGAACAAACCTAGTTTTGTTTTTCTTCCAAACGTATTGTTACTTAAATAGCATTCCAAAAGATGTATATGTTTCATAAAAGATTCCCAAGAAGATTCAGTGAAGGTTACCATTTTAGATCCGTGATTCAAAATAACAGTTGGAGAGTAATCCAATGATTTCATTACTCCAGCAGACACAGTCTTTGTCATACAAGAAGAAATAGGATAAAATATTCTAAGAAATACCTCCATTAAGATGTTGGTAGAAATGTTATCTTCAATTTTCCTTTTCTTTGTTTCTTTTTCAACTTCCTCTTTGTCTGTCTTCTTATGTTTAAACTTGAGGAACTCTTCCATTTCCTGTTCAACTTGTCTTTCTATATCCAAACTATTGTCAGCCATAAGAGGTTTAGTTTCTTCATTAGCACTTGATGTAGTAGAACTCATCTTGTGGACGATGTTACCCATACGACAATCAAAGATGAAATGAATTTCCAGCTCTTCTTTCTCACTTTTATACTCGCAGATGACCTAGATGTTGTTGATCTTTTGTAAAAACCTTACAAACCGTGCATATGTTGTATTAATCCTTCTTAAAGTACATTCTTCACAATTCCTGTCAGCGGTGTGTAAGTAACTATTTTGTCATGTAGAATTAAACAGTATGCTGAAGTTCCATCTGGTAGACTATTTTATCTTCAAATTCCATTTCAATTTTTATATCTACACTTGAAGATTTCACAGATTCATTTTGTTTTGAACAATCGATTACAACAATTGGAGCTTTGGAATAAAATTGTTCTGGTGATAAAAGTGGTGTATTCGTCTTACCATAATATGACGATTTAAATCTTGCATACATGTCATATAGAATGGAATAACGTTTCTTGTCAAATGAAACATTTAAACTGTCATATGGAAAGAACTGAGAGTTTAGAAAAACTTTGCAATTCTTTATCTTGCAATGGTCAAATTGACCAGCGTGCGCAGTTATAACATCTTTTCGTTTAGTCTGAAAACCGACTATTATGTACCTTGCCCGTTCTAAATAAGTAGAGGTTTTAACAGTCCATGTTTGTCTTTCTGTTTGAGGCAATATGGGGTATTCATGAAATTCCCAACTTCTAAATGGTATCACAATATCACGGTCAGATTTTAATTTTTTCAATAATAATATTCGATGTTCATCCGCCAATCTGACATGAGGTACTCTCCATACAACTTTATCCAATTGAAGTTGCCATTCCAAATCGGCATCTTTAGTTCCACTTGGCGCTTGTATTACATCCTTATTCGTTGAAGATCTGATCAGTACCAGTTCTTGCTTTACGTTTATTATTATTCTTTTGTAATCTTCTGCAAATCCCAAAAGCAATCGTAAAGGTACATTAAAATCAAAGTAACCTTTTGAATTAGGAGTAATAGTGTCTTTATCAGGAGTCACCCATCCAGCCGAGATCAAAGAATTCTTTTCATGAGGTGTTATTGAAGTCAATCCTTTTAAAGTTGTTGATATACCAACTTTTGTTGTTGAATCAACTGTTACTCCAGATATCTCATATCTAATTTCATCAAACAGATATGCCATAGGGTTATTTATAAAAGGAACAGTTGAACCAGATTTTCCATCCAATGTTGTTACTCTTCCTTCGATATATAAATAACTTTCACATGGTAATGTGTAGATATCTTGTTGTTGAATGGGAATTCTTATTTCATCATTATTATTTAATTTTGATGAAGTGTAAGGGTTGTGAGTGTGATATTCCTTCTCCCATAGGGTTTCGTCAAATGTCGGTCCTTGTGCTATATCCAGTATATCCATGGTTGGCAAGTTTTAGTCCGATCTTCTGTAGGAAGCGTATGTTGTCCGGTGTTAACTCGTCGAATGTTGAGGAGCTACTGAGCTCCCGACTCTTCCGTTGTGGTTTAAATGATAATCCCATGTTGACTTTATGTTGCCGCTCTGATATGTAACCGTATAGTTATTGTTTCTCCTCTAAAGTCAACACTAATGCCGTCTTGATCCAATATGTTCAGTACGATGTCTGAAATGAAACTGGTGTTTAACGGTAGGTATATCAGGTTTTGTGGCTTCTCAACTATTTTAAAACCAGGAGCTACTGTCGGGTAAAATGTGTGTAATATATGTTGATTTACTCCATCTCTATATGATCCGTGTATAATATTACACGTTACATCAATACTGTTCACCTTTAATATTGTTACTGTTGTATCGCCAGTATAATCATTTCCAGGAGCTAAAATTCCTTTCTTCTTTGAAAATCCGAGCAAATTGCCGATTGAGTGGTCTAAGCTAAAATCTATATAATACTTTGAAGTTATTTCTGCTTTTAATGTATTATTATTACCTTTTATAGAAATATTTTCTTCTCCAAGTTTCTTTTGTAATACTTGGTTTATATCGTCTATTTCATATGCTCCTGTAGATAATGGAATTATTTTTAATTGTGAATAATTTCCTTTTTCATCTTTACTCTCATAATAATGTAGTAAATTATTTTTTCCTTCTGTAACATTGGGAATTGAATTGTATGTAGTCAAATCCAATAATGCTGCTTCCCATAGTTTGTCCTTAGATAAACGTAACGCTGGGAAAAGTGTACTTTTCAATGTTGACGAATTTCCACTCAGCGACACTGTATACGATGACATCTTAAAGCTGACTGACGCTCTTCGCTAGGAACTCCAAACATAAATGTCCGCATATTTCCGTATTGCTAGGTTGCTCTCTTTTGTAGTTGTAGAATATATTACTGCAGTTCCGAAAATAATGTTGAAGTTCTTTTGGTGGCGGTAAATTTCCAAAACTATCAAAGTAGTAAACATTTTTTCCAAGTTTTTTATAACATACCCAATGAGTAACTGGTCCATAATTAGAGTCTAAATTTACTATTCCAGTTTCATTTTTCCACACTCTATTTGGTAATGTATCTTTCATAAAAACTCCTCTGAAGAATGGTATTCTTAAACATTTCACATATTTTGACAATTAATAGTTTGTTAATGCTTCATTTGGAATTATCAATTTATTCTTCTCATTTAATACACACGGTACGGTCTTAAGTAAAGACCCGATCCGTTTTTTACCATTGACCATATGGATGTTTTCTTGACTTTCCTTTTAGGGTTAGTGTGACGTCTTCTTTTGATGTTCCCGCCTCTTTTTGCAGCTTCTTTTTTACTAGGTTTTCTCCCGCGTCGTCTTCCACCACCAAACTTAGCTTTCGTCTTCATGGCTGTTGTCACTGCCCAAGCTGCTGCTTTTTCCGCAATACTGGCGTCACTTGATTTAACCCTTTGCCAAGCTTTTTCCGCTAGCGCTCTATCCGCTATTGATCTATTTGTTGAATCTGTAAACTTGGAATACGCTATATCGTGTTCTTTGCAGGCTTGATCTAATTTATTAATTCCAGGATCTCCTCTTGCTAAACGTTTTGCCAACTTAGTTCCGGGTCCACAATATTGATAGCCCCCGGGCAGATGAAATTCGTATGGTAAAGCGTCTATTGCTCGATTTAGAACAGCACCAACAGGAATCCGTCTTAGCAGGGATAACGCAGCTGATGTTATACCACGTCCTTTCTTGCCGCTGTCTTGACGATGACTGAGCGTTGTGGTCTTCATTATGTCGTCTTATATAACCAGCGTGTTTACTCCACGAGCTGCTTTACATAAATGAATAACTCATGCACAATTTTTATATTTAAATACTTAATTATTCAAATTAATTATATACTGATTTATAATTCTATTTTTAATCCAAGCTTCTCGTTCATCGGGTTGAATCATCACATGACTCGTTGTACTAGCTATATGATTGTGGGTATCGATAAGTAAATTGCCTACTATTCTTATTAAACAGTCTAAAGTTACAGCATCTTTTGGATGTTGGGGATCGTGTAACTGCATAATACGTTTATCATTACACGTGTAAGCGGTTGAATCACTTTTCGACGTTTTTATGACTTGTCCAATAGTAGCAGCATCATTTAAATCTTCTCCTGGTAAAATATTAATTATTTTCTTCATCTTTGCATCATATTTGGTCCCAAAGTGATTATCCCAAGTTATTGTTTGTCTCAATGTAACACAATCATCATCTTCATAACCAGGATAAATATTTTTTATTCTTCTATTACGACCATTGTATGTACCTAATGTACCACCACTCGTAATTAATGTTTGTGCCATTAGAGGTACATCTGTATCTTTTATACCAAATCTTCCATTTGTTATTGTTTTATGTCCTGCATCCCATTCATTATTATTTCCTTGCATTAAATCAAACTTTTCATTTCCATGTATAAATGTATCTCCTCGCTTTAGCACGGCATCTTCATATTTTACAAAATTCGATGTTCCCCTTTTTAATTCTTTAGATAATTGTTCCATAGTAACAGCATCTTTTGGTTGAGAACCGAACTTTACATTTGACAACACTTTCCCATGACAATCGATTTCATCACCATCTTGTAAAATACAGTTGTCCTTGATGTATTTCAGGTTTACAGCATCCCCATTTTCCTTTGGGTATCCAATGTCATTTATTATAAATTTATAAAAAGAAAATCCGCGTTGAGTCTTTTCCGGTATTATAGAATGTAAATATTCTTTATTAACTGAATCTTTATCATTTTTTGGATTTGCCACGTTGGTTATTCTATGATTCCCAGCATCATATGTCTGTCCATCTTTTAAATTATTACCCCATTGCAATTTTAAAGTATTTGAAAGTTCAGATGATAAATACTCTTTAGTAATTGCATCAGAACTGTCAGTTGGTTTACCAACATTAATTATCCTATGTGATTTAACATCGTAAGTATTCTTGTCTAATTTCAATGATGTTGAAGTAGCCTCTTTTACTGTTTTTAAATTCGCTCCATCTGTATCTTCTTCTGGGTCTTAAACAAATTTTAGACGTTTGTTACTCATATCATAGTCACCTTCAGGTGTTTGCGGCAATCCACTTCTTTTTCTGTTTTCTCCTCCTTGTACTCCTAGCCCGGAGTACCGTCCGAACTTGTCAACACTCATGATTGAACTGATCCACTGTATGCTCACAGCTCTCTTATATATCCGTGATGATTTATACAACTATACCACGATTTCGAAGTTCGTCAACTAAAGCCACCCATTCATTATTTAAACCTGTATGACCAGCTTCCATGGCTTCATGTAATAGTCTCATTCTATCAACCAATTTGTTTATATCATTATAGTAAATCACATTTGTATTATATAGGTTTTTCATTAAACCTTTACCAGATGTTGAAGTTTCTCCTTTTTTCTTTTTACCATATTCATCAATAAGTGATAAGTCCATAAGTGATAATGACTTCCTCTTAAGCGGTTTCTTTACAGCAGGTGCAGTTCGTAATGTTGGTAGTTTTTTCAGGGGAAACAATCTTTTTATTACAACCGTATATTTAGTTGCACGTGTTCTATTTATCATTGAATCTTTGGAGTAATTCTTCTTATGAGCATTATTATTTTGCAAAATTTCTTTAAAAGTATTTAAATCTTGAAGCGTATATCTTATAGGTATATTTTTGAAAATCAGTTCAAATAATCCTTTTGTTCCTTTATATTTATGCTCACCAATAACAATATCATCATCTTCAGTCAAATGTACTTTTAAATCTCCTATTTTTAATTCATTTCCATCAATTCTCGCACCATATACATGTGACTTGTGTAATTTTGGGTTATCTTTTATTTCATGTAACATCTTCATGATATACTTTCTTCCAAGAGGTCCTTGTTGCAATATATCACTACTTAATTTTGTTAGATTTGGAATTGATTGTTCTGCTTCAGGTATATGTTGTTCTTGTTCTTCTTCTTTTTGAACATTTATTTCTGGTTCTTCTTGTCTTGTTCCTTCTTCTTCTTTTTGAGAAACTTCACTATCACTTGTGTAAGAATCATCATCTTCTTCCTTTTTTAAAGTTTTTACTTCAAATTTAGAAACAGGTAGTAAAACATCTCCTTCATAATGAGGTTTACCAATAGTTTCTGTTATCTGTTTTAAAGGTTCTGTAATAGGCTTAAATGTAGTCTCCAGGAATTCTTCTCTTTCATTCAAACCCATTCTTAATGCTCGATTTTTCAGTCTAATCGAGTCACTCAGTGATTTTATTTCTTTTAATAGTTTTTCTTGGTTCACCATGTTTACGCTGCGAAGTCCAATCTATTACTAAACGTATCATCAATCGTTCAATGGATTAATACAAATTTATCCAACCCTATACGATATCTTCCATTTTTTATAGCTTCTTCTTTCATAATAACAAGAAATCCATATTTTTCAGCCCATGCTTTGCTACACATTTCTTTAAATTTATCAAATGACATGTCTGCATTCACATGATCATTATATATGTGCTTTAAATTTGTTTCACCTTGCTTGAAGATAATAAGTAGATTTGCATTGTCTCTTATTAGTTGTTTTGGAATTTTACTGTAAGTTTGACCAATATAAATGCTATCAATATTGTAATGTCTTCCCATGGCAAAATAACTTCTAATAGTGTCGTGATTTTCACAAGATACATCATCAAATATAAATATAGAAAATGGTTTAGCCTCATTTGGCTCCATTATAGTTTCACTAGCATTAAACTTGTAAAAATTAACTTCAGGCACACTTGCGAGTACCTTATCCAATAATTGGTATTTGGGTTGTTGCAAAGATTTTGAACCGCACCCCCGCGGAAGCGCACCCGACCTTTGGAAACGTGCTTGCCCAAGGCGCTCCACGGGAGGGGCTCACCAACGCTCTCAGGAGTTCAGAACAAAAAAAAAAAACAAACTCGTGGAACCAGAAATTTAATTTAACCTCCATAAATCAACAACAAAATTAACAACAGCAAAAACAGTGGAAAATCGGGA
Organism: Neoaliturus tenellus; assembly: GCA_030545055.2. NCBI lineage: Eukaryota > Metazoa > Arthropoda > Insecta > Hemiptera > Cicadellidae > Neoaliturus > Neoaliturus tenellus. Next base: position 12,362,880 of record CM061533.1, on the reverse strand, counting down.
ACATCCAAGGTCCACAGTGATAAATCTGATAACAAAAGATTTTTACCAGAAGTCAATGTCACCAAGGTTGGCCAACCAGAATATCGATATTCAAAATTCAAAAACAACGGTATTTAAAAATTTCCCCTTTCTGAAACTTTAACTTTAAAATTGGCATTGATAAATTAAATAAATAAATAAATAACAACAAATAAATTTCAATAAATAAACATAACAATTACAAACACAAAATACACAAAAGAATTGGCGTGCCGAATTTTGAGGTTGACAAAAATTAATTCCACCCGGAGACCTGTGGCACAGGGCGGGCTCCTAATGGGATACTAACCTAACATAGAGACTACAAATAAATAAATAAATACTGTCACACATAAATAACAAAATATCACAGTTCATTGGTGGAGTGGCATATCACAGTAGTGCGTTTATGGCGTCATGGCACTGGAAAGAAGAGCGTCGGCCTGCAGCTCCGGCAAGTGGGGACCAAGGCCAAGTATGTCCCCTAGGTGGGCAGGCGGACGGACCAGGCCGGAACCATCATCTGCATGGCATTGTCGGTGGGACCAAGTCCCCAGCTGGACCCTGGTAAACCCCAAAATTTGCCAATATTTTTCCATTGAAGACACATTCAGTAGGCAATTAGTGTCAACAGTGCAAAAGGTAAAATTGCCACAAAAAATATCCACTGTTCCAGTTTGGACAATTTGCCACTACTAACCACAAATACTGACTTTTCAGTTTTAATCATTTTACAAATTTTCTTGAAAATTGTGACAGAAAAACATTTTAAATGTGACAGACAGTTTTACTTTGACTAGAGAAATTACAGCAAAAAGAAATGAGATAGGCTATAGGCCTACTCAGAAAATCTCTAAACAGGGGGGTGTGAGTACAGCAAAATACTTGAGACATGAAAAACAGTTAAACTACATCTTAATATTAATTCTACAACTAAATTGAACAGGTTGAAAACATTTGACTAGGTTTAAAGCATAAAATAATTCCATTTTTAACATCACAACAAAATTTCAGTTTTGGCGGACATTGCCCTTCTATTTGGCTCATATCTCAAAAAGTTACTGACCGAATTTAAAAATTTTACCTTTAAAAGTTGGGCCAAAAGTGAGGCTTCAAAATAAAATATAAACCAGAACTTAACTCCAAGGCTACTTTATTGTGGACCTAAGATTACCTGACACTTTACCCCAAACTGGTGTGCTACCAACAGTAAAAGCTAGGCCTAAATCATTAATTATGAACCAAAATTGATAAAACTTTACATAGGCCTAGCTCAGGGCCTTAGGCCACTTTGAGAACACAAAAACCCTAGTAAACTAAACAGGAAAATGAGTTATAAAAGAAAAACCTTGGCAGCATCACCATTTAGGCTATGAGCCTATTTTGACTCTACAACTTACAATATCCCCATCAGACCACTGGGTGGCCAATATAAAGTTGCACTGAGCAATAAAGTAGTGGGGTTTGGTTACTTTCAAAACGGAAGTCGTGCCAATTGCCAGCCGCTGCCGGCCAGCTGCCATCGGCCAGCTGCCAAATCAGTCGCTGCCGCCATATGCTATGCCATATAGCTTTAGGTGGGGAGAGGCTAAATCAAATGAAGGGGTGGAGAAGGGGTGAGGAGATGGTGTTAATTTTTGAAGTAGGAGTTAGTGTATAAAGGAGAGGGGATAATTGCTTCAAGGTCATACGGAGGGGGTTTTAAAAAAGACTGAACTCTAAGAGTTCAGTTTATCGGTGATCATCATACAGGTCAGTCGAAACCGACAAGGGATTGAAGAATAGCTTCTACATCATTTATTGTTGTAGAAGATACATCTGGAACTTGTACAGGGTTCTGAGGAGTTGTTGAAGTTGAATTTCTAGAAGGATTTTCCCTTGGATGAGTTGTTGATGATATTTCATGAACTTGAACATTTTCTTGGTTGGTTTCCATTATTATTGTAGTGTAAATTAGAGTGGAGATGTTGTTAGCTGAAGAGCATAGAAGATAATGAAGTAGGAATTATTGTCGGGGCCCTTATATAGGGAATGGTGGGGGTAAAATAAAAAAACTTGTTGAACACAGTCGATAGGTGTAACAAGTTCTAAGTTATTTAAGTGTAACATAGAACGTAAAATGTCGTAAATAACACTATCATCAACATTAACCTGAGAAGTTGTTGAACAGTATAATGGGTTAAAACTGTACTTCTTCCTAACTCTATTTAAATTAGTTTTACACTTTGAAATTGAAGGTTTAGAAGTACTTCGTAATATGTGTTGTGTTCGCAAAAGCTTTAATTTTAAACATTGTGCAGTCATTATAATCGATGTGTTAAGTTCAGAAGTTAAAAGAAGACTGAGATATAAAATGAAGTGTAAAAGAAATTGAAACAGAAAGCCAGAGTAGTAATTTTATAGGTTAGAATTTACAAAGGCTATTTCATGGATAATTCTAACCTCAAACCTAGTAAGTGAAGTAGTCATAACATAAAACTAACGAGAGATGATGACCGAGCGGATGCGAGGCAATGAATGTTTGTAGCGAGATAAACTACCCACCTTTATAGAGGCAATAACTCCAGCCAGATGGCGGCAGATGGCAAGCAAATGACTGGTTGACCGACTTTCACTTGAGTAGTAAGAGAAGTAGGGTTCTGTGTCTATCCCTACTCCTTGGGGTCAATGACCGACCGGAAAGGTCAATGACCTCCCCCCCCCCTGAAAAAATGGAGCCCCCCCCCCCGAAAAAATGGAGCCCCCCCCCCTTCCCCTACTCTTTCCCCCACTCCTTCCCCCACTCCTCCAGGTCAATGGCCGGTCACCACCGGTTGTTGACTTTATGTGGTGAAACCAGACTAAATATGGCAGCTGCCATGGATAATTCTAACCTCAAACCTGCTGCGCATGCAACAATTTCTCTGGATCGGAATGAGTCTATGCTATGCGCATGCGCCTAGTCTTGTATTACTCACTTTAGCGCTACTGCACATGGATAATTCTAACCTCAAACCTTGGTTTTGTGTTGTTGCGCATGCGCCGCTCCCCACTTCTTTACCTTTCTTTTATACTGCTGTGAACTGGACTGGATTGAACACTGTACTGGAGTGAAACAACTTCCCCCACTCCTTGAAAACCCGAGGAGCGATAGGAGCTATACCTTTGCTTCAGTTGCCAACAAACTTTCATAGCGAAAGGTTGTTGGCGACTCAGCAAGAAGTTTCAAATATATAGTAGGCCTATATATATTTGAACTTCTTCTACTATGTTGCGTTTTTTAATGCAATGTGGTATGTGTGTGTGTGTGTTTAGTTGTAAGGTGTATTTAATTTAAGAAATAATTTGCGCATTGCGATGTTAGTTATAAGTTGGGTTTAGCATTAAGGTGTATTAATTTTTAAGAATAATGATGGTATTTAGCATTAAGGTGTATTAATTTTAAGAATAATGATGGTATTTGGTTGTGTTGAATTATTTGGTTTTTAATAATGATGTGTTGGTACTAATAATTTATGTTTGTTTTGTGCATTTGTTTTGCCTTACAGCTAGATGTTAGGGGGTAGATTAACTGTAAATTCAGAAGTTCAGTTGAACTTCATTTAAAATGGGTGGGACATCCGCAAGCCGGACTTTTTTTTTTGCATTTTGTTTAGGAATATGATGGGTGGGATTAGTTTGGGTGGGGTTAGAGTTGCGTTTCTGCATTAGGTGTTCCAGTTTCCCTTGGAATTCACGGTTACGGTAGACCCGGACCGGACCGTTACGGTAGACCCGGACGGTCCAAACAAAATTGCGTCGATGTCCCTTGCAGAACGTAACTAGTGGGTTGGGAGTGGGAACCGTTAGGCAAACAGGGTGGTGGGAACAGTATTACTGTTCCCATCACCTTGGATCATTATAAATCTTGAATGACCTTGACCCACTTTTGGAAGGGTCAATGACCCCCCCCCCCAAAATGGAGCCCCCCCCCCGAAAAAATGGAGCCCCCCCCCCCTTCCCCCACCACTCCTTCCCCCACCAGTCCTTCCCCCACCTCCCGGGCCAATGACCGGTCATGGCCGGCTGCTAACCCCTCTCATTTGCATACCGTTATAAAAGACGCGTTGGCCGGGGCTAGTGTTTCATTCCGATTCCAGACGTTACGCTGTGAACTTGGAGTTATAACGATGTCTTCTGTGCCTACTACTACTTCTACTACTTCTACCACTTCAACTTTTACTTCAACTTCGACTTCGACTTCTACGGCTGTTACTGCATCAAACAAAACTCTTCGCTTGAAAAACTGTCCGGATTGGTATAAGAAGAAGCTTTCATCTGAACCTTCAACTTCTGGAGCTATTCTTCCGCCAACCAACTCTTCTAGACCTCGTAGTATTTTTTCACCGCCTTCGCCTTCGCTCTCAAATGACTCTGCACCGCTATCAACTATGATGCCGCCACCGAAGAAGCCAGCTCCCCATCCTAAGACTCCTTCATTTGAAACTATTCTTCATTGCATTAGTACACCCATCACCCCACTATCACCATTGCCTCCTACCCCACCACTTGCTACACTTGAAGACCATACCTATTACAAAACTAATTCCTCTAAACCAGCTCCTAAACCTGCCCCTAAACCTGCCCCTAAACCTGCCCCTAAACCTGCTCCTTCAGAGCAATTTCGATCATTACAAGAAGAGCGTCGTAGGGCATTTAGCCGTCCCACTACTTGCCCTGAAATGCTTATTAAGGGAATTAAGAAAGGATCAGCTTGTGGGAGGAAATGTGTTAAAAATGAAAGTTTTTGCCGTGTACATATCGTGAAACATATTTCTGAACCACAACTGACAGAAACCCCCACCGTTGAAGACAATCCTAAAATAATATCCGTCAGAGGAGAGAGGCTTAAGAAAGGTTTGAAATATTTTTTTCTAAGTGTTGTTGACCACCAACACATTTTGGCAAAATGTAACGGCTTAAAATATAAAATTAGAGTTTGTGAGAATTTGTGTAAAGAGAAGAGATTTAACACTTTAGATTCTCAAGACTTTCTCCTCAGGGATAAAAAGGATCGTATTACAAGGTGGGGGCGTAAACAGTAAATTCACTTAGTTTTTTCCAAATTGTTGCTAAAAAAAAATAATGGGGGAGAAACACAATGCGTTATAGCGTTGTGTTTCTCCCCCATTATTTTTTAACACTCTAAGTCTCGTGACCTACTTTCATGTGAGTAGTGAGTAAAGGATGGTTTTGTGTCTGTCCCCATTCCTTGGGGTCAATGACCCCCCCCCCGAAAAAATGGAGCCCCCCCCTGAAAAAATGGAGCCCCCCCCCTTCCCCCACTCCTTCCCCCACTCCTTCCCCCACCTCCCGGGCCAATGACCGGTCATGGCCGGCTGCTAACCCCTTTCATTTGCATACCGTTATAAAAGACGAGCCGGCTATGGCTAGTGTTTCATTCTGGTTTCTTCCACCACTCTTGTTGCTTCGCCGTTCTTGTTGCTTCGTTTCTGCCAGTCTTAATATCTTTATTTTTAAAATGCTTCCTCACTTTAATGAAAATTTTAATCCTTCTGAAAATGCAGATGTTTTTCAACCACCTGAAGATGATTTCCAATATCATGAAGAAGATGCTTTCCAAGAACATGAAGAAGATGTGATAGAAGACATGGATAATATCAGTGAAGATGACAGTGAAGATGACAGTGAAGATGAAATTGAAATTAATGGACAATTCAAAGTATATTTTATAGAAACACAATTTCCTTTTGATGTAGTTGAAAGATTTATTTTTGAAGCACACAGATGGCTAAATTTAGGATTCAACATTATAATTGGTTCACCTATTGTCTACAATAACAGTAACTTCTTCCTTCTAACTCCAAATGATCGAGAACAAATTTTTACTTGGCAGGACGATGTAATGAGATCATATGAACTGAATATTGGTGTTGGGTACTTTGTTGCAAGAGTGGTTTAATAACCACATTACCCTTCCCCCACCTCCACCCTATCCCTTCCCAATCCTTATTCCTTCCCCCTCCCCATATTTAAAATTTATAAAAGTGGGGCTATGAACCTTCAGGTTTCTAGTCTGTACTCGCACTTTGTGCCGTGAAGTACATCTCTTGTATTTTTTTCTCCACCTTTTAAAATATTATTTGTTTGAAAAAATGCCTCCTAATGTGAATTACCATTTTAATTCTTCCGAAATTTCCGATGTTTTTGTACAACCTGAAGACATTTTAAATAATGGTAGTGAGAGTGAGAGTGAAGACGATGATGATTATAGTGTTGAACTTAGTGAAGAACGTAAAGTTATAGCAATTGATCCACAATTTCCATTTGATACAATAGAAAAGTTTATGGTTGAAGCTAATAAATGGTTAAATTTAGGATGTTATATACGAATTGACTCTTTTATATTGTATGGTGATAGTCATTCTTTACTTGTCACACCAAATGACAGAGACCGCATGTTGCAGTGGGCACAATCTATGATGGAGTGCTATGAACAAGGTGTAGACACTGGTGGCTATTTTCTTGCACAAGTAGTGTAATAACAAAAATTACCTTTCCCCCACCATACACCCTATCCCTTCCCAATCCTTATTCCTTCCCCCTCCCCATTTTTAAAATTAATAAAAAGGCGGGCTATGAACCTCCAAGTTTCTAGTCTGTACCTACACCTTGCGGCATGAAGATGCTTACCAGAATTGATGGTTTTATAGCCAATGATATTAATATATGGAGTTTGATAACAAACTTACGGATGAAAATTGAAGAAAAAATTATGGCAAACAATGAGCTAGGAGTTATAGTTTTTGTTTCATTAGTAGAACATTTTGAAATTTTGTATAGTATAAAAGTAACAATTAACAATATTATTGAACTATTTCCTTGGACAATTTTTATTCGCAATAAAGTTGAAGAGCAGAAAATTATAGTAGATGTGACAGCAATGAAATATAACCTAGATAGAGAAGAATAGATATAAACCCCCTCCTATTACTTGGTTTTGCAAAAATAGTGGGGGTAGGAGTATATATATATATAAGACTAAGTAAGCAATGCATAGTTTGTTATTTGAAGTAAAAGAAGTAGTAAAGAAACATGTTGTCTAGAGATACTCCATTTATTAATTATTCTCAAGTTAAAGATGTTTTTGAAAGCACAAATGAAATACAGGAAGAAAACATAGAGGAAAATTATGACGAAACTGATAATGATTCTATGATGGAAGAGGAAGAAATGGTACAGATTGAACAAGAACTATTTGAAGAAATGATAAATGATAGTGATGAAGATATAATTAAGGAAGCTATTGAAATATTTATATTGGATTCATCATTGGAATCACCCATATCACCTTTACTGTCTTCTGAATCTGAATCTGAATTGGACTAAGGTACCCCCACTATTTTGAAGAAGTAGTGGAGGGAAAATATCCCCACCACAAGTTAAAAGTTGGTGGGGGAATGTTTATAAATGTGTTAAATATTTGTGCAGGAGATCAGTCTTAAAGAGACTAGTGACCGAAGATGTTTCGTAAAATACCTTTTGATCCTTCATACTACAATCTGTTTGATATACATCATTTTCCAGACATTGAGGAGAAATTGTACAAGAAATTTTGTTCTCTACTGGATAAACCACAAAAACTACCACCTAATACTTTTACCTACAAGCTACCTATCATGGACAAGGACGATGTAAGCAAAATACCATTAGTTCAAGTCAAATTTTTGGAAGAAAAAATTCTTGTTTGTGTGAGGGAAGTATTTCACAATGATTATTCAAAAAAATTGGCTTTCAACTTTATTCAAGAACATGCGGGATCTGAAAGAGAACAGTATCCCGAACCATATTACAAATATCTTTTCAAGAATGGAGCGAGTGTAACGGTAGAAATAACCATTACATTAGTATAACTCTCCCTACCATTGACGTCTCCCCACCATTGGCATCTCCCCACTACTGACTTAAATTTGATGGATAAATGTGTTGACTATCTGTGTAGAAGCTCACTCTTCAAGAAATTGTTGATCAAAATGTTTCATCATGTACCGACTTCTTCCTTCAGGGAAAAACAAAGATTAAAACGACTAGAAAAAGAAAGACAAGACCGAGAAGATATGAAGATGGAATTTAATAGACTACAATTTCAAATACCAGGAATTGAACTTGGAGCACCAAGATTGAAAACTCTCCACTGGGCTGGAAGTTATATCAAATTTTTGAAAGTACAAGTTGAAGCAAGAGATCTAAAATTGAAAAGATTAGAAATGGAAAATCGAGAATTGAAGAAATTAATATCACACATGTCTGGTAATACAACTGTTCAAGAAGGTGAAGAAGAAGGAAAAGAAATTTTAGGAATCTAAATTATCAGCACCCCTTTTAGAGAATAGGGAATAGATCACTTTGTGGTAATGTAATAACATGCCGCTTAGTGATCTATTCCCAGTTCTCGCTTAATATCCGATGACCTTGACCTACATAAAAGTGGTGGGGGTAAGAGCATATAAAGAGATAGTTATGGATATAACTTTCAGTACAAGTCTAACACTATGGACAGCTTGTTAGTTTTGTGTTTACAACAAATTATCAATAATGGGTTTCTTTACCGTTATATAATAACATCAAATAAATGTGAAATACCTCAACCAATTCGTGAAATGGTCATGAAATTTAAGAAGGACAATAGTGGATTTGGTATTTATCTTGCTTTTATTTTTGAAGATGGAACAAAAATGTGTCATGATTGTGGAAAAGCATCTGTTTTAGACTTTGAACAATTTGAAGATGATGGAGGTAAATTAGTTCACCTTGTAAAAGGCCAAGTGATGAAATTTGAAACAGTCAAGAAAAAATGTAACATTTGTGCACAAAACTTGTTTGAATTTATTAAGTATAGTGCATTAAAATCATGATACCCCTTCTACATATGAAGAAGGTGGGGAAGAAAAAGAGTGGGGATTATAAAGTGGTGGGAGAACTTGTATAAATGTAGGTTGTTTGAAGAGACTTTTAATATTGTTGCAGCATTTGTTGAAACAACATGCAGTTCGAAGTTTGCCATTTTAAAATTAAATATGAAGATTGGAGCTCTGTTGCAGGATTTGTCAAGTCTAAAGAAGATAATCAAAAGTTGCTAAATGTACATTGCCATATTCACAATGAAGAAAGTCATGACAAAATAATGGCATATTTAAACACACCTAATGTAACATCAGAAAGCTCTGCATTTATAAAATATTTAAAAGAAGAAGATTTGGATGTGACCCTAGAAGTTTGGTATCTAATTTAAATTATTGTGGTGGGGGAAATGTAGAAGTTATTGGTGGGGGAAATGAGATAAAACCAGCAAAATTGTAGAACAGAATTCACTCTATACAACGATGGAGCATCCTTCCACAACACCTGTATTGACATCTGTGGATTGGCATCAAAATTATCAACCAAATACTTCAAGTTCAAATTGTTATGAAAATCATCAGCCTAGCACTTCAAATTCAAATTGGTATGAAAATCAGCTGCCTAGTACTTCAAGTTCAATTTGGTATGAAAATCAGCAACCGGCCACTTCAAGTATAAATTGTTATGGAAATCAGCAAACTATTACTTCAACACAAAATTTCTATGAAAATCAACAGCCGACAACATCAACTAATTTTTGTACATCAGTATTTAAAGTATCAAAACCCCATTCGGATTGTAATAAGTTAATATCAGCTCAATCAGGAAGAATCAGGAAAAACACATACATGAGAGAAAGGTGCAAGAAAGAAAGGATAGAATTTACAAAATTACAGTTAACAGTTCCCTCTATTAAAGTGGGATGTACTAGAATACAAACTTTGCAAGCAACCAATGCATATTTGTTGGAATTGTTAGAAAGAATTGAAAAGTTGGAGAAGAAGAATGAACATTGTAAAAAGTAAACACTCATTCCCCCCAAGAAAAACAAAAAAAAAAAATAATAAAATAGTAAAATGAAAAAAAAGTAGATGTAGAATAGAGAGCGAGGAATAGATCACTTTGTGGTAATGGACTAACATGCCACTTAGTGCTCTATTCCTCGTTCTCGCGTTATATTGGATGACCTTGACCTACATTAGTAGGGTGGGGGAAATTGAAAATGGTGGGGGAAAGTGTATAAAGGAGAAGCCTACTGTAGAGGAATCACTCTGAAAGTAAACTTGTCAGAAGTATGGACTTGACCACAAGCAAAGAAGAAGATAGAAAACAAAGATTTCGAGAAATGGCTAAAGTAAGAGAGTCAAGAATAAGGTTGAGATTTTACAAACTACAGAGATTGATTCCTGGTGTTAAGTTAGGAGAAATAAGATCAAGAACGGTAGACATGGCGGCTGATTACATCAGTTACTTACAATCGGAATTAATGATAAAGGAAGCAAGAATAGAAGAGCTGGAGCACAAGATAAAACAACATATTGAAACATCGAACAATGAACCTATAAATTGTGTAATAAAAGAAGAAGATGTAAAAGACTTAAATTAAACAAAACAAAAAAATGAACTTGGACTTTGGTTATTGATTGGATACTTCTTAGAGAATGGGGAATAGATCACTTTGTAGTAATGAATCATCATGCTGCTTAGTGATCTATTCCCAGTTCTCGCTTAATTAAAAATGACCTTGACATACTTAGCAAAATATCATATAAGCCGGATCAAAAACAGTTATTCCTCATTTACTGGAAATGGCTCCTGTGGACAACACCGATTATCCAAGGAAATCTATGATTGAAATATTGTATAAAATTCAATTAGAGGATTTAAATATGGAAGAAGATGAAAATAATAGCGAAACTTCAGAAGTAGAAACTATAAATGATATGGATGTGGATGTAACAACATCAGAAGAAGAAAATGCCAATGATGTGGAGAATGAAAATTTGGATATGGATGTAGTAATATCAGAGTCTTCGTCATCATTTGAATATGAAGAAATACATATTGAAACTCCAATTCATATAGAGAATACTAATGAAGAATCTGTTTGTAGAAGATTAATATTTTGTCCAAGACGTTTGTTTTCTTCTGAAAGTGAAGAAGAAGAAGATGAAATAGTAGTGGGGGAACTATTATAAAAGAAGGAAAGGGAGAGCTCATTTCATTTCTTGGCGAAATTTTGAAGAGTGGACACCACCAAACATGTATCATTGCGATAAATGTTTGGAATCGTTTAATGATGATATTCTGTTAGAAATACATAAGGAACTAATTCACAACAACATAGAAGAACAAGAAGAACAAGAAGAACAAAATGAAATAACAGCAAGACCTACAACAACTTTACCAAATTTACAAGTATCAGCTTTACCCGGAAAGGTAGTAATGCATCATAAGATTCAAAATGAAGATTTAAACTTAGAAGAATTTATTAGAGAAGCAAAACCAATCATCAGTAGAACTTTAAAAGAAGAATTAAAAAGATTAAATTTTCTCAAATTTGGATTACTACTAGAAGCTATGTTTATAAATGTACAAGAAGAATTATCACCAAGAGGATTTATAACTAAAAATCAAACTATCATAGGAAGTTCAGACATTGATTCAATAGTTGAAAAATGTATAGAAGAAATATTAACTAAAATTCAGGAACATGAAGGACGAGGATCAGGGTGGAGTCTTATAAGTATTGAAGGATTAAATATAAGAGTTCATAAACATGGATATGGACTAATGGGATCTAGTTATATTCGTTTACCAAAAATAATTGAGGATACAAGATCATGTGTTAATGTGAAAAATCAAGATAACGAATGTTTTAGATATGCGATGACATGTAAATTTGTACCAAATCATTGTAATGAACCAAACCAGCACTATGAAAATCAAAGATATAGATATAACTTTCAAGGAATTAGTTATCCTGTATCACTAAAAGATATATCAAAATTTGAGAAGAAAAATCCTGGCACATCTATTAATGTTTTTGGATTAGATAGTTCAAATAAAGTTTATCCTTTACGTATTGCTAAAGAAGAACTAGCAGATCATACAGATTTACTACTACTAACACAAGGAGATGTATCTCATTATGTGTATATAAAGAAATTTGACTCTCTTGTTAATAAACAACTTTCAAAAAATCGAAACAAAAAGCTGATCTGCAAAAGATGTTTTAATTTCCAACGAGAAGGAAGACAAGGAATGGAATGGTTACAAGAGCACAAAAGATTATGTAACAATAATTATGAAGCAAAAATTATTTTACCTTCAGAAAGCAGAGCATTTGTTACATTTCAAAAAGTTCATCATCAATATCGTATCCCTATAGTTGTATATGCTGATTTTGAATCAACACTAATTCCTATAGAAGATGAAAATTGTGAAGCTAGAAAAAGTGTCAAATATCAAATGCATAAACCAAATAGTTTTTGTTTAATGGTTAAATCAACATTATCAGAAGAACATTTAAACCAATATGGATTAACTTCAGAACCTCTAGTATATCGTGGTGAAAATGTGGAAACAATATTTCTTGACCATTTATATTTAATAGCTGAAAATGTACAAAGATTATATACAAATATCATACCAATGAAACCGATGGAGGAAGAAGAGGAAATTCAACATGAAAATGCAACTCATTGTTTCTTATGTAAAAATGAATTTACCATTGACAATTATAAAGTTAAAGATCATGACCACCTTACAGGTTATTACAGGGGTGCTGCTTGTAATAAATGTAATTTGAGCTATCGTTTACCACTATTTATTCCTGTGGTTCTGCATAACCTCAGTGGGTATGATGCTCATTTTATAATACCTGAATTAGGAAGAGACGATGGTTCGATAGATGTGTTGGCTGAAACTTCAGAAAAATTTATAAGTTTCTCTAAAACAGTTGGAAATGTCAAATTAAGATTCTTAGACTCCTACCAATTTATGCCGTCGAGTTTGTCTAAACTTTCTGAAAATTTAAGGAAACAAGATTTTATTGAAACAAAGAAGATTGTAAGTAACGACAAACTGGATCTCGTACTTCGGAAAGGTGTTTTCCCATATGATTATATAGACAGTTTAGAAAAGTTTAATGAAACATCACTTCCGCCAAAAGAAGAATTTAAAAGTAAACTATACGACATGGACATATCTCAAGAGGATTATGATCATGCATGTAAAGTATGGAATAAATTAGGATTTACAACATTGGGAGAATATTCAGATTTTTATGTTAAATTAGATGTAACTTTATTATGTGATATAATGGAAGAATTTAGAAATACGTGTTTTGCAGCATATGGATTGGACCCTCTTCATTCATACACTTCACCTGGACTAGCATGGCAAGCCATGTTGAAAGAAACAAATTGTAAATTACAACTTCTTACTGATATAGATATGGTTTTAATGTTAGAATCAGGAGTTCGAGGGGGATTGACACAAAGTGTAACCAGACATGTTAAGGCTAATAATAAGTATCTGCCCGATTATGATGCATCAAAACCAACAACATTTCTAGGTTATTTCGATGCAAATAACTTATACGGATGGGCAATGTCAAATCCCCTTCCATATGATAATTTTAAATGGATAGATCCAGAATCAATTGGAAACATAATGGATATACCAAAGCATGGTGAAACTGGTTACATTTTTGACGTCGATTTTGAATATCCTGAACATCTTCATGATCATCATTACGATTTACCACTTCTTCCAAAGACTGAAATTTCCCCTACTGGAAGATGGCCAAAATTATTAATGACTTTAAACAATAAGTCTAGGTATGTTGGACATTATTGGATGATACAACAGGCTTTAGACTTGGGATTAAAAATTACAAAAATTAATCGAATACTACAATTCTCTCAATCTTGTTGGCTGAAACCGTACATCGACAACAACACAAGAAGAAGAGCTGCTGCTACATCAAGTTTTCAAAAAGATTTCTTCAAACTGATGAACAATGCAATATTTGGCAAGACTTTAGAAAACAAAAGGAAACATAAGAATATCAAATTAGTAACTGATCCAGTAAAATTACAGAAACTAGTGCAACAACCAAACTTTGGTTCATCCGTAATTATAAATGAAAATCTTGTCGTCATTTCTATGAACAAAAAATCAGTTCTATTGGATCGTCCTTTATATCTTGGAATGTCAATATTGGATATTTCTAAAACACACATGTACGAGTTTCATTATAAGAAGATGGTTAATTATTATGGAAGAGATAACATTGGTATTGCATATATGGATACGGATGCACTTATTTACTGGATTAAAACAAATGACATGTATGAGGATTTACGGACCTTTGTATATAAAGATGATTTTGATTTTTCCGATTATCCTAAGGACCATCCAAATTACGACTATGACAAAAACAAAAAAGTATTGGGAAAATTTAAAGATGAAACAAATGGTGTGCCGATGATGGAAATTGTAGCATTAATGTCTAAACTGTATTCATTTCAACTGTACATAAATGAAAGGAACGAATATCAAGTCACAAAAAAAGCTAAAGGAATAAAGACATCTTTCCTAAAGAAGAACGTACAGTTTCAACATTATAAAAGATGTTTGTTTGAAAATGTTGAAACAACTGCAACATTTAACACTATTAGAAGTTATAACCACCAACTTTTTAGTGTCAAACAAACAAAGTGGGCATTAAGCTACAAAGACGACAAGCGACATATTTTAGAAGATAAAATTAATACTCTACCATTTGGCCACTATTCCTTAAACCCTATCGACCAGTAAACCTATTCTTCGTCCTTTACCTTCTTCCTTTTTCCTTTCCGTAAAAAAGAGGGAACATGGCAAGCCCAATGCCATGTTCCCTCTTTTTTACACTAATATAAAATGACCTTGACCCATATTTCAACTATATATAAGAGAATAAACCATTGTATGGATCAGTATTTCTACAAACGGTGTACAAGCAACACTTTAAGATGGAAAGTGTAAAGGATAAGATTGTAAATGAACTACATAAACCAGCAAGAAGAAGATTTCCAAGAAGAAGTACAATCATTAAAGGAATGAATGATCTTTACCAAGCTGATCTCATTGAAATGATACCACACAGTAAAGTAAACAAAGGATTTAAATATATTTTAACAATTATAGACTGTTTTACTAAAATAGCTGATGCTTTACCGTTGAAGGACAAGACTGGTAAAAGTGTTACCAAAGCTATGGAAACAACAATACAAAGAAATAAATTTAAAATTAAACATTTACAAACGGATGATGGAAAAGAATATTTTAATAAAGATTTTGGAGCTTTGATGAAAAATATAAAATAAATCATTATTCTACAAATTCTGAAGTTAAAGCAATAATTGAAAGATTCAATAGAACATTAAAAGGAGCAATGTATAAACAATTTTCAAAACGAGGATCATATGTGTGGTATGACATATTACCACAACTTATAAAAGAATATAACAACAAATATCATCGTACCATCGGAATGAAACCTATCCAAGTAAACAGTGCTAATGCCAAAATTGTATTACAACGCATCAAAAATAATACAACACCAAAAATAGAAAAGTTACAACCAAAAAAGTTTAAGGTTAATGATAAAGTTCGTATAAGCAAATACAAAGGTGTATTTAGTAAAAGATATCTGCCAAACTGGACTAATGAAGTATTTACAATTTATAAAGTGCAACCAACTATACCTGAAACTTACATTTTAAAGGATAATAAGGGTGAATTACTTCAAGGTGGATTCTATGGACATGAGTTGTTAAAATCAACAGTTGGTGATGTATATCTTGTTGAAAAAATTTTACAAAGGAAAAAGGATATGGTTAAAGTTAGGTGGTTAGGATTTGATAAAAGTGAAGACTCTTGGATTCCTTCAAAAGACTTGGTATAGTTATTTAATAGCTCATTATGTGTTTAACCTTTAAACAAGATGGAGATTGTACAACAAAAAGATCAATTTAATATTAATAATATTGATGAATTGACGGTTGACAATAATAAGTTAAATCATAGTAAACATGGTGAATTATTACCAAATACGATAAGATGTTTAATAACTGGTCCTTCAAATTGTGGAAAAACTAATGTTGTCTTTAACCTTATAACTAATCCTAAAGGTTTACGCTTCAACAATATATATATTTTTTCAAAATCATTGCAACAACCAAAATATCAATTATTAGATAAAATACTTGCAAATGTACCTGAAGTGAATTTCTACAAGTTTAATGCTAGTGAAACAATCATGCAACCAAATGAAGCAAAACCATTTTCCATTTTTATATTTGACGATGTTTCTTGTGAAAATCACGATACTATAAGAAACTATTTTGCTATGGGAAGACATCATAATATTGATAGCATTTATATTGGTCAAACATACAGTAAAATTCCAAAACAGCTTATAAGAGACAATGCAAATATGTTGATCATCTTTAAGCAAGATGAGACAAATTTAAAGCATATATATAATGATCATGTTAATGCGGATATGCCATTTGACAAATTTAAAGAAATGTGTGGTAAAGCATGGAATGAAAAATATGGATTTCTTGTTATTATGAAAGAAGAAGATATTAAAAATGGTAGATATCGTATAGGGTTGGATAAATTTGTATTTATGCGTTGAACTACCGATGCTACATCTAGTTACACGTTGAACTTCACAGTGTAAACATGGTGAATCAAGAAAAACTATTAAAAGAAATAAAATCACTCAGTGATTCTATTAGGATAAAGAATCGTGCATTAAGGATGGGTTTAAGTGAAAGAGAAGAATTTTTAGAGAATACATTTAAACCTATCACGGAAACTTTAAAAAAAATATCAGAAACTATTGGTAAACCTCGTTATGAAGGATATGTTTTACTACCGGTTTCTAAACAAGAAGTACAAGCATTAAAAAAAGAAGATGATGATGATTCATATACAAGTGCTAGTGAGCAAGAAGAAACAAAAGAAGAAGAATCAATTGTTGAAAAGGAAGAACAGCCAATACCTGAAGCAGAACAATCTATTCCAAATTTAACTCAATTGAGTAGTGATATATTACAACATGGACCTCTTGGACGAAAATATATAATGAAAATGCTACATGACATGAAATCAAATCCAAATTTAAGTAAATCACATGTATATGGAGCAAGAATCGATGGAAATGAATTGAAAATTGGTAACTCTAAGCTTGAAGTAACTCAAGACGATTATATCATTATTGGTGATCATAGATATAAAGGAACAAAAGGATTATATGAATTAATTTTAAAAAATATACCAATAAAATATTCGGCAAAAGATTTAAATACTTTTAAAGAAATTTTACAAAATACTAACGCTCATAAAAGAAACTACTCAAAGGATGCAATGATTAATCGTTCACGTGCAACAAAATATAATATTGTTATAAAAAAATTGTTTCCCCCACGAAAATTACCAACATTACGTACCACACCGGCTGTGAGACAACCATTAAAAAGAAAATCTTTATCACTTATGGATTTATCACTTCTTGAACAACATGGTAAAAAGAGTAAAGGAGATACTTCAACATCTGGTAAAGGATTAATGAAAAATCTATACAATACAAATGTTATCTACTACAACGACATCAATAAATTAGTTGACAGAATGAGACTATTGCATGAAGCTATGGAAGCCGGTCATACTGGTTTAAATAATGAATGGGTGGCTCTAGTTGATGAACTTAAAAATCGCGGCATAGTTGTATAATTGTCCGCGAATATAAAGAAGTTGCAAGTGTAAGATTTATCAGTTCTAACATGAGCGTCGACAAGTTCGGACGCTACTCCGCATTAGGAGTGCAAGTTGGAGAAGACAGAAAAAGAAGCGGATTACCGCAAACACCTGGAGGTGACTATAACATAAATAATAAACGACTAAAATTAGTTAAAGATCCAGAAGAAGATACCGATGGAGCAAATTTAAAGACAGTAAAAGAAGCTACTTCAACATCATTGAAATTACATAAGAATACTTACGATGTTAAATCACATAGATTAATTAATGTTGGTAAACCAACTGAAGATTCTGATGCAATTACTAAAGAATACTTATTATCTGAACTTTCAAATACTTTAAAATTGCAATGGGGTAACAACTTAAAAGATGGACAAACATATGATGCTGGAAATTATAGAATAACCAATGTGGGAAATCCCAAAAATAATAAGGATTCAGTTAATAAAGAATATTTACATTCTATAATACCGGAAAAAACTGAACATGGATTTTCTTTTTATAAATTTATTATAAATGACATTGGATACCCAAAGGAAGACGGTGATGCTGTAAACCTAAAATACATCAAGGACAACTGTATTTTACAAGATGTTAATGGAATCGATTGTCATGGTAAAACATTGACAAATGTAAAGTTTGGTTCTCAACCAAAAGATGCTGTTACTATGGAACAATTATCTAAAGAATTAAAAAAGGAAACATCCAATTTTGTAAAACATGAAGATGCCGTGTTAAAGCGGGGAGATAAATTTATACATGGAAATGAAAAGTTTAATTTAATGCAAGGAAATAATGATGAATGGGATGCAGGACATAAAACAATAACAAATGGAAGATTTGGTATAAAAGATACAGATGTACCTCTAATGGTGCAAACATTAATTGCGAGTGGTGGTACATTAGGTACATACAATGGTCGTAATAGAAGAATAAAAGATATTTATCCTGGTTATGAAGAAAATGATTGTGTTACAATGAAACAAACAATAACTTGGGATAAACACTTTGGGACCCAATATGATGCAAAGATGAAGAAAATAATTAATATTTTACCAGGTGAAGATTCAAATGATGCTGCTACTATTGGACAAGTCATAAAAACATCAAAAAGTGATTCAACAGCTTACACATGTAATGATAAACGTATTATGCAATTACATGATCCTCAACATCCAAAAGATGCTGTAAATTTAGATTGTTTAATAAGAATAGTGGGCAATTTACTTATTGATACCCATAATCATATAGCTAGTACAACGAGTCATGTGATAATTCAACCCGATGAACGGGAAGCTTGGATTAAAAATAGAATTATAAATCAATATATAATTAATTTGAATAACTAAGTATTTAAATATAAAAAATTATACATAACTTATTCATTTATGTAATGTATCTTGTGGAGTAAACACACCAGTTTATATAAGACTACATAATGAAGGCCGTATCACTCAGTCATCATCAAGACAGCAACAAGAGAGGACGTGGTATAACTTCAACTGCGTTATCCCTGCTTAGACGGATTCCTATTGGTGCTGTTGTAAATCGAGCAATAGACGCTTTACCATACGAATTACATATTCCTGGAGGTTATCAATATTGTGGACCTGGAACTAAGTTGGCAAAACGTTTAGCAAGAGGAGATCCTGGAATTAATAAATTAGATCAAGCTTGCAAACAACACGATATAGCATATTCAAAGTTTAAAGATTCAACAAATAGATCAATAGCAGATAAAATTCTAGCAGAAAAAGCTTGGCAAAGAGTAAAATCAAGTAACGCAAGTATTGCAGAAAAAGCAGCGGCTTGGGCAGTAACAACAGCCATGAAGACAAAAGCTAAGTTTGGTGGTGGAAGACGACGTCGCAGAGGAAGACCTGCAAAAAGAAGAGCTCCCAAAAAAGGTGGAAATATTAGAAAGAGACGTCGTAGAACTCGTAAAGCAAAAGTAAAAAAGGCTTCTGTTTGGTCAATGGTAAAAAACGGAGCAGGTTTATACCTAAGACCGTACCGTGTGTACTAAATAAAAAAAATCAATTGATAATTCCAAATAAAGCCTTAACAAATCATCAGTTAAATGATTATGTAAAATGTTTGAAAATACCATTCTTTCGAGGAGTTTTTATGAAAAATGCATTACCAACTAAAATATGGAAAAATGAAACTGGAATAGTAAATTTGGATTCCACCTATGGTCCAGGCACTCATTGGGTATGCTATAAAAAGCTCGGACAAACCGTTTACTACTTTGACAGTTTTGGCAATCTACCACCGCCTAAAGAACTTCAACATTATTTTCAAAACTCCAAAAACATTTTTTACAATTACAAAAGAGAACAACCTAACAATACTGAAATATGTGGACATTTATGTTTGGAGTTTCTAGCGAAAAGTGTCAGTCACCTTTAAGATGTCATCGTATACAGTGTCACTGAGTGGAAATTCATCCACATTAAAAAGTACTCTATTCCCAGCATTGCGTTTATCCAAGGAAAGATTATGGGAAGCGGCATTACTTGATTTGACTACCTACAATTCAATTCCTAATGTTACAGAAGGAAAAAACAATTTACTACATTATTATGAAACTAAGGATGCTGCAGGAAAATACTCAGAATTGAAAATAATTACATTTCCTACTGGAGCTTATGAAATTGATGATATAAACCAATTATTGCAGAAAAAACTCGGAGAAGATAATATCACAATCAAAGGAAATAATAATACTTTAAAAGCAGAAATAACTTCAAAATATTATATAGATGTCGGAATGAAAAACTCTATTGGCAGTTTACTTGGATTTACAGATACAAAAAAGAAAATCTTAACTCCTGGAACTACTCATTCAGGTAATACAACTGTTACAATATTAAAAGTAAATAGTATTGATGTAACATGTAATATTATACATGGATCATATAGAGAAGGAGTAAATCAGCATATCTTACATACATTTTATCCAACAGTTGCTCCAGGTTTTAAAATTGTTGAGAAGCCACAAAACTTGATATACCTACCGTTAAACACCAGTTTCATTTCAGACATCGTACTGAACATATTGGATCAAGACGGTCATAGTGTTGACTTTAGAGGAGAAACAATTACTATACGAATACACATCAGAGCGGCGACATAAAAATCAACATGGGATTATCATTTAAACCACAACGGAAGAGTCGGGAGCTCAGTAGCTCCTCGACATTGGAAGAGTTAACATCAGACAACATTCGTTTTCTACAAAAGATTGGATTGAAACTTAACAACGATGGATATCCTGGATATATCTCAAGGACCGACATTCGACGAAACACTATGGGAGAAGGAATATCACACACACAACCCTTACACTTCATCAAAATTAAACAATAATGATGAAATAAGAATTCCCATTCAACAACAAGATATTTACACATTACCATGTGAAAGTTATTTGTACATCGAAGGAAGGGTATTAAAATTGGATGGAAAAACTGCTTCAACAGTTCCTTTTATAAATAACCCAATGGCATATCTTTTTGATGAAATAAGATATGAGATATCAGGGGTGACAGTTGATTCAACAAAAAAGGTTGGTATAACAACTACATTAAAAGGATTAACATCATTAACACCACATGAGAAGAATTCAATAGTCACCGCCGGATGGGTTGCTCCCGATAAAGACACTATAACACCTGCTTCCAACGGTCATTTTGATTTTCATGTACCTTTACGATTGCTTTTAGGATTTGCTGAAGATTACAAAAGGGTTATAATAAATGTTAAACAAGAATTAGTATTACTCAGATCTTCAACTAATAAGGACTTAATACTTGCAGACCCTGCAACTACGGAAGATAAACTGGAATGGCAACTACAATTGGATAAAGTTGTTTGGAGAGTACCTCATGTAAGATTGGCTGATGAACATAGAATCGTATTGTTAAGAAAGTTAAAATCTGACCGTGACATTGTAATGCCATTCCGAAGTTGGGAATTTCATGAATACCCTACATTACCTCAAACAGAACGGCAAACATGGACCGTCAAAACATCAACTTACTTGGAACGTGCAAGGTACATAATACTCGGTTTTTTAAACTAAGCGAAAAGATGTTATTACTGCAAATGCTGGTCAATTTGATCACTGTAAAATAAAGAATTGTAAAGTTTTCTTAAACTCTCAATTCTTTCCATATGACAATTTAAATGTCATGTTTAGCAAAAAACGTTTTTCCATTTTATATGATATGTATGCAAGATTTCAATCATCATATTATGGAAAGACTAATACACCACTATTATCACCTGATCAGTATTATTCCAAAGCTCCAATAATTGTAATCGATTGTTCAAAACAAAATGAATCAGTAAAATCATCAAGTGTGGATATAAAAATTGAAATGGAATTTGAAGAACCAGTAGCGGATGGAACTTCGGCATACTGTCTAATTCTACATGATAAAATAGTTACTTACACACCACTGACCGGAATAGTGAAAAATGTACTTTAAAATATTAGTACAACTACTGCAAAATATTGAGGTTAGAATTATCTTCCTCAATTTTTAAGGTTAGAATTTTGTTTATAAAACACAAGTTGAAAATAAACAATTATGTAATTGTATAAATTTCAAGAATTTTACAAAAAATATAAAAGCAGGAAATTAACTAGTAGAAACTTCATTCTATCTTCAACCGTCGTATGGGAAACATCGTTCGCAAGATGAATTCTACTAACGGAGAAGAAAATACACCTCTAATGGATGAAAATAGTTCTGATATAGAAAAGCAAGTTGAACAAGAAATGGATGAATTCCTCAAGTTTAACAAACATAAGAAGAAAGAAGAAGAAGGAGAAGATGAAAAAGAAGTAAAAAGAAAAAAGGTTGAAGTTAACATTACAACAAATATTTTAACAGAAGTATTTCTTCGAATTTTCTACCCTATTTCTTCATGCATGACAAAAAGTATATCTGTTGGAATTGTAAAATCATTGGATTATTCACCAATTGTTATGTTAAATCAAGGAAGTAAAATGGTTATCTTTACTGAAACTTCTTGGGATTCTCTAATGAAACATTTACATCTTTTGGAATGTTATTTAACTAACAACACATTTGGAAAAAGAACAAGATTAAGTTTATTAGAATCAAATATTGAAGTTGATATAATCAAACATCGTGGGGGACAAGTTGTTCGCTTCAAAGATTTAACTAGACATGATGTAAAATTACATTTCACTAAAGAAGAATTTTACACTTTAAGTTGTACTACCGGTCCTGTCACTAGATACTTAAAACAACTAGTATTTTCAAGTACAATAATTAAAGATTATCTAATCGATACATTGGACAGACAACCATTCATTCCAATTTTATATGGTCCTGTGGATACTTCAATTTTTAATCGAATACCTCAAGAAGTGGATATGTGGAGACAATTAAACAACTATCACACCAATTTTAATATAAACGAAGAAGCGCAAGAAATAAAAGAAGAACAATCGTGTTTGTAATAACAGTCAGTTGTGGATGAGACTTCATCATGAACAAACGGGTTTCGTTTTCTACTGCATCACAGTAAATGGAAGTTAAAAGAGGTATAATTGAATTTCAAGCTTTTCGAGGGAATGATGGAAATTTCATTATTAAAGAATTAGTAATTTTGGATATGAACACATCTGTAATTTATCATTACTTGTTCAAACCTCCATTTCCATTCAATAAACTAACAACTAAAGCGAAAGTTACAAACAAATGGTTAAACAAACATTTTCATAACTTAAAATGGGATGAAGGTTTTATTCATTATAACATGATGCCGCATATTATGAATCATTATTGTAAAGAGTTTAAAACTATCTACACAAGAGGATTTGAAAAAGCAAATTGGATACAATCATTTACAAGCAATGAAGTGATAAATGCAATAATAGATAGAGATTTCCAATGCTACTTTAATGAACTTTGTATTTCATCAAAAAGTTTTAAACATCGAAGGTCACAGTGTGCTTTGAAGAATGCCTACCGCTTGAATAATTTCCTTCAACAAAGTGGTGGGGGTAGCATCAGTGGTGGGGGTAGTGTCAGTGGTGGGGGTAGTCTCGATAATAAAAGTGAGAGCGCTACCATGACACAGCATGAGTATTACTCGAACCTCCGAAGAGACAACATCTCCAACGGATATTCTTATTAACAAGAAGATTAGCATCAGCAAAAACATTAAGATGGCATCAAACAACTTACTTCAAAATTTAGTTGAACAATTCAACGCTCATTCAAAATCAACAATCCTACCTACAAAGAAATGTTCCGAGCTGAAAGAAGAAAAACACTACATCATTCATACAATAAAGAAGATGGAAACTTCAGTAGGTGATGCTATAAATTGCACATTAAGCGAGGCACCTTATACAATTGGTGATGAAGCAAAATTTCAAATCTTCCTACCAAAGCGCTTCGTACAACTACTACAAAATGAAGATCTTCGTATAATTCAACCCGGCGCACTCTATTTGGTATCACATGGACCAAGTGGAAACAACTCTACTGAACTTACAATTCATGTAACACCTACTACTGATTAGTTTGTACATAAGATTGTAAATATTTCTTTGTATTTGTTTCTTAATAAATATGATATAAACCTAAAAAAAAAAAAATAAAAAAAGCAACATATTGTAATGTGTTTGTACATTACAATATGTTGCTTTTTTTAAAAATTCCATGGGATGACCTTGACCCAATTTTGTGTGATAATAAAAGTGAAAATCAACTTGTTAAATTCATCAGTCTACGACTACCTTTCGTACCGTACACATCTCACTCTCTATCACTAAATACAAAACTTCAACATGTCCCTAAAGGTTAAGTGTGCATCTTATGATACCAACACCATAACTACTTTTGAACAACTTGAAGATTTAACTAACGAAATGCGAGTTTTACTTACCGGTGGTTATCACTTAACTGTTGATGTTAGTGCTACTAATACAAGGATGTTCACTAAAACAAAATATTGCGATGATGAAATATTTTTTTCTACACAACCTACAACTTCTTCATCGCCAGCTGGTCAACATAACGTCAAGTTCCAGAAGTATTACCAATGTTGAATAACTTTTAATAAATAAAATTACAACTAAGGAATCACGTGATCAATATCAAGTTCATAAAAAGGATGTAACAGTTTGATAAATAATCATTCGCTTCTCAGCTCTCGCCACAACAAGATCTATTCTACAAAATGTTATACAGAATGATGATTGAACTTGATGGGAAAATCTATGGAAAGGATTATAACACTGTTGAACAAATGACTCAAGATTTAGATGTATTAACTAAAGAAGGATATCAAGCTAAATTAATTTTAAAATTTCCTGAAGTACATCCACTATCAACAGAAGAACTTATTGCTATGGCTAAGGCGGAGAGAGAAAAAAAGTCTGAAGAAAACAAACAGAAACAAACTTCCTAAATTTCAATAATCCTTACACTTGTAAGGTATAATTTTTTAAAACTCCATTTGAATGACCTTGAAATTACCCCTACCACTTTTCATAGTACATAAAACTCGCTATTCATCACTATACAATCTTATTCTTTCACTAGACTCCGCAGCGTCAACATGGAAGAGCAAAAATACAAGTACAAACCTCGTTACTGTTGTGAACAACAGTGTACAGATTTAGGACCAATGATGGTGGATGGGTTAGCTTGTACTAAATGTGAATTCTTCGGATCTTGTTATTGCAAATGTAAAACAAAACAACTACCGCCACCGGAATTGCGAACTTTCAAATTTTACAAATCAAGATATTTTCATACATGTTGTCCTCAAAGATGTTTCAAATTTCACCCTCTAGATCTTGCTCATTGTCAACGCACCAAGTCTCATCAAGATGATTTTTGTACACATATGATAAAAAGATGTAAATACAGATCAGATTGGTATTCCGATCCTGTAGAACCATCAAATGTATAATTTCAGTTTTACACTCTTTTTTAAAACTTCAATTGGATGACCTTGAGATTTCCCCCACCATTAGTTCTAATTTTTATATAATATTAAATCATTCCACTTCCAACACTCTAACTAACAACATGGAAGGAAAATTTATCAAGTTTGAACATATAATAACTGACAGGGAGGAGATGGAAGAATTGTTTCAAAATTTACTTTCTGTCATTGACGAATATCCTATAAGATGGTTCAGAATTGTAGTTCAATATTTAAATCCTGGTGAATTGTTTTCTTCATCGAGTGAAGAGGATGAAACAACTACTTCGGTTCAAATAATTGAATTAAAAGACGAAGAAGAAGAAGAACTAAACGTTTTATTCAATCATAAGCTCAAGGTCCCCTATATAGAAGCCCCCTCCCTAGAAAGCCCCCCTCCCTAAACACCTGCTCAAGGTCGCCATTATATAAGCCCCCCTTCCCTAGGCGCTAATCCTCATTCGATTGCCAACTCTCTAACGATGAACACCTCTCCATTGGCACGAATGAATTCTAGTTTTGAAATAAACTCAAAAGATGATTTACAAGAAATATTTAATGCTTTAAATGAAATTATAGATAAATTTAACTCTATTACAATGAATTTGGAAATAACTTACGCTTGTCCTATTTGTGATAAGGTTGAAAGTTCTGATGAAGACAGTTTACTAAATCTTACTCCTCTTACCCCTCTACAGTCGGACACAACTTCTAAGGCAAATGATGAGCAGCATCTTTCCCCCACCACTTCTATGTAACAACGCTCTTTCCCCCCTACCACTTCTTTATTTAACCGACATTTCCCTCTTTTAACTCTCATTCCATCCTCGCCTCTTCAACTGTCAACATCGCTTCTTTCAAAATTAAAAAAAAAAAAACACAAACATGATGGATATGATGGATGAAGTTCCATTTGTAACAAGGATGGAAGAGGATAAATTGAAATTGGAAATCAAACGATTAGAAATGGAACGGGAAAACCAACTCGAGATGTTACGTTTGTTCAAACTTTTTAAATACATCATCTGGGGACTCTGCGTTTACCTTCTCATCGTCGTCGGTGTTTGTGTTTACAACTCTGTAGTTCATAACAAAACTTCAACTTGTTTAAACACTGCTGTCACACATTGATTGTATGTTTTTCACAAATAAAATTCACAAACCTAATTCTATACCTATCCCGCTATCGCCAGAGTTAGTTCCACTCTCCGAACTATTACTCCGGTGGTAGCGGGATAGGGTTTTTTAAAACTTACTCTGGATGACCTTGACATACTTTCCATAACCCAATTGTCAAGTTGAATTTCAAATTTCAAATAACATCTCCTCCCCCACCGGAAGCTATATGGCATGGCATATGGCGGCAGCGACTGATTTGGCAGCTGGCCGATGGAAGCTGGCCGGCAGCGGCTGGCAATTGGCACGACTTCCGTTTTGAAAGTAACCAAACCCCACTACTCAATAACAAACAAACACTGAAACATCTTAATTATTACAGGAACCTGAAAAACATGTGTTCAGCTCACTAACAAAAATTGAACTCTAAGAGCAAAAGCGTGGATGGCCCAAAATGCAGTCTCAAAAGGAGAACAAAATTGATTGCTTTGCTTGAAACAATGAAACAAAATTTACAGAACACTGGTTCTGGCCTAAAACAATATTTTTCAGAAGACTGTTCATTTTTGCAACGTGGTCGTCTGACCGAATCCAATTGCATCGAACATATTTCTGAATTAAACTGGAAAATTCTCGTGACTCACCCAAAATGATGCGTTGGGAGGTTTAAATCACCGCATTACAGCACAAAAATCACTGGTAGAAAAGGTCTAAATGGATAAAATTTCTTTTGAGAGACAGTGCGACAAAATAGTACGTCTTGCGGTTACGTTCACCAACGGCACCTATGATCTTTTTCAGGACGTTGCGTTACAGCTGGTGAAAAGAAGAAAAACAACACCGAATATTCCAGAATGACAGCATACAGAAAACACTAACCAGAAAAAAAACAACACTATAACAAATGAGACGTGACATCACACATGGTGGGCAAAACGTCACGGCTCAACCTCCCCCTCCAAAAAGGGAACCACCCGGCAAAACAAAAGGCAAACAACCTCTCCCCAAAACTAGAAGAACACTCACACCAGGAACGCTCAGGACAGTCAGAAAGCGGGGGCGTCAAGCTTTCCCAAAACCAGGGGACTACTCACCCAAAGTTTTGTGCAGGCCTGCAAAAAGAGAAACAGGGAAAAACCAGAACAGAGTGAAGGGGACAGAAAGGTGATCAGGCTTCCTGGCCCTGCACACTTCCCGCACAGACTTCCGAGCTTCTTAAGAATTTCCGCGATAAGGCTTAAGATGACTAATGTGCACCTTCCGCAAAACCTTTCCGGTCTGGGGATCTCCCAGCCGGGCCGTCACAGGAGTGAGGAACTCCAAGATGCGGTGGGGACCTGTCCACCTGTAACACAGCTTGGCGGCTCTCTTGTCAACAGCCGAACTGGCTGGATGAGCCTTGCAGAAAACCAGATCCCCCACCTGGAAGGGGTTGTCAACTCTACCTCGGTTGTATTTCCTCCTCACAAGTTCTCTAGCCCTAATGAGATTACGCCTGGCCGCTTGCCAAGTTTCCTTGACATCGGGCGTACCAGGCGGTGGCAGAAGGTCGCCAATCCTCCAAACATTTGCCAAGGGGTTGTTTGGTTTGAAGCCAAACATCAACTCGAAAGGAACCGCCTTGTGACTCTCATGGGTAGCAGTGTTGAAAGCGAATTGGATCCAAGGGAGCTCTTGATCCCAGGTTGTCTGTCTTTCAGCATGGAAAGCGATGAGAGCGGAACGAAGATTTCGGTTGCACCTCTCAGCATGAGAAGGCTGTGGGTAGTAAGGGGATGTGGTCACATGGCGGATACCGTGCCCAAAGCACATTCTTTTGAAAAGATGCGAAACAAATTGGGTACCGTTATCGGAAACTATGGTGGCGGGAATCCCAAAGTGTTGGAACAGTTGGGTTCGAAGTACCTGAACGGTGAGCTGTGCAGTGGCATTCCTTAAGGGAAAAAGCCAGCAGAACTTGGAGAAGGCATCCACACAAACAAGCAGGAAATTGTTTCCCGACTTGCTACGTGGGAGAGGCCCAACATAGTCGATGAAAACCTTCTCCAGAGGTCTCTCCGCCACCTCAGATGACAACAACCCTAACTTGGCATTCTGAGCGGGCTTACTGAGCGAGCACGTTTGGCAAGAACGCACCCGCCCCGCAATGTCCCGGTCCATACCCTTCCAGATGAACAGTTCCCTAATCTTGGAGATGGTCTTGTGGATCCCTAAATGCCCACCCACAGGGGAAGAATGAAAATACTCAAAGACCATCGGAATAAGAAGACTTGGCAGCACAATTTTAGGTTTACCCTGTTGCCGAGCTCGACAGCAGAGGGCACCCTGGGACAGAAAATAAGGGGGGTGGGTTCCCCCATTCTGGAGCTCACCAATGATTTTAGCCAGCTCAGGATCGTTTAACTGGTGGGGAATGATATCCGAAAAGGCCAGAGGAAATTCCAGAAGCACGGCACATTCCGTCTTCTCCGGATCAGAAAGATGGTCGTCGAGGGAATGATACATCCTAGAAAGTGTGTCTGTAATGACATTCTGAGTGCCTCGTACATGTTGGACGGTAAACTTAAGGGACGAAATTTGCACCACCCAACGACCAATTTTCCCGAGCTGGCGAGGGTGCGCGAGAAGCCATGAGAGTGCCTGGTTGTCGGTCTCCAGCAAAAATTCCTTATGTTCAAGGAACCTTCGGAACTTGTTTACACCAAAGACAACAGCCAGACACTCCAGCTCGTATACAGAAGAACTTTTCTTCTCGCAAGATGTCAAAGTTCGAGAGGCGAAAGCGATAGGCTGCCTAACACCATCTACTTCTTGGGACAACACGGCCGCAATGGCTTGTGAGGAGGCATCCGTCTGCAAAATGAACCTACGACTGAAATCCGGCATCGCCAACACAGGAGGTTGCATCACCGCCTCCTTCAAGAGCTCAAAGGACGTCCGCTGCGCTTCACCCCACTCAAACTTGGCGCCTTTCTTCCTGAGCGCATTCAAAGGTGCGGCCAACTCCGCAACATTGGGGATGAAGCGTCGATAGAAATTCACCATGCCAACAAACCTAGCAATGCCTTTGGCGTCCTTGGGCGGAGGAAACTCCCGGATGGCTTGAGTCCTAGCGGGATCTATGCGGACGCCCTTGGAGGAGACCAGATGGCCCAAGAAAGAAATTTCGGCTTGAGCGAAACTAACTTTGTCCGGGTTCACGGTAAGGCCAGCCCTACGCAAACGAGTCATAACTTCCTCCAGATGAACAAGGTGGTCCTCAAAACTCTCACTGTAAACAAGAAGGTCGTCCAAGTAATTGAACACAAACTTGAACTTCACATCGTGAAAAATGGAATCAAGAAGTCGGGTGAGGGTTTGAGCTCCCACAGCTAAGCCCATGGGGACTCGTGTGAACTGATACAAGTTCCACGGAACACAGAAGGCAGTGAGAGGTCGGGACTCCACCTTCAATGGAATTTGGTGATAAGCCTGATTGAGATCAAAAACAGAGAAATACTTGGCCTTACCGAACCAGTCGAAAGCCGAATGCAGGTCGGGGAGAGGGACGGAGTCGATTTCAATCTTGGCGTTGAGCTTGCGATAATCAACAACCATACGAGACTTTCCATTTGGTTTCGGGACAAGAAATGCTGGACTGGCATAGCTGGAATTGGAAGGTTCGATGACCCCATTTTTGAGCAGGTCATCAATGATGCCTCTGAGAGATTCCATTTTGGGTGGAGCTAACTTGTACGGATGAGAACGTACAGGACGAGTGTCCGTGAGACGAATTTCATATTCCAGCAAATTGGTAGCCCCCAACCTTGGCGTAAGCACCTCAGGGAAAAGTTTGCAAAGATCCCTGATAGCCTCAGCCTCCGTCGGAGCTAGATGCCCTAGAGGATCGGTCTTGGTACCATTCTCTGTCTCAGGCTCTACAGCAGCAGCGGCACTCAAGACCTCATCAGCAAAAGGAATGGACACTCGTCTGGAAAACCGAAAGTAACACTGACCTCGACCTAAATCCAAAATTAGGCCAGTGTGTTTGATGAAATCCGCTCCCAGGATGATTGGAAAGCAAAGGTCCTTAGCCACAAGAAAGCTCCACACCCAGGAAAAATGCTCAATCTTTATTTTGATTTGAGCTTCGCAATTGATGACAAGAGGTGATTTAGAAGCAGTCCAGCATATAGAAGAGTTTGGCTCAGTCTGCCTGATGAAACCTCCAGAAAATAATTCTTCATAAAACGCAAGGGAGATTAGACAACGGGCGGCTCCAGAATCCACAAGGGCCTTCTGCACCGTGTCTCCAGCTAAGATATTCAGGCGAGGGCAGACTGAGCGTGCCGCTTTGACCCCCATCGAGGCAACCCCACGCATCCCCCGCAACAGAGGTTCCTTCTCAACAAAATCAGATCTAACTACCTCTTTGAACCCCTTTTGCAGCATTCCACTTGAAGTCTTAGAAAAAATCTTAACATCATCTTTTACTTTATTCCCCGAGGACTCCCGTGACAAGAACCCCCGGGTCCTCACAAGTTTTTTGGAAGGTTAGCATTCCTTCTTCCTTGTTGACAGTCACGTCTGACGTGACCAATACCACCGCATCCCCAACAGGTAGGAACACGCCTCTGCTGCTCATTGGTGGGAGACACGTGGGATACCCCGACAGAAGCCGCCGCGACACCGGGTCCTCTCCGGGGAAGATGCCCCAGGGACTGGGCCCTTTGAGAATCAGCGGCCTGGACAGTGCGTGAAAGGATGGACAACCTATCCAGGTCCGCGAAGGAAGATGGTCTTGGAGCGAAAACCAGCCGGGATCTCTCCCCAGCATTGAGACCCACGAGAATGATGTCCACCAGCTGAGTCTCGGTAAGGTCCAACCGCAACACTCGCCACACACACACTCCACCAAATTGAAGAACCACGCACACACACATACATACACTCACACACACCAAACTAACACAACTCCTCCGAGACTACACTTCAGAACCAACCACGCTCTGCTACCATCTGAACCGCACCCCCGCGGAAGCGCACCCGACCTTTGGAAACGTGCTTGCCCAAGGCGCTCCACGGGAGGGGCTCACCAACGCTCTCAGGAGTTCAGAACAAAAAAAAAACAAACTCGTGGAACCAGAAATTTAATTTAACCTCCATAAATCAACAACAAAATTAACAACAGCAAAAACAGTGGAAATCGGGAACATCCAAGGTCCACAGTGATAAATCTGATAACAAAAGATTTTTACCAGAAGTCAATGTCACCAAGGTTGGCCAACCAGAATATCGATATTCAAAATTCAAAAACAACGGTATTTAAAAATTTCCCCTTTCTGAAACTTTAACTTTAAAATTGGTATTGATAAATTAAATAAATAAATAAATAACAACAAATAAAATTCAATAAATAAACATAACAATTACAAACACAAAATACACAAAAGAATTGGCGTGCCGAATTTTGAGGTTGACAAAAATTAATTCCACCCGGAGACCTGTGGCACAGGGCGGGCTCCTAATGGGATACTAACCTAACATAGAGACTACAAATAAATAAATAAATACTGTCACACATAAATAACAAAATATCACAGTTCATTGGTGGAGTGGCATATCACAGTAGTGCGTTTATGGCGTCATGGCACTGGAAAGAAGAGCGTCGGCCTGCAGCTCCGGCAAGTGGGGACCAAGGCCAAGTATGTCCCCTAGGTGGGCAGGCGGACGGACCAGGCCGGAACCATCATCTGCATGGCATTGTCGGTGGGACCAAGTCCCCAGCTGGACCCTGGTAAACCCCAAAATTTGCCAATATTTTTCCATTGAAGACACATTCAGTAGGCAATTAGTGTCAACAGTGCAAAAGGTAAAATTGCCACAAAAAATATCCACTGTTCCAGTTTGGACAATTTGCCACTACTAACCACAAATACTGACTTTTCAGTTTTAATCATTTTACAAATTTTCTTGAAAATTGTGACAGAAAAACATTTTAAATGTGACAGACAGTTTTACTTTGACTAGAGAAATTACAGCAAAAGAAATGAGATAGGCTATAGGCCTACTCAGAAAATCTCTAAACAGGGGGGTGTGAGTACAGCAAAATACTTGAGACATGAAAAACAGTTAAACTACATCTTAATATTAATTCTACAACTAAATTGAACAGGTTGAAAACATTTGACTAGGTTTAAAGCATAAAATAATTCCATTTTTAACATCACAACAAAATTTCAGTTTTGGCGGACATTGCCAGTAGTGGAAAAAGGGGGCTGCTGGCTCACTTCAAGGTCACCTGAGGGATGACGTCATCGAGGTCAATGACCTCACCGATGACGTCATCGATGACGTCATCGATGATGCAATCGATGACGTCATCACTAATGACGTCATTTCGATGACGTCACACCCATGACGTCACAGAAATGACGTGCTGATGACATCATCACCCCTTACGTCATCAAAACGACGTCACCGACGCCACTAAGGTCAAGGTAACGCAGAAACTTAAAATTTTTTGGCACTTTTGCCGTTTCTCGCACTACGCTCCGAGTTTCAGTCAGAGTCCCCGTGACCTCGACCACTTGGAGCGAATTTTCGACGAGAAACGGCAAAAGTGCCAAGTTAAACCCGAGTTTCTGACATGACTCTGCCTAAATGGGCAATCGGTAATCCCTCAGGTGACCTTGAACTAGCACAACACCCCCAATTTCATATTACTGTGACCTCAAAAACTTAACAACGGAGCGCCGACACCGATGCGCACCCCACGACAGCCACCGAGTGACTGACTGTCAGGCTCTGTGTATGCTAGGTATATTGGCTTGAGAGACTAAGACTCTAAACTGTCAGGAATGGGAGTAACTAACTGAATTTTGCAAGGAAAAGTCATTTCATCCAATATTTTAAACAAATCCTCATCAGTAAAACTGACATTAGTCTGTTTTGTATAAAACTTAGGGTGTCCGCGCAACAGTTTGCGCCACTTAGCTAAAGTTGAAACTCTCTTAACTTTCAGTGGTGGACAGTGAGCAACTAATAAAGTCTTAACACGGCTAAGTTTCTTACCTAAAGCGTCCCGCGACATGGCTTCCCCTCACAAAAGTCCGCACAATACTGAGAGACTGCTTGTAGCGCATGAGTCAAGGGAAAAGAGGTGGGGGAAACAGCAGGAGTGGGGGAAGGTCACAGTGGCGGGGGAAGGTGAGGTGGTACGCTGGAGTTTCGCATCACTTCACCATGAGCTGTCCTACAGTCAACACACTGTTCTCTTGGCCCGAGTTGGCACTAGAAGAAACATTTCTGTACAGCTTAGGCTGTGAGAGCCGAGGAAGCAAAGTCAAAGTAGAAATTGTGTTAAACTCCAAGATGAAGAGTCTCCTAAATAAACTAATTGTATCCTTGCAATCTCCTATAACTTTAGAGAAATACCACTTTATTAAGCGACACCTTATACTTTGGCAAAACGAAGCAGAAATGGAAAAGATTACAGTAAAATTAATTTAACTTAAAACTTGGACTGGACACTCATGGCGATACCACGTGGCGTGCAAACGCCACCCTAAACATTACAAGTTAGGTTATTGAGCACCTCTGGTATGATAACCGATGTGCTAGAGTTAAAGTGTGATGACCTTGAGTCAAAACACTGAAACACTACAAGTCGATATCGTCCCAGAGTCAAAGTGTAGTGACCTACATTCAGAACTTGTAAAATTACTTACATATAGAGAGCTAGAGAACAGCGAGACGCACCGCATGGAAGCCGGAGACATACTGGCGAAGCGGTGTTGTGCAGCCTAGGGACCCAGTTGTGGTGGGGGTATAGCCAACACTTAGAGTACAAGTGTTGTGGGTGACCTTGACCCACTTAACTTAGTCAACCCCCCCCCCCCACCCCCACCCCCACCCCCACCCCCACCCCCACCCCCACTCCCCCCCCCCCACCCCCACCCCCACCCCCACCCCCACCCCCACCCCCACCCCCACCCCCACCCCCTTCCCCCACCCCCACCCCCACCCCCACCCCCACCCCCCCCCCACCCCCACCCCCACCCCCACCCCCACCCCCACCCCCTTCCCCCACCCCCACCCCCACCCCCACCCCCCCCCCACCCCCCCCCCCGACCCCCCCCCCACCCCCACCCCCACCCCCCCCCCCCACCCCCACCCCCACCCCCCCCCCCCGAGAACTTTTTTTTTCGAAAAAATTTTTGACCTTGACCAAAAAGTTTTTTGCTCCGGACGAGAAGTGCCCCCCCCCCCACCCCCACCCCCCCCCCCCCACCCCCACCCCCACCCCCACCCCCACCCCCACCCCCACCCCCACCCCCACCCCCACCCCCACCCCCTCCCCCACCCCTGATATCCTGGGCGTGGCTGCCCCGGTGGGGATATAAGGGGGCCCAGCCAGAGCCGGCTCGCAGTCCGCTCCCGCGCGTTGAACGTGAACGACCGGGACGGACCGCCATAGGCATCACTAAACATTGAATGGCGCCTTCAGTGTTTAGCGAAGTCTACTCTAACTTTAAGACTTGTATTAGTTGTAAGATATTGCGCTTGCGTTTGGGTATTGCGAATTGTTCTATATTAGAGTGTTTTACTTGTACCCTATGTCTCCTGTGTGTGTGTGTGTGTCTTTTATCCTTTGTGTCTTGTTTGTCATATGTGTTTAATGTGTATGTGCTTGTTCCAGCATTGACTACGTTGAGCTCAATTGTGTGTTGTAAGTGTGTTATATTTTTCTAAAGTGTATACGCTTGTTGTAGCATTTCCCCCTTGAGCTTTTGCAATGCTCAAAGTAAATCGTAAAGACAGGGAACGGGAGTAGGCCCCCCGTGTAAAGTTACTTTTGTATAATTGTTAGGCTCCTCTCATGCATGCTTCAATGCGGCTGAGAACTCTCATGCATGCTTCAATGCGGCTGAGAAATAGGAGTTGGTCCGTTTGTACGCCTATATGGGGGTAATGAGCCGATGGCCTCTGCACTCGGACCGAGGACGTAAGCCACTAGGGTGTCCTCAGTTAGTTTCCCTTCCGGAAACTCAAAATTATGTAAATGAAACTTTGTTAGCTATTTGTGTTTTTTAGTCCCCAAGGCCCCCGAACATTCGTGGTTCGCCATGGATGTACGGGGGCCGAAATTTTTTAATGTCCGTGTGGCCTTGACCTACAAAGACTTGTAAAAATTCAATGCATTGTAAATTAAAAAATATTAAAGATAGGTTACGGGAGTAGGCCCCCGTGTAAAGCCTATTTTAATTATCGGTAGGCTCCTGCCAGGCATGCAAAAGGTTGCGGATGGCATCTGGGAGCATGTCCGTTTGTACGCTGGCATGCAAAAGGTTGCGGCGGCCTCTGCACTCGGACGAGGAGGTAAGCCACTAGGGTGTCCTCAGTTTGTTTCCTTCTGGAAACTCAAAATTACGTAAATGAATCTTTGTTAGCTACTGAAAGACAATGCAGTAAATGTTTACAAGTCTTGCGTGGCGAAGGGTACACGACATTGGATGTTGCCTTGTTGTCATAGTTGGGTCTCTTCGGAGGCTACAGCGATGACAACCCAAGTGCCCCAGGTGGGGCTTAATTTTTTTAAAGTTTTTTCGTGACCTTGACCTAAATACAGTAATGACCCCCCCCCCCCCCCCCCGAACTTTTTTGAGAAAAAATTTTGACCTTGACCAAAGAGTTTTTTGCTCCGGACGAGAAGTGCCCAAACAAAAAAAAATTTGTACAAAGTAGTGGATTTAGACCAAAGATCATTGGTTTATCAAACCTGTTGAAGAATAAATTGAAAATGGGTGTTTAAAAGCCAAATCTACTACATGATTGATAAACTGGATGTATATGACGTCACCTTCCCCCACCCTTAAACCTCGGGTATAAAGGGACCCAGTTGAGCGCGCTGCTCATTATTGCGTGGACATTCACCGAGTGCACACTCATAGCCAAACTGTAAAAATGGCTCTTTGCGATATTTGTGGTGAGTTTTTTCAAGACGAAGACATCTTTGTTTTACACCGAGAATTGTATCATGAAGAGGACAGAAAAGAAGAGATTGTTGTAAGTGAAGAAGACTTGGAGGCGTTTGATCGGTTATTGGAAAACTACCAGAAGCAGATGGACGACTGCGATAGCTATCTACAGTTACACCGAGAATTGCATCGTGAAGAGGACAGAAAAGAAGAGATTGTAGTAAGTGAAGAAGACTTGGATGCGATTGATCGGTTTTTGGAAAAACCCCAGAAGCAGGAGGACTGGGCTAGCTATTTACAGTTAATGCAAAGAAGAAGACCAAGTGTTATTCAATTTGCCGGAGCTGGACCATCTACAGCTGGAGGATTTATTGAAAAGGAAATGGAAGAAAAAAAAGTGGAAGATGTAAAACAACTGCGTACCCAAGAAGAGGATATGGAAGAAGAGGATACAGAAGAAGTGGAAGATATAAGACAACTGCGCACCACAGCCTTGCCAGGACCAGTTGTAACTCATTTCAAAATTAATAATGTGCAATTGGAATTGGAAAACTTTATAACCCAAGCTAAAAATTTAGTTGTAAAAACATTGATGGAAGAATTGGCAAGATTGAACTTTATTAAATTTGGATTGGTGTTGGAGGCTATGTTTACTAATACCGATGGTGAAAACTCACCAAGAGCATTCATTGCTAAAAACCGAACCCTTACAACCACATCTGATATCAATGAAATTCTAGAAGAATGTTTGAATGAACTGCTAATGAAACTCCAAGAACATGAAGGAAGAGGATCTGGCTGGACGCTATCATCGATCGAAGGTATGGATGTGAGGGTTCACAAGCATGGATATGGTATGAGGGGTAGCAGCTTTATCCCTCTACCAAAGAAAATTAAAGACACCAACTCTTGCAGAAATGTTACAAACGGGGATAATGAATGTTTTAAGTATGCGATGCTAACTAAGTATGTAAAACATAATCCTTGTAGAGTTGGTAGGGAATATTATGAAAACGAACACCGCTACAACTTCCGAGGAATGTCGTATCCTGTGAGTCTTAATCAAATTGCAAAATTTGAGAAACAAAATCCAGGTGTTTCTGTTAACGTGTTCGGCTTAGATGATTCGAACAATGTGTATCCACTACGAGTTGGAAAAGTGAAGCAAAGAAACCATACTGATTTATTATTGATAACTAAAGGTGAAATTTCACATTATGTGTGGATAAAAGATTTTGAAGCTTTGGTTGCACGACAATTAACCAAAAAGAAGATTAGAGTGACAGTGTGTAAGAGATGCTTTTGTTTTACAAATAAAGATTTAAAACATGGAGGATCGGACTGGTTGAAGGAACACCAAAGACTTTGTAATGACAACTATGAAGTGAAGATTAGTCTGCCGCCGCCATCTCGAGCGTTCATCAAATTCAACAAAACAGTTCACCAATATCGGATTCCAGTAGCTGTCTACGCAGATTTCGAATCCACGTTAGTACCACAGGAGCTTCCGGATGGTGAGGTGACTAGAAGAACCAAATATCAATTGCATCAACCTAACAGTTTTTGCTTATTGGTGAAATCAACTTTGCCTGAAGAACAGTTGCAAGACTATGGTTTAACATCCACTCCGATACTCTACCGTGGGGAAGAAGCCGCTAAGCATTTCGTAGACCAGTTGTATGACATTGCTGAAAAGGTGCAACGCTTATACGCTAATGTTTTACCTATGGAACCTTTGAATCAAAATCAACAAGAAGAATACAATTTGGCAACAAGATGTTATTTATGCAAGAAGAGCTTCAGTGAAGAAAATCAAAAAGTAAGAGATCACGATCACCTGACAGGGTTATACAGAGGAGCTGCTTGTAATTCATGCAATATAAATTACAAACTGCCAAACTTTATCCCTGTCGTGATACACAATCTTAGCGGCTATGACTCCCACTTCATTATCCCAGAGTTAGGACGGGATGATGGAAGAATCGAAGTATTAGCTGAAACATTGGAGAAGTACATCAGTTTCTCAAAAACAGTAGGTAAAATTAAACTTCGCTTCGTAGACTCTTATAGATTTATGTCAACTAGTTTAGCCAAATTGTCTGAGAACCTAAGAAGAGAAGATCTAAAAGAAACCAGCAAAATTGTACATGAAGATAAATTGGACTTAGTAATGCGTAAAGGAGTGTTCCCCTATGATTACATAACTTCTGCAGAAAAATTTGAAGAAACCAGTCTGCCACCGATTGAAGCCTTCAATAGCAAGTTAAATGAAAGTGCAATCACCGTTGAAGACTACAATCATGCTTGTAATGTTTGGAACCAACTAAACATTCAAACCTTAGGGGAATATTCCGACTTTTACATAAAATTGGACGTAACTCTGCTGTGCGATGTGATGGAAGAATTTCGAAACACCTGCTTCTCCGCCTATGGACTGGACCCTCTACACTCGTACACATCTCCAGGATTAGCATGGCAAGCTATGCTAAAGTCAACCAACTGTCGATTGGAACTTCTAACAGATATTGATATGGTGCTCATGATAGAATCTGGTGTACGGGGCGGTTTGACACAAGCTGTAACACGTCATGTCAAAGCTAACAACAAGTACATCCCAGGCTTCGACGAGAGACAACCATCGGTCTACCTTGGCTACTTTGACGCAAACAACCTTTATGGTTGGGCAATGTCAAATCCGCTTCCCTACGCTGACTTCAAATGGATCGACCCGGCCACCATCGGTGACATCTCACAGATTCCAAAGAATGGTCCAAAAGGCTATATTTTGGACTGTGATTTCGAATATCCGGAGCACCTTCATGACCATCACTACGACTTGCCTCTCCTAGCCAAGACTGAAGTTTCACCGACAGGAAGATGGCCAAAATTGATGATGACGTTGGAGAATAAAGATCGGTATGTGGCTCACTACTGGGTAGTTCAACAAGCTCTTGAATTGGGTCTACGTGTAGTGAGAATTCATAGAGCAATTGAATTCACCCAGTCTTGTTGGTTGAAACCATATATT
Organism: Neoaliturus tenellus; assembly: GCA_030545055.2. Lineage (NCBI taxonomy): Eukaryota > Metazoa > Arthropoda > Insecta > Hemiptera > Cicadellidae > Neoaliturus > Neoaliturus tenellus. The sequence goes on along the minus strand of CM061533.1, from coordinate 12,323,076 downwards.
GATTCCAACACTACAAGAAGAGCTGCAGCGACAACGGCATTTGAAAAGGACTTCTATAAATTAATGAACAACGCCATCTTTGGGAAGACCTTGGAGAACAAAAGAAAACACAAAAATGTAAAATTAGTGAGTGATCCTAGGAAATTGGAAAAATTAGTGCAAAAACCAAATTTCGGAACATCCATGATTATAAACGAAAATCTAGTCGCTGTCAGTATGAAGAAAACAACAATAGTCATGGACCGTCCGTTATACATAGGTATGTCGATTTTGGACATAAGTAAAACCCTGATGTATGATTTCCATTATAATAAAATGGTTAAACACTACGGAAGGGAAAACATTGGAGTCGCATACATGGATACGGACGCGTTTATCTACTGGATAAAGACTTTGGACATGTATGAAGACCTAAGGAGTTTCCCATACAAAGACGATTTTGACTTCTCTGACTATCCGAAGAACCATCCAAATTACAATGAAAAGAATAAAAAAGTAATCGGAAAATTTAAAGATGAAGCAAATGGAATGCCTTTAGAAGAAATAGTGGCACTGATGGCAAAATTGTATTCATTTAAAATGTACAACGAGAACAACACACCGACAGTCAAGAAAGCAAAAGGAGTTAAAACATCGTACTTGAAGAAACATGTGACGTTTGACCATTACAAGACCTGCTTGTTTGAAGATTCTACAATGTCTGCAACGTTCAACACTATCAGAAGCTTTAAACATGAGGTCTACAGTGTCACTGAAGTTAAAAGAGCACTATCAGCTCGAGATGATAAAAGGCATATTATGCCGGATAAAATTCACACTCTTCCTTTTGGCCACTACTCTCTAAACCCTATCGACTAGTAACCTATTCTTCGTCCTTCTACAACTTAGACCTTATTCCTTTCTCCTTCCGTAAAAAATGGGGAACACGGCAAGTCAAACGCCGTGTTCCCCATTTTTTTACACAAGTTTGTATGACCTTGACCTATATAAATGATGTGAATATTTAAGACAACATTCATTGTGATTATACATGTGATACATGAAACATTCAAACCTGCAATATGAAGAACTTGAAGCAAGAAATTGTCAACGAACTTCATAAACCTGCAAGAAGAAAGTTTCCAAGAAGAAATACAGTGATAAAAGGAATAAATGATTTATATCAAGCGGATTTAATCGAAATGATTCCTTATAGTAAACAAAATAGAGGATTTAAATACATATTGACTATTATTAATTGTTTTTCAAAAATGGCAGATGCTTTACCACTAAAAGATAAAAGTGGCAAAAGTGTTACAAAAGCAATGGAAACAGCTATACAAAGAGACAAACATACTATAAAACATTTACAAACTGATGATGGAAAAGAATATTTTAATAAGGAATTTGCAAATTTAATGAAAAAACACAACATTAACCATTACTCAACCAATTCAGAGGTAAAAGCATCAATAATTGAAAGATTCAACAGAACTTTAAAAGGTGCGATGTATAAGATGTTTTCTAACAGAGGATCGCACGTATGGATTGATATGTTACCAAAACTTATAAGCGATTACAATAACAAGTTTCATAGAACTATCGGTATGAAACCAAGCCAGGTGACTAATAAAAATGAAAAACTTGTATTAAAACGTATAAAACTGAATACTAAACCAAGAGTTGAAAAACTAAAGCCTAAAAGGTTTAATGTTGGTGATAAAGTGCGAATAAGCAAATACAAAGGTGTATTCAGTAAAAGATATCTTCCAAACTGGACAAATGAGGTATTTACCGTATTTAAGGTGCAACCTACAGTACCAGAAACTTACATTTTAAAAGATAATAAAGGACAATTGCTTGAAGGAGGTTTTTATGGACATGAAATGTTAAAATCAACAGTAGGTGATGTATATCTAGTAGAAAAGGTGTTGCAACGCAAAAAAGATAAGGTTAAAGTACGATGGTTAGGATTTAATAAAACGGAAGATTCTTGGATACCTAAAAAGGATCTAATATAATGATAGAGCATCATTTTGGGTTGAACCATTACAAAGGATGGAGATAATACCGCAAAAAGACAATTTTACTATTAATAATATAGATGAACTCACAGTGGATGGTTCTCAATTCAATACTGGGAAACACGGTGTTTTGTTACCAAACACGGTGCGTTGTCTGGTTACCGGTCCTTCCAATTGTGGAAAAACAAATGTAGTATTCAATTTGATTACAAACCCTAAAGGCTTACGTTTTAATAATTTACATGTATTTTCAAAGTCACTACAACAACCAAAATATCAGTTATTGGAACAAATACTCAATAATGTGCCTGAAGTTAAATATTTTAAATTCAACGCGAGCGAGAGTGTCATGCAACCGCAAGAGGCTAAACCATTCTCAGTATTCATATTTGACGACGTATCTTGTGAAAATCAAAATACAATAAGAAATTACTTCGCCATGGGTCGACATAACAACATAGATAGCATTTATATTGGTCAAACTTACAGCAAAATACCGAAACAGCTCATTAGAGACAATGCAAACATGTTAATTGTATTTAAACAGGATGAAACCAACCTAAAACACATATATTATGACCATGTAAGTGCGGATATGCCATTTGAACGATTTAAAGAGTTGTGTGGAAAGGCTTGGGCTGAAAAATATGGGTTTTTAACAATTATGAAGGAACAACCGCTAAACAATGGTCGATACAGGATAGGATTTGATAAATTTATACTAATACACTGATCATGATGTAAAACATTCATTGTTGTACAACACGTCTTGCTACAAACATGGTTAACCAAGAAAAGTTAATAAAGGAAATAAAATCACTTAGTGATTCTATTCGAGATAAAAACAGAGCATTAAAATTAGGTATTAGCGAAAGGGAGAAATTTCTTGAATCTACTTTTAAACCTATTACTGAACCCTTGAAACAATTAAACAAAAAATTTGCTAAACCCGTTTTGGAAGGAGATGCAATTGCACCTATTACAAAGTTTGAAAGAGAAAATGTAAAATCAGAAGATTTTAGTGATGAAGACCTGGAATCCTCTACATATAGTGGTTTTACCGGCGGAGAACCTGAAAGAGAGCTAGAATCACCAGACTATAGTGGTATAAGAGAATTATATGAAGTAAAAGCTAAAAGAGGACATGAAGATGTATCAACTGCTAGTGAAGAGGAAAAAGAAGAAGAAGCAAGGGAAGGTCCGTCAAACATAAGCTTGTTGGGTGAAAACATTCATAACAAAGGACCTTTAGGAAGGAAATACATGATAAAAATGTTAGCTGGAATAAATCCTAATAAAAACTACCATAGTTATGGAGTAAGATTAACAGAAGAAGGTTTAATGGTTGGTAATAGCCCGGTAAACATTGATGAAAATGATAATATTATTGTTGGTAATCAAAGATATAAGGGCACAAGAGGATTATTTGAATTATTATTTGAAAAAAAGCCTTTAGAATTGTTAGTTAAAGAAGAAGACATGGAAGCATATAAACAGATTTTGGAACACACCAATGCATACAGGAGAAAATATTTAGCTGACCAACCAGTTTTTAGATCTAGGTCTTTAAAATATAGAGTATTTGTATCCAAGTTAATACCAACAACGAGAAGACAACCAATGCCGATAATGCCAAGAAAACCTGTAAAACGAAGGTTTGTGTCATCCACTTTGGATATAAGTGCTCCAGAACCAAGAAAAAGAAACAAATCTGTTACAGGTACAGGTTTAATGAAGAAACTATATAACACAAATGTGATTTATTACAATAATATCAATAAATTGGTGGATAGAATGAAACTAATACATGAAGCTAAAGAAGCGGGTCATACTGGATTGGAAAACGAATGGGTGGCTTTAGTGGATGAACTCCGAAACCGTGGGGTAATCTCATAAAAAATGCGTTACTCACTAGATTACTATTCAGTTGCACCATGAGTGTCGACAAGTTCGGACGTTACTCCTCGGATGGGTTATATTACGCAAATAATTTAAAAAGAGGAGCTGGTTTACCACAAACACCTGATGGGGATTATGATATAACTAATAAAAGGTTAAAAAACATAAAAGATCCCACAGATGAAAACGATGCAATAAATTTAAAAGTATTAAAAGAAAAGATATCACCAACATTAAGACTACAGAAAAACACATATGACGCAGGTAATCATAGAATTGTCAATGTTGGTAAGCCAAATCAAAACGCTGATGCAATAAACAAAGGTTATTTATCATCAGAATTAAAAAATACGTTAAAATTCAATGGAAAAACGTATACTGCTGAAAATAAACGTATATCCAACGTAGATGACCCTAAAGATGCAAAAGACAGCGTAAATAGACGCTATTTACATTCATTAATACCTGAAAAGACAAAAGATGGTTTTTCTTTTTATAAATTTGTTATTAACGATATAGGTTATCCGAAAAATGAAAATGATGCTGTAAATTTAAAATATATAAAAGATCATTGTATTACACGTGATGTAGGAGTTATTGATTGTCTAGGTAATTGTTTAGCGAATGTTAAAGATGGTTCGGCACCATCAGATGGTGCAACAGTGGGTCAAATGAAGGAAACTTTAAAGCAAGAAACATCTGGATTTGTAAAACAGGATCAAGTAGTATCACGGTCGGGTGATGTGTTTGTACAAGGAAATGAAAAGTTTATTTTACTTGAACAAAAAAATAATGTTTGGGATTGCAAAGACATGAAATTATCAAATGCGCATTTAGCTACAGATGCTCATGATGTTCCGATTTTATCACAAGTTTTACATACTAATCCAAACAATTATCATAGAAGTTGGTTGGGTACAAATAGAAGAATAATTGACATATTTCCAGGTATCGATGATTACGATTGTGTTGTAGTAAAACAATCTTTAATATTAGACAAACCAAAAGGTAGTACTTTCAATGCGAAAAATAAGAAAATAGGTAATTTGGCACAAGGAACAGATCCAAAGGATGCTGCAACTGTAGGACAAACATTACAATATGATAGTGCAAATCAAGAGTTTATTTATAATACCAAAAGATTTAAATTAATGGATGTAAATGATTATCAAAATATATTAATTGCAGATCCAAATTCATTTAGCGGATTTAGAAAATTGTCTGGTGAGGAATTTATTCATAAAAATCATGTATTTAGAAATGAAGCAGACAGATCATTAATTAGTGCAGATTTAAAATATTTTAAATGTCCCGGGAATGATGCAAATGTAACTGATGAAGACTAAGAATTTGTATAAAAACTGATATGGGTTAGAAATCGGGACTAATATTATAAAAATGGGTTACACTCTAGAATGTTATTCAGTTGCACCATGAGTGTTGACAAGTTCGGACGGTATTCATCGGATGGATTATATTACTTTAATACTTTAAAAAGAGGTGTTGGATTACCACAAACACCTGATGGAGATTATGATATTAGTAATAAACGGTTAAAAAACATTAATGATCCCACAGATGAAAATGATGCAATAAATTTAAAAGTATTAAAAAAAGAGATAGTACCAACACTGAAATTAGATAAAAACACATATAACGCGGGTAATCATAGAATTTCCAACGTTGGTAAGCCAAATCAAAACGCTGATGCAATAAACAGAGGTTATTTATCATCGGAATTAAAGAATACGTTAAAATTTAATGGAAAAACGTATAATGCTGAAAATCGGCGTATATCCAACGTAGCAGACCCTGTAGATGAAAAAGACAGCATAAATAGACGCTATTTACATTCTATAATACCTGAAAAGACAAAAGATGGGTTTTCTTTTTATAAATTTGTTATTAACGATATAGGTTATCCAAAAAATGAAAATGATGCTGTAAATTTAAAATACATCAAAGATCATTGTATTACACGTGATGTAGGAGTTATTGACTGTCTTGGTAATTGTTTAGCGAATGTAAAAGATGGTTTTGCACCATCAGATGGTGCAACGGTGGGTCAAATGAAGGAAACTTTAAAACAAGAAACCTCCGGTTTTGTGAAACAAAACCAAGTAGTAACACGTCAAGGAGATGTATTTGTACAAGGAAATAAAAAGTTTACTTTACTTGAAGAAAACAATTATGTTTGGGATGGTAAAGGAAAGTTATTGACAAATTTAGGTATTGGTGAAAAGCCTGGTGATGCTGTTACTTATGAACAGATAATACAATTAGAGCCAACTGGAAAAAAATGGTGGAATTGTGATAACAAACGATTAACAAATGTTGCAGACCCTGATTATGCCGATAACGCTGTAACTGTTAATTTTCTTGTTAAAGTAATAGGTAATTTATTATTTGATATGCATAATTATATTGTAGCAGGACAACATAAACCTATTGACGAAAAAATGAGAAATACATGGATTAAACAAGAAATTCTTTATAAATATTTTTTTAATCATAACACACAAAAGTTTAGATCATCAGATTGGGGTACTTTTGATATTTAACTAAATAACACCATATATTACATCATTTATGTGCAACCTGTCATAGAGGTAACACATGGGTTACGCTTTTCAAATATAAAAGACAATCATGGCGTTTCATTACACCAGTCCATATCGAGACACTATACGGAAAGGAGGCAGTATCACGTCCACAGCGGTTTCTCTGTTAAGTAAAGCTTTAAATCGTATTCCAGTAGGATCTATCGTAAACAGAGCAATAGACGCTTTACCATACGAATTTCACATACCGGGAGGTTATCAGTATTGCGGACCAGGAACTAAATTAAAAAAACGACTGGAAAGAGGTGATCCAGGCATAAATAAGTTAGATCAGGCTTGTAAAGAACACGATATCGCATATTCCACGTTTACCGATTCAAAAAATAGGTCAATCGCTGATAAAAAGCTAGCGAATATAGCTTGGCAACGAGTAAAGTCTAGTGACGCTAGTATTGCGGAAAAAGCAGCAGCTTTAGCGGTAACAGCAGGTATGAAGGCTAAAACAGCGGTAGGAGGTGGAAAAAGGAGGGGTAAGAATAAAAAAGGATCAACCAAGAGAAAACATGGTGGTAATATTAGACTAAAAAGACGTTCTCCGAGGAAAAATAATAAAAAACCGACAATATGGTCAATGGTAAAAAACGGGGCTGGTCTATACCTAAGACCGTATCGTGCATATTAAATAAAAGAAATCAATTGGTTATACCACATAAAGCGTTGACTAATGTTGAATTATTTAAATATATTTCCTGTTTAAAAATACCATTTTTCCGCGGAGTATTTATGAAAGACAGTTTACCAAAGAAAATATGGAAAAATGAGACTGGAATCGTAAATTTGGATAATACTGAAGGGTCCGGCACCCATTGGGTGTGTTATAAGAAACTAAATAGTAATGTATATTATTTTGATAGTTTTGGAAATTTGCCACCACCTAAAGAACTTGAACATTACTTTAAATCTGCTAAAAACATATATTACAACTATAAAAGAGAACAACCTGATAATACTTCAATATGCGGCCATTTATGTTTGGAATTCCTAGCTAAAAGTATCAGTCACTATTGAGATGTCTTCCTATACGGTATCATTAACAGGAAAATCGTCCACTTTACGAAGTATCCTTTTTCCAGCGTTACGCTTGCAAAAAGGAAGATTTTGGGAGGCAGCACTGTTGGATTTTACAACTTACAACTCTATTCCCAATGTTACGGAAGGTAAAAATAACTTATTGCATTATTATAAAGGAAAAGATGCCAGTGGTAAGTTAACAGACTTAGAAGAGTGCAGTTTACCCACAGGTTCTTATGAAATTGATCATATTAATGAATTTTTGCAAAATAAAATGGGAAAAGACAATATATCGCTAAAAGGTAATAATAATACAATGAAAGCTGAGCTTACTTCAAAATATTATATAGATTTCACTAAGCCAAACTCAATTGGTGATTTATTAGGATTTCCCAAAGATGGAGCAATTTTAGAACCAAATAAAACACATTCCGGTAAACAAACTGTAACAATATTAAAAGTCAATAGTATAGACATAACTTGTAACATTATACAAGGAGCTTACAGAGATGGAGCAAATACTCATATAATACATACTTTTTACCCCAGTGTACCACCTGGATTTAAAATTGTTGAAAAGCCGCAAAACCTGGTATATCTACCTTTGAACACCACTTTCATTTCAGACATCGTGTTGAACGTATTGGATCAAGACGGTAACTTGATAGATTTCCGAGAAGAGCCTATTACGGTTAGATTACATTTAAAATCAACACTTTAATACAAAATCATGGGTTTAACATTTAAAAGCGAACAACCTACGGGAATCCGCATTAGTAGCTCTTCAGCTGTGGAGGAGTTAACACGCGAGAACATTCGTTTCTTAGAGAGAATTGGATTAAAAGTAACCGATAATGGATATACTGGATATAGCTCAGGGTCCAACATTCGACGAAACCCTATGGGAAAAAGAATATCACACCCACAACCCTTACACTTCATCAAAATTAAACAATAACGATGAAATTCGTATTCCCATACAAAATCAAGACATTTACACGCTACCATGTGAAAGTTACTTGTATATTGAAGGAAAAGTTACTAAAAAGGACGGTACTACTACTGGTACAACAGTTCCATTTATAAATAATCCCATGGCTTTCCTGTTTGATGAAATTAGATATGAAATATCAGGTGTAACAGTTGATTCTACTAAAAAAGTAGGTATTGCAACAACTTTAAAGGGATTAACATCTATATCACCTAATGAAACCAATTTAATACAACCTGCAGGATGGGTTTTACCTGCAAAAGACACAATCACTCCAGATACAAATGGAAATTTTGATTTTCATATTCCGTTACGTTTGTTGCTTGGTTTTGCTGAAGATTATAGGAAAATAATATTAAACGTTAAACAAGAATTAGTTTTGTTGAGATCTTCAAACGATAAAGATATTATTAAAGCTCCAGACGGTACAACAGATGCAACTTTAGAATGGAAATTAACATTAGACAAAATTGTATGGAGAGTTCCACATGTAAAATTAGCTGACGAGCATAGAATGCTACTATTAAGAAAGTTAAAGGCTGATCGTGATATTGTAATTCCTTTTAGAAGTTGGGAATTTCATGAACATCCCAGCTTGCCAACTACGGATCGACACACTTGGACAGTTAAAACATCTAATTATGTGGAACGAGCCAGGTATATTATATTTGGTTTACAAACAGGCAGAAGAGACACCATCACCAAACATGCAGGCCAATTTGATCATTGCAACTTGAAAAATATTAAAGTTTATTTAAATTCACAATTTTTTCCATACGATAATTTAAATGTGTCATTCGCTAATAAAAAGTACAGCATATTGTACGATATGTATGCAAGATTCCAAAGTTCATATTATGGTAAAACGAATGCACCTTTACTATCACCAGAAAAATACTTAGATGGTTACCCTATAGTTGTAATCGATTGTTCTAAACAAAATGAATCGGTAAAATCATCAAGTGTAGATATAAAAATAGAAATGGAATTCAACGCGCCTATATCGGCTAATACAACTGCATACTGTTTAATTCTACATGATAAAATCGTAACATACACACCTTTAACTGGAATTGTTAAAAATGTATTGTAAAAGACCGGTTTTCCTACATTCCAATGCATTCCGCGAGTATAAAAGCAGAGCGTTCAGCTCGCTCCTTATCAGTTTGTTGCCTGTTGTTGTATGGGTAGCATCTTATTCAATATGGCTTCTCCTAGTGGTACACAAGAAAATGTAGTAGATATTGAGAAGGAGATATCCGACTTTTTAGATCTTCAAGGTCAACCGGAGGGAGATGAACACAACGCTTGCGGACAACTCCACGCCAGTAATAATGTTGAGGAAAAAGGTAAAAGAAGAAAGAATGCACACAAGAGGAAAAGGGATATTGAAGATAATATTTCTCCTAACATATTAAGTGAGGTATTCTTGCGAATATTTTACCCAATCTCTTCCAGTTTGGACAAAAGTGTTTTAATAGGTGTTATGAAATCTACAGATTATTCCCCTACTGTAATTTTAACTCATGGACCCAAAATGATTTTGTTTACGGACACTGCTTGGGAATCGTTTATGAAACACTTGCATCTGCTAGAATGCTATTTAAGTAGTAACATGTTTGGAAGAAAGACAAGAGTAGGCCTTTTGGATTCAAATGTAGAAATCGATATTGTTAAACATCGTGGTGATCATCAGTTGCGGTTTAGAGACACAACAAGACATGATAACAAGATTCAACTTAATCGAGAAGAGTTTTTTATTCTAACTTGTGCAACTGAACCAATAACGAGATACTTGAGACAACTGGTGTTTTCAAGTTCAATTATTAAAGATTATCTGGAAGACACTTTGGACAAACAACCGGACGCACCTATATTGTACGGACCTGTAGATACTTCTATATTCAATAGGGTTCCTCATGAAGTACAAATGTGGAGACAATTGGAAAAGTACGCTCAACTACATAAGAAATCAGTAAAACATGAAAAAGAGGAAGAAGAAGGAGGAGAAGAATCAAGTGTTAGTGATGAAAATGAAAACAAGGAAAATGTAAAGATGGAAACCTAAATGACAATTAACTACACAGCAATGGTTAATTTTTAAAACAATATCAAACACTTTGTGGGGTTAGGCCTACCGGGGACGGTGCCCACGTTAAATATACACCAACGCGCCAACAACTGTACGGCCGGGTATAAAAGTCGTACCTACCGTGGTGTGGAAATCAGTTGACCTTTGGACTTCGTCATGAGCAGACGAGTGATCTTCGCAATGGACAAGGAAGAAGAACAAGTAAAGTCCAAACCTGGTATAATTGAGTTCCAAGCGTTTCGGGGTAATGATGATAGATTTATCATAAAAGAACTTGTGTTTTTCGACATCAATACAAGTGTTCCTTATTCGTTTTTATTTAAACCACCATGTTCTTATTCATCTTTAACCAGTAAAGCCGCTACTACCAACAGATGGATTTCAAAACACTTCCATCATATCGATTGGTATGATGGTTTTACAAGTTACACGGACTTGTATCACATTATGCATCACTTTTCAGACAAGTTTACCAATATTTACACAAAGGGGCTGGAAAAGAAAAGATGGATCGAAGGATTTACTCATGTTCCGGTTAATGATGTGGATTTGGATAAAAACTACAAGTATACGATGGAAAATGTTTGTATTTGTACTAAAAGTCCAGAACATGAAAAAGATAGACATTGCGCTTTAAAAAACGCCTATAAACTCGCATCTTACCTTCAAAGTGGGGAAATGGGGAGTGGTGGGGGTAACGGGGGTTATATAAGTGAGGAGCAGACCGGGACCTGGCATGAGTATTACTCGAGATTCCGAGACGACAACATCTCCCAGCAAGAAGACGAAGAAGACGATCTATAACTTGACCATGGCATCTCACCAGTTCCTGCAAACTTTGGTTGAGCAGTTCAATGCTCACTCCAAATCTACCATACTACCCGTCAAGAAGTGTTCCGAACTTAAAGACGAGAAGCACTACATTATCCACGCCATGAAGAAGATGGAGACTACAGTTGGAGAGGCCATCTGCTGCAGTCTTAGCGAGGCACCATTCACTCCGGGGGATGAGCCCAAGTTCCAAGTCTACCTGCCGAAACGGTTCGTCCATCTCCTCCAGAACGAGGATCTGCGCTCCATCCAACCCGGCTGTCTCTACCTGGTTTCCCACGGTTGCACGGGTAGCAATTCCACCGAGTTGACCATCCACATCGCCGACAAGCAGCAGTGTTAGATTTAAGTTTTACTGTTGTAAATATGTTATTGTAACGTTTTATAAATAAATAAACCATAAAAAACAAAAGACAAAAAATGCAACATATCAATATGTAAAGTTTGTCACATATTGATATCTTGCATTTTTTTTTAAACTTCGCGGGTGACCTTGACCTTTGACCTTTGCATTTCACAGTTACCCCCACCACGCTACAAGTCAAACCTGTTTGAATGCAAACACCCCCACCACTTTTTCATATACCTCCAAGCGCTGTGCCTTGGCTTCATTTCTACTCCAGCAGCCAACCTAGCAACATCAGGATGTCTCTCAACGTAAGCTGTGCCAGCTATGAGGAGGTGACTATCAAAACACAACAGGAGCTGAACGATTTGTACAAGGAGTTGCAGCTAATGGTGGCAAGAGGCTACCGTATAAATGTGCAAGTCTACGCTTGCAATATACGGAACACCCGGCAGCCAAAGGAAGAGCCTGGACATTCATCGACAGCTTCCTCACCGACGTCCATGAAGACCGAGCCGGACAACTTGGATTACTTCAGCTGACTAGCAGTTGTATTTCTTGTTCTAACCATTGTAGAATATGTTTATTTTTTCATTATATTAAAGAAGTAAAAGAGCAAAAACACCTATCTTGTTACTGACATATTAGCTCAGTAACAAGATAGGTTTTTTTAAAACACAATTTGAATGACCTTGAAACTTCCTCCTCCACTGCTTTGCTACCCCCACCACTTCACTATTGGTGTACATGGCACATCACGATTAGAAACCTCATTCCATCTTCAACAGCCAAACCGACAACATCAACAATGGCAAACCTACCAACAGATGAAAGATGTCCTCACGCATGCTGCGACTTCATCCACGAGTTAGAGAAAAGGATGCAAGAGAGGGAGATAAGAAGAAAGCAGATCCACTCAGAAAATATCATGATAGTCAACGGCTATCTTTTATTGTTCGGCCTTATTATGGTTATACTTTTCATACTATATGGTATAGTCACATGTGTCGGCAAGGTTGCAGAAGAAAACGCCCGCCACCATCAGTTGGAAAGTTTCAATGTTACTTTGTAGGTTTTCCTTTTTTTTTAAAACTCCGTTTGGATGACCTTGAAACTTCCCCCACCACTTCACCATGTTCCTGCATGAGTATCACATCACCCGTCATTCCTTGTTCGACAAGCAACCATGGCGGACAACACCATCAGCCAAGCTGACTCCACTACTGATGTTGGAACGACCTTGAACTTTCCCCTCCACTCCTTTCTTTTTTAAAACCCAATTTTAAATGATCTTGAAATTTCCCCCTCTACTTTTCGATAATGTTACAACTGACTGCAGCTCACCTCATTCCTTGCTTAGCTGCCATGGCGGAAAGAACTCTTTCTCAAGTTGACTCCACTACGGACGAAGCATTTCCCTTGCGGTGGACTGTTCATTTACAGGATGCGACAGAAGTGGAAGTCTTGTATCAAAAATTACTCAATGTATTAAACGGGAACCCTGGACCTCTTGAATGTAGAATGGATTTGAATTTTGATGCAACCAGGGTCGGCACAGAACCTTCAACTTCAAGCCAGCCTCAGCAACGAGATTTTACACATTTATACACTCCAATATCACCGAAAGGTGTAACTGTCTGCGAGGCTGACTCAACTACACGTTATGTTCAGCCGAAGCCTTGGGTGTTGATTATTAACAATGTGTACAAAGTGGAATTGGTATGTAATAGATTAAAGGAGTTGATGGTACAAGATCCAGGCCTGCGCTTTCAAATAGATATACATTTCATCTGGAGAGCACCTGCGCGGGGCTCTTCGTCTGACAGCTCTCCAAGTACGACGGACGAGGAGGACAACTAGTCATCTTTTTTAAAACTCCGTTTGAATGACCTTGACCTTTCCCCCTCCACTGAGTTTATTTAAGGTGCACTCTCACTGACTACAGCATCATTTCATCGCGCACCTTCACCGCAGCAACATGGACAGTCAACTCAACTACTGTTGCGAACAGAAATGTTTTTCATGGCCAAATGACATTGATGTGGTGGATGGTCTGGCTTGTAGAACATGTGAAGCTTTTGGTCAGTGCATGTGTAAGTGCAAGTCTTGGAAGAAGCCGAAACCGAAGTTGAAGACATTCCATGTGTACCAAATGAGAGGGCATAAGTACACTTGCTGCCCTGAACGTTGCATTGAATTCAAACTAAAACAGCTAACTGGCTGCAAATTGTGCAACAATCATTTTGCAGGTTTTTGCAAACATTATTTAGGAGCGTGTCAATACAGATCAACTTGGCATACCGAAGCACTCACTATCAATGAAATCGCTATAGACTCACAAGAGTAGTCTTTCTACTCTTTGACTTTTTTTAAACTCCGTTTAAATGACCTTAATATTTCCCCCACCACTTCCCTATATATCTAGAGTACGCAGGGCCCGGAGGTCAGTCGCTCGGCGGCTGTCGTAGGATGCACATCCGTGTTGTGCAGTCTGCTGTGCAGTTTTGATTTTAACCAGTTCAATGTCACCACACTTGAACTCTGGCGAAAACGTCAAGCTGTTAAACACAATCCTAAGCCCCAGGTTCACAGTCAACCTCAAGGTCATCACACTTTAACATGTAAATTTAAGGTAGCACCAAAACGGTGCTACCTGGCTTGACATTTTCAAGTTTCCCGAGGTCATCGCAGTTCCCCCACCACTTCCCATATACCTAGAGTGCGCGGGGCCGGACAGTCAGTCGCTCGGTGTCTGTCGTAGGGTGCACATCGCGGTTGTAGTACTGGTCTAAAGGGGGCTGCTGGCTCACTTCAAGGTCACCCGAGCGGTGTCACATGACGGTTTAGGCAGAGTCACGTTGCAAACTTGCAGTTTCCTCAGCACTTTTGCTGTTTCTCGTCTAATTTCGCTCCAAGTCGTCAAGGTCATGGGAACCGGACTGAAACTCGGAGCGTAGTGCGAGAAACAGCAAAAGTGCCAAAAAATTTTAGGTTTCAGCGTGACCTTGACCTTTGTGACATCGATGACGTCATTTTGGTGACGTAAGGGGTGATGACGTCATCAGCACGTCATTTCTGTGACGTCATGGGTGTGACGTCATGGATGTGACGTCATTGGTGATGACGTCATCGATTGCGTCATCGATGACGTCATCGATGACGTCATCGGTGAGGTCATTGACCTCGATGACGTCATCCCTCAGGTGACCTTGAAGTGAGCCAGCAGCCCCCTTTTTCCACTACTATTGCCCTTCTATTTGGCTCATATCTCAAAAGTTACTGACCGAATTTAAAAATTTTACCTTTAAAAGTTGGGCCAAAAGTGAGGCTTCAAAATAAAATATAAACCAGAACTTAACTCCAAGGCTACTTTATTGTGGACCTAAGATTACCTGACACTTTACCCCAAACTGGTGTGCTACCAACAGTAAAAGCTAGGCCTAAATCATTAATTATGAACCAAAATTGATAAAACTTTACATAGGCCTAGCTCAGGGCCTTAGGCCACTTTGAGAACACAAAAACCCTAGTAAACTAAACAGGAAAATGAGTTATAAAAGAAAAACCTTGGCAGCATCACCATTTAGGCTATGAGCCTATTTTGACTCTACAACTTACAATATCCCCATCAGACCACTGGGTGGCCAATATAAAGTTGCACTGAGCAATAACAAACAATATTTAATGCAAAACAAACACTGAAACATCTTAATTATTACAGGAACCTGAAAAACATGTGTTCAGCTCACTAACAAAAATTGAACTCTAAGAGCAAAAGCGTGGATGGCCCAAAATGCAGTCTCAAAAGGAGAACAAAATTGATTGCTTTGCTTGAAACAATGAAACAAAATTTACAGAACACTGGTTCTGGCCTAAAACAATATTTTTCAGAAGACTGTTCATTTTTGCAACGTGGTCGTCTGACCGAATCCAATTGCATCGAACATATTTCTGAATTAAACTGGAAAATTCTCGTGACTCACCCAAAATGATGCGTTGGGAGGTTTAAATCACCGCATTACAGCACAAAAATCACTGGTAGAAAAGGTCTAAATGGATAAAATTTCTTTTGAGAGACAGTGCGACAAAATAGTACGTCTTGCGGTTACGTTCACCAACGGCACCTATGATCTTTTTCAGGACGTTGCGTTACAGCTGGTGAAAAGAAGAAAAACAACACCGAATATTCCAGAATGACAGCATAC
This sequence comes from Neoaliturus tenellus, assembly GCA_030545055.2. Lineage (NCBI taxonomy): Eukaryota > Metazoa > Arthropoda > Insecta > Hemiptera > Cicadellidae > Neoaliturus > Neoaliturus tenellus. The sequence continues at coordinate 12,307,077 of CM061533.1, read as the reverse complement.
AGAAAACACTAACCAGAAAAAAAACAACACTATAACAAATGAGACGTGACATCACACATGGTGGGCAAAACGTCACGGCTCAATTTGGAAAAGATGTAAATGTTGTTGAAACGTAATCCTTTAGGATTTGTTATTAAGTTAAAAACCACATTCGTCTTTCCACAATTTGACGGTCCAGTTATTAAACATCTTATTGTGTTTGGCAGTAGTTCACCATGTTTTCCATGATTTAACTTGTCGTTGTCAACTGTTAATTCATCAATATTATTAATAAAAAATCGATCCTTTTGTTGCACAATCTCCATCTTGTCTAAAGGTTAAACACGTAATGAGTTCAAAAATTGCTACACCAAGTCTTTTGTAGGGATCCAAGAGTCTTCACTTTTATCAAATCCCAACCAACGTACTTTAACCTTATCCTTTTTTCTTTGTAAAATTTTTTCAACAAGATAAAACCTCGCCGACTGATGATTTTAACAACTCGTGTCCATAGAATCCACCTTCGAGTAATTCACCCTTGTTGTCCTTTAAGATGTAAGTTTCAGGTATTGTTGGTTGCACTTTATAGATTGTAAACACGTCATTAGTCCAGTTTGGCAGATATCTTTTACTAAATACTCCTTTGTACTTACTTATACGAACTTTATCATCAACTTTAAATGTTTTAGGCTGCATTTTTTCACGTTTAAGAGTTGTATTATTCCTAATACGTTTTAATACCATCTTAGCATTACCGCTATTTACTTGGTTAGGCTTCATACCAATGGTTCGATGATACTTGTTGTTATATTCTTTTATAAGTTGCGGTAAGATATCATACCAAACATATGATCCTCGTTTGGAAAATGTTTTATACATTGCTCCTTTTAATGTTCTATTGAATCTTTCTATTATTGAAGCTTTAACTTCAGAATTTGTAGAATAATGATTTATTTTATACTTCTTCATTAAAGCTGCAAAGTCTTTGTTAAAATACTCTTTCCCATCATCAGTTTGTAGATGTTTGATGTTGAATTTATTTCTTTGTATAGCCGTTTCCATAGCTTTCGCAACACTTTTACCAGTCTTGTCCTTTAGCGGTAAGGCATCAGCCACTTTAGTAAAACAGTCTATAATCGCTAAAATGTATTTGAATCCTTTATTCAACTTACTATGTGGTATCATTTCAATGAGATCGGCTTGGAAAAGATCATTCATTCCTTTTATAACTGTACTTCTTCTAGGAAATTTTCTTCTTGCTGGCTTATGAAGTTCATTTACAATTTTATTTTTTAAGTCTTCCATCTTCAGTTGCGTCTTCCACATCGCTTGTAAAGGTTTATCTCTAAAGGTTACCCGATCTCTAGAATGGTCTATCCTCTTTTATATACCGTTAGGATATAGGTCAAGGCCATTTTACGTTGGTGTAAAAAAGAGGGAACATGACATTGGGCTTGTCATGTCCCCTCTTCTTTACGAAAGGAAAAAGGAAGAAGGTAAAGGACGAAGAAAAGGTTTACTGATCAATAGGGATTAGGGAATAGTGGCCGAATGGCAATGTGTTGATGTTATTTTCAAGAATGTGGCGTTTATCATCCTTATAACTTAATGCCCACTTTGTTTGCTTTACACTATACAGTTTATGGTTGTAGCTTCTGATGGTGTTGAATGTTGCAGTTGTTTCCACATTTTCAAATAAAGATCTTTTATAATGTTCAAACTGCACTTTCTTCTTTAGATATGAAGTCTTGATGCCTTTGGCTTTCTTCACCACTTGATGTTCATCCTTTTCACTGATGTATAGTTGGAATGAGTACAGTTTGGACATTAAAGCGACAACTTCTTCCATTGGTACACCATTTGTTTCGTCTTTAAACTTGCCCAACACCTTTTTATTTCTATCGTAGTCATAGTTGGGATGATCTTTAGGATAATCCGAAAAGTCAAAGTCAGTAGTATATACAAAAGTACGTAGATCTTCATACATGTCTTCTGTTCTTATCCAATAAATGAAAGCATCTGTATCCATATATGCTATCCCGATGTTTTCTCTTCCATAAAACTTCACCATCTTGTTGTAATGAAAGTCATACATGTGGGTTTTAGAAATATCCAAGATAGACATTCCCACATATAGAGGACGATCCATTGTAACTGAGATTTTGTCCATCGTAACAGCTACAAGATTCTCGTTAATAATTACACTTGTTCCAAAGTTTGGTTTTTTTACTAGTTTTTGCAATTTTGCCGAATCGCTAACTAATTTTACATCTTTATGTTTTCTTTTTTTTTTCCAATGTTTTGCCAAATATTGAATTATTCATTAATTTGAAAAAGTCCTTTTGAAAAGCGGATGTTGCTGCACTCCTTCTTTTTGTGTTGTTGTCGATGTATGGTTTTAACCAACAAGATTGATTAAATTGTATTGCTCTATTGATTCTTCTTATTTTTAATCCCATTTCTATTGCTTGCTGTATTGTCCAATAATGAGCTACATATCTCGACTTGTTGGTTAACGTCATCATTAATTTGGGCCATCTACCAGTTGGAGATATTTCCGTCTTTGGCAATAGTGGTAAATCGTAGTGGTGATCATGCAGCTGTTCAGGATATTCAAAGTCGACGTCCAAAATGTATCCAGTATCTCCATATTTGGGTATGTCCATTATATTGCCGATCGAATCAGGGTTCGCCCACTTGAAATTACCATATGGAAGAGGATTTGACATAGCCCATCCATATAGGTTATTTGCGTCAAAATAACCTAAGAATGTTGTTGGTTGTGATGTATCAAAGTTTGGGAGATATTTGTTGTTAGCTTTTACATGTCTGGTTACACTTTGTGTCAATCCTCCACGAACACCTGACTCTATCATAAAAACCATATCTATATCTGTAATAAGTTCAAGTCTACAGTTTGTTTCTTTCAACATAGCTTGCCATGCTAGTCCCGGCGATGTATAAGAATGAAGTGGGTCCAATCCATATGCTTCAAAACAGGTATCTCTAAATTCTTCCATTATATCACAAAGTAAAGTCACATCTAATTTCACATAAAAGTCGGAATATTCTCCCAATGTTGTCATTCCTAGTTCATTCCACTCTTTACAAGCGTGTTGATAGTCCTCTTCACTGATGTCCTCTTCATACAACTTACTCTTGAATTCTTCTCTTGGTGGAAGTGATGTTTCTTCAAATTTTTCCAAACAATCGATGTAATCATAGGGAAAAACACCTTTGCGGAGAACCAAATCCAATTTATCTCTACTTACAATCTTCATTGTTTCTATAAAATTTTCTTTTTTCAAGTTTTCAATAAGTTTACTTAAGCTAGATGGCATAAAACGGTAAGAGTCCAGAAAACGTAACTTCATATTTCCAACCGTTTTACTAAAACTAATAAACTTTTCAGTGGTTTCCGCTATCACATCAATTTTTCCATCATCTCGTCCCAATTCTGTATAATAAAATGTGAATCATAACCACTTAGGTTATGCAATATTACGGGTATGAAGTTGCGAATTTGATAGTTAATATTACATCTGTTACATGCGGCACCTCTATAATATCCTGTTAGATGGTCGTGATCACGTACCTTGTGATTGTCCATAGTATATTCATTTTTACATAAATAACAATTGGTTGAATTTTCATATTGAATCTCTTCTTCTTCATCCGTGGGTATCATTGGTACAATATCACTGTACATTCTTTGTACATTTTCTGCTATCGCATATAAGTGGTCAAGAAATATTTTTGAAGCACTTTCCCCACGATATATGACAGGTTTTGATGTTAGATCATATTTATTTAAATGATCTTCTGACAGTGTAGATTTAATTAATAAACAAAAACTGTTAGGATCATGTACTTGATACTTAACACTTTTCTTGGCTTCATCATCATTATTTTCAATAGGAACAAGTGTAGATTCAAAATCTGCATATACAACGATAGGGATACGGTACTGATGAGATATCTTCTCAAATTTTAGCTCAGCCTTATCTGGTGATGGTAACATTATTTTAGCTTCATAGTTGTTGTTACATAGCTTCTGATGTTCTTGTAACCATCCACGGTGTGCATTTCTTTCTTCTTTAAAATTAAAACATCGTTTGCAGATTATTTTTTTATGTTCATGTTTGGATAGTTGTTTACTAACGAGCTTTTCAAATTGTTTAATCCATACATAGTGTGACACATCACCATTCGTAATTAGCAATAAATCCGTGTGATCTGCAAGCTCATTCTTTACAACCTTCAGAGGATATACTTTATTTGAACTATCCAAACCAAACACATTGACAGATGTTCCACAGTTTTGTTTTTCAAATTTTTTGATATCGTTCAAGACTACTGGATAAGACAACCCTTTAAAATTGTACTTATATCTTTGGTTTTCATATTCTTGGCTAGGTCTTTCTGCATGTATAGGTGGTACAAATTTTGACGTCATTGCATATCGAAAACATTCTGTATCTTCATTTTTTACATTTATACACGATTTTGTATCCCGTATTTTCTTTGGCAGCTGAATGTAACTGCTGCCCATTAGCCCATATCCATGTTTGTGAACTCTTAAATCCATGCCCTCAATACTAAACAAACTCCAACCTGATCCTCTCCCTTCATGTTCTTGAATTTTAGTTAAAATTTCATCAAAACTCTTTTCAACTATTGACTCAATATTTGAAGTAGCCATAATTGTCTGGTTTTTTGTTATAAATCCTCTGGGTGACATTTCTTCTTCTACATTAATAAACAACGCTTTTAATAATATGCTAAATTTAATAAAGTTTAATCTTTGTAGTTCTTCTTTTATAGTTTTACTGACAATTGTTCTTGCTTCTTTAAGAAACTGCTCTAATTCCAATTTTTCTTCATTTTGAATTTTGTGATGCATTACTACTCTACCTGCTAAAGCAAATACTTTTACACTCGGTATAGCATTAGATGGTCCTGCTAATGGTTCTTCTTCTTGTTCTTCTTCTTTTTCTTCTTCTTGTTCTTCTTCTGGTTCTTCTTGTTGTTCTTCTACAGATAGTTTTAAATCTTCATATTCGGTTTCTGTTACATCTTCATTATGGAATAACTCTTTGTGTATTTCTAGTAGAATATTATCATGAAAAGTTTCTAAGAAAATTTCACATTGATGCATCTTGTTGATGTTTACTCTTTGAAATTTAGCAGCGAAATGAAATGCTTCTCTACTGCTCCCTTTTTATAGGCTCCCAGTTGTAGGGGGGGGTGGTAAGATATTTAGTAAGATGTTAAAAATAGTAGGTTAAGACTAAAGCTGAAAAGTAATGATTAAACCCTATATTTTCTTCCAATTGCAAATACTCCACATATGCCTCCGCCCATAGCCATAACAGATCACTGTTACGCCAATATACACCAAAGGTGGGTCTATCATCAACTAAAATTGGAGATGCTATGTTTACTAATCTTTCATTTTCTATCCATGTCATAACTTCAATTACAAACCTTCCTATAATATCCATTGGAGAATTTGGACCCACAAATATTCTTGTTACAACATTTTCACTTAACAAAGGCTCTTCAATTTCTTCATTGTTTTCTTCATCGTTTTGTACATCGTTTTGTACATCGTTTTCTTCATTGATTTCTTCATCCACCTCCAATACTTCTTCAACTTTTGTGCATTTGTTATAAAATATTGGAGCATCTCGGGGAGACATGTTCACTCTAGCTATTATTGGCAAAGAATGTCCCAACGCAAACCACGACACTCTTATATAGGCAAGTCAATGAGTGGAAGTTTCTTTTAATAATAAAGTTTTATTAAAAGAAAATAATTTAATTCCGTCTTTACTACAATATTACTCCTAATTAGAGCTTTCCAATGATGTATCGCTTGCCCTATTCTGGCAAACCGTTCTCAAGTTATAAGTGAATTTGTTAGCACTTGGCTGGAGGGGGGGAGGGGGGGGGGCTCGCCAGGTTCAAGGTCAAGGTCAAGACGATACACTTAAGACATTTTACTTAAGACATTATACTTAAGACGGTACATCTAAGACGTTGTGACGTCGGGGGGGGGGCTCGCCGGTTTCAAGGTCAAGGTCAAGACATTTTACTTAAGACATTATACTTAAGACGGTACACCTAAGACGTTGTGACGTCGGGGGGAGGGGGCTCGCCGGTTTCAAGGTCAAGGTCAAGACGATACACTTAAGACATTTTACTTAAGACATTATACTTAAGACGGTACACCTAAGACGTTGTGACGTCGGGGGGGGGGCTCGCCGGTTTCAAGGTCAAGGTCAAGGTCAAGACGATACACTTAAGACATTTTACTTAAGACATTATACTTAAGGCGATACACCTAAGACGTTGTGACGTGGGGGGGGTGGGGCTCGCCGGTTTCAAGGTCAAGGTCAAGACGATACACTTAAGACATTTTACTTAAGACATTATACTTAAGACGGTACACCTAAGACGTCGGGGGGGGGGGGGTTATGCATGAGTGGATTTAGGTCAAGGTCACCAAAAAATAATAATGATCCAAGATGATGGAGGTTTCAAGGTCAAGGTCAAGGTCAAGACATTTTACTTAAGACATTATACTTAAGACGGTACACCTAAGACGTTGTGACGTCGGGGGGGGGCTCGCCGGTTTCAAGGTCAAGACGATACACTTAAGACATTTTACTTAAGACATTATACTTAAGACGGTACACCTAAGACGTTGTGACGTCGGGGGGGGGGGGGGCTCGCCAAGTTCAAGGTCAAGGTCAAGACGATACACTTAAGACATTTTACTTAAGACATTATACTTAAGACGGTACACCTAAGACGTTGTGACGTCGGGGGGGGGGCTCGCCAAGTTCAAGGTCAAGGTCAAGACGCTACACTTAAGACATTATACTTAAGACGGTACACCTAAGACGTCGGGGGGGGGGGGTTATGCATGAGTGGATTTAGGTCAAGGTCACCAAAAAATAATAATGATCCAAGATGATGGAGGCGGCCATAACCGTCTCCACCACCCTGTGTTCCTCAAACACTCCCAATCCCAACCCAAAAAGTTACGTCTTGCTAGGGATCCCAATTTTTTTGCCCGCACGCACTTATGCGATCCAGTTTGGTGAGCTGTGATACGGGCGGCCAGTCTCGGGCCATTTGGCACTGGGCTTGACCATGTGGTAGTTAGGGACACTGGAACAGCTAGTGCAAGACGCAACTCTAACCTCCCACCCTTAATCTAAACCCACCCAAACATATTTTTGCCTGACCAAAATTAAAAAACAAAAATCAAACACAATAAAAATATGCGCTACCTACGGCACAACGCGCATGTCCCACCCATATTTATTGAAGTTCAATCGAACTTCTTCCATTTACATTTTAATTTAATCTACCCATCCTAACAGCTAGCTGTGGAATATAAAAAATTATTAGTACACAGATAAACACAGACATAAACGTACATACACACACACACACACACACACACACACACACACACACACACACACACACACACACACACACACACACACACACACACACACACACACACACACACACACACACACACACACACACACACACACACACACACACACACACACACACACACACATACCATAATCCAATACTTAAAATTATAAACACATTTCTTAAACATAAATAATACCATAACACACCTTAATGGTAACATCGCAATGCGCAAGTTAAACCTTAAAACTCACACATCTTAAAACTAACACATCTTAAGACTAAAACCATAGACACACACACACACACACACACACACACACACACACACACACAACAAATATTAATAGCCTAACAACAAGAGTAACTCAAATATATATCGGCCGCTTATACATTTGAATTGCCCTCTGAGTCGGGTCGGAGCGCCGCGTCCGGAGTTCCGAGCCCAACTGTGGCGGCAATAGTCGTCGGGGTAATTCTCGGCTCCCAGAGTGGTGGGGGTCCTGGAGGGGTTTAAGGGGCGCGGAACTTTCCAGAAACGTCAGTGGAAAATTCCAAACGGATGTGCTTTGTTACATGTGGGTCGCCTAAAACGCAGGTGGAGCCTTGTACCTCTCAATTTGCATTAGATAGCATCAAATTACATCCGCTGACAAGTACATCCGCAGCTTTCCCCATCGCGTGGCAGCATAATTATCGTCGATTGTTATCCACCCTCTTCCGCCGCTTAATTATAGTTCCAACGGAAATAGGCCGCCGTAACACGCAACTTGTTTTTAACATACAATAGACTATTGTTTGGAAATGCATTACTTATGCTTATAATCCTTGGCCTGGTGTACTTCTTACACGCTACAGCCAAGACGTTGTGACGTCGGGGGGGGGGCTTCCGGCTTCCGGTCAGTGGCGGGGGGGAGGGTCACGCGTGAGTGGGCACCCCTATTTAAGCCGCGACGCGGCCGCGCGGCTCCCATATAGACCGGCGACACCACAGCGGTAAGAGCTAATCCGTTAGTATCTACCAACTAGTAACATACGTTTAATACTTACACTTGTTTTACTCACTATTTTTAACGCTTCATATGTACAATACCTCTACATTCAGCAATTATAATCCCGCTTAATCGTACACGGGGACATTTCCTGCACACCTGCAGGTTATACACTTTACAACCGTCTACTATTATAGTTATCGCTACAGCATAAGATTCACCTGTACCATTCACTATTGTAATCCTACTTGATCGTGCATGGGGCATTACTTGCACACCTGCAGCTTATACACTTTACAACCATTTAATATTACAATTATTGCTATAATACGGTAGTTACCTGTTCAATCACAGTTGTGGCCTCACTTGATTATCCACAGAGCGATACTTCCAATCCTACAACTGAATAATTAATTAACTTCCGCTATTACCGATACTTTTCTTAAACTATCTGTCTCTTTCTCTGACTCTTGTCACCGTAGCCGCAGCCGACTGACAAATAACCGAGCTATCCCAAAGCTCGCTCTTTTATGCGGTTTTCTCGGGGAGGGGGTTGGAGGGGCGTCGCACGTGACTCATCGATCGCATAAAAAGAGGGGTTGCTGCCGCGCGCGCGCCATTTCGGTGGCGGAATCGGTCGGGTGAGGTACTATCCGTAAGTCTCTGGCGCTTTTATAACTAACGCTTGTTACTCTAAAATGTGTTTGCACTTAATATGCTAATTAGTCTCTATATTTATGCACGGGACATTTCCTGCACACCTGCAGGTGATACACCTTACAACAGTCTACTATTATACTTGTTGCTACAATACAAGATTTACCTGTACAATTGACAATTGTATTCCTACTTATTAGTGCACGGAACATTACTTGCAATCCTGCACCTGAATAATTAATTAACTTCTGCGGCTACCGATACTTTTCTTCGCCTATATGTTTCCCCCTGCTACAACCTTTCGCGGCGCCGCCCGACAAATAACTGAACTCTCCGAAGTTCTGTTCTTTTATGTCACCCTCTCAGGGGGAGGGGTTGGGGAAGGGGGGGGGGCACACAACTCTAATAAAACGGGCATCGGTACCGGGCGCGCGTCATTATAGTGGCGATAGGGCAACGGTGAACAACTATCCGCAAGTCTCTAACACCTAGTCTAACACTTTTTTTTACTTACGCTTTTTTACTCTAACATATGTTTGCACTTATTATGCCAATTAGTCTCTATATATTCAGACACACTCGCGGGCGCCGGTCATATACTCGCCGATTATCGGAGAGTACACATCTCCCCTTCGTGTATTATCATGGCTTTGCACTCTTTACAACTAAAACTTTTACGCACAAAACATATTTTACAGAAACAATCTAACTCCACAGTTTCTAAACCGCGTACTACATTGGCTAAGCTTAAGAAATACTACAGTTTTCATCCGTTGTACTTTGCAAAGCCTAGCCTGTGCAACACTGCATACTGTACTGATACTGTTTTGCACGCTGTCTTAACTGACATGCTGCAGTATCAACATTTCAATCTTGTTACACCTATTGACGACGCTGTCCAATTATTCTTATTCACTATATTACCGGGTTTATATGATCGTTCTTCCTTGGACACATGTCTCATTCTACTGTATCGACTCGCACTGTAAACACCTAGGAGCTCTCCTATCATGCAACTATAATTTTAATTTAATTTTAAAAATAAACGAAAACCTCCTGCGGCCCGGCGCCGCCCCCTCCCCATACCCACCGAGCCCCTGCGGCTCCCACTTTTTTAAAACTCCCTCCGAATGACCTTGACCCACTTCCCAAACCCATCCATCACTGTCACCCCCACCCCCCAATTACTACCCACACCTGCCAGTTCGAACCGCATGACCTTGACTTGTCCCAGCACCGGCAAAACCACACTACTTTTAGATTTGTGATTTGCCTAAGGCAGAAGAAGAAACTTTGCGATTTCAAAGGAAAATATCATTATTGACTGAAAAGCCGTGCGTGAACGGACATGGCATGCAAATTTACTTTAGACAACATCACCAATTTCGGAAGTTTAACACTAAATCATTTGTGAAACAGAGTCAATTGAGCGTTTTTTTTTTTTTTTTTTATTTTTACAATAGTAAACTTGCATGTAAAACAATATTTTTCCGAATATATTCACTAACATTAGTTAAATTTAGTGAAACACATTTAGGCATGAAATTTTCTTCCATAGTTGATTGAAGTAGACACATGCGTGAAATTTGTGTATTTTTCAGTTTGAATTTCCAGTGTTGATTTGCTGAACCACATTTTGAAACCCATTGGATTTACTCCTACTGTTTCCACGTAATAACTATTATCTTCCTTTTTGAATAAGTGGAATATAAAAAATGTATAACTATTTTATTTTTGAAGTTTGCTTTCACTATCAGCCATAAAAACTTGTCTAAAGTACGATTGAGAACTTATAAATTATTTTATTATAGTATAATTAATTATATAAATAAATAACTGGCTACAATTAATTCAAAACAAATATGCTCAGCTCATACTAGAGCAAATGGTTATATTTTGATATGAGTAAATTTTTAGAATTTTAACTAATGGTTTCAAAATATAATATCGTTCCTAGCATATATACTTGTGTACATATTATGTGTATCATAAATCTGTTTGTTCGTAGTTTGAATAAAATCTTTTAAGCTGTCTCGAAAAACCGTGTGAATACATACAGGCACATTTTATAACATACCTTACTCGTATTAGAAACTTAAGTCATTTTAAACTAACCGACAATTAAAATTTTACATTATCAAATGTTGGGGGAGATCTATTGCAAGTATTCAACTAAATTATAACCAATTTACATGAAAATCTGATAATAACGGTGTCCGAGACAGGTGAATACAACACCCTTTTTTCTTCATAACACGTAAAACTAACATAGGCGACTGCGCTATTAAATTATAGTTGATAAGTACTCCCAACAATTTATTGATGATGCCTAACAACAATAATATTATTAATATTAAAAATAATAACAATTTATAATAGATTTAGAAACAAAGCATATTGCATATGTATATACTATATAGTATATATACTGAATATCTTAAACAACGAACGGAAGTTTATACGATATTGTTAATATGTATTCTTATCTTCACAGCAATACAATTTCTTTGTACCAAGTGTTATATGACAGTTTTCTTTCGTGGTCTGAAGCATTGATGTAAAGGAGAGGCGACCTCTACAAATATTACAGTCCTTGTCCGAAACTACTTTGTAAAACAAACCGAGTCACAGTTGTAAATAGTGTTTTTTAGCTTTGTGTCCAAATAAAATTCGTCGACAAGACTCGTATTCACTTTACTGCAAAGCGGCAACAAACGTCAAAGCTGTGGAACGAAGTTTTACGTTCGCCATAAAGTTTTGTGCTTGAGAAAAAAAGCCCATTTTGCAATACGAGGTCGACTGTTAATCATTTAAATGTAAATGAAAGACTAAATGATATTAAGAATAATTTATTATGTTTTAAATATCTAATTAATTAGGGCATATAGCCTGTGGTTCATTATTCAACATTGTACAGTATATTCTAGGCTTGCCTTATGATCCAAATATGTCTGTTTTATGGCGACCTAGGTTTCAGTGTCGAAACACTATCAACAGTAGTTTGTAATTTGGTTTTTGTCGTCTCTCTTGAGTAGACTTTGTCATTAAATTTAAGATATTTACAGGTTAAAAAGTACACAAAAACAAATAAAGCATGGCACATGACACTTATGTTATGTTGTAACAGGCTCAATTATGGGGATGCCAATCAGTGTTAGTATCATGCGTCATGCACAATTTGATATTTTATTATAACTGAAAGCGAATTAAAATATAAAAAGTATTTGGTGGTTGTAATTAATATTATCCAAATTAACATTAACATATCATAACTTACATCAAATAAATTTGTATTTTAGAAATTGTTACATGTCTGTCAACGCAGTGTGTGAGAAATTAATAGAAAAAATTATCGGGTGAGAACATTTCTGCAGGAATTCGTTTGCTACTAGTAGAATATTGAAATTCCTAATGTAAACTGTTCCTTAACAAGATAGAAGCGCAACACCATCATGGGAGTCACCAGCCTTGCAGATCATTATCATTGGGTATTGCGGATTAGGCTGTTCCAAACTGTTCCAACAGATATATGAGACTAGTTTCTGCGATTAAAAGGTACATGCGGAACTGTTCCACTAAATAGACTAGTACGGCACATTTCTATTCTAAACCTTTCTCTTCCTTCTAAATCCCTTAACGATAATTGAAAATAATATAATACTTTAACTTAAATATACTTTAAGATTAAACATTAAACAAGACAAAGATTATGATGTGAAAAGTTAAATTAGATTATTGGTAATATAAAGTGAAGTTAGTAATAGGATACATCGTTACTAAATGTTTGGTGGATGATCATCTGCCATGACAGCATCAGTAATGTATGTGTTTATCTTGTACAACAATGATGATACAACAGTGCCATAAACCCGCTGAGTTACAACATTCTACAATAGTCGCTTGACTTTGTTCGCCCATTCTGAATTATGATATCGTTTTAGTTTTGTTTTGCTTTGGACTTTAGTTACAAATGATCAAATTACAATTGAACAATGCTAATACTGTATGTCTTATATTCCATTTTAGAAATCTTAAGTTTTATATGTTTATTCTTCGTTATGTTTCACACAATTTCTAAAGTCCTGCCTTAAAAAAAACATCTTTTATTCCACGCTAAATTATTTGTAAAGTTGTATTTGTGTCTACCAATTGTTATTACAGTTCTAGAACCACACGGTCTCCTCCATGCAGAGTAATGATAATAAACATTGCCATAGAAACCCGTGGTAACAACATACCTACAATGAAAGAAGTCGTCTTTATCAAATTGCCTAAGTATTTAATATTTTTACAGCGTAGAAATTGATCCCACTAGTATAAAGGGCGTAAAAAGTATGAAAAAATGCACATATGTAACAAACCGTAAGATAAGTTATTTAGAAAAGAGTTGATTATCCTGTACTGTAATAAAAATGTTCATTCAACATACATACCTAGTTAAGTTTTATGTGATGCACTCTACGAAAAGGAATGTGTACCTACACATAAGTTAAAACTGTTACGTATAAAATACAGGATGATTAAAATATAGTATAATATGTTATTAAACACAATCAAACAAATTTTCTAAAGTTAAAATCATTAACAGTACTATAATTAAAAAGAAGTTTTAATTATATAAGATATTTTATATATATTTACCGTCTGTAAACATTTACAGTATAAGTGTAAATATATCGAGTAGTGTTGGAAGACGTTTTATTATTTCAACCTGAAAAAAAGAAGTTTTATAAGTTTTTTTAAGTTGCATACATTGCTGTATAAATGCCCCACAGATTACATTGCAGACATCAGTTTTATAATGTAGTTCTATGGTTGTCAATAATTTTAAAGTTGTTCGTTTATAACATACATTTAATTCTTCACAGATCCACCTCAACCCCATGAAATTTTCGACTGTTATGTTTACAAAAAATTATATCCTCCCATTACTGTTGAACCTCTTGGAATGAGGCAGCACATGAGAAAAGCTGATTCTAGAGATGACGTCAATGCCCTTGGATAAGTCTCGTCAAATTTGGACTACTTGATTGTTGAAACTCGAGACATTAAAGATCATAATATATTAATATTAACTTACATTATTACATATTAATATTAACTTTTAAGTGTATTCTTGCCTTTTGATATTGTATAAATTTTTCTCTTCAATGGCATTGTTTTACACTTAACTTGTTTCTTTTTTAACTTATTTTATTACATAATTAAGGTAAGATAGAAAATTATATGAAATTATATTAAAAAGATGCCTTTAATAATCTTCAAACCATTAATAAAATTTTTCTTTCTATAAAGCTATCCTCAGAGAACGACACTGTGGACAAAGATCTTTGGGGAAAGTGGTAGTTATTCTTCTTTAACGTCATAATCTTGACCGATGGCGGTCATCATCACAGAATGCCGATGTTATCGCTGTCTTGACATGATATCGTCATCTGCTTTCTCACAAAGTAATAGCCTTCTTCACCTCTGTTATGTCCCTTCACAGCTTAAAATATCCCTCTATAATTTGTACGAAACAAAATATTACTGTTCATATTGAGTTCATAACAAACAAACATTTTAACAGACAGGTTGTAAAAAAGTCCGTCCCCCCTCGTTTTATTCGTCCGTTTATGTTTTATTTGTTAAGATAATCAAATATCGTTTGGTGGGCGATAGTAACTTAACACAAAGCACATTTTAAAGTTATCAAACATTTTAAGTCATGTTACTAAGACGGTCCACTAGAGGTCACAAGAAAATATTCCATGTAATCATAAATTAATATGTACATAAAATGAAAGGTCTCACTTAACAGTATACAATGCTGCAAATTAGACGTAAAATAATGTTGTTCCTAGAACAAATTTTGGTTGTCGGTATGTCTTTTTGACAATGTTAAATTTACTATTAATTTTTTATAAAAATGTTATTATAGGTTAAGAAAAGCCAAAACAAATGATAAAACACTTGACTAAGCAATGATAAAACACTTTCGGACATAAGTCAGAATTTGGAAAATTATTTACTTTTACGTTTTTCTTGATATTTTACATAGATTAATCATTTTATAAATGAAAAATACAGATTCACGGTTCATTATCCAGTTTCAGTGACATCATTACATCGGATTTAAAGACAAAAGAACAAGTTTACAAATGTTAAATAAACGCCCAATAAAATAAAGTTTTAAAATAAAATCAATATTTCCCTTTACTAAAAATATTTTTTTATTTAAATTGACCTTATTTTTATCTTATACAGAAGAAAGAAAACGATTTGTTTTACCTATTTTGTAATATATTGCTGAATAGCCATAATATAGTAAATTAATACCTTTGATATAGAAAAAATTAACACAATAGATCGCTTGAAATTGAATGCCAACCTGAGGATAGATTTGCTCTTCAGGTGAGCTCGTTCGCTACGCCCACTCGCATCAAGTCTTTATAATATCCTCTAGTCTTTTATTTTCAATACTTCCCTTAATACTTTAAACGGGAACAAATATTTATAAAATTAATATTCCTGAATTTAATCATATGTTCCAATACAAAAATTTTTGCTTCCATTAGAATAACTGGTAACTTAACTTTGAAGTCGTGAGGGGCGGAGTCCCATCTAAGAATCTGGATAAAAAGTATCCTATATGCTCTTTCTTTTTCTAATTTACCTCCCCCCAAAGTTTTAAGGGAAATGGGTTCAGCAGTTCTTGTGTTATAAATTGTGTAACTAACACGCTTTTTTATATTATACCTATATCGATTTTACAAAGTTTTTAAAATTTTACTTTTGTTACTTGAGAATAATATTTTATATAACAATATCTTAAAGTAATGATATAAATGGCAAAGTTGTGAGAAACCTTCTTTTATGTCCCGATTATTGAAGCTTCTTACGGGCAGACCTCTTTTTTCTCATGTACTTGTAATCCATGATTAATTCAATTCGTTCTATGATTCGTTTGGAATAAATTAAAAAAGGAAATTGACATGTGAATATCAAATCAATCTTGTAAAATATGTGGGGAAACATTCATGCACAAAAATTGTATTATCTATAACTCCGATAAACCTACACTGTTTGATACACAGAATAATTTTATGAATTATGTAGGCATAATATAAATTACTAACGATAACGAAACAGAGCTATTAATCCAATGTATTGAAGGTTCAAAATAGTCAATACACGATTTCTTGGTTAATCCATCAATTTCAGTAAACACCATATTAGACAAAAATAGTGAAATTTAGTTGTTTTTTATGTTTGAAAGTATGATCAAAAGTATAATGTTAACACCATTAAAATAAACGGTATCAGTTAACTGACACATACTTTCTCCCAACAATATAAAAAAGGTGTTAAAAGCTTCAAATATTAATGTCTTGATGACTCAGTCTGATAGCTACCAGCTGAGCAGCGCTCGTTTGACCCTACGCGCGTCTGCGACTTTTAACAACGTACTGCGTTTACCGCTAAATGAAAAATTGAATTTTCTCCGCAACCACTTTACGTAGAGCAATAATTTAAAATACTGGATTATTTAGTTTTTTGAACTTGATTTAATGGTGATAAGTAAAATTTATTTCGAGACAACAGCTATTTTGAAAATCCAAAAAATTGATTTTTGAAACACTTTTTACTCCATAACTTTTGAACGCGCATTTTCTCGGAGATGCGGGTGGTGTCACTTTATTCACCATTTTAAGCTTAATAAACCATAACATTTTAATCAAAATCTTTAGAGCCGTTTTTGAGAAATTTTCATTTTTGACGATTTTTGAGGGTTTTTGGGGGTAAACAACCCTTAAAAATCAAAAATTCAAAAAAATGAAAAAAACGCCTGGAATTATTGTGAGTTTGGACCTACATACCATCTCTAGCTCTGTTTACATCCAGACACACGGACACACAGACACACGGACACACACACACACAGACATCACTCTGAAAACCATTTGAAAAACCAACATGGATAAATCCACAAACAACTCAAATTCGAAAATTTTGACGAAAACAATACTTTCTCCATATACTCTGGTATAGGGGGAGAAAGTAAAAGAACTGGGGGCCCGTCCGCAAATTTCACGTTTCGTAATGTATTCCTTTCCGTTTGTGAAAAACTCAGCTACAGAACAATTCAAATTATTTATGCCTTTTCAAACAATATATTATATTGATTACGCAGTGAAAGACGATCTATTTTTGTTTATAATATATGTTAAAATTTTATGTGTAGATAATCTGGGTTAAGTTACAATTCACATTTTAAAATCCTATAATGACATTTGGTCAACATTTTGAACCGCCCTCTAGAACTAAATCAAAGGCTAGGGGGGCGAAGCCCGAAACGAAATGACCATAATCATCATTCGCCCACGACTAGATTATATAAAATTAAAACGCCACATCACTTTTAAATATCGGTTAAGTAGGCCAGGAGGAAATGGAATGTAACAGACAAATCCCTTATAGAATTAAGAATAATGATGATACACATTGCAAAAATAACGCAATTTTATGTAGTATAATTATAAAACATTTTATTGATATGGAGAACTGTGTTATCAAAATAAATCGAAAATTAAAAATAATTGCAGGTATTTAATATTAATAACATGATCCTTATTTTTTAAGCTTTAAGTATTCATGTCTGATTAAATTAAAGAAATTTTTATCAAAGGCTGTATGAAGGTTGTAACATGGATATACTTTGTTCAGTGTTATTAATAATCAAAACGAAACGTCACAAAATAGTAATTTGTATAGTCTGAAAGTATTACGTAATACATATTACATAACTATTTTCAAATATATATCGACAAACCATTTTATGTATATAATAATTTCATTTAAATTTTAAACCCTGCTGTAAACATTAACAATCCTGCAAACCCAACACTAAATTTGACGATGACAAATTATTATAGAAACAATTGAAAACACTTTGAGTACGCAGGTTTGCTGCTAAAGGTTAATTGCAATTTATCTTGAAGCAGGTAGAACGAAAGCAGTTTAGATTATATATTAACTTGGTATACATTATAAAGTCTTAAAATGACAATAGAATGATAGATAACTTAGCTGTGTGTGGCGGTCTACGTCGACGAGACCCGCCAACAGCGCTTCCCTCGACCTGACAAACTTTGTAAAATTACATTTTACTCGAAAACGGCACTTCATAGGAAAAAACTGTAAGAGACAAAAATTGTTGTAAACTACCTAATCTATCTAATTATGTCATATGTAGTGACATCCGAGCCATTGGTATGACGTAAACATAATTAGAAACAAACAGAAATATATTTTTGAACAATCTTTTACACTTTTGAGGCTTTTTAACTACTTCTCGGTATAATAAAATAGGTTAAAATGCATTAGTCTTGTCTTCCAACTTTTTGTGAACATTTTCATCTTTAATTTATCAAAATAGACAGAAAAACAACGGAGCTATGGCTATTGTTATGCAACAAGTACATTAAAAAATCATTTAAATTTCCATATCTTTAAGACAAGATAAAACCACTTTTGCAAGAGAGTTCATCGTGGCAACATTGGTTTTGGTGACCCCTAGTGTCCCCAGAAAAAGGTCCAATCGGTTCCAAGAGTATATCTTTCGGGTATCACTATCTCGCTTATTTTGCACGATAGAGGCGGCTGGGTCCCCTACTATAAATACCTACCATTCACGTCCGGGTCATCCGTTTTGAGTCTAGTTTGCAGCATTGTACCCTGCCAAGTGAGACCTTTGTTTTAATGTAAGTTATATATATCAACTTATGCTTACATTGAAGATTTTATTCCGACCCCTGATTTTATTTTATTTTATTTTATTTTTTTTTTTTGTAATCAAATCCATCTGTATGATTATTTACTTAATTGTAAATTGAAGTAGTAACTAATTAATCATTAAAACACTATTCGATTAATTTAGTAATTAATACGTTATTGTTGATTTGATGTTTTTATAGGTAATACTTACTTTATATCAAAGGCATAAACATAAGAAAAAACAATCTTTTTAAAATACAAAATTACCGAAAATAAAATATTGAAATTTAATAAAAAATATTCTACATAATTACCTTTTATCATATGACAATTTTTACCTTTATGAAACACTGCCAGTTTTCTATAAGTAAACTTTTGATTGGTATCTAATTATAGATAATTTTTAGTGTTAGCTTAGTGTTACTCTAAGCTAGAATACACTTTATTATAAGTGGTACAGTATGTAATTTCCTATACAGTATTTTAAATATAAAAAAAAAATTAGTAGACAATTTTAAAAATAATTATTAATCTTTTATGTTGTAACCAACCAACGATGTAGAAACTTTCAAGAACAAGTTTCACGGAGAAATATCAGTTAAGTTCTTAGAGCCAGTTAATTATGATTGCTTGTGGTAACCACTTCATAATCAAGCCCTATCCAAATATATAAACCCTCCCTTCTGAATAATATACGTGAGATTAAGTTATATTTCATCTCACGTATAATATTCCACCTGTTGTCACATTAAACATCATAATTAATTAAGTGGAAGTATATTTTTAGGTAAATACTTTTTTGACAATTTAATATACTTTAAACGTTGATCATATAACATATTAATTTTCTATATGCGTCCAATACTGCGTATTAGTTTAATAATACTTTAATCTAAAGATGTAGACTCAACCACACAATAGAAAATGTCTAAATTATCATACCGTAGTTTCTCATACATTTATATTCACTTTTTATAGTTAAAAAATAATTATTATGATTCATATGAAGCATGATATAAAAATGTACCTACCTAACTGTTTCATACTTTACTTAAAGTATTGCAAATTTATTTCAATAAATTCACCATAAATGGAATATTAGATTTCAGAAGCATACTATTATTAAATAATTTCATTTAGTGATAATTTCTACCTCCAGTAAATTGAATTAACAATTGTTTGGTATTTTCTAAGCGTTATTTTTTATACGATGAAAATTTTCGAATTTCACTGTCAGTGCTGTTAGATTAACAAGATTGGAAGATTACTTAAACTATATAAATTTTGACCAACAGAATAACAGAATAAAGTTAATAAGGTCTATCAATACGAGAGTATTAAATTAATTGTTAGTTAAATTATTTTAAATGTTAATATATTTAAAATCTCATTGTCTCTATGTACCTTAAGCAATTCTTCGATAAGAGTTATCACTTCATCCCTTTAAGTTTCTCATTAAAAAATTGGATATTTCAATAGTAATTTCTAAAATAAAATATAGGTCAAATAAATTATATTGTTAATATAATAATGAATTCATAATCGTAAAACTAATTTTATTCGTCAATAGAAAATAAAAATAAAATTTTATCTAATCCACTCTTGTTTGGCACTTAAAGCAATAAACAATCATTGGACTAAAAGTACCATTTGTTAATAAAACTAACCCACATTATGTATATGCGAAGTACGTGATAAAACATTGTAACCATTCATTTGCATACAAATGGGCACTTAAAAACGATGAAGCCCTTTCTTTCAGAGAAATAAAACATCATTTTATATCCCGTTGATACACATATTATATGGTATCTTCCATGATAAACTTCGCAGTGAAACATGGTGCTGAAATCTTAACAAAATTCTCTATTAATACTTGATATAGAAACAAAGGAAATACCTTATACTATTTGCATAATGATTTAAATCTCTTTAGCCAAAAATGTGTTTGCTAATTGAACAACTGTAATAATTACTATTAATAACACACTTTTAAAGAAAAAAATTACCAAAACAAAGTGAAGACACATAACTTTTTAAATGAAAATAAGTACAAAATAAATTAAAATATCAGCACCCCATCCATTTAGTACTTGCATAACTATTAAAAGCATTTAACTATAAACAATATTTGCTAATGAAAATGCTGTTTGGGTACAAAATAGAATACTAAATTTAAAAAGTATGTTTATTTATAGAGTATCATTCAAAACGTGAAGACAAAAGTAAATGTAACCTAAAATTTTAAAAAAAGATATACAAATATAAAAGAAAAAAATCTCTTGTATTAATTTGCATTTATATAAAAGAATACTAATTATTCACATGGTTTATTTATTATGGTTTACCTGTTTAGTAATTTTTATAGACCTATAAATTATAGAAATGCGTCTTGTCCCGGAAATCCCTACTGACATTTTCAGGTATCATTCCTGACCTAAGTAATCACAACTAACCTTCATATATAACACTTAGTCTAGGGGTCTTTTGGGACTTGGGATCTCCCCGACAGACATTTTTTAATATTTAGTAGCCTACAAACATTCATACAATTTTCATACAAATTTGAAATATTTTCATACAATTTTGAAAACATTTTGTTTAAACATCTTATATGTGCATTGTAAAATTCAAGCAGTTTTTAACAAATGGTATGCAATTAAAAAAAAGACATTGATTTAGATAAAAATATTTAGAAAAACAGTTTTCAAATTATGATTTATTCACATTTTTAAATCACATAAAAAAGAATTATTTAGTTTTATTGTAAACTGAAAGCATTTAAAGGGTTCATCATAATACCCACCAAAAATCATATTTTATGATGAAAATTAGGTACTTGTTTGTTATTTATAAGCCAGCTACTTTTTAAATGTTATTTTGAACTGGGCTCTTTGGGAAACAATTAAATCGAAAAAATATATTTACTAAGCACTGTGTGAAAATTTCACGTTCATAAGTTTAACGGCTTTTGAGTTCTGTTCCCTTAAATTCAGCCATGTCACCGATATTGCAATATTGATATTGCCACCGATGAAATAGAAATAAACATAAAATTAATGAACATGAAATAACAAATTTTATGACTCATAAGTTTTGTTTGTAAGTAAAATCAAAAGGTATACTTTTATTTTTTAAATACATTTCTTGTTTTTATTTTTTTACAAAAAAAGTCACTTGTTAATATAAAACTGTTGTCCGGAAGACTCCACAGTAAGTTATACTCTCCTGGTAGTCCAGTAGCAGGCTGTGAGTTGGTGTCTTTGGTGCAAACTCATAACAAGAATGCCAACTGAATTTACATAGGGGTGAAACATTCCTATCATTTATTTCCAAAGAGGTCTATAAGACCCCCAGGTTATACATAAATGTTGAAATTTCCAAAACACAGTTAACCATACACCTGCCATTAGTATTCTTTAAGAATAGTTTTTAATTTTAGATCTGTTTGCTGTAATGATTGAAAATTGGTATTCAGCTGATCGAAGTAAAGGTATAATAGAAGAAAAATAATAATTTAGTACAATCCATAATTTTTATATGCTGACTATTAAAAGTCTTAAATTGCATAAAATTTACATGAGGTAACAAAATTTAATTTTGTATTAATTTTTTAATTTTATTTTTTAGAGAATAACCTGTTTTAATTATGGAAATTGGTTCATAAATAAGTGATATATTGTCATTTAAATACAAATAGTCCCGAATCTGATCGGGTTGCCTCTCGAAAAGTGCGTCAGCTCAACAATGGATCTCATACTCAAACTGCTTCCGGAGGAGCGGTGCGTCACTGATAAGCCTCAGTTAAAGAACTCTATCCTCTTTGTTTACTAACTAAATTCCATAATTTTTAACCATTTGGTTTTATATTGAATTTTCTGAACAAAACCTAAAAGAACACGAATATGCTACATTATGCATTTTTTATGCAATTTCAGGTTTAAGATTTTAAACAGCCACCGTTTTAAACATATAAAGAGTAAAGTTTAATAACTTTTCTAAAATTGGATTTTAACCTAAAACACTGTGTACTAAAGTTCAACTTATCACATCAAGACGTTCTTACTTTAAATATTTATTCTAAAAAAAAAATAAAAAAAATTGGCTCGTAATTAGTTGAGGAATAATACCTCAAGAAGTAGGTTGAGAGTTAAGGGCCCCTGTATATTACTTTATTGGCTTTAACCATTTATATTGCAGAAAGATAAAAATATTGGGGGGGGGTCCTCAACTGGCTGAACATAATGAAGTGTCAGGAATCAGATGGAAATTCCACAGGGAAATTAAGTCCGTGATTGGCGATAGTCGTGTTATTGGATTCATGCTTTGATGATTCAGTTCATCTCTGATAATACGATCAATGATAATACACCAAGTACGGTAAATTATGAACTGATTATGTAGTGTTTATAAACTTGAGACGTGTTATGAGTCACAAAAAATGTATCTCTTTTAGTTACTATACCAAATAGCATTCCTTGTTTCATTGTTATTATTATTTATTATTGACTATTGCCCTAAATATTGCATTTTGCACTTACTTTTAAATTCTAGAAATTCAAAATATTCCTTAAGACCATATTATATATATTTTAATTATTAAAAGAATAAAAATTCCAAAGTACCCTTTAAATTTCATTTTAATTCACACAACGCGTTTTGGCATTTATGCCATTTTAAAGTGTATAAATGGAATCTATTATATATTTTATAAATGTTCTCTTAACAATTATTGTAGGAACTTATTTGGATCAAAGAAATATTTATTGCCGAATTTTATAAGAATGCTCTCGTAATTGTGTAGTAAATAAATAGAGTATAAAAAATTACAAAATGTATATACTCTCAGCCCATTCATTATTATATAGAATTATTCGTAAACAAGCATTTAGTGTATATAATAAATACAGGAATTAATTATTTCAATGGTGCAAATAGTTAACACGTGTTTCTTTTGAACATTTATTTTCATAAATACTGTATGGTATGTTTATTAAAATTTTATGATAATTTTCTTTTATAAATAATATTTAAAAAATTACCTCGCAATAAAAAGTCTCTTGCTAGAATCGCTCTTAGCAAATGTAATGTAGTTTAAGGGGATTAAAATGTTATCATTTATTCGATATTTGCATAAAATGAAGGCTAAGAGGTAAAGATTATATTTGTGTTATGCTCACATTAAGCTGGATATAATAATAATTATATAAAAATTATATTAAATGTACGTTTAATTTTTGCCACGAGATTTTTAAATAATACATCATATGGATGCACATCATTAAATATATTTTCAAGAGAAAGAATATGGATTGCTATTAAAAATACCATCTACATGATAAGTGTGTTCAAATATCTCAATGTCTCTCTTATGAATATGCTGTTGTGTAGATAAACGTGATTTTAATCATGTAAATACACCCGCAAGAACGATATTACAACTATTAGTTTATCTATAAGTTGTATTTTTCCTCATGCAATGGCCTTACCTCAGCGGTAGAGCTCTGGGTTATCTTCTAATCTAAAGGGTCCGGGTTCAACTCAAGGCTCGGTCACAAAAAGATCGTTCTGCAGCTCCCGGGGTTGGCAAGTCACGTCTAGCCACCTGCATAGGAAACAAGCAAGTGCAATTTATGTTTATGTTATACCTTGAAATGTCGCAAGGATTTATAATTGTTAGGACAAATGATGTTTTAAACATCGAATTTAAACATGGATTTTTAAATTTCATCATTTCAATGGTATTGATTTGAAAAAAATCTAAACCGCTACTTATATTTTGCAAATAACTCCTAGACTAAATGAAGACTTAATTTTATGTCTTGATTATTGACTAGTATGTCCTTTTTTCAATCTTAAATGTTGGCATTATATAAAAGTAGTCAGAGAAATCGCATTATATCGTTATCAATATGGTTTATGTGTATAAATATAATAAGTAGCAAAATAAAAAAAATAAATATTTTAAAACTGATGTATTATACATTTAATTTCTAATTAAATCACAGTACGAGTCATAAGTTTAAGTCAAGAACCTCCACGAAGTCTACTTTGTCTTTTTCAAAGCCTTTCCATCAATGTCATCCTTGCCCTTCTATTTTAGAGGACTTCTCACGGTGTGTGTCGCAAAATACTGCGTATGGCGTCGCTTGTAAATAAAAATTTAACGAATTGTCAATCAATTACAGGAAGTATATGAGATATAATTATTATATAGAATAGTCATATTCATACTTTTATCGCTAAATGAATCTGTTTAAAATACTTGACAATATAAAATACGTCTTTCTTTGCAATTTTCAAATAAAAAATTTAGTCTAGTATATGGATATAATTTACATATTTTAAGATAACTATTATAAAGTCGTACACTTTTATAATGATGGTTTATCATTTATTTAAATAGCATTGTAGTATAAGGGACATTTCAGCCGTCTGGTCAGCAATAACAACATTATTGGGTGCTCGGTAATGGGTGGCGATGTTTTGATAGTGGACGTGCTCCCAGAACAGCGCTTTGGCTGCGACCTGACTGTTCAGCTCAATACTCTATCAGTGAAAACGTATCATGTAAAAACAGTATATCATAAATATAATTTAAACTCCAAATTTCCGCTTTTGTTTAACAAATTACCTTTAACGCAATCAACAGCATATTGAGACAGATGTTTTTACAATTTCGAATACCATTAATAAGATATAGAAAATTCATTATAGGAAATAGATGTCTATAAAAACTAAATTATGCCCGAACAATATTAATGCCATAATTGCATTAATGGTAACTAAAAAATATTACATTATAAATGTTCTTCAATTAACCTATTCTAGTTTGAACAATGTATAGGGGTTCATCCGTTTAAAATAAAAACATAAATAGAAAAAAGATTTTGATTGATTAAAAAGTTATGACCATTGATATTAAAGAGATAACACCCTTTCATAAAATATTTGAAAATGTATTTTGTTTGTCCACTTTATCCACATCATTATTTAACAATCATTTCACATTTATACGGGGAAAGTTTCAACCCCCCCCCCCCCTAATTCCCTCCTCATTTATTAAGGTAATCGACTCTCAACCACAGAACTTCATTGATTAGTTTAATCTTCTTTTTGACGAGGCTCACAATTTTAGCAACCATCTAGGATCTGTCAAATCGGGGTGAACTTTTATTTTTTAAATATGAAGGTAAAGATATTCATTATTAAAAAGTAATTTCTTGCGTTGAACACGATACTGCAATCCGTTTTAGTTTTCTGAATCCTTTGTCAAGATAATAACAGTTTTGTAAAAAAATTAAAAATACCTAAATTTGTATTTTTTAAACTACTTATTATAATTGTATATTGGAGTTTGGTATTTGCTTATAGTTATTTACCAAGCCATAACTTTGACGTCCATCTTTGGTACGCCATTTTGGATTGAGATACCAAATCTTGTGTCAAAAGAAATTATTTTGAACTAATTTTTACATTTAACATGCTACCGCAATCAGATTTTTAATATTTGATAACCTTGAATTGTAAAACAAATAATTATAATCTCAACAGAAATTTAACTTTATCAGAATAATTTTTAAACGTAAATGATTGTTAACAAATAATAATACGATATAAATATGATGTTCACTCAGTGATATAAAATTCACGATTAAAACAAAACTGTGCTACTGAAAACTAGGGTGCACCTCACAAATACAATAAGGAATAGAATAACACTGTCTGTATGTTAAATACAGTACTCATGATTTACAATGCAATTACTTGCTAGCCTGATTAGTTGTTTATGCCAGGCTACCCTTTAACAACTAACATCTTACTGTTATTTTAGCCACTGCCGTCTCACACAACAGAAGGATTCTGGGCTAGTTTGTAAAAGTAATTACTTTGAGAAACTTAAAATTAATCTTTAAATTACCAAACAGTGTTCTAAAATTGTCAATACAGCTTTCAATTTTGAGGTTTGAAAATAATGTATTATAATTTTTAATTTGAAAGATTTTTTTAAGTTTAAAATGACATACAAAACCTTACAATGACTTCTTGTTTAAATGTTTACATAATGATTTTTAAGAAAACAAAATGTCTGCGGAAGGAAAATGCGTAAATATACTACTTCAAAATTATGTATCACATCACCAAATTTACCTTAATACAAGTTCGTGAAAACAATCACAATTCAAATATTGCGTACCCGAGATGATTTTCAAAATTATAACTTAGTAAACCTCTACTATCACTGTGATATCTGATAATAAAAATCTACATTAAAAAAAATTAATAAAACAAAGAATTTTAGAATTTTTTTTACAAAAATTTTGTAATTTTTAAAACAACAAACAAGTAAAACAAATTGCTTCATATCGTTAAATTAAATTAAATTAAATACTTTGCAATTAAGAGTAAGAGCCCTTCTTTTATATTTAAAAATAAAAAAGTTCATTCATATGGTGGTTCCAAGAAGGCCGCCCAATATGTGGACACACATAAAAAAAATTATTTACTAATCAATGATATTCGGTGGTGGTTGGGAGTCGATATCTTAAGAAATGGCGAAAGAATTATTGGTAGGGACACTTTAAACTCATATGTATGATATGTATCATGGAAGTTTATTTTAAAATGTGTTATTGATGCTCATATTTTTGTATCAGGTAATGTATTACAAGACCCCCAGTGATGTATTATGATTTTTTATCGCCATGTATTATAAGTAGACCTACTATTTGCTAAAAATGGTACCAGCGTATTCAACTAAACAATGATTAATATGTACTCAAAATATTGGGTTGTAGTAAAATATTTAATAATATTTATAAAATATATTAATGAATTTGAATTTAATATATAAAACAATTATATATCTAAAACATATTTCTATACAGATAAAATTGCTAATATTTTTTTTTTATATATAGTTATAACCCACCTTTAGAAAGCTAAAAACAGTAAAACCAAGGTAAATATCAAGAAAAACCTAATATAGAGAGCCAAGCAGCATTGTAAGCTATCGACCAAGTCCCCAGGGCTGAGACTTGGCGCCATTTATGGTAGTCAAGTTTGGAAAGCTGCCAGAAACCGATGGTTTACAGACATATGACAAACGTTACCTGAATCAAAAATCCATGTTAGGGTTGGATCAGTTTAAATATATTTCCATAATAAATATCAACTTAGCCATTCTTTATCAATAAAAGAAACATAATTAATTTTATAGCCACTAAATTGTTACTTTTGTTATAGAACTCTTAAAGGAAAAGCTAAACCGGTGGCAGCAATGCACATATATGAAATAAACACAGGTAATTAAATGGATAACCAATTTTAATCGCGACACTTTGTCATTTTTTTATAATTAGTCATTTGTCATAGATAACTTAAATAAAAAAACTAATAATGATGGTATTTGTTGGAACAAGGATGTTGCGGTGAACTGAAATGATACTGCCATCGGATATGGTTAAGAGGTTGAAATAAATTTTTTTTTCTAGAATATGCAGATAATGAACAACAACTAAAGTGTAGCTCAAAAGAAACATCAATCCTGTCTTTTAAATTAGAATGCTACTTCCATGACAAGGATATAAGTATCCAATTAAAACTAAAGATTACGTGTTCTTTTTCCTTCTTTGAAAAAATATTTTACAACAAATTGTTCATAAATGTTTTTTTACATTATTTTGTATTAAGAAAAATATTGCATTAGCTTCTAAGCCTTTAATTTAGTATCGAAATAGAATATGGATTAAGACTTTTTATTTAAAAATATGTGTCTTATATAATAATTAACTTAAATAACATAACCCGTTTGTAAAACAAATAATATGTAAAATATGTTTTAAGACAGGTCATATTAAATAGTTTTACCTTCCCATCCAGCATTGAAATATCGGGAATTTTTATAAATTGAATATTAAGTAATTGAATTAATTATATTTTTATCATACGATTATTTTGAGTAATATGCGGATGGATGAACAAAAATATATAAATAGAGTTATATTAATATGCATAATAGTTGAAGACAATGTAGTTGAATGATTTGGTTTGAAAAGTTATATTACTTAATTAATAAAAAATATATATACTACATACATGAAATACATGGCTCTAGATGCATTTTTGTGTACTGACTTTATTTTTCACTAAGAAGGCCTTACCCATTGCGATTCTTTTATTTTGGTATGTTGAAATATATTAATGAATAATAATTTGTGGCCAGTCAATCGTTGGGATGAACTATATAGAAAATGCAGGTAACACTTTGTTATTTAATGCTCAGTTAGACATTCATCTATTAGTTACTCACTCTTTAGCTATTTAACAGTTAAATTCAATAGAACTATTATAAATATCACAATTTTTTTAAAATTTATTCAATTAATAAATCCCTAAAATATATTTATTTTTACAATTAATGAATTTAAACAACTTAATTATTTACATGTATAAATTAGGGAATGGGCTTAAACGTAATTGAACACTTATGTTAAATAAACTTTAATATTCTCAATTTTCCTATTAAATAAATATCTGAACTCAAACAGTGAGGTTTATAATTTTCAATACTAAATTAATGAGGGTGGAATTAACATTATCTGATCTTACTTCTGTATTCATTCCAAAACTCCACTGTTTTGTGTATATCGACGCAGAGGCATTTTATATAATGTTTAAGGGGAACGGTCTTAGCCACGGGTTTGTTACCGCCTTACGTTGACCTGTTGTTGGAGAGTACATATTTAATTATATCCCAATCAATTTATCCAATTAAAACTGGATTCAGTATCAACCATTTAACAATTTACTAACTGTTCTCAGCATCAAATAGGTAACATTCGGATTTAAATAATAACACTATTTTAACTACTCAGCTACCCAGCAAGTTGAAGTAAATTATTGTTAGTAACCAATAGAGAGGAGTTGGCTAAGGAGATATTGAGCTCTCTAGTGCTGATGTAGCATAATTTTTGTTCTGTTTTAACTGGGTTCAAAATTCACTTGCAAAAGAAACAACAGCACAAGAGGAAATAGAATTTTCAGATTTGTTTTAGAATGAAATACACTGACAAGTCTCACATTCCCTTTCGCACAGAGCGGCAACAAACGTCAAAGCTGTGGAACGGGGCTGTACACTCGTGGCAGAAATCTCGATCAAACACACTACGTACGTTAAATCTAACGCTGTTCATGTTTTTACTTGCAAGATATTTCTTTACTTTTGAAATCTTATAAGATCAGATCAATTAGTTTAAATTACTAAAAATGAGATCATCGTTTATTATTAACATTTTTCGTTGGAATGAGAAAGAATGTATATAGATTTTTTTTATAAAAAACATGTGTTTGCATAATTGAATAAGGTAGGAATTAAAATAAGCAACTATTTTATCTTCATGTTTAGTTTGTTTTTCTGAAAAACTTAGACGAACATGAAACGGTTAGATACTTGCAGTCTGCCGAGTGATTGTGTTGTAATCTTGAAGACTACGCGTTTCGAAGAATCAATCCGTCATCATCAGATCCGCATAAAACGTAAAAAATTCCACACAAGATGGTCATGTCAAAGTTTTAATTAAAATAACAATTATATAATTAAAATATTAATAACACCGGAACTTGATCTCAAGATTCCCTGCACTCCCCAATTTCCTTAAGCATGACCTATGGTGGCCATATTTCATCATGGCACTACGGTAAATGTCGTTTACCAACTTCTCTTGTGGGTGTACGCAACTAAATCTCTTCCTCCTACTTCCTAATGAAAAATTAATTTCGTTAAAAACCAAGTTTCACAGGGAAATGATTTACTAACTTATACTTATGAAAAATGGATAAGTCTATATTTTTGTGAGTACAAATGTTAAGTTTTATTTGTAGCCTAATTACCTAAGAATATCAGTGAAATATATTTTATTATTGCCAAAAAAATATAAGCAATAATTAAAATTCGTATTTATTTAACAACTTATTTAATTCTCCAATTATATTACCGTTAATAGCCAGGCAAAATTATCTTTTGAACTCTAACTTGATTGCAATATTTGCCTTCCATCAGCCATAGTCAGATCCTCCCTCAAGTACGAGTTAGCTTCTATTGGTATGAAAACAGTTGTTTCTATATCTGTCCGAGAAGACGTTAGTCCACGCTCTGAACAGGTTGAGCATGCACAGAAGTCTAACTAAATTTGACTTTGGATTATTGTTGAGGACATTTAGTAGATGTAAAAAACCGATGTTGCCACATTTCCAGAATGGGCACAACACGGGGGACGCCCTCTAGAGGAAGTCGTAGAGAAAACTGTATTGGCTTATGTTATATATCATTTTAAAGGTCTTTGAATGTAGATTAAAATGCCACAAACCCGATCTCTAAAGGTCGAATATAACGCGAGTTATTGCGTTTTGAAATTTCGGTAAAATACTTTCATGCAAAGTATGACTACCTGCCATTTCGGGCTCAAAAGTTCATTTGAGGTCGGGTCGGTGACATTGTTTTAAAATCTATTTAAATTCCATCTATCTCCACTTTATAAGGATCCTGAAAATTAAGTTAAATGTTTTATTTTAAGTCTTCATTTGCTGTCTTCAATTGCTGTCCGAAATATTATGATTAACTTGTAACACATTGTAACTTTCAGCCCGATTTGGGACAACCCATGAAATTTTTTGTGAAATATTTAACTTAAGCTTTAGGATCACGTTTAACAGAAAGCAATGACACAAAGCCGACAATTAAATGAACGATCGATTCAGAAATGGCAGGCAGTCGAACTTTGCACAAAAAGCATTTTTCCGAAACTTCAAAACGCAATAACTCGCGTTATATTCGACCTTTAGAGATCGGGTTTGTGGAATTTGAATCAACATTCAAAGACCTTTAAAATGATATACAACATCACATAGGCCAATACAGTATCCTCTACGACTTCCTCTAGAGGGCGTCCCCCATGTTGTGCCCATTCTGGAAATGTGGCAACATCGGTTTTTTATATCTACTAAATGTCCTCAACAATAATCCAAAGTTAAATTTAGTTAGACTTTCAGTGAATGCTCAACCTGTTCAGAGCCTGGACTAAGTGGTTTACGCACTCGATACGCGTCACAAAACAGATGATTGCTTATATTAATTTTACTTTGCGCACGTTATATTTACTTTGCGCACTCCCGTGCTTAAACATCATAACACAAATTAGCATTCATTAGCCAGCAACGAAAATTGTTTATTTAGGAATAAGGTTGGCAATACTGGATATAAACATCTGACCTATTGTCATTGCCGTATTTTTCGTAAACATATGTTTTTAACAATTGCAATCTTAAATGTCGAAGTGCAATATTTGTGACACTATTCGATGTGATATTGCCAGAGGAGCAGTTTGAATTTGCGCTGGACGATGTGGGGTGGTTGGCATGGGTAGTTGCACTCCTATGTTACCCGGAGTTCTCTCTGACCCTTATTAGTTCTGTCTCAATGGTTGACCCAATTGTTAAGATGTTGTTACTTTCTCCCTCTATACCATAGTATATGGAGAAAGTAGGTCTATTGTTTTCGTCAACATTTTTGAATTTGAGTTGTTGGTGGATTTATCTATTTTGGTTCCCCCTGAGCCCAAAAAAGTGGTTTTCGGAGTGATGTCTGTCTGTGTGTGTGTGTGTGTGTGTGTGTGTGTGTGTGTGTGTGTGTGTGTGTGTGTGTGTGTGTGTGTGTGTGTGTGTGTGTGTGTGTGTGTGTCAGGATGTAAACAGAGCTAGAGAATGCCCTAATGGTCCGATTTTAATTAAATTTGGTACATAGGTCCAAATCCACAACAATTCCGGGCGTTTTTTTTTCATTTTTTTAAATTTTTTATTTTTAAGGGTATTTTTCCACAAAAACTCTCAAAAATCGTCAAGAATCAAAATTTCTCAAAAATGGCTCTAACGATTTTGATTAGAATTTTGTGGTTTATTAAGCTTAAAATGGTGAATAAAAGGACACCACCCGCATCTCCGGGAAAATCCGCGTTCAAAAGTTATGGAGTAAAAAGTGTTTCAAAAATCAATTTTTTGGATTTTCAAAATAGCTGTTGTCTTGAAATAAATTTTACTTATTACCATTAAATCAAGTTCAAAAAACTAAATAATCCAGTATTTTAAATTATTTCTCTACGTCAAGTGGTTGTGGAGAAAATAAATTCATCTCAACGAAGAACTCATGACGCACTCTGGACCACTGCTCCAAGATGAGATCAAGTGGCCTAGAGAACACACTCCCCCACCAGCCCCCGCCATGCCATTTACACAACGTTGCCAACAAAACCATTCTAGTATTTATGTAACTGTATGTTTTATAAATTACTTTCAAACAAGTTTTGGTTAATTTGGCTGCCGTCATGATTATTTACTATATCTTTATTTATTTATTTACTATATTTACTTACTTAATATGTATATTCGCAACTGGAAATAAATTTTTATCGTGAATTCTATAAAAAATAGCAGTAGAAACATTTTGTCAATTACAGAAATTTGTGGAACAGTTTAAGCTGTGTAAAACATCAGCTATATACCAGAGCAATCCTCTAAACGGTTTAGTGTTATTGCTGAAAGGGTCCTAACAGCTCTCTGTCGTCCAGTTCCAAGATTACCTGCATGCCATTTAACACCAGTTCGTACACGTGAGGCAAAAACTGTAAGTTTTGCACGTATAAACAAATAAATTTCCAAGTAAAAATATTATTCAAATAGTTAATATGAATGCTGTTATGTATATCAAATGAGGCATCAAGTAAATACATTTTAGTTTTCATTCATTAGATATTGACTAATTTGTGTAAGTAATGTAATTTTTTGCTCGATAACAGTAGAATTAAATGTATTGTATGCATATTATTTTTGTTATCATACATTTAAATTATGATTCTATTAAAACCTTTTTCAATAGTATTAAAAAATGATAGTTAATTTAGTTGAAAACATTATCTTAATTAGTTTTTTAATATATTTCTTCATTTGTATTTTTTTGCAGTTCACAATTCTTTATAATGAGTGTTTTTAAGTCAATATGAAACTATAAAATGCAATATGTAGGAGTTCATACTTCTTTTGTGTTATAAACAGGTCGTGTCTAAACATAAATATCTACTCTGCGATTTTACATTTATTTACTAATAGTTATTTAGAATTACCAGTTAATATCATTCTAATCCGCAATAGTTAAATTTTACATAGTAGGTATCAAAGTTTAAACTTTACTTAAAGTTAATTTCAAATCATAGTAAAGATAAATCTTTACGTAAAACCACATATCATATAATAGATGAAATGAAATGTTCCCCTGTCACTTTTCAACTGTCTATAACTTTTGACGCCAAAGGTTGACAAATAAGTCTCAACCTTATATTGACTGCTAGCTTATTGTCTATCGGTAGAAGTTGTAAAGTAGAAAAAACATCAAATCATAGAAACAGGAAATCTGTCAAATCGGTTTTGTTTTGTCTTGTGACTTTGTGATAAACTTTAATATATCTATACCAAACATATCGCTTATTCTTCTTTTTGGTTTTTTTACTTTGTGGATATCTAACCAATTAAAGTTTCTGTCATTCCGGTACTACAACATACATTCAGCGTTCAATAACCATAGCTTATATTATTGTAACAAAACAATCCACAATTAATTATTATTAATATTTGTATAATTTGCCCTATTTTATAAGAAAATGATAGGTTTTTTAAACTCTATATCTGAAATAATCGTTTTTGTTAGAGTTTACTTAACATAATTATTCAGTATATCTTTTCTTTATTGTAAGCTATTACATAATAATACCAACTTATTATGATAAATTGTTATCCAACAAAATTTATATGATAGCTAGAATAAGTGTAGCAACAATATAAATGCAGAGTTTGTCGGTAGTTCCAAGTTGACAGTTAGCGTAGCGTCGCGTTGGTTGGCGGAGTGAGGTTGACAACCAACAAGACGAGGTTAATAAACTTCACCGTTTTCTGACGATGATATAAACAGAATTGATGAGACAGCAGGTCAGTGGCCCTTCCCTCATGCCACTTACAGTTGACATAGCTAATGGTTTTTAACCTCTATTTCCTGAAGCTTACCAACACATTTTTATCCAACATTGTTATTGTATTTAATTTACTCAGATTGTGTTATTAATAGAGGGTGTCTAGCTTTGACTGTCCAAAACGTTTCCATGTTGTTCAGCAAGCCAAGAGAAGTAAAAAGTTCACATAAATATATGTCCTAAAATGTATCGTGAACCCATTCTTTGTACATATAATAATTTTTATTTCCTCTAAGGACATATAGATTGGGTTCATATTTGGCATGGACCTTTATTGCAACAATGATTATTAATGACAAAAAATACCGTTTTGTATTTTCAAAATGGAGGCCTTTTAAATTTTTTAACTGAAATATTTCAAAACCGGTATATTTTACCAAAGATTTGCAAGAACACTTTAACAAAATTAAATTGTCTACAAAATGATACCATGATTGTTATTACCTGGCCACAAACAACGGAGTAATTGTGATTTTTTCTTATAAATTAACTTACATTTGCAAGAATTATAATAGAAAATCAACGTTTTTATACACCAAAATTAGGAGTCCAAAATGCTCACTAAATACACACCAGATTAATAAAGGTATTCAGCTAATTGTACAAGCGATAAGGATTATTGTTATTAAAACATATAAACACATTTCTAATTTCATCAATGATAAATAACAACGTTTATAATGTAATTTACGTCATTAATTAATCTAACGGCATTATTATTAAATAATTTGTTGAAATTAGTTGTACTTGACTTGGTATTAATTTTTTCTGGGAATTTATCATGCATGTTGTTTGTGGTATTTCAACTTTATTTTTGTATAAGTTAGACTTTGGTCCAAATATGTTGTTAAAAGTGTAGGGGTTGAAAAATCTATCTATATTTTTAGTTTTGTTGTTAATTCATTTTCATAATCACATACAATCACATTTTAAACTCACATAAATTTTAAAGACATATTTCATATTGTGTATCGTCGCTTTGATGCATACCACTTTTTTTCGTTCCCAAAATTAAATTCTTTCATAAATTAATTATACATTATTAAATGAATACGCAAAACTAATTGTACACTATAAAATATCTATTTACGGAATCTACCATTAAATAGTTAATCTTTATCAAAAAGGTTAGTTATGTTTGGTTCGAATGTCATATTTCTTAAAACCATAACTTAGTGAAAACAGTAAAATATAATGTTGTTTCGTACGAAAACCCTAATTAATTGCGATGAAATATGTAAGGATTTGTACATTTTTATTAAGTTAGCATTATAATAACGTTGAATACAATTTATCATTAAATACCTGATTATTATATTAGTGTTAAGAGAATTTAAAAATAATTCAGCGACTTTTGCGTCTAGTATAGAATTATTGGAACTTACTTTGTTGACAAACAGGAGAAGTTTGACAATGGGCCAGCCAACTGACTTGAACGAGACTAAACTTAGATTGGGCATTGATTGTCTTGCCGCAAAGTCTTTCAAACTTGGCCTCAGTAACTCTCCCACAGGTGGTGGGGTATTCGACATTTCCGTTTGTCTTGTCCATAGAATACTTTAATATTCTATATTTTTAAGGTTGTGTAAACCGTGAAAAATATGTGCTTGGTTTTAAACATATAGTTTAGTTTAGTTTATTGCTTAGTATTAAGACCCTTGGTATAGTTGGAAATTAATACTTTATAATTATGTGAATAATTTTTTTCTTAATTTATATCAAATGGATTGTTGAATACGTAATGTATGTAAACTGAACCATTAATAAAACTTCAGTAAGTTTTATAAAAAAAAATCTTATCACAAAATCATTTAGTTTTACCAGCTGGTCATATGTGATAATTCAGTACGCCAAAAATAATGATTGTTGATATTAAATCAAAACACTGGAATGAGATAATTTATTCAAGACATAAAAAGGTTTATACTGCACTAGCTTACCGCCACGCGTTGCTGTGGACTACAATAAATAAATTATCTATTATTGGAAAGAATTAGAGCATAGGAAAATGTTTTGAAATTGCTTGATTTATAACGCTGATTAATAAAATAATAAAACGTCAATTTACTTAAACTTTCATAAAACTATAGTTTTCCTGAGTAGTAGACTAACATCGATATAAATTTTTATGCTATTGAATGGTGTCATAATAAAATAGGCCCTATACATAAAACAATCATATCCGGCATATTTTGAAAATTCCGAAAAAATAAAGAAGTAAGTAGATCATAAATAAGTTAAAAAACAATCTACACTCAAGGTTCATTTATCAAATCACCTGGCCATTGCTGACAAAGTTGTATTATTCAAACCGAATTGTAATGTGACAACTAACCCCTTACTGTATGTGACAACTTGCAACGTGCCACTATTTTGGACAAACATCGACATATAAAAAAAATCGGCAATTTTTTTTTTGTTTTTTTTTTTTTTTTAGAAATCAGACTTAACATTTCACGATATGAATAATTTTATAAAATAGAACTCATTTTCGTAACTCGTAAGATAAGGATGGTAAAATCAACTAAGTGACTTAAGAAAAGTTACTCACCAAGAGTAAAATCAGAAAAAAGCGCCAAAACTCATATTTAAGCAAAGATATACACCCACTCTCTAGAAAAATTACGTACATACTAAAGGAAGAAACGGCACTAGCAAAACTAGCGCAAACGATAGTTGGTGTCAGAAGTTATAAGCTTAGTGACAACCAACCCGTGTGACTTTTAGCACCAGTCTCAATTTTTTATCATTGAAAGGATTTATTTTATAATTTTTTATACATATAGCATGAGATTGATTTTGATTGACTCTATCATACTTTTATTTTTCAAACCCAAATGTCTTGGGAGAGTTTTTGTAGTTTTTGGTTACGAGTTGTGTTAAATAAGCATGGTGTTCAATCAATCTTACTAACTTCTATATTAGGTGTCCCCGGTCACCCGCAACACGGTTGTAATTGTACCGGTTAGGCTCTACGGATTGACTCTAATTTAAATTTACAGGGTGTACCAGGCCAGAAACTATATGACTGGACCCTTTCAGACAGGAATAAATTTATTTTTTTAACAAACCTACACCTTTTTTTCCATTATGTTATTTACGAGTAAAGAAAACTTTAAAATTTAATTTGTACTTTTAATTCAAACGGATTAAAAGATATTGACCGAGGAAGCTTAGATTTTTTACTTATGAACAACATATGAAAAATTTCACATCCATTATGTTAGAAAATTTTACGTTGAAATAAACTGCCCAAGAATTAAAATTCCTTTGAACCTCAATTCAATTAGTATTCCAACATAAAATACCGTTTACCGTGGAATTATTTTTAATTTATAACATTGCTTTAACTCCCAAATTGTAAACTTTGTGAGAAAATATTTAGACACAAAAAAATTGTGATGGAAAGTATTTAGAAGGACTATGTCTAAGACATTTTTAGGCGGGGACAATATCGTTTAACAGAAAATTCTGTGGTAAATTGGATATAGCCTTTTCATGTAAACATTTTCCTGTTGTTATTCTTTTAGGGAATCAAACTAAATCTACACAGTCATTATCTTCCTAACCTTTAGAATTAGTTAAATAAATTAAAATGTAAAGTTGTCTATAAAGTTTAAAAAAATTGTAAAAAGTGGGATTTTGTAGTTAAAATTTCACTTATAAATTAAAACACTTACAGTCTGGAAGTCATTATTTCTGGTATACCTTTAACATTTAATTTTATTAAATAGGTAGAGTGTAAACGTTTGATATGTAATAGTAAAAACTTTTGTATGTAAAATTAATTCTGTATAGCTTATATGCTTAGTCTGGAATACCTGGTATAAGGTACTTTACTATCTGTAAATTATATTAACTAAGTTCAATTTTTATATCTGGGTAGTAAAAAACTACCGTAAAAAATTGTTATACGGCAATATTTACAAAGTATAATATAATCGTATGACACAATTAAAACCAATTCGTTATGCTTTTTTTCCTATATTAAATTACTTCATTTATTATTATTACTCTTAAAAAAGTTAAACGGTTGGAAATATGCTTAAAGAAAACATTTCAGCCGTATGGTCGGCAATAACAACATTATTGGGTGATCGGTAATGGTTGGCGATGTTTTGATAGTGGACGTGCTCCCAGGACAGTGCTTGAAGCGGCATCTTACTGCTCAATTGAATACGGTATTGGATAGCATTTGGCTGTAAATTCTCGCTTAAATCATTGATTAATGTAATGGCTGTTATAGTTTTGGGAATGAAAAAAGTTTAAAATTTCTTTGTAATGATCTATTAACAAATAACGGAGTTATTGAGATATTTGTGCATAAAGGTTTTTATTTTGCATTATAATGTAAGCAACTTAAGTAATTTTTCTTAGGTTTATCGAAATAACCTTGTTATTTGTAGTTGGAGGAACATGAAAGTGTTATTATAGCAGTATTTCCTTAACTTTCATAAAAGCCAAATAATATTTTATAACGGTCATTTACGATGTGTTATTTTACGTATTATTCGTAATATTTCCCTTTTATGGTTTCCTTCCTCGTTAATGGATATATTACAATAAATTTTTCTTCAGATTCAGGTCTTTTGGTACTGACAATAAGATCAATCTTATTTAGATGTACTTCTGTGCAGCACAGAACAAATGTGATCTAATGTGACGTATTAGGTTAAATGGTGAAACAGTGATAGGTGGACTTGTACAAATTAATATGTGAAATAACTCAAATAGAACCCACGACCATCATGGGAGGTATGTCAATATGTCTATAGTGTTTCCCGCGTGTCAATAAATCAGTAGCCTCCAACATGAGCTCTGTAAGATATCGACTAGGCCCCAAGAGCCGAGTCTTGGCGCCATTCATTGCAGCCCTGCTTGGAGAACTGCCAGAGCGCTATAGTCTGCAGGCTCAAGCCGAACGGTCACCTCAACTGATTCAACTGATTTTTGTTGTTATAAAAAAGGTTTATCGTAGGCTATTACAAAGTGTTAAGTTAAAAAGTGTGTATGACGAAAGTCGGGATTTTCTTTTTTTACCTTTCTAAAATTAGTGTGGAAGTTTCGTAAACTAAGCTACAAGAACTCAGGAATCCTAATTGTATTGTAACCTCACTTAGCGAAACTTCTACTGTACCGTATATTGTTACATATGTAAGTTACATAAGTGTAATAATTAAATTGTTTAGATAAAACACAAACGGGTTTTTAACTAATTAAATTAATTGATTGATTTTAAACCATAAAACGGAAATAAATGTATTTGATAAGCGTTATACAGGGTGAGTTTCTTAAAGTGATCCAATAGCTAACTTTTTTATTTTAAATGTGACATTATACTTCTTATGGGGACCTCCTTTACTTTTTAATTTTCCTTTCAGGTATGAATTTCACTTTTCAAAATTTCCAGCCATTTTTCCAAAATGGCGGCCAACTTTAAAATTTCTTATGGAACACCCTACATTTTATGGTATTTTTGAAATGTCATTGAGATTTTAAGACTATTTTACAAATTGCCATTATTCTCTAAACCAAACGGTTACAGAGCCAGGGGCAATTAAAGTTCATTTTTAGTTCCATAAGAATAACATGGGGCAAACTTTATCTGCCCATATCTCCGAAACTATTGGTTGAAATAAAAAAATACTCTTGAATAAAAATGTCTTAAATTGATGTTTAAAAACATTTTTTTTTCCATAATAACAAAAAATTTCAAAATTTCATTTGTTGTCCGCCATAAGTTAATTTATGCGTAAATGATAATTTTTATAAGGGAAATGTTCTTAAAACATCAGTTTAAGACACTTTTATTCATGACTATAATTTATTTTAATCAATAGTTTCGGAGATATGGGCAGATAAAATTTGCCTAATGTTATTCTTATGGAACTAAAATGAACTTTAATTGCCTCTAGCTCAATAACCATTATGTTTAGAGAAAAATGGCAAAGAACAAAAAAGTCTTAAAATGACATGGAAATTCCAAAAACAAAATAAAATGTAGGGTGTTCCATGAGAAATTTTAAAGTTGGCCGCCATTTTGGAAAAATGGCGGGAAATTTTGAACAGTGAAATACATGAATGAATGAATGATGTTTATTTCCAAAAACATAAAACAGTTTACAAAACTTTTAAAAATAAATATAAATGTAGGCTCAACTGTATAAATTATAAGTGGAAGTAAAATAAAAATGTAGGCTAAATGGGGACCCTCATAAGAAGTATACTGTCGCATTTAAAATAAAAAAGTTAGGTATTGGATCACTTTAAGAAACTCACCCTGTATTTATGAAGCTAAAGTATATGTAGCCTAAATAATTAAAACCGGATATAGAATCAAATATAAGTTGCATAATGTACTGCTGTATTGTAATAATGTCACATTCCATACTAGTTGTCCATAAAGTAATGAGACTTTTTTAAGCCATACTGTATTCCTGGTTCCTACATTGTCGAGGTACTAGACACTAAACATTGAATTCACTGTCAAAGGTTCATAATATCCTAGAATTTCTTTTTACGTAATACAATATTTTTACTTTACTGAACGAAAATTAATCTATTGGTTTCAACTCCAGTGAAATGAACAAGATACTATCCCCCACCTCGCAATCCACCTCGCAATCCGTCTTATCTCCAAACTTGAAATATAGCAACTTCATGCAGTTGTACCTATAAATGTAAAGATCTCCATCGTATTGAAATTTTGAAAGGTCTTCAATGCTTCAAATTCCGTCCAATTTGTAATTCATTTTCATTCACTCCAAGGTTTTACTGTGGTAAATATTGTTATTTATTTTAGTGTTATGTTTTCGCGAAAAGCGAAGAAAAGGACCAGGATGGATATTTTCTTGTTTATGAATGCCAGACACTAATAATATGCTATTTTTGGTCCTAGTCAATGACTTACATCTTGAGGGTCGCTCTCTTTTATTTGCAGTCGACACTACCCTCATGACAAGGGGCAAAGATTTCGACCAACTCTTGGCTGACTCTGCTGTGCTTTTTGACGATGCTAAACACTAGTTTATAGCTAATAATTTGCAATTAAATGAGGACAAAACGCAGAACCTGGTATGCACTCTAAAGAAACAGGAGCTTGGAAATCCATTAAAACTCTTGGGTTTTTGGTGGACCCCAAGCTGTCATGGAATGGGCATGCAACTCAGGTATACCTCAGACTCTCCAGGGTTCTGTTCCTCCTCAAAAAGCTTAAAGTTTACTGTGCCCAATGATTTTCTTGTTGCAGCCTATTATGCACTGTTCCACAGTCATATCAAATATGGACTTTTAGTTTCGGGCCATGTCCCTGAAAGTAACAGAATCTTACTTCTCCAGAAGAAAGCGGTTAGGCTGGTGTCCTCGGCTGGAAAATTGAATCACTGTATGTCCTTGTTTTCCAGACTGTGCATTCCGACCATCTACAGTCAATATGCACTTGACTCCCTAATGCACGTCAAAGAGAACTTCATTTCCTTCGCTCAACGTAGTGAAACACATACCCACAACACCAGGAGAGCAAAAGATCTGGACCTACCAAGATGTAGACTCACTAAATCCCTGAAAAGATTTCCTGTCATGGCATTTAAACTATTTAATACCTTGCCAGAAGAGATCAGACACGCCGAGGTTCGGATGTTCAAGAAAATAGTCCAAGAAAAACTAATCGCTAGGCCGCTTTACGCACTGAGTGAGTTTCTGGAGGACCCATGGAGAGGAGGCCTTCCACCGCCAAATCAAAAGTTATTTAAAATAAAATCACTTTTTTATTAAGTACTTTTAAGCTTATGTTTTAAGTATATGTTATATTAATGTGACACAGTCTATCCAGAATCAACTGGTCAACGACGACGCAACGGTAATAAGGTAATAATAGGTTGTTAAATAAAATAAATTGGCAAAATTGCCTCTTTTTGAATTATTGCATAGAAATTATATGTAATACTTTGTTTGCTTTATAACCGATCCATTGCACACAGTGGGCTACGGTCTCTTATTCTATTGAAACTATCGTAGTTAACATCAAATTTATGGAAATAGAGTTATAGCCTTGCACTTGTTTATCTTATGTAACCTACCAAATTTGTTATAAAAAATCGTACTATAGCCCACCATCCAAGACAATCGTTGTAAAACGCATTAGAATAGTATACACAGCACATAACCTAATATGATCTGTGAATTTTAGGTTAATATTCTACATTCTGAGCTGTGATTGTCACTAACTTTAATGATGAGATAGCGCTGAGGGTAAACTTGATGACCGAGGAGGACAGTTACATCAATCATCGTCAGTATACTAATGTTTACTGTGTTTATGATCATATTATCGACATTGCTCTACTCTACAGATTGATTTACTATAGTAGGATTGTCATTGTAGTAGGATATACATGCTGTGTATTATACAAGCTATTTAGGACATTAAAGTGTTTTCATAAGTCAAGTATTAATCATCTTATGATTTTTTTTAATTAATAGATAACTTAAACAGTTTTCTTTTACAAATATCTTTTACCATAAAATATTTAGTTTATGAGAAAACATATTAACGGACTTGGCTTTGTATTATGGTACAACAGTCGTATAACTATCCTCATAAAATTTATTTCGCACAAAGATATATCTATTGCTTCTACTAACAATGCAACAACGTTAACAATATGATAACGGAAGAATTTATAAGAAATTTATAAGAATTTATAAGGAAGTTTATAAGAAACACTAGAAGACAAGACTTCTCACCAACTTCGTTGAACTATGGAAATCGCTCTGCTTCGGATCCTTCCCACATGTGTGAACTATTTTCCAAATATTTATCGTCAGTTTTCTCTCCGCCAGCACAAGTAAACTCACATTATGATTTTGATACTCCGTTCTGCTTAAATGCAATCTCATTCACAATCACTGATGTTTTCGATGCACTGGGTAGTCTCGACATCTCGAAAGGTTGTGGCCCTGACCTTATTCCCTCAAGTGTACTGAAGTATTGCAGAACTGTGCTGTGCCAACCTCTCCAACTTCTCTTCAATAAGTCCCTGTGTGAAGGTGTGTTTCCAGATGTGCTGAAGCTGGGATACGTTGTACCAATACATAAATCTGGGGCCAGAGAAGACACTGCTAATTATCGCCCAATAGTGATCCAATCTACTGTTGCCAAGGTTTTTGAAAAGTTAGTTGTGATGAAGCTTACCCCATTTATCGCAACATCATCTCCCCCAAACAGCATGGCTTC
Source organism: Neoaliturus tenellus (assembly GCA_030545055.2). NCBI lineage: Eukaryota > Metazoa > Arthropoda > Insecta > Hemiptera > Cicadellidae > Neoaliturus > Neoaliturus tenellus. The sequence goes on along the minus strand of CM061533.1, from coordinate 12,262,924 downwards.
TCTCAAAGAAGGTCAAGTACCACAAATCTGGTGGTTATGGAAACTGCAATTGTCGATGCTTTCAGTAGGCGTTCTCAAATCGATGGGAGTTCACCAATCCATCTCGACTTCTCGAAAGCTTTCGACACAGTCAGCCATGGGCATCTGCTGGCAAAATTGGAGGCTTATGGTATTATTGGCTACCTTCTTCAGTGGTTCAAAACGTATCTGTCTGATCGGAGACTAATAGTAAAGAGTTTTGGATCTTTTTCTTCTGAATTTTTAGTCACTTCTGGTGTGCCTCAAGGCTCGCATCTGGGTCCTTATTTATTTAACACCTTTGTAAATGACATTGTTAATGTCATCAAAACTGACTGCCTCCTCTTTGCTGACGATATCAAGCTGTACAGCAAGATAGATTCATTGGAAGATTGTCTTGTTCTCCAGGAGAGTCTTACAGCGATCGAAGACGGGTGTCTCACCAACAGCATGAAGCTCAACACAAAAAATGCACTTGCATTAGTTACCATAAAATTAAGTCTCCGATCTTCTTCAACTACATGCTGTGTGACGAAACTCTACCCCGATGTAGCACCGTCCGTGACCTTGGAGTAACACTCACCCACGACTACAAACCCTCAAATGCATATAACCAATATTTATTCCAGAGCATCCAGAATGCTTGGCATGATATTGCGGTCAACGAGAGGATTCACCAATCCCTTCACACTAAGGATCCTCTATTGTGCTCACGTCCGCCCACTTCTGGAGTACAACTGTATCATGTGGTCACCTCATCAATCTACCCTGGAATGTCATATTCAATCCATTCAGGACAAATTCCTTCGTATCCTTGGTTGCCGTTTGGGCTATGAATACAGACATGTTCCACTGCAGCTCATGGGTGAACAATTTGGCCTATCTTCCTTAGTGACCAGAAGGAACGTGCAGGGATTGTTATTTCTCTACAAGCTTGTTACCGGTACCATTGACTGTCCTGAAATTCTGCAATGTATTCACTTCCGTTGCCCCACCGGAACGAGGTCATGTGATCTTTTTGGAAGGCGCCATGTCGGGACTTCCTACGAAGCTAACAGCACGGTGGTACGTTTGCAACGTCTTGGAAACTCTGTCTCGTCCCAAGTTGACTTCTTTATGGATAGGCCAGCTGTGTTTAGGAATAAGATTAGTGTTTTACTATCCCAATAAATAAAAGTGGTAATTATTTTTATTTTTCTATTTGTTTCATTTTCAATATATTCATGTAGCAAGGTAGGATGAATTATATTTCTATGTTAGCCTCAATATTTATGCACATATTTATGTTGATATTTAAATAGTTTATGTATTGTTGATATTATTACTGTTAAAGTTTTTTCATGTTTCAACTTGTTAAGTTTCAAGATTTCTTGCTTTTGTTACATAGTTGTTAGTTGTTTAATATTGTGTTAGTTTGGTTCTATTTTTATTGCCAAAAATTATGCACTGTAACCCATCCCTTCCCTAAAAAAAAAAAAAAATGATGAAGTAGTTATTAATTAAAACATAAAAATATAATATGTGTTAAAGTGGGAAAAAATAAGAAGTAATAATAATAAATAAATAAATGAAAAAAATAATAACATTACTAAAAATAATAATACATTATATGTACAAAAAAAGAAAAAAAGAAAAAAAAGAAAAAGAAAATAGAGAAAAAAAGATAAAAAAGAGAAAAAATGGGGTAGGTTGGAGAAAAAAATCACAGAAACCATGTAACTTATTAGTAGCCTCTAGCAAGTAGCCATTAGCAATTAATTAATTTTTTTTTTTGTACTATGTGATGTATTGGGTTCTTCCCGTTGAAATAAATAAATAAATAAATAAATAAAATATAAAAATAATATTCATAATAAAAACTTTTTTAATGAGAAAATGTATTATATGTCTCTTGAATTTGAAACATCATATATTTTCTTACATTGCTGACCCTCTAAAACACTCTAGAAGTACCATTTTCATGTTGTCTCACACCTTTCCATCACTGTCATACCCAACCTTTCCAAGTGATTTCGGGAATATTTTTCAGATGTAACTTTTAAAAAAATCCTTTGTTTCATATGTTTATAGTAATTTTTTTATATTTACTTGTTTATGTAAAAGATGTTATATTTATTAACAACATTGATAAAAATTAATTTAAATTCAAATGAGTTTAATGAGTTCAAATGAGAAATGGATTTACAGAAACAAAATGCATTTATTTGACAAATGTACCTGAGAGCTATTAAGCATAAAACTTGATATCTAGATACGTTGGAATAAATAAAATGAAGCTAATATATTGAATTTGTGATAACATTTATATAAAAAGTTAAAAAAACCCGCACACACACACACACACACACACACACACCGTGCGACGAACGGGTACACAGCTAAAACTCTTGTTGTTAAGAAAATAATAAAAAAAGCATTCTTCTAAAAATTAAATTTATTATAAGTTTAATCAGCTACTTGTATCATAACTTTATTTTAAAATAACTTTAAACTCCACTTAATGTATTTTATCCCATGAAAAATATACTGGGTTTTTTTATTCAAAATATTAGATCTACAGGGTGTCCAGCTTCCACCTTTACAAACTTTTCCAGGTTATGGCCCACTTCAAAATAAGCAAAAAAATTCCTATAAACACATGTCCTCAATTGCTTCGTTAACCCGCTAGCCACCATTTTTTATTTACACTAAATAATTTTTATTTCCGTAACGGATCATTGTATTAAGTTAATATTTGGCATGAACCTTCACTATAACAATACCCATTTTAGTAAAAAACTATTTTTTTCCAATGTGTATTTTCAAAATGGCGGCCATTTTAAAATTTTAAGCTCAAATATCAAACGGTAAATTCTATAAAAATGTTACAAGAGACAAAAAAGTTGACAAATTACATTGTCTAATAATTTTAGGTTATTTTTAGAGAAAAATCTAAATTACTCCGTTATTTGCTGTTGTATCCTTACAAACTTTGTGTCACTGTTTAGGTCATTTAATTTGTCAACTTTGTTGTAACTTGTAACATTTTTATAAAATTTATCGTTTTTGAAATATTTGAGTTTAAAGTTTTAAAATGGCCGTCATTATGAAAATACACATTGGAAAAAAATGTTTTTTTTTTACTGAAAGTGGATATTGTTATATTAAAGCTTCATGTTAAATATTAACTTAATACAATGATCCGTTACGGAAATAAAAATTATTTAGTGTAAAAAACAAAATGGTGGCTAGCGGGTTAACGAAGCATTTTATTGCATATGTTTATAGGAAATTTTTTGCTTATTTAGAAGTGGGCAATAACCTGGAAAAGTTTGTAAAGGTGGAAGCTGGACACCCTGTATATTCATAAAAAAATTATTTTCATTGAAAATTACTTTATTAGTTGTTATCATGGCTCAAATTTACAAATTGCTTAACAATGCTGTACACCTCACAATAGTCTTATTTAAAAAAATCTAATACAGCTTTGGCATGATGAATAATGTTTTTAATCTATATACAGTACCACATTAATATGGTCTTAACTTTATCATTGGGAAAAAATTAAATAAATGTCGAATGTACTGAGACAATACTCATAATAAGTTTTAAAAATACATAAACATATGGAGTAGTGGGATAAATAAAAGGCAGTTAGTTAGTAAATTTTTATTGAAGAAAACTAACTAAACTATTCAGTTGAGATAGGATAATACTGTCCCAGTCTTTCAAAAGCCATGGGTCGTCCATAAATTTTGAGAGTGTGTTTTAATAATGAGATCTTTCAAAACCTTCTTAACTTTTGGATTTTGTTGGACATCCTTCGAAAGTTTCTTAAGTAACCACCTAGTAGACGGATTGTTGTATTGCTGCCTAACCGCTTTTACCAAGTCTGGGTTGTGTTCGGCTGTGTAGCCCAATGATTCTTTCAAAAAGTCATTAGCTTCTTCTGGCGTAAATCTTTTCAAACCTACATATTCTTTTAACAAGAATCTTAGATCTCCCATCAAATCTTCTAATATTAACGACTTAAAAGTGTTGTAAGGCTTGAAAAAAACATCGAAATTATAATAATATTTTAGAAATAACATTAATACAGAGTGATTCTAAAATAACGGTGAAAAGTAACATCCTGTGTAGGATTAATACTTGAATACTGAAGCGATATCATGAAAGTTCAAAAATTGTATTTCATTAGCCCACTGTAGGATTTTGTGAGATGATTACTTGTACAAAAATAAAGAAAAACTTTTAATAAACATATGTCTTTAAATGCTTCGCTAAACCGCTGTTTACCATTTTGTTTTTTACACTTATTATTTTAATTTAAGTAACAGATCATTATATTGAATTCATATTTGACATAAACCTTTATCACTGCAATGCTCATTTTCAGGTAGAAGAGAATTGATTTTTGGTTATGTATAGTTTCAAAATGGAGGCTATTTAAAACTTTTAAAATAAAATATGTCAAAACTGGTAAATGTTAGCTAAATTTTACATGAGACACAAAAGTTGACAAATACATTTTTTAACTAAATATATAAAATTTGTTATTATCAGAAAATGATACATGAAATAACGGAATTATTGTGATTTGTTTGCTTAGAAACATTGATTTTGCATTGTATTTAAAGCAATTTATTGTAAATTTAACAGAAAAATTTAATTCACTACTACAGTAGTTCTTTCCATTACACATGCTTGGTTGGAAAATGGAAAATATTTTTTAACAAACACATTCAAGACAATAAAGAGTGCTCTTATTGAAAAGTTAGAAAATTTGAAGATAGGCCTAGTCTATAGACTATTAAATGGGTGCTGTGTGTTTTATTGATCAATTTTAACTAATGAAATAAATAGAAAAGAAAGGTTGGTCTTCACATTATTTGAATGATTGTACATTAAATTTTTACAAATAAATATTGTATTGATGAAAGTTAAGTGTTTATGTCGTTTGTTCACCATGAACACATTTTGACAGATTGGTATTACATTGCTTACTAGTATTATTTTTCTTGTACAACCGAAACTTTTTTTTTTGACAAATAGTGGACTTAATTAAATTCAAGAGAGTAGACAACTAAACGGTGTTATTGAATTTGTCTGTACTTACATCTTTAAACGATTGTCCTTTGTTTGTTGCCATAAGAAGAAGGAACAAATAGCCAGTGATTACTAGACCAAACTTCATTGTATTTATAAATCTAAAATAAAAACATATTTTAGAAAATAATATGTTTGCTAAATTAGGTGCTACATAATTACTGTTGTAATAAATTGGTTAAAACAATTAGGTAATGAGTATTCTTTAATCATTATCGTAAATGTGCAAGTGTTTAATTTTCCTCACGTTTGACTATTTGTCTGCAAACCCTGTTTTTATTGGTGCCTTAGTTGTAATAAATAAAATAAATATCCAATTAACATTGAAATAAGATTAAAAAACAAAAATAATTGATTATATAAGCTTCTATGTTTTTTATGACAACCGTGGCGGCTCCGTGATGGAATTGGCCATGTAGACAGTTAGTACTCTCCGCTTGTCAACAGTAGTGACTAAAGGCTAGGGATTGTGAGTAGGTACGAGCGTATACTTGAGGGTCCAGGGAGAGTCCCTGTTGTGTTGCAGTGGCTGATATATACTAGCACTATCGATGGTTTCCTTTAGTGTGTATTTAGAAGCCAGCCACTTCGGTAATTCGACAGATAGGGTGGCATGGATGAAGAGTTTGGACTCTACATTGCCATGTTTTACCCCGGCACGTGTGGCTCCTAGTGCGTATCGGTATTGAGCGAACGAATGTTTGGGCTCCGGGGAAATGGAGTATGATCTTGCATCCTTGCGACCGGGGCATCATACAAACGGGACAGATATGTGAAAAGGATTTTTAGCTCTAGTACCAGCCGAAGCTGGATGAATGACTTGAGCAAGAAAACCACGTGACGATGTCTGAGAAGCTCCTCCAGTGAATACGGTCATTAATCCCAACTAGGAGACCGGACCCGGAAAGCAGAAAAAAGGTTTGGTCCTTCCTCAATTCTCGTAAGAATGGCAAGAGGCCAACCCTGATTGGGCACCCTGGCGAATATCCACAAGCACTACTAATGTGGTCTGCACATGACCAACCCCACGAGATCGGATATTCTCCTCTGGCGTGAGAAAGGCTTTGAATTGCAGAAATTTGCTGAGGTTCACGAAAATATTGGGGGGGGGGGGGTAAATGTCTTTGCCTCAGACAACCATTTCCCTCTTTAGGTAAAGTATCTCGATTGTGTCACTGTGATGCCTGAACTCGTCGATGCCTTAAGTTAAGTTTTCGGCGTGAGTCCTATATTTTTAAGAATAGTCTCCAATAGCCGACCAAAATGAGACGATTTATGGTAGTAAAAATAGCTGTCAAACTATTTTATTTATTTGTTTATTTTAATTTTTCAGAAAGAGTCCATTAGGTTTCCTGAACCTGGGCATCCCCCAGCGGAATGTCTTTGTTGCACTGTACGTTTGTATGTTTCCTAATCATCATTGCTCCTTAGGTGTCTCAAAAGCCTGGGTTATGGATAATATCACAGTGAGTACTCAGGAATTGTTTGGTCCGCTCTTTGCTACAAATAGCAGGATGCAAACACGACGACAAAACATGGTATCTGCTTCCTCTACAGTAAACTAAAGTGTTGTGGTTTGGCCATAGTAGCCAAGGAACAATTACTAAAAAATAAAAATAGAAAAAAGAAGACTATTAAAGTTTTTTTCTTATCAGAAGTTGGCACACCTCGGTGAACAAATACATTGAGCTTTCTTCTTGAAGTAATGTAATAAAAGGCTCCAGGGGCCAGACCTTTTAAAATACGTTTTTCTTATTGGACACAGCTGTGGCGAGTACCACACGAATTCCGAAGATAAATTATGGACTTTTTTTAAATCCCTGCTTCCTAGACCCAGTATATCTTATAGTGTAAGGCTTAATTAGGTGAATTTTCTATTTCCTGCCTATTGCAAGGTATCGTATTTGAGAATTATTGAAAGAATTTATAGGATTTGGATGATCCGCAATGGAGTTTTCTACGTTTGATGTCATACCTTTTAACCTTTACATGTCTCCATGCAACATTCCTCTCAGAACCCGCAACAGATCGGTGCAAGTATCTGGTGGTGAGAGACTATGTGGGGGGAAGATTTCACTAAAAACATCATGTCCAGTTTATATGTTCTTAGTTTGGTTTCATCGTGAATTAACCTTGGAATGCTAAGGGTTGAAAAAGTTTGGTGCCAAAGCCAATTACATAACCATGACCAAACGATGACAATTACCAAATTATAATAACTTGACCGGACAGATTGACGAAATGATATTAGCCTAGACTTTTGCGCCACTAGTGATATCTAAGGTGACTGCACGAGAAGTTAAGTTGCTGCACATAAAGGCCAGAATTTAACCTATCAAGGAAACGGGATCAGTCTTATTTTTGAGGTTTTAGTTCGTTTAATTTAAATGTAACTTATAATAAGTGTATGATAAATATAAAAACCTTGGGGATGCGAAACCTCACGAAAAATAGAATAATAAAGCCATTGTGAATAACATCAGATTATGATTATATATTTTAAATAGAATATCAATCATAAATAATTCTATAAAGTACTTACATAAAAAAAGAATACGAGGTTTAAAACTCTTCTTAAAATATGTCTGATCTCTGAAAAAGGAAAATGAAAGAAAATTATTCGTTTACCAGTTTTTATACGCAGTTTAAAGAATTAAATAAGGACCCAAGACAAAAGATCGTAAAAATGAAGATTCGCCCACATCAACTGTCAGACAAGGGAATTTATAACTCGTTTATAGAATATTTAATTTATGATTCATTACAATATATTAATTACATGAAACGGATTTACTGCTTGATTTTTTATCATTTGACTGTAAATTAAATTCATGGACGTGGTGTGAAATCTCTTTTTATTTCAAGCTATATAAAAGATAGTATTTTTCATAAGTAATTGTTTTTCACACACATAGTATTCAGGAGTGATCTAGTTAAGGTCCATTGCTTCTTCAAATAAAATAGTGTCCCCAATAAGCCAAGAACCTCGATCTCTATTTGGTTTCCTATGAACAAACCGAATTACAGCAAAATTAACTAAGAAAAAATAGATTGGAAATTATGCTTGATAAAATTTTCCTGTACTGTACTTTGGTGTAAAGCAACACGTTAAAATAAATTAAATTTATTGTAACTAAAAATTTATCTATTTTGTTAAGATCACTTTTAGCACCAGTTTACTACAAAAGTAATTAGTCCTGTATTCTGTTCTATAAGATTAATTGTTGAAAAATCTTAATAAAATCATATTTATCTGGCTTAGTTTAAATTGTGTTAATAATAATTTACATGGGGAATTTCTAAGCCAGTGGAGTCCTGAGGTCGGATCAGGACAATAACTACGATGTGTTTATGGTTAAAAGCTAATGAATTGATCTACTTCATTTCAACTCCATACCAAAATGGAATGTTAGAGAATCAATGATGAGTGATTCAGCGAGAGCTTCGCCTTATATACCAAATATATAGAAAATTAAAATTCTGAAAATTAATGAAGAACCGATAACGTCAAAATGTAACCTTCTTTCTTGATTACCAGTTTCAACTTAACTACTAGTATTCATAATAATTCCATTTACCGAAAAATACATTGACTAGTCATAAGATTTTTTGTAAATGCAGTTGGTTGATGCTTTAAAATACACAATTAACATTTTTTTATAAATAGGACACAAAATAAAATCTTAACATTCAAATGTTGATTTTTTGCACATGTAATTTTGGTCCGAACATGTGATGAAGTAGGCCAAAATGTGGCTTATTGTTAAATATCAAGGCAAGTAAACTGTTTATTTATTTTGTTGTGTATAAAGTGTGTTGAAAATTATTTCAAAGTGTATTTGGTTGAGGCTGATCACTTTATCTACTTACTCCTTTTAAAACGTACCTACGTTTTATGGGACATAAATATTCTATATTATTGGAAGTAGAAATCTTTCTTGCATTTCTTCGGATTTTGAAATGTTGAGTTTATTTTACTTTTTATGAATTCCACAATCCATAAAGGTGTATTTCAGCGTAAAGCGTAATGGTGTATTTCAACGTCAATAGTAAAGTAAAACCCACATTATCAGCAACGGTATGAAAATGGAGCACTATAAAAAAATTTAGTGAGACGATTAAAAGAACGTAATTAAACTAACAAACACCAAAACCTGAATATAAAAATTTTATTTTATCTTCCTCATACAAAATTCCACACAACATAAACATAAAATTTGTTAATATAGAAAAATGTGTCAATGAATACACTGGTAGCACATCATACATTGTTGGACATGTATTTTAAATTCTTTTCCCACAGTTTTATATATTTATTTATTAAACAAAATATAGACTAATATCACGGCAATGAATATGGTTTGGATCGTAATAACGAATAAGTGAGGAGAATGTTAAGAGAATCTAATCTCCATCGAGCAACGTAAAATAAAATGAGACTGTTATAAGAACAAAGAACTTTGTGTCCTGCGAGGCAAAACGAAATGAATTTACAGCAACACTGGGAGGAAACTTCTAAAACTTAGCTTTATTAAAATAATTTTTTACATTATACTGTAACGGTTTTTCATATGCCAGACTTTTATTTTTCATACAGATGAGTATGTAAAAAGCTAGCCTACTTTGTGCAATATAGATTAACAAACTTTTTGAACTAAACAAAATGTCCCATATATATTTTATCACTATGCTGAACGTAGAATCTTCACTATTACTTTAAAAAAAGTTGAGATGACAATGCACTTATTATTTTCCACTATATGTTATTCAACGAAAATGTGTAGTGTAGTAATATTAAACAGTATTTTATTTTTAAATTAGCAAATCAAATCAAATCATAACAATCATTTGTATGATATTGTTACCGGCAGAGTGTGAATCATTCTATTGCAGCTTGTTATCATTTTTATCAGTAAACCATGTTGTATAGCTCGAGGGCCGCAATCTAACTAAGGATTAATCTTTTGTCAAAACAGCTCCAACAGTTGTAATGTGGTTACGTAATCTTTGGCATTACATTGCAATCTTCAGACACATAATTTTTAGCTGAAGCAGCCTCGTTGGAGTAGTTATTCGGCTACTCGTGGCACCACGCATGTTGTGTTATAGCCATATAGTGTTTGTTTTGTTTGTTTAATGTGTTATCACTCAACTGAGCTGCTTTAGCTGTAGTTTATAAGTCTGAGGATATCATTGCTATGTCAAAACTTTCATAATAACGGTTTAACTATAAACGATGTTTTGACAGAAGGTAAATTCTCATTTAGTTTTTTATAAAAATTTTTACATGGTGTAAAGCGTTTTCTTTATCAAAGTCGAGTTGTAAAGTATTTTTGAAAGTCGTTGTAGCATGATGGTTTTAACTATTTATAATTTTAACAAGTTATCCTCACGTATGTTTCAACAAACTGTGTCTGAATTCTGCCAAATGATTTTGTATCTCGATAGTCACTAAAGGCTCTGTTGTAATGACATTGTAGAAGCTTGCACAGCATCCGAGCTCTTTGTACCTGTCACCTTTGATCTAACCCTAACTTAACCTTAACATATTCTCCCTCATACATTTTCAAAGTAGTGAAGCGATGAATAATATCCTTACATATAATAATTAGCATTTGCTAATCTCCACCGTGCTCATATAAATATTATTATTTATATTTAGTAACTAGCGTAATGAATGAACAAGAAGATAGTATAAAATTTAGCCTATAAAATACTTAATTCAATCCTAATTAAATGGACTTTTTCTACCTTTTATTTTTTAATATGATTTCGATAGTAAATAGTTTTTCTATTCTGAATTCGTAAGGCTTGTGTTGGGCCGTTGATATTACGGACATTAAATTATTGAAAATGTTTAAAGTTAGTATTCTGTCTTAATATTTTAAACTCATTACATGAAGTTAACGAATGCAACTCATGACCCTAACCATTTCCACCATGGAGTAAATTAATTATCTTCACTCTCTCGAGACCAAAAGCTCACGGGGCGTGCATTTCGTTTGTTTAGAATATTTACTGAAAAAATCATTTTATTACCATGTTATATTTGCTCTCAATCTATAATTAATTCCTCTTACTAATCTTTTAAAAGTAATATAATTATAAAACATGATTTTTCATCGTTTATCGCACTGCTACTTAATTATATATAAAGGGTGTTTCAAAAAGATCATCCGATTTAAAATTTTTATAATTTCAAAAATAATGATTATATGGACATGGGGTTGTTTTTATACTAAAGGATAACTAATAAAGTCTTTTTACATAGCATTTACTGGTGCTCAATATGGACCCCTTTTGATGCTCAGCACATGTGTATGCAATACTCAAATTGGTCCCACAGCTTAGCTAGCATGTCTTGGGTGGTGGATTTGATTTCTGCTCTGATGCGATTCTTCAGTTCAACCAATGTTTTTGGAAGGTAGGGATATAAACAGTATCATTTAAAAACCCACACTAAAAGAAATCATGTGAGAAGTGTTTTTAAATCGTAGGCTTCCTCAAATATGGATCGGATAACTAGACCTAAAGATTCCACTGTAATCACTGGCCAGTGGCCACCAAGGTCACCAGACCTTACTGTTTGTAATTTCTTTTTGTGGGGCCCTTCTAACAACATAGGTTGACCTAGAGAACCAAATTAGAGCAACCATCGAATCTATCACTCAAGACATGCTAGTTAAGGTCTAAGACGAATTTCAGTATCGCTTGGACTCGTGCTTTGCATCTAAAGGAAGGAATATTGAGCACCTGTAAATGACATATAAAAAAACTTTATTAGTTATCCTTTAGTATAAAAATAACCCTATGTCCATAAGACATATTATTTTGAAATTATAAACCTATAAAATCGGATGATTCTTTTTGATACACATTGTAGTTGATTTAGTCTATAAAACACCAGAACTCCCTCCCCAAATCCTCATAAAATGAAACACTCAGAAAGAGGTAACAGTTACAGTTTTTAATATAGAGACGACGAAAGAGCTCCTGTACCAAAACTCTCGACCACCAAAGCTCGACGGACCACAAATCACTGAGATTATGATCAAGAAATACTTTTGTAACTTTATAAGATTATTCCTTTCTTCCACATTCAGTACATTGGTAATTATTATGTTCTACATTAAACACAAAAATTACAATAAGAAGGTAAGGTCTGTTATTAATTGTGAAAAAAAAAAATATATATATATATATATATATATATATAGTAGTTCTTATTAAAACAATATATTTTGTAGAACCTGGAGTTTAAAGTAAAATGTTAACAAAGAGTCCTTAATATAATATCATTGTACTTGAACTGTATATATATTTATAAAGGTCCTTTATAAAGCTAAAACCACAAAATTAATCCACGTAACCAGAAAATTGCTTATTACCACCAGTTTTGACACTTTTTCTTTAAACATTCAATAGCTGAGAGAAAAGATTTGAGGTAAGCATGCCTGTTGGGAGAAATAAATCGTTCCGCTGGGACCTATGTTTCTTACGGGGTTATTTAAGGTTTGACCACACCTAAAGGTGGGGCTATAATATTACTGCATTTTACTTTGTTCGTAATCTCTACATTCAGATGCAATATTTTGGTTCAATCGGATCAAAAATTAATGCAAAATACAAAATTAATTTGACAAAATTAATTATAATCTAATTAAAATAACCTACATTAATCTTCATTAATACGAAGAAACATACCATGCCCAGAAAAGTTTAGATTTTAAATGAGATGAAATTTAGTTATAGAGTACCAAAGGTAATTGTCTTTCTTATATTATTTTATTTTGTTAAAACAAAATAATATTATAAGAAATACAATTACTTAGGTACTTTATAACAAAATTTCTTCACATTTAAAATCTAAACTTTTCTGGCATAGTATGTTTTTTTGTATGAATGGAGATTAGTTCAGGTTATTATAGTTATATTGGAATTAATTTTGTCAAATTATGTATTTTACATTAATTTATGGTCCTTTAAAACCAAAATATTGAACCATATTTTCAATCGATAAAAGTTTTACATAAAACTGTACTGCAATTATTTTATTTTTATTTTATTGCGTATATTAATTATTAAAGAATATGAAAAATCAGAAATGAAGGGATATTAAAGTCATAAAAGTGCAAAAATTACAAGAACAAATCCTCTTTTGAGGAAGCTTAAAATTCTGAGCTAGACCAAGAAAAATAGCTCCCCACTGTGCTATGCATCCTGGTTAGCTTTCGGTATTGGGTACTTTAATGAGCCTGAGTGCTGCCTAGAAACAACCTGCAAAATTTAGTATGTTATATAAAAAAATATATAAATACAAGAACTCATTCTAGTGCGCATTTATAATTTATATTTAAAACATATTTATTCATTTGATAATTTGTATCAAGTAAGAATCAATTAACGAGCAGTATGCCTAAAAAACCACGTATTAAAATACCACGATTTTAAATAATTTAAAAGATTAATGTTATTTTAAAAGTCAAAAATTAATAACAAACACTAGTATAACTATCGGATGGCAAGAAATAACACGGACCTATGACGAGTAAGGACTTAAAACAGGATCTAAAGTAGTTATTTACATTCCGTAAGTATCAGTCCTCAAGAACCAAAACATGTATAAAATGGGTTTGATCGATCCATTGTAACTTGATGACTTTTGTTTATAACTGCATTACCACAAGTTTAAGACATGAACCAAAATATGGACATTTTAACTATTTATTAATTTATATTTGTATTTACCTCACATATTATGAATAACAAAAGTCCTTATTGTTTTAGTAAACTAATTCAGTTTTGCTATACGGAATAGAAAGTGGTTTTCGTAAAAAAAACACAGTGACCTATCGCAATATCGATCTTCAATCAGGGATCAGTCCATCACTTGTAACTTTAAAGTGCTGACGAATAACCACCCTGCTAAAAATATTTGTTATAAAAAAATTATCCATAGTGAATGTACTGTCCACTGAGTCATCTATAAGCAAACTACATAACATGGAAGAAGTAGAAAAGTCCAGTGGATGTCACCTCTCCCTCCCAGTCACTACCAAGACTCAAGTAAAAACCGACCATCCTTTTTTCGCCAACCTGTAAAACTATAAAAGCTGAATGAAAAAAAAACTTATTCATAACAGTTCATATTACCACCTGTCTGGAAGTAAAAAAGGTAAATATATAAACAAAGTGTTTCCAAATGTATTTGGGATTTTACCCCAAATTAAAGGTTGATACAACAAAACTATTAAAAAACCCCAGCGGTAGAAAACTGAGAGTAGTTAGGTAAAATTAAATGATATAATAAGAGTTGAGTGCAGATATGTAGTGCCAGCTGGATTCAATTAGAGTTTAGTGCTCTCCTGCATACGTTTCCTTATCAACCTGGGGTATATTTGAAGGAATGTTTTCAATCTAGTTCAGCTCATGTTAAGTGACTTTGACATTGATATCTGAAGCTAAAATTGCTATGTATATGAAACAAGATAAAGGGTAGTTTTCATCTAATTAACATTGAGGCGATCAATTTGTAATTTTGTTTAGGCCTAATATGTACACTAATTATAAAATGTTAAGGTAGCAAGATAAAGATTTTCGCATCATTATATGTTATCGACAACAGTATAAGAACCTTGAGTCATTAACCATACACTTTAAAAAAATTATGTATTGTAAATTATGGTTATGTATTGTATCTCTGGTCCTTTAATATAAAACAGTGACAGATTTTTTGATACGGTATAATATTTTTAGTGTTAAGTCAACTATTTTGTTCAAGGGAAGAAATGTTGGTGTTATTTTTATTAAATCTTTACAATTCAAAAATTTAATGACCATAAAACACATTAACCTTAAAAAACCAAGTTAGTGAGCCCTAATAACAACACTGTTAGACTTCCCCTTTTTAAATTCAATGGTAATTTTTTCGTACACCTTTGATTTTATTTTTAAGAGATGAACCATGATGATTACATTCCATCTTACATTATCTTTTTACATTCCAAAAAAGCTGGAGGTGTAACTTAAAACTTTAGGCATGTGTAACAGAGCAACTGGCTTTTAGGTTAAACTTAGGTTTATGATGAAAATCAGACCCGCTCGATATAAAAAATTATAATAAATCACTGTTCCTTTACATAAATGTCAAACCAAATTTAATCGACACATCGTTAAGACCTTAAACTCATTTCGATTCAAATATATTTTATATTAACTTTTTTAATGAATATAAATTTTTTCCCATAAATGAGTTAATGTTTTAAATAATTCACTTGTACACATTTAACTAAGAATTCTGTAAAAAACTATATCAGAAAAATATTCTTGAAACCATCCGGAAAGGTTGGTTATGACAGTGACGGAAAGATGTGAGACAAAATGAAAATGGTACTTCTGGAGTGTTTTAGAGGGTCAGCAATGTATTACAATACATATTGTTTTCAAATACAAGAGAAGTGTCTATACATTTTCTCATAAAAAAAATATTTATTATGAATGGTATATTTATCCTTTGTTGTAAATTCTTTCCTTATCATGTTTTTAACGTTGTGGCTTTGTTAGTGGAAGCAATAGGTATATCTTTTAGTTAAATAAATTTTATGAGGAGAGTTATATGACTAGTGTACTGTATAGAAAAGACAAGTCCGTTAATATGTTTTCTCATGAATTTAATATTTAATGGTAAAATATCTTTAAAAAAAGTGGAACCTTAAACTGTTAAAAACATTTTATTCAAGTTTCCAATCAATTTCAAATAAAATGTCATAACATTATTAATAATTGACTGATTAAAACTTCTTGATGTCCTAAATTTCTAGTATAATACACAGCATGTATATCCTACTACAATGACAATCCTACCATGGTAAATCAGTTTGTAGAATAGAGCAATGTCGATAATAGGATCATAAACACAATACCCGACGTTATACTGACGATGATTGACGTAATTGTCCTCTGGTCATCAAGTTTACCTTAGCGCTATCTCATCATTAAAGTTAGTGACAATCACAGTTCAGAATGTAGAATATTATCCTAAAGTTCATTGATAAGATAATGTTATGTGCGATGTATTATTCTAATGCGCTTAACAACGATTTTCTTGAATGGTGGGCTTTAATACCATTTGTTACAACAAATTTGTTAGGTTATGTAAGAGAAACAAGTGCAAGGCTGTGACTCTATTTCCACCAATTTGATGCAAACTACGCTAATTTAAATAAAATAAGAAACTTTAGCCCACTATGTGCAATGGATCAGTTATAAGCTAAACAAATTATTAGTGTTTACACCTTAATTCTATGCAATAACACAAAAAGAGGTCAATTTCTTTTATTTATTACATATTATTAGTACTCGGCATTCTTAAATATTAAAATATCCATAGTAGGCCTACTCTTTTTCTTCGCTTTTCCGCAAAAAACATAATACTAAAACAGCAAAAACATAATGCTAAAATAAATAATAATATTACCACAGTAAAGTCTTGGAGTAAGTAAATGAATAACATATTTGACGGAATTTTCCAGCACAATGGAGATCTTTACATGGTACAAGTGCATGAAATTGCTACATATCAAGTTTAGATACAGATTGCGAGATGGATTGCGAGGTGTGGGATGGTATCTTGTCTACCATTTCACTGAAGTTGAAAACAATAAATTAATTTTCTTTGGGTTAGGTAAAAATATCGTATTACGTCCAAAAAAATTGTAGGATATTATAAACCTCTGACAGAGAATTCTATTTTTAGTGTCTGGTTCCTCGTCAATTTAAAATAAATCTTCACGAATACAATACTTGGCTTTAAAAAGTCTCGCTACTTTATGGTGTGGAATGTGACATTATTACAATACAGCAGTAGACTATACATCGGATCTTTGTTGCTATATCCGGTTTTCATTGTTTACAAAAAGTTTAGCTTAGTAAATATAAGGCTTATCAATAAATTTATTCCATTTTATGGTATGAAATCAATAAACAATTTTTGTATTTATTAAAAATGTTTATGTTACATCAAAACAATTTAATTGTTACACTTATGTGACTTACACATATAACAATATAGAAGTTTCGTTTAATGAGGTTACAAGACAATTATGTTTTCTGAGTTATATTAGCTTAGTTTTCGAAACTTCCACACTAATTTTGGAAAGGTAAAATGAAAATCTCAACTCTCGTCATACACACTTTTTATCTTTAACACTGTAATAGCCAAAAATAACTAAAAAAACTTTTTTATAACGAAAATCAGTTGAATCAGTGAGGTGACCGTTCGGCATGTGCCTGCAGACTATAGCCCGCTGGCACTTCTCCAAGCAGGGCTGCAATGAATGGCGCCAAGACTCGGCTCTTGGGGCCTAGTCGATATCTTACAGAGCTCATGTTGGAGGCTACTGATTTATTGACACGCGGGAAACACTATAGACATAATGACATACCTACCATGATGTTCGTCGGTTCTATTTGAGTTATTTCACATATTAATTCGTACAATAAGTCCATCTATCACTGTTTCACCGTTTAACCTAATACGTCACATTAGATCACATTTGTTCTGTGTTGCACAGAAGTACATCTAAATAAGATTGATCTTATTGTCAGTGGTAAAAGACCTGAATCTGATGAGAAATGTAATGTAATATATCCATTAACGAGGAAGGAAATCATAAAAGGGGAATATTACGAATAATACGTAAAATAACACATCATAAATAACCGTCATAAAATATTATGTTGCTTTTATGGAAGTAAAGGAGATACTGATATAATACCACGTTGATGTTTCTGTCCTTTATAAAATCGTGTCTTACAGACAAATTCTATATAATTTGAAAAGATTGATAGATATTATATACCATTATCAAAATTTAATAGGAAAATATTCATTACAGGCGAAATAATTACTAGAAAAAAAGATGCACGTTATAACTCAATTACAAAAGTGCAATCAGGCTCCTAAATTCTTTTGCTAAAATTAATATACAGGGTGTTGATTAAAAATGTCACAAACTTCGAGGACTGATAGGAGTTGGCAGTTTGAAAAAAAAATACTCTTGATATAATAATATGTCGAAAAATCCTTCGTTTAAGCGCTAGTCTCCATTCTGTTTTTTTACACTAAATAATTTGTTTCGTGTCCGATTATTAAATGAAGTTCATATTTGACATGCATTTTTAGCACACTAATTTTCGTTATCAGGGAAAAAAAATTTTTCTGATGTGTATTTTTCAAATTGTTTCCATTTTATACTTTTCAATTCAAATATCTAAAAAAATTTAAATATTACAAAAATTTTGTACGGGAAGAAAATATTAACAAATTAACTTATTTAACCAATTTTACCAATTTTAAGGATCCAACTACAAAAAAATGTGAGTTATTTCGATAAACCTCTAAAAATTAAATTAATGTTTTTACATTATAATGCAAAATAAAATCTTTATGAACAAAAATCCCAATGACTCCATTATTTGTTGTTAGATCCTTACATACTTAGCATGATTGTTAAAATAATTGATTTTTGTCAACTTTTTGTGTGTTATTTTTTAACCGGTTCAGCGATACCCGAGTAAAAAATGTTTAATGGTCATCATTTAAAAAATACACATCGGAAAAATATTTTTTGCCTGAAAATTAAATTTGGTGTGATAAACGTTCATACCAAATATAAACATAATGTAATGAATGATCGGTTAAGGAAATAAAAATTATCTAGTGTAAAAATGGCACCTATCGGCTAAACAAAGGATTTTTCAACAAACAGTTTTTTTTTATATATTTTTTTAATGCACATATCGCTTATTGTGTATATAATACAGAAAAATTATGAAAATACACAAAGCATAAATAAACCGTCAATACTTTTCTAGGGATGTTTAAAAAATTGAAATATGTTTTTAAACCGTGTCTTCTGAGTAATATTTATTTACAGAAAAAATAATCATGAGCCATAAAATGCATTTTCTGTTTTGAAAAATTATCAAATATTATATAAATAATATATTATATTATCAAATATTATTATCTGAAATAAGTTTATTATTAGATTACGTACATTCTTTACATTCTATACATAATGCCTTATGTGTAAATTTAAAGTATAATGTGGCTAAAGATATTGTTAAAAATATTTTGTCCTTGAAAAGTCTTCACTATTTGGGTACTAGTAAACTGTTTTCTTTTTGAACATCTTTTTTTTTAAAAAAAATAGGAAGCAATAGTGACTCATAGAGTCTTTAGTACTCTTCATTTATGTTAAAATGTACAGAACGACAGATAATATCTCAACTCGCTATTTACATGGAACTACAAAATAAAGTCTTACAATTTTTCTAAGATAAAATTCAAGCATGGCGAAAAAGGATTAGAATTAATTTGTATGATGTTCAGAATTAATTTTTAAATTGTATACAGTATCAAAGTTGAAATAAAGTCCGTTTACATGTGAGTTCATGAATTGCTTCTAGAATTACGACTACTATGACTTTAATGATACTTAACCTGTTAAGTAAATGAGCGTACTTAAACTCTTTGTATTCAGCTACTCTTTGTGCTCTTTAACTAACGTGAGTTTTATCGTCATATATCACACGCTATAATATCCTTTATTGAATTTAAGAGGGAGACCAAATATAGGACGTTGAGGGTTAGGTTGACTGCAACCGTTTTTTTACCTTAGATTCATTATTTACCTAAATATTCTAATGAGATGCACAACAAAGTCAAAACTAATGAATATGGTTTTACAAAAATACTGAATTACACGTATACTGTTTTATTTTCAGCCCTACTTTAAATCGACGACTAAATATCACTTTTAGACAAAATAGAGAATGAAATTTTTAATTTTTAGTTTTCAAAACCATAACAGTCATGAAATTAATCAATGATTTAAGATAACATATTTACAGCCAAATGCTATCCAATACCGTATTCAGTTGAGCAGTCACATCCGGCCCCAAGCAATGTCCTGGGAGCACGTCCACTATCAAAACATCGCTACCCATTACCGGGCACCCAATAATGTTGTTATTGCCAACCAGACGGCTGAAATGTTTCCTTTAAGCATATTTCTAAACGTTAAACTCTTATAAAGAGAAATAATAATAAATGTTGTAATTTAATAACGGATCATGAAGCATAATGAATTGGTTTTTAACTGTGTCACACGATTTTATTTTACTTTGTAAATATTAATGTATGACTATTATTTACAGTTAATTTTTATCATCCAGAGATAAAAATTGAACTTAGGTAATATAATTTACGGATAGTATAGTAACTTACAGTATAGTACTATATGAGGTACTAATAGTATAGTACCATAGTAGGTATTCCAGACTAAACATACGAGAGATATACAGGGTTAGGCAAAAGTCTGGATACCCCCAGTTAACTTTTTAACGCGTTTGCAGTAGGAAAACCAAACTCGGCACATGTTTACAAAACCAAAAACGGCACTTTTTCATCAACTACACAATTTTGCCCCTGCCCCCAAAATGGGGTATTTTGGGGGCAGCCCCAAATTTTCAAATGTAAACCCCTATCGAGTGACCCCTCATTTTAAACGGTTTATCAAGAGAAATTAAATGGCGCAAACCGGAGGTCGATATCTCACCCCTAACCAAAATGGCAGCCATTTCAAAATTTGACATGGGCAAGCAAGTATAAGTATGGACACCCCCAATTAATTTTTTAACACGTTGCAGTAGGAAAACCAAACTCGGCACATGTTTACAACATCAAAAACTGCACTTTTTCATCAACTACACAACTTTGCCCCTGCCCCCAAAATGGGGTATTTTGGGGGCAGCCCCAAATTTTCAAATGTAAACCCCTATCGAGTGACCCCTCATTTTAAACGGTTTATCAAGAGAAATTGAATGGCACAAATCGGATGTCGATATCTCATCTCTAACCAAAATGGCAGCCAATGTAAAGTCAATTTACCCTTCTCGAATTTTAAAATGGCTGCCATTTTGGTTAGAGATGAGATATCGACATCCGATTTGTGCCAATCAATTTCTCTTGATAAACCGTTTAAAATGAGGGGTCACTCGATAGGGGTTTACATTTGAAAATTTGGGGCTGCCCCCAAAATACCCCATTTTGGGGGCAGGGGCAATGTTGTGTAGTTGATGAAAAAGTGCAGTTTTTGATGTTGTAAACATGTGCCGAGTTTGGTTTTACTACTGCAACGTGTTAAAAAATTAATTGGGGGTGTCCATACTTATACTTGCTTGCCCATGTCAAATTTTGAAATGGCTGCCATTTTGGTTAGGGTTGAGATATCGACCTCCGGTTTGCGCCATTTAATTTCTCTTGACAAACCGTTTAAAATGAGGGGTCACTCGATAGGGGTTTACATTTCAAAATTTGGGGCTGCCCCCAAAATACCCCATTTTGGGGGCAGGGGCAAAGTTGTGTAGTTGATGAAAAAGTGCAGTTTTTGATGTTGTAAACATGTGCCGAGTTTGGTTTTCCTACTGCAACGCGTTAAAAAGTTAACTGGGGGTATCCAGACTTTTGCCTAACCCTGTATAATTAATTGTACACGCAAAAGTTTTTACTATAACAGATAAACCATTTACACTCTATCTATTTAATTAAATTAAATGTTAAAGGTATACCAGAAGTAATGACTTCCAGACTGTAAGTGTTTTAATTTATAAGTGAAATTTTAACTACAAAATCCCACTTTTTACGAAATATTTCGTTTCTACTTAAAATTTTAAGAAAACTTTACATTACAATTTTGTTTTGTTTTGTGTGTCATTATTTTATTTTATTTAAAAGTTTGCAATAATATAGAAATTAAAAGACGGAGATAAAGAAATATTAAAAATTAAAAATAATTCCACGGTAAACAGTATTTCATGTTGGAATACTAATTGAATTGAGGTTCCAAGCCATTTTAATGCTTGGGCTGTTTTGTGTATCATAAAAGTTTTTAAGGTAATCGATGTGAATTTTTTCATATGCTATCCATAAGTAAAAGTACAAAGCTTCCAGGGTCAATATCTCTTAAACCGTTTAGATTAATATAAAAATTGAATTGTAATGTTTTTTTTACCTGTAACATAAAATAATGAAATAAATGTGTGGGTTTGTTTAAAATATAAATTAATTCCTGTCTGAAATTGTCCAGTCTATACAGTTTCTGACTTGGTACACCCTGTAAATTTAAATTAGAGTCAATCCGTAGAGAGCAACCGGTCTAATTACAATGGCACAATTTGTTTGTGTGAAAAATACATTTTGCAAATTTTTAATGAGGTGTTAGGGTGGGTGGGGACACCTAATATTGAGTTTAGTAAGATTGCTTGTAGACCATGCTTATTTAACAAAATTCCTTGCCAAAAACTATAAAAACCCTCCCAAGATATTTCGGTTTGAAAAACCAACTATGACAGAGTCAATCAAAATCAATCTCATGCTATATGTATAAAAGATTATAAAATAAATCCTTTCAATGATTAAAAATACAAGCTAATTTTATGTCAAATGCTAATTTTATATCTTCAGTTGTGTTACAGTGGTGTGGTATCAAATAGAAGGTACCTAAGTCTTTCCATACACTTGATTAAACATAACATTTTACGGACAAAAATCCCTTCTTGCAGGTGAAATGATTACTTTCAAATTGTTGGTGTTAATTTAATGCTTATGGTGTCCAGTTAGGCCCCTTTCCATGCTTAGGGAAATTACTCGTAATTTGAATACTTCGTATGATTGATATATATACTTGCAATAAATTGTGATACATTAGAAGCTAATGACAATGTAGTTTTTGTTTTAACCGTTGGAAAACATAAGGGAAAATTCATGTATTAAATCGTTGATGCTTTAATAAATTAAACAACACTAACGCCCAATGATTATTTTTAATGTTTTTTTTTTTTTTAAATACAGGGTGTCTTTAAAGTCCATCACCAAACTTCATAATATGACTAATTGGTTCAAAATAGACAAAGAGTTCCTATGAAGGTATGTTCTAAAATGCATATTTACCCAGATATCCGCCATTTTGTTTTTTCCATTTAATAATTATTATTACGGTGAGGAATTGATCTAGGAACTTCATATTTGGCATGGATCTTTATAATACTAATGTCCATTTCTATAATAAAAATTAATTTTTTCCAATGCATATTTTCAAAATGGCGGCCATTTTAAATTTTTTAACTCAAATATCTCAAAAACGGTAAATTTTATAAAAATATTACAAGGGACAAAAAAGTTGACAGATTAAATTATTCAAACATTCAAACTAAGTTTGTAAGGATCCGCCAACAAATAACGGAGTTATTGAGATTTTTCTCTTAAAATAACCTAAATTGGCATTAATCATAATGCAAAATCAGTGTTTTTCTGCAGAAAAACCACATTAACTCCATTATTTCTTGTCGGTTCCTTACAAACTTGGTATCACTGTTTAGACAATTGAATTTGTCATCTTTTTTTCTAATAACATTTTTATAAATTTTACCGTTTTTTAGATATTTGAGTTTAAAAATTTAAAATGGCCGCCAATTTGAAAATATGCATCGGAAAAAAATAATTTTTATTGTGGAAATGGACATTAGTATTATAAAAATCCATGCCAAATATGAAATTCCTAGATCAATCCGTCACCAAAATAAAAATTATTAAGTGGAAAAAACAAAATGTCGGATATCTGGGTAAATATGCATTTTAGGATATACCTTCATAGGAACTTTTTTTCTTATTTTGGTTTAAGACTTATAGTGTAGTAAAATTAAGCCAAAATATGGCTGGAAAATGAAAAAAAAATTTGGACAGCCAATTTTTGCTGAAATGTGTTCTATGTCATCCCCTGACCTCCCTCAGAAAAGTCCCCTGAAATCCCCAGTGGGCAACATGCCTAAAAATGATGGGATGGCCCTCGTGGAGTCTGAAATAAGTCTTTCGTCGACCAATAGGTTTATGTATATCAAATGAAAGCTCTTAAGTAGTAGAATTCAATGCCGCAAACCCCATCTCAAAAGGTTGCTTGAGTCATAAATGGCAGCCTGTCAAACTTAGAATAAAAATCAAATTTTAATCTAAACGCTTAAAAATGTAATAATATTAGAAATACTTGACCTTTTGAGGTCCGGTTTACGGCAAACGTTTCTTGTACAATTACCTTGGCAAACATCGATAGCTTGACATATGCCCATCATATTACCCTTGAACCACCCTCTAAATGGACGTCCCAAAGAGGGAGTTTTGAAAAATTTTTCTTGGTCCATAGCCATGCTATACATAATTTTAAAGGTCTTAATAAGGAGAGTACATAGCCGAAAACCAGACCTCAAAAGGTCAAATATGTCGGAAGTTATTGCATTTCAAAGTTTTGATAGTATTATTTTATTCTAAATTTTGAACGTCTGCCATTTTTCTCTCGACCGTTATATTTAGGTCGGGTTTACGGCATTGTGCTCTACATTTTAAGACCTTTAATTTGATATATATAAACCTTCTGGAACTTATTCAAATTTAGTATCCTTAATATCAAAATTTATTTTAACTCCTTATAGGCCGACCCCTCATTTTTGGGCATGATCCCCACATGGGATTTTAGGGGACTTTTCGGAGGAAGGTCAGGGGATGCCATAGAACACATTTAAAAAGAAATTAGCTTTCCAAAAATTATTTCATTTTTCCCGACTAATTTTACTAAACTATTATATTTAAGTTTGGTGATGGACTTTAGGGACACCCTGTATATTTATCATAAAATATGAGAATGAAGTAAGATACCTAAAAAGTAGTGGAAAAAGGGGGCTGCTGGCTCACTTCAAGGTCACCTGAGGGATGACGTCATCGAGGTCAATGACCTCACCGATGACGTCATCGATGACGTCATCGATGACGCAATCGATGACGTCATCACCAATGACGTCACATCCATGACGTCACACCCATGACGTCACAGAAATGACGTGCTGATGACGTCATCACCCCTTACGTCACCAAAATGACGTCATCGATGTCACAAAGGTCAAGATCACGCTGAAACCTAAAATTTTTTGGCACTTTTGCTGTTTCTCGCACTACGCTCCGAGTTTCAGTCCGGTTCCCATGACCTTGACGACTTGGAGCGAAATTAGACGAGAAACAGCAAAAGTGCTGAGGAAACTGCAAGTTTGCAACGTGACTCTGCCTAAACCGTCATGTGACACCGCTCGGGTGACCTTGAAGTGAGCCAGCAGCCCCCTTTAGACCAGTACTACAACCGCGATGTGCACCCTACGACAGACACCGAGCGACTGACTGTCCGGCCCCGCGCACTCTAGGTATATGGGAAGTGGTGGGGGAACTGCGATGACCTCGGGAAACTTGAAAATGTCAAGCCAGGTAGCACCGTTTTGGTGCTACCTTAAATTTACATGTTAAAGTGTGATGACCTTGAGGTTGACTGTGAACCTGGGGCTTAGGATTGTGTTTAACAGCTTGACGTTTTCGCCAGAGTTCAAGTGTGGTAACATTGAACTGGTTAAAATCAAAACTGCACAGCAGACTGCACAACACGGATGTGCATCCTACGACAGCCGCCGAGCGACTGACCTCCGGGCCCTGCGTACTCTAGATATATGGGGAAGTGGTGGGGGAAATTTTAAGGTCATTTAAACGGAGTTTAAAAAAAGTCAAAGAGTAGAAAGACTACTCTTGTGAGTCTATAACGATTTCATTGATAGTGAGTGCTTCGGTATGCCAAGTTGATCTGTATTGACACGCTCCTAAATAATGTTTGCAAAAACCTGCAAAATGATTGTTGCACAATTTGCAGCCAGTTAGCTGTTTTAGTTTGAATTCAATGCAACGTTCAGGGCAGCAAGTGTACTTATGCCCTCTCATTTGGTACACATGGAATGTCTTCAACTTCGGTTTCGGCTTCTTCCAAGACTTGCACTTACACATGCACTGACCAAAAGCTTCACATGTTCTACAAGCCAGACCATCCACCACATCAATGTCATTTGGCCATGAAAAACATTTCTGTTCGCAACAGTAGTTGAGTTGAATGTCCATGTTGCTGCGGTGAAGGTGCGCGATGAGTCAGTGAGAGTGCACCTTAAATAAACTCAGTGGAGGGGGAAAGGTCAAGGTCATTCAAACGGAGTTTTAAAAAAGATGACTAGTTGTCCTCCTCGTCCGTCGTACTTGGAGAGCTGTCAGACGAAGAGCCCCGCGCAGGTGCTCTCCAGATGAAATGTATATCTATTTGAAAGCGCAGGCCTGGATCTTGTACCATCAACTCCTTTAATCTATTACATACCAATTCCACTTTGTACACATTGTTAATAATCAACACCCAAGGCTTCGGCTGAACATAACGTGTAGTTGAGTCAGCCTCGCAGACAGTTACACCTTCCGGTGATATTGGAGTGTATAAATGTGTAAAATCTCGTTGCTGAGGCTGGCTTGAAGTTGAGGGTTCTGTGCCGACCCTGGTTGCATCAAAATTCAAATCCATTCTACATTCAAGAGGTCCAGGGTTCCCGTTTAATACATTGAGTAATTTTTGATACAAGACTTCCACTTCTGTCGCATCCTGTAAATGAACAGTCCACCGCAAGGGAAATGCTTCGTCCGTAGTGGAGTCAACTTGAGAAAGAGTTCTTTCCGCCATGGCAGCTAAGCAAGGAATGAGGTGAGCTGCAGTCAGTTGTAACATTATCGAAAAGTAGAGGGGGAAATTTCAAGATCATTTAAAATTGGGTTTTAAAAAAGGAAGGAGTGGAGGGGAAAGTTCAAGGTCGTTCCAACATCAGTAGTGGAGTCAGCTTGGCTGATGGTGTTGTCCGCCATGGTTGCTTGTCGAACAAGGAATGACGGGTGATGTGATACTTATGCAGGAACATGGTGAAGTGGTGGGGGAGGTTTCAAGGTCATCCAAACGGAGTTTTAAAAAAAAAAGGAAAACCTACAAAGTAACATTGAAACTTTCCAACTGATGGTGGCGGGCGTTTTCTTCTGCAACCTTGCCGACACATGTGACTATACCATATAGTATGAAAAGTACAACCATAATAAGGCCGAACAATAAAAGATAGCCGTTGACTATCATGATATTTTCTGAGTGGATCTGCTTTCTTCTTATCTCCCTCTCTTGCATCCTTTTCTCTAACTCGTGGATGAAGTCGCAGCATGCGTGAGGACATCTTTCATCTGTTGGTAGGTTTGCCATTGTTGATGTTGTCGGTTTGGCTGTTGAAGATGGAATGAGGTTTCTAATCGTGATGTGCCATGTACACCAATAGTGAAGTGGTGGGGGTAGCAAAGCAGTGGAGGGGGAAGTTTCAAGGTCATTCAAATTGTGTTTTAAAAAAACCTATCTTGTTACTGAGCTAATATGTCAGTAACAAGATAGGTGTTTTTGCTCTTTTACTTCTTTAATATAATGAAAAAATAAACATATTCTACAATGGTTAGAACAAGAAATACAACTGCTAGTCAGCTGAAGTAATCCAAGTTGTCCGGCTCGGTCTTCATGGACGTCGGTGAGGAAGCTGTCGATGAGTGTCCAGGCTCTTCCTTTGGCTGCCGGGTGTTCCGTATATTGCAAGCGTAGACTTGCACATTTATACGGTAGCCTCTTGCCACCATTAGCTGCAACTCCTTGTACAAATCGTTCAGCTCCTGTTGTGTTTTGATAGTCACCTCCTCATAGCTGGCACAGCTTACGTTGAGAGACATCCTGATGTTGCTAGGTTGGCTGCCGGAGTAGAAATAAAGCCAAGGCACAGCGCTTGGAGGTATATGAAAAAGTGGTGGGGGTGTTTGCATTCAAACAGGTTTGACTTGTAGCGTGGTGGGGGTAACTGTGAAATGCAAAGGTCAAAGGTCAAGGTCACCCGCG
Organism: Neoaliturus tenellus; assembly: GCA_030545055.2. NCBI lineage: Eukaryota > Metazoa > Arthropoda > Insecta > Hemiptera > Cicadellidae > Neoaliturus > Neoaliturus tenellus. Next base: position 12,234,947 of record CM061533.1, on the reverse strand, counting down.
AAGTTTAAAAAAAATGCAACATATCAATATGTGACAAACTTCACATATTGATATGTTGCATTTTTTTGTCTTTTGTTTTTTATGGTTTATTTATTTATAAAACGTTACAATAACATATTTACAACAGTAAAACTTAAATCTAACACTGCTGCTTGTCGGCGATGTGGATGGTCAACTCGGTGGAATTGCTACCCGTGCAACCGTGGGAAACCAGGTAGAGACAGCCGGGTTGGATGGAGCGCAGATCCTCGTTCTGGAGGAGATGGACGAACCGTTTCGGCAGGTAGACTTGGAACTTGGGCTCATCCCCCGGAGTGAATGGTGCCTCGCTAAGACTGCAGCAGATGGCCTCTCCAACTGTAGTCTCCATCTTCTTCATGGCGTGGATAATGTAGTGCTTCTCGTCTTTAAGTTCGGAACACTTCTTGACGGGTAGTATGGTAGATTTGGAGTGAGCATTGAACTGCTCAACCAAAGTTTGCAGGAACTGGTGAGATGCCATGGTCAAGTTATAGATCGTCTTCTTCGTCTTCTTGCTGGGAGATGTTGTCGTCTCGGAATCTCGAGTAATACTCATGCCAGGTCCCGGTCTGCTCCTCACTTATATAACCCCCGTTACCCCCACCACTCCCCATTTCCCCACTTTGAAGGTAAGATGCGAGTTTATAGGCGTTTTTTAAAGCGCAATGTCTATCTTTTTCATGTTCTGGACTTTTAGTACAAATACAAACATTTTCCATCGTATACTTGTAGTTTTTATCCAAATCCACATCATTAACCGGAACATGAGTAAATCCTTCGATCCATCTTTTCTTTTCCAGCCCCTTTGTGTAAATATTGGTAAACTTGTCTGAAAAGTGATGCATAATGTGATACAAGTCCGTGTAACTTGTAAAACCATCATACCAATCGATATGATGGAAGTGTTTTGAAATCCATCTGTTGGTAGTAGCGGCTTTACTGGTTAAAGATGAATAAGAACATGGTGGTTTAAATAAAAACGAATAAGGAACACTTGTATTGATGTCGAAAAACACAAGTTCTTTTATGATAAATCTATCATCATTACCCCGAAACGCTTGGAACTCAATTATACCAGGTTTGGACTTTACTTGTTCTTCTTCCTTGTCCATTGCGAAGATCACTCGTCTGCTCATGACGAAGTCCAAAGGTCAACTGATTTCCACACCACGGTAGGTACGACTTTTATACCCGGCTGTACAGTTGTTGGCGCGTTGGTGTATATTTAACGTGGGCACCGTCCCCGGTAGGCCTAACCCCACAAAGTGTTTGATATTGTTTTAAAAATTAACCATTGCTGTGTAGTTAATTGTCATTTAGGTTTCCATCTTTACATTTTCCTTGTTTTCATTTTCATCACTAACACTTGATTCTTCTCCTCCTTCTTCTTCCTCTTTTTCATGTTTTACTGATTTCTTATGTAGTTGAGCGTACTTTTCCAATTGTCTCCACATTTGTACTTCATGAGGAACCCTATTGAATATAGAAGTATCTACAGGTCCGTACAATATAGGTGCGTCCGGTTGTTTGTCCAAAGTGTCTTCCAGATAATCTTTAATAATTGAACTTGAAAACACCAGTTGTCTCAAGTATCTCGTTATTGGTTCAGTTGCACAAGTTAGAATAAAAAACTCTTCTCGATTAAGTTGAATCTTGTTATCATGTCTTGTTGTGTCTCTAAACCGCAACTGATGATCACCACGATGTTTAACAATATCGATTTCCACATTTGAATCCAAAAGGCCTACTCTTGTCTTTCTTCCAAACATGTTACTACTTAAATAGCATTCTAGCAGATGCAAGTGTTTCATAAACGATTCCCAAGCAGTGTCCGTAAACAAAATCATTTTGGGTCCATGAGTTAAAATTACAGTAGGGGAATAATCTGTAGATTTCATAACACCTATTAAAACACTTTTGTCCAAACTGGAAGAGATTGGGTAAAATATTCGCAAGAATACCTCACTTAATATGTTAGGAGAAATATTATCTTCAATATCCCTTTTCCTCTTGTGTGCATTCTTTCTTCTTTTACCTTTTTCCTCAACATTATTACTGGCGTGGAGTTGTCCGCAAGCGTTGTGTTCATCTCCCTCCGGTTGACCTTGAAGATCTAAAAAGTCGGATATCTCCTTCTCAATATCTACTACATTTTCTTGTGTACCACTAGGAGAAGCCATATTGAATAAGATGCTACCCATACAACAACAGGCAACAAACTGATAAGGAGCGAGCTGAACGCTCTGCTTTTATACTCGCGGAATGCATTGGAATGTAGGAAAACCGGTCTTTTACAATACATTTTTAACAATTCCAGTTAAAGGTGTGTATGTTACGATTTTATCATGTAGAATTAAACAGTATGCAGTTGTATTAGCCGATATAGGCGCGTTGAATTCCATTTCTATTTTTATATCTACACTTGATGATTTTACTGATTCATTTTGTTTAGAACAATCGATTACAACTATAGGGTAACCATCTAAGTATTTTTCTGGTGATAGTAAAGGTGCATTCGTTTTACCATAATATGAACTTTGGAATCTTGCATACATATCGTACAATATGCTGTACTTTTTATTAGCGAATGACACATTTAAATTATCGTATGGAAAAAATTGTGAATTTAAATAAACTTTAATATTTTTCAAGTTGCAATGATCAAATTGGCCTGCATGTTTGGTGATGGTGTCTCTTCTGCCTGTTTGTAAACCAAATATAATATACCTGGCTCGTTCCACATAATTAGATGTTTTAACTGTCCAAGTGTGTCGATCCGTAGTTGGCAAGCTGGGATGTTCATGAAATTCCCAACTTCTAAAAGGAATTACAATATCACGATCAGCCTTTAACTTTCTTAATAGTAGCATTCTATGCTCGTCAGCTAATTTAACGTGTGGAACTCTCCATACAATTTTGTCTAATGTTAATTTCCATTCTAAAGTTGCATCTGTTGTACCGTCTGGAGCTTTAATAATATCTTTATCGTTTGAAGATCTCAACAAAACTAATTCTTGTTTAACGTTTAATATTATTTTCCTATAATCTTCAGCAAAACCAAGCAACAAACGTAACGGAATATGAAAATCAAAATTTCCATTTGTATCTGGAGTGATTGTGTCTTTTGCAGGTAAAACCCATCCTGCAGGTTGTATTAAATTGGTTTCATTAGGTGATATAGATGTTAATCCCTTTAAAGTTGTTGCAATACCTACTTTTTTAGTAGAATCAACTGTTACACCTGATATTTCATATCTAATTTCATCAAACAGGAAAGCCATGGGATTATTTATAAATGGAACTGTTGTACCAGTAGTAGTACCGTCCTTTTTAGTAACTTTTCCTTCAATATACAAGTAACTTTCACATGGTAGCGTGTAAATGTCTTGATTTTGTATGGGAATACGAATTTCATCGTTATTGTTTAATTTTGATGAAGTGTAAGGGTTGTGGGTGTGATATTCTTTTTCCCATAGGGTTTCGTCGAATGTTGGACCCTGAGCTATATCCAGTATATCCATTATCGGTTACTTTTAATCCAATTCTCTCTAAGAAACGAATGTTCTCGCGTGTTAACTCCTCCACAGCTGAAGAGCTACTAATGCGGATTCCCGTAGGTTGTTCGCTTTTAAATGTTAAACCCATGATTTTGTATTAAAGTGTTGATTTTAAATGTAATCTAACCGTAATAGGCTCTTCTCGGAAATCTATCAAGTTACCGTCTTGATCCAATACGTTCAACACGATGTCTGAAATGAAAGTGGTGTTCAAAGGTAGATATACCAGGTTTTGCGGCTTTTCAACAATTTTAAATCCAGGTGGTACACTGGGGTAAAAAGTATGTATTATATGAGTATTTGCTCCATCTCTGTAAGCTCCTTGTATAATGTTACAAGTTATGTCTATACTATTGACTTTTAATATTGTTACAGTTTGTTTACCGGAATGTGTTTTATTTGGTTCTAAAATTGCTCCATCTTTGGGAAATCCTAATAAATCACCAATTGAGTTTGGCTTAGTGAAATCTATATAATATTTTGAAGTAAGCTCAGCTTTCATTGTATTATTATTACCTTTTAGCGATATATTGTCTTTTCCCATTTTATTTTGCAAAAATTCATTAATATGATCAATTTCATAAGAACCTGTGGGTAAACTGCACTCTTCTAAGTCTGTTAACTTACCACTGGCATCTTTTCCTTTATAATAATGCAATAAGTTATTTTTACCTTCCGTAACATTGGGAATAGAGTTGTAAGTTGTAAAATCCAACAGTGCTGCCTCCCAAAATCTTCCTTTTTGCAAGCGTAACGCTGGAAAAAGGATACTTCGTAAAGTGGACGATTTTCCTGTTAATGATACCGTATAGGAAGACATCTCAATAGTGACTGATACTTTTAGCTAGGAATTCCAAACATAAATGGCCGCATATTGAAGTATTATCAGGTTGTTCTCTTTTATAGTTGTAATATATGTTTTTAGCAGATTTAAAGTAATGTTCAAGTTCTTTAGGTGGTGGCAAATTTCCAAAACTATCAAAATAATATACATTACTATTTAGTTTCTTATAACACACCCAATGGGTGCCGGACCCTTCAGTATTATCCAAATTTACGATTCCAGTCTCATTTTTCCATATTTTCTTTGGTAAACTGTCTTTCATAAATACTCCGCGGAAAAATGGTATTTTTAAACAGGAAATATATTTAAATAATTCAACATTAGTCAACGCTTTATGTGGTATAACCAATTGATTTCTTTTATTTAATATGCACGATACGGTCTTAGGTATAGACCAGCCCCGTTTTTTACCATTGACCATATTGTCGGTTTTTTATTATTTTTCCTCGGAGAACGTCTTTTTAGTCTAATATTACCACCATGTTTTCTCTTGGTTGATCCTTTTTTATTCTTACCCCTCCTTTTTCCACCTCCTACCGCTGTTTTAGCCTTCATACCTGCTGTTACCGCTAAAGCTGCTGCTTTTTCCGCAATACTAGCGTCACTAGACTTTACTCGTTGCCAAGCTATATTCGCTAGCTTTTTATCAGCGATTGACCTATTTTTTGAATCGGTAAACGTGGAATATGCGATATCGTGTTCTTTACAAGCCTGATCTAACTTATTTATGCCTGGATCACCTCTTTCCAGTCGTTTTTTTAATTTAGTTCCTGGTCCGCAATACTGATAACCTCCCGGTATGTGAAATTCGTATGGTAAAGCGTCTATTGCTCTGTTTACGATAGATCCTACTGGAATACGATTTAAAGCTTTACTTAACAGAGAAACCGCTGTGGACGTGATACCGCCTCCTTTCCGTATAGTGTCTCGATATGGACTGGTGTAATGAAACGCCATGATTGTCTTTTATATTTGAAAAGCGTAACCCATGTGTTACCTCTATGACAGGTTGCACATAAATGATGTAATATATGGTGTTATTTAGTTAAATATCAAAAGTACCCCAATCTGATGATCTAAACTTTTGTGTGTTATGATTAAAAAAATATTTATAAAGAATTTCTTGTTTAATCCATGTATTTCTCATTTTTTCGTCAATAGGTTTATGTTGTCCTGCTACAATATAATTATGCATATCAAATAATAAATTACCTATTACTTTAACAAGAAAATTAACAGTTACAGCGTTATCGGCATAATCAGGGTCTGCAACATTTGTTAATCGTTTGTTATCACAATTCCACCATTTTTTTCCAGTTGGCTCTAATTGTATTATCTGTTCATATGTAACAGCATCACCAGGCTTTTCACCAATACCTAAATTTGTCAATAACTTTCCTTTACCATCCCAAACATAATTGTTTTCTTCAAGTAAAGTAAACTTTTTATTTCCTTGTACAAATACATCTCCTTGACGTGTTACTACTTGGTTTTGTTTCACAAAACCGGAGGTTTCTTGTTTTAAAGTTTCCTTCATTTGACCCACCGTTGCACCATCTGATGGTGCAAAACCATCTTTTACATTCGCTAAACAATTACCAAGACAGTCAATAACTCCTACATCACGTGTAATACAATGATCTTTGATGTATTTTAAATTTACAGCATCATTTTCATTTTTTGGATAACCTATATCGTTAATAACAAATTTATAAAAAGAAAACCCATCTTTTGTCTTTTCAGGTATTATAGAATGTAAATAGCGTCTATTTATGCTGTCTTTTTCATCTACAGGGTCTGCTACGTTGGATATACGCCGATTTTCAGCATTATACGTTTTTCCATTAAATTTTAACGTATTCTTTAATTCCGATGATAAATAACCTCTGTTTATTGCATCAGCGTTTTGATTTGGCTTACCAACGTTGGAAATTCTATGATTACCCGCGTTATATGTGTTTTTATCTAATTTCAGTGTTGGTACTATCTCTTTTTTTAATACTTTTAAATTTATTGCATCATTTTCATCTGTGGGATCATTAATGTTTTTTAACCGTTTATTACTAATATCATAATCTCCATCAGGTGTTTGTGGTAATCCAACACCTCTTTTTAAAGTATTAAAGTAATATAATCCATCCGATGAATACCGTCCGAACTTGTCAACACTCATGGTGCAACTGAATAACATTCTAGAGTGTAACCCATTTTTATAATATTAGTCCCGATTTCTAACCCATATCAGTTTTTATACAAATTCTTAGTCTTCATCAGTTACATTTGCATCATTCCCGGGACATTTAAAATATTTTAAATCTGCACTAATTAATGATCTGTCTGCTTCATTTCTAAATACATGATTTTTATGAATAAATTCCTCACCAGACAATTTTCTAAATCCGCTAAATGAATTTGGATCTGCAATTAATATATTTTGATAATCATTTACATCCATTAATTTAAATCTTTTGGTATTATAAATAAACTCTTGATTTGCACTATCATATTGTAATGTTTGTCCTACAGTTGCAGCATCCTTTGGATCTGTTCCTTGTGCCAAATTACCTATTTTCTTATTTTTCGCATTGAAAGTACTACCTTTTGGTTTGTCTAATATTAAAGATTGTTTTACTACAACACAATCGTAATCATCGATACCTGGAAATATGTCAATTATTCTTCTATTTGTACCCAACCAACTTCTATGATAATTGTTTGGATTAGTATGTAAAACTTGTGATAAAATCGGAACATCATGAGCATCTGTAGCTAAATGCGCATTTGATAATTTCATGTCTTTGCAATCCCAAACATTATTTTTTTGTTCAAGTAAAATAAACTTTTCATTTCCTTGTACAAACACATCACCCGACCGTGATACTACTTGATCCTGTTTTACAAATCCAGATGTTTCTTGCTTTAAAGTTTCCTTCATTTGACCCACTGTTGCACCATCTGATGGTGCCGAACCATCTTTAACATTCGCTAAACAATTACCTAGACAATCAATAACTCCTACATCACGTGTAATACAATGATCTTTTATATATTTTAAATTTACAGCATCATTTTCATTTTTCGGATAACCTATATCGTTAATAACAAATTTATAAAAAGAAAAACCATCTTTTGTCTTTTCAGGTATTAATGAATGTAAATAGCGTCTATTTACGCTGTCTTTTGCATCTTTAGGGTCATCTACGTTGGATATACGTTTATTTTCAGCAGTATACGTTTTTCCATTGAATTTTAACGTATTTTTTAATTCTGATGATAAATAACCTTTGTTTATTGCATCAGCGTTTTGATTTGGCTTACCAACATTGACAATTCTATGATTACCTGCGTCATATGTGTTTTTCTGTAGTCTTAATGTTGGTGATATCTTTTCTTTTAATACTTTTAAATTTATTGCATCGTTTTCATCTGTGGGATCTTTTATGTTTTTTAACCTTTTATTAGTTATATCATAATCCCCATCAGGTGTTTGTGGTAAACCAGCTCCTCTTTTTAAATTATTTGCGTAATATAACCCATCCGAGGAGTAACGTCCGAACTTGTCGACACTCATGGTGCAACTGAATAGTAATCTAGTGAGTAACGCATTTTTTATGAGATTACCCCACGGTTTCGGAGTTCATCCACTAAAGCCACCCATTCGTTTTCCAATCCAGTATGACCCGCTTCTTTAGCTTCATGTATTAGTTTCATTCTATCCACCAATTTATTGATATTATTGTAATAAATCACATTTGTGTTATATAGTTTCTTCATTAAACCTGTACCTGTAACAGATTTGTTTCTTTTTCTTGGTTCTGGAGCACTTATATCCAAAGTGGATGACACAAACCTTCGTTTTACAGGTTTTCTTGGCATTATCGGCATTGGTTGTCTTCTCGTTGTTGGTATTAACTTGGATACAAATACTCTATATTTTAAAGACCTAGATCTAAAAACTGGTTGGTCAGCTAAATATTTTCTCCTGTATGCATTGGTGTGTTCCAAAATCTGTTTATATGCTTCCATGTCTTCTTCTTTAACTAACAATTCTAAAGGCTTTTTTTCAAATAATAATTCAAATAATCCTCTTGTGCCCTTATATCTTTGATTACCAACAATAATATTATCATTTTCATCAATGTTTACCGGGCTATTACCAACCATTAAACCTTCTTCTGTTAATCTTACTCCATAACTATGGTAGTTTTTATTAGGATTTATTCCAGCTAACATTTTTATCATGTATTTCCTTCCTAAAGGTCCTTTGTTATGAATGTTTTCACCCAACAAGCTTATGTTTGACGGACCTTCCCTTGCTTCTTCTTCTTTTTCCTCTTCACTAGCAGTTGATACATCTTCATGTCCTCTTTTAGCTTTTACTTCATATAATTCTCTTATACCACTATAGTCTGGTGATTCTAGCTCTCTTTCAGGTTCTCCGCCGGTAAAACCACTATATGTAGAGGATTCCAGGTCTTCATCACTTAAATCTTCTGATTTTACATTTTCTCTTTCAAACTTTGTAATAGGTGCAATTGCATCTCCTTCCAAAACGGGTTTAGCAAATTTTTTGTTTAATTGTTTCAAGGGTTCAGTAATAGGTTTAAAAGTAGATTCAAGAAATTTCTCCCTTTCGCTAATACCTAATTTTAATGCTCTGTTTTTATCTCGAATAGAATCACTAAGTGATTTTATTTCCTTTATTAACTTTTCTTGGTTAACCATGTTTGTAGCAAGACGTGTTGTACAACAATGAATGTTTTACATCATGATCAGTGTATTAGTATAAATTTATCAAATCCTATCCTGTATCGACCATTGTTTAGCGGTTGTTCCTTCATAATTGTTAAAAACCCATATTTTTCAGCCCAAGCCTTTCCACACAACTCTTTAAATCGTTCAAATGGCATATCCGCACTTACATGGTCATAATATATGTGTTTTAGGTTGGTTTCATCCTGTTTAAATACAATTAACATGTTTGCATTGTCTCTAATGAGCTGTTTCGGTATTTTGCTGTAAGTTTGACCAATATAAATGCTATCTATGTTGTTATGTCGACCCATGGCGAAGTAATTTCTTATTGTATTTTGATTTTCACAAGATACGTCGTCAAATATGAATACTGAGAATGGTTTAGCCTCTTGCGGTTGCATGACACTCTCGCTCGCGTTGAATTTAAAATATTTAACTTCAGGCACATTATTGAGTATTTGTTCCAATAACTGATATTTTGGTTGTTGTAGTGACTTTGAAAATACATATAAATTATTAAAACGTAAGCCTTTAGGGTTTGTAATCAAATTGAATACTACATTTGTTTTTCCACAATTGGAAGGACCGGTAACCAGACAACGCACCGTGTTTGGTAACAAAACACCGTGTTTCCCAGTATTGAATTGAGAACCATCCACTGTGAGTTCATCTATATTATTAATAGTAAAATTGTCTTTTTGCGGTATTATCTCCATCCTTTGTAATGGTTCAACCCAAAATGATGCTCTATCATTATATTAGATCCTTTTTAGGTATCCAAGAATCTTCCGTTTTATTAAATCCTAACCATCGTACTTTAACCTTATCTTTTTTGCGTTGCAACACCTTTTCTACTAGATATACATCACCTACTGTTGATTTTAACATTTCATGTCCATAAAAACCTCCTTCAAGCAATTGTCCTTTATTATCTTTTAAAATGTAAGTTTCTGGTACTGTAGGTTGCACCTTAAATACGGTAAATACCTCATTTGTCCAGTTTGGAAGATATCTTTTACTGAATACACCTTTGTATTTGCTTATTCGCACTTTATCACCAACATTAAACCTTTTAGGCTTTAGTTTTTCAACTCTTGGTTTAGTATTCAGTTTTATACGTTTTAATACAAGTTTTTCATTTTTATTAGTCACCTGGCTTGGTTTCATACCGATAGTTCTATGAAACTTGTTATTGTAATCGCTTATAAGTTTTGGTAACATATCAATCCATACGTGCGATCCTCTGTTAGAAAACATCTTATACATCGCACCTTTTAAAGTTCTGTTGAATCTTTCAATTATTGATGCTTTTACCTCTGAATTGGTTGAGTAATGGTTAATGTTGTGTTTTTTCATTAAATTTGCAAATTCCTTATTAAAATATTCTTTTCCATCATCAGTTTGTAAATGTTTTATAGTATGTTTGTCTCTTTGTATAGCTGTTTCCATTGCTTTTGTAACACTTTTGCCACTTTTATCTTTTAGTGGTAAAGCATCTGCCATTTTTGAAAAACAATTAATAATAGTCAATATGTATTTAAATCCTCTATTTTGTTTACTATAAGGAATCATTTCGATTAAATCCGCTTGATATAAATCATTTATTCCTTTTATCACTGTATTTCTTCGTGGAAACTTTCTTCTTGCAGGTTTATGAAGTTCGTTGACAATTTCTTGCTTCAAGTTCTTCATATTGCAGGTTTGAATGTTTCATGTATCACATGTATAATCACAATGAATGTTGTCTTAAATATTCACATCATTTATATAGGTCAAGGTCATCCAAACTTGTGTAAAAAAATGGGGAACACGGCGTTTGACTTGCCGTGTTCCCCATTTTTTTACGGAAGGAGAAAGGAATAAGGTCGAAGTTGTAGAAGGACGAAGAATAGGTTACTAGTCGATAGGGTTTAGAGAGTAGTGGCCAAAAGGAAGAGTGTGAATTTTATCCGGCATAATATGCCTTTTATCATCTCGAGCTGATAGTGCTCTTTTAACTTCAGTGACACTGTAGACCTCATGTTTAAAGCTTCTGATAGTGTTGAACGTTGCAGACATTGTAGAATCTTCAAACAAGCAGGTCTTGTAATGGTCAAACGTCACATGTTTCTTCAAGTACGATGTTTTAACTCCTTTTGCTTTCTTGACTGTCGGTGTGTTGTTCTCGTTGTACATTTTAAATGAATACAATTTTGCCATCAGTGCCACTATTTCTTCTAAAGGCATTCCATTTGCTTCATCTTTAAATTTTCCGATTACTTTTTTATTCTTTTCATTGTAATTTGGATGGTTCTTCGGATAGTCAGAGAAGTCAAAATCGTCTTTGTATGGGAAACTCCTTAGGTCTTCATACATGTCCAAAGTCTTTATCCAGTAGATAAACGCGTCCGTATCCATGTATGCGACTCCAATGTTTTCCCTTCCGTAGTGTTTAACCATTTTGTTATAATGGAAATCATACATCAGGGTTTTACTTATGTCCAAAATCGACATACCTATGTATAACGGACGGTCCATGACTATTGTTGTTTTCTTCATACTGACAGCGACTAGATTTTCGTTTATAATCATGGATGTTCCGAAATTTGGTTTTTGCACTAATTTTTCCAATTTCCTAGGATCACTCACTAATTTTACATTTTTGTGTTTTCTTTTGTTCTCCAAGGTCTTCCCAAAGATGGCGTTGTTCATTAATTTATAGAAGTCCTTTTCAAATGCCGTTGTCGCTGCAGCTCTTCTTGTAGTGTTGGAATCAATATATGGTTTCAACCAACAAGACTGGGTGAATTCAATTGCTCTATGAATTCTCACTACACGTAGACCCAATTCAAGAGCTTGTTGAACTACCCAGTAGTGAGCCACATACCGATCTTTATTCTCCAACGTCATCATCAATTTTGGCCATCTTCCTGTCGGTGAAACTTCAGTCTTGGCTAGGAGAGGCAAGTCGTAGTGATGGTCATGAAGGTGCTCCGGATATTCGAAATCACAGTCCAAAATATAGCCTTTTGGACCATTCTTTGGAATCTGTGAGATGTCACCGATGGTGGCCGGGTCGATCCATTTGAAGTCAGCGTAGGGAAGCGGATTTGACATTGCCCAACCATAAAGGTTGTTTGCGTCAAAGTAGCCAAGGTAGACCGATGGTTGTCTCTCGTCGAAGCCTGGGATGTACTTGTTGTTAGCTTTGACATGACGTGTTACAGCTTGTGTCAAACCGCCCCGTACACCAGATTCTATCATGAGCACCATATCAATATCTGTTAGAAGTTCCAATCGACAGTTGGTTGACTTTAGCATAGCTTGCCATGCTAATCCTGGAGATGTGTACGAGTGTAGAGGGTCCAGTCCATAGGCGGAGAAGCAGGTGTTTCGAAATTCTTCCATCACATCGCACAGCAGAGTTACGTCCAATTTTATGTAAAAGTCGGAATATTCCCCTAAGGTTTGAATGTTTAGTTGGTTCCAAACATTACAAGCATGATTGTAGTCTTCAACGGTGATTGCACTTTCATTTAACTTGCTATTGAAGGCTTCAATCGGTGGCAGACTGGTTTCTTCAAATTTTTCTGCAGAAGTTATGTAATCATAGGGGAACACTCCTTTACGCATTACTAAGTCCAATTTATCTTCATGTACAATTTTGCTGGTTTCTTTTAGATCTTCTCTTCTTAGGTTCTCAGACAATTTGGCTAAACTAGTTGACATAAATCTATAAGAGTCTACGAAGCGAAGTTTAATTTTACCTACTGTTTTTGAGAAACTGATGTACTTCTCCAATGTTTCAGCTAATACTTCGATTCTTCCATCATCCCGTCCTAACTCTGGGATAATGAAGTGGGAGTCATAGCCGCTAAGATTGTGTATCACAACAGGGATAAAGTTTGGCAGTTTGTAATTTATATTGCATGAATTACAAGCAGCTCCTCTGTATAACCCTGTCAGGTGATCGTGATCTCTTACTTTTTGATTTTCTTCACTGAAGCTCTTCTTGCATAAATAACATCTTGTTGCCAAATTGTATTCTTCTTGTTGATTTTGATTCAAAGGTTCCATAGGTAAAACATTACCGTATAAGCGTTGCACCTTTTCAGCAATGTCATACAACTGGTCTACGAAATGCTTAGCGGCTTCTTCCCCACGGTAGAGTATCGGAGTGGATGTTAAACCATAGTCTTGCAACTGTTCTTCAGGCAAAGTTGATTTCACCAATAAGCAAAAACTGTTAGGTTGATGCAATTGATATTTGGTTCTTCTAGTCACCTCACCATCCGGAAGCTCCTGTGGTACTAACGTGGATTCGAAATCTGCGTAGACAGCTACTGGAATCCGATATTGGTGAACTGTTTTGTTGAATTTGATGAACGCTCGAGATGGCGGCGGCAGACTAATCTTCACTTCATAGTTGTCATTACAAAGTCTTTGGTGTTCCTTCAACCAGTCCGATCCTCCATGTTTTAAATCTTTATTTGTAAAACAAAAGCATCTCTTACACACTGTCACTCTAATCTTCTTTTTGGTTAATTGTCGTGCAACCAAAGCTTCAAAATCTTTTATCCACACATAATGTGAAATTTCACCTTTAGTTATCAATAATAAATCAGTATGGTTTCTTTGCTTCACTTTTCCAACTCGTAGTGGATACACATTGTTCGAATCATCTAAGCCGAACACGTTAACAGAAACACCTGGATTTTGTTTCTCAAATTTTGCAATTTGATTTAGACTCACAGGATACGACATTCCTCGGAAGTTGTAGCGGTGTTCGTTTTCATAATATTCCCTACCAACTCTACAAGGATTATGTTTTACATACTTAGTTAGCATCGCATACTTAAAACATTCATTATCCCCGTTTGTAACATTTCTGCAAGAGTTGGTGTCTTTAATTTTCTTTGGTAGAGGGATAAAGCTGCTACCCCTCATACCATATCCATGCTTGTGAACCCTCACATCCATACCTTCGATCGATGATAGCGTCCAGCCAGATCCTCTTCCTTCATGTTCTTGGAGTTTCATTAGCAGTTCATTCAAACATTCTTCTAGAATTTCATTGATATCAGATGTGGTTGTAAGGGTTCGGTTTTTAGCAATGAATGCTCTCGGTGAGTTTTCACCATCGGTATTAGTAAACATAGCCTCCAACACCAATCCAAATTTAATAAAGTTCAATCTTGCCAATTCTTCCATCAATGTTTTTACAACTAAATTTTTAGCTTGGGTTATAAAGTTTTCCAATTCCAATTGCACATTATTAATTTTGAAATGAGTTACAACTGGTCCTGGCAAGGCTGTGGTGCGCAGTTGTCTTATATCTTCCACTTCTTCTGTATCCTCTTCTTCCATATCCTCTTCTTGGGTACGCAGTTGTTTTACATCTTCCACTTTTTTTTCTTCCATTTCCTTTTCAATAAATCCTCCAGCTGTAGATGGTCCAGCTCCGGCAAATTGAATAACACTTGGTCTTCTTCTTTGCATTAACTGTAAATAGCTAGCCCAGTCCTCCTGCTTCTGGGGTTTTTCCAAAAACCGATCAATCGCATCCAAGTCTTCTTCACTTACTACAATCTCTTCTTTTCTGTCCTCTTCACGATGCAATTCTCGGTGTAACTGTAGATAGCTATCACAGTCGTCCATCTGCTTCTGGTAGTTTTCCAATAACCGATCAAACGCATCCAAGTCTTCTTCACTTACAACAATCTCTTCTTTTCTGTCCTCTTCATGATACAATTCTCGGTGTAAAACAAAGATGTCTTCGTCTTGAAAAAACTCACCACAAATATCGCAAAGAGCCATTTTTACAATTTGGCTATGAGTGTGCACTCGGTGAATGTCCACGCAATAATGAGCAGCGCGCTCAACTGGGTCCCTTTATACCCGAGGTTTAAGGGTGGGGGAAGGTGACGTCATATACATCCGGTTTATCAGTCATGTAGTAGATTTGGCTTTTAAACACCCATTTTCAATATATTATTCAACAGGCTTGATAAACTAATGATGTTTGATCTATATCCACTACTTTGTACAAGTTTTTTCAAAGATGTCTTTTTGAGCAAGTTTATGTGGGTCAAGGTCACGTAAAGATACCCTTTGAGCGGGGGATAAACCACTAAGCAGCATGCTAGTCCATTGCCGCAAAGTGATCTATCCCCCGCTCTGTTCAACAAAACCTCAATCAAGTCCAACACACACTTTCCTAGTTTAACACTTGGTTGGGAGAATTACATTAGTTTGATGCTTATTTCTACCGTTACACTTGCTCCATTCTCAAAAAGATATAAATAATATAATCCTGGATACTGTTTTATTTCACGTCCTGCATGTTCCTTAATAAAGTCAAAAGCCAATCTTTTTGAATATTCATTATGAAACACTTCTCTCACACAAACAAGAATTTTTTCTTCCACCAATTTCAGTTGAATTGATGTTAGTTTGCTTACATCATCCTTGTCTATCAGGGGTAGCTTGTAGGTGAAAGTATTTGGTGGTAGTTTTCGCGTTCTGTCAAGTAAACAACAAAATTTTTTATACAATTTCTTCTCATTGTCTGTAATACTATTAATACCAATCAGATTATAATACGAAGGTTTATAAGGTATACGACGAGACATTTCTTTGGTCACTGGTCTTCTTAAGAATGAAAAGTGCGTGCAACCCGGCCGCCTTATATCCCCACCGGGCAACCACGCCCAGGATATTGGGGGGGGGGGGGGCACTTCGCGTCCGGAATATTTACTGTGTTAATAAGACCTGACTGTTAAAGATTTTGAAAACTTTTATATATTTAGGTCAAGGTCACGAAAACACTTTAAAAAAATTAAGCCCCACACCCCCATAGGGGTGTGGAGCACTTGGGTTGTCATCGCTGTAGCCTCCGAAGAGACCCAACTATGACAACAGAGCAACATCCAATGTCGTGTACCCTTCGCCACGCAAGACTTTTAAATATTTACTGCATTGGTAACAAATAACTAACAAAACATTTACATAATTTTGAGAGAGGTTGAGGACAGCCCTAGTGGCTTACGTCCTCGGTCCGAGTGCAGAGGCCGCCGCAAATTGGCCACAGCTGTGGTCTGCATGCCAGCGTACAAACGGACCGGTTCCCAACCCAGCCGCAATATTGCATGCCTGAGAGGACCCATACTAACATTGGTTTTAAAATAGCTTTACACGGGGGTCTACTCCCGTACCCTATCTTTAATATTTAACTTTATCAATGCAGTGAATCTTTATAAGTCCTTTGTGGGTCAAGGCCACACGAACATTAAAAAATTTCGGCCCCCGTACATCCATGGCGAACCACGAATGTTCGGGGGCCTTGGGGACTAAAAAACACAAATAGCTAACAAAGATTCATTTACATAATTTTGAGTTTCCAGAAGGGAAACAAGAGGTTGAGGACAGCCCTAATGGCTTACGCCCTCGGTCCGAGTGCAGAGGCCACCGCAAATTGGCCACAGCTGTGGTCTGCATGTCAGCGTACAAACGGACCGAGTCCCAAACCCAGCCGCAATATTGCATGCCTGAGAGGACTCATGCTAACGTTGATATAAAATGCTTTTACACGGGGGCCTACTCCCGTTCCCTGACGTTACAATTTACTTTGAGCTGTGAAAAAAAAGCTCAAGGGGGAATGCTAAAACAAGCGTATACACTTTAGATAAATATAACACACTTACAACACAAAGTTGAGCTCAACATAGTAAATGCTGGAACAAGCACATACACATTAAACACATATGACAAACAAGACACACAGGATAAAAGACAAACGAGACACACAGGAGACATAGGATACAAGTGAAACACTCTCATATAAAACAATTCCCAATACCCAAACGCAAGCGCAATATCTTAGAAATAATACAAGTCTTAAAGTTAGAGTAGACTTCGCTAAACAGTGAAGGCGCCTTTCAGTGTTTAGTGAGGCCTATGGCGGTCCGTCCCGATCGTTCACGTTCAACGCGCGGGAGCGGACTGCGAGCCGGCTGCGGCCGGGCCGCCTTATATCCCCACCGGTCGCCCCCCAAGGGGCGGCATCGGGGGCACAGAGGTGGGGGCGCCATCGGGGGCAAGGTCACCCCAAGGTCACCTCAAGGTCACCCCAAGGTCACCTCAAGGTCACCTCAAGGTCACCTCAAGGTCACCCCAAGGTCACGTCAAGGTCACCCCAAGGTCACTTCAAGGTCACCTCAAGTTCACCTCAAGGTCACCTCAAGGTCACCCCAAGGTCACGTCAAGGTCACCCCAAGGTCACGTCAAGGTCACCCCAAGGTCACCTCAAGGTCACCCCAAGGTCACCTCAAGGTCACCCCAAGGTCACTTCAAGGTCACGTCAAGGTCACCCCAAGGTCACCTCAAGGTCACCCCAAGGTCACCTCAAGGTCACCCCAAGGTCACTTCAAGGTCACCCCAAGGTCACCTCAAGGTCACCTCAAGGTCACCCCAAGGTCACTTCAAGGTCACCTCAAGGTCACGTCAAGGTCACGTCAAGGTCACCTCAAGGTCACCCCAAGGTCACACTTATGTCACTTCAAGGTCACCCACAACACTTTTACTCTAAGTGTTGGCTATACCCCCACCACAACTGAGTCCCTAGGCTGCACAACATCGCTCCGCCAGTATGTCTCCGGCTTCCATACGGTGCGTCTCGCTGTTCTCTAACTCTCTATATGTAAGTATTTTTACAAGTTTAGAATCTAGGTCACTACACTTTAACTCTGGGACGATATCGACTTATAGTATTTCAGTGTTTTGACTCACGGTCATCACACTTTAACTCTAGCACGTCGGTTATCGTACCAGAGGTGCTTAATAACCTAACTTGTAATGTTTAGGGTGGCGTATGCACGTAATATCGCCATGAGTGTCCAGTCTGAATTTTAAGTTAGATTTATTTTACTGTGATCTTTTTCCATTTCCAATTCGTTTTGCCTAAGAGTGAGATGTCGCTTTATAAAATGGTATTTCTCTAAAGTTCTTGGGGATTGCAGGGATACAATTACTTTATTTAGACGGCTCTTCACCTTAGAGTTTAACATAACTTCCACTTTAACTTTTCTTCCTTACCCCTCACAGCCTAAGCTGTACAGTAAGGTTTCTTCTAGTGCCAACTCGGGCCGAGAGAACGGTGTGTTAACTGTAGGACAGCTCATGGTGGAGTGATGCGATACCACAGCGTACAACCTCACCTTCCCCCACCACTGTGACCTTCCCCCACTCCAGCTGTTTCCCTCACCACTTTTCCCTTGGCTCATGCGCTACCAACAGTCTCTCAGTATTGTGCGGACTTTTGTGAGGGATGCCATGTTGCAGGACACTTTGGGTAAGAAACTTGCCCGTGTTAAGTCTTTATTAGTTGCTCAATGTACACCCCTCAAAGTCAAGCGGGTTTCCACTTTAGCTAAGTGGCGAAAACAGTTGCGCGGACACCCTAAGTTTTATACCAAACAGATTAATGTAAGTTTTACTGGTGAGGATTTGTTTAAAATATTGGATGAAATGACTTTTTCTTGCAAAGTTCAGTTAGTTACTCCCATTCCTGACGGTTTAGAGTCTTAGTCTCTTGGGCCAATATACCTAGAGTGCGCGGGGCCGGACAGTCAGTCGCTCGGTGTCTGTCGTAGGGTGCACATCGCGGTTGTAGTACTGGTCTAAAGGGGGCTGCTGGCTCACTTCAAGGTCACTCGAGCGGTGTCACATGACGGTTTAGGCAGAGTCACGTTGCAAACTTTCAGTTTCCTCGGCACTTTTGCTGTTTCTTGTCTAATTTCGCTCCAAGTCGTCAAGGTCATGGGAACCTGACTGAAACTCGGAGCGTAGTGTGAGAAACAGCAAAAGTGCCGAAAAATTTTAGGTTTCAGCGTGACCTTGACCTTTTGTGACATCAATGACGTCATCTTGGTGACGTAAGGGGTGATGACGTCATCAGCACGTCATTTCTGTGACGTCATGGGTGTGACGTCATGGATGTGACGTCATTGGTGATGACGTCATCGATTGCGTCATCGATGACGTCATCGATGACGTCATCGGTGAGGTCATTGACCTCGATGACGTCATCGCTCGGGTGACCTTGAAGTGAGCCAGCAGCCCCCTTTTTCCACTACTCTAAAAAAATTATATTAACCTTTTTTTATGTTTGTATGTTTAATACTCATATCATTATAAAATTTGCGTGTAGACTTTTAATGATGAAACTTTATTAGATACTCATAATATAATTGTATGTTTAACTATGCATTTTAAAGAAATAAATTTTGATAAATCAATTAGAATTCTTTTTAATTCTTACAATATTTCAAATTTAAATCCTTTTCAAACACAAAAATGCATCGTTTCGGAGGACACATATAAGTCTGAAACCGAAACTGAGTTTACAGCTCGGTACAAAGCTCCCCGAGATTAGCGAAGATGTTTAAATAACAGTAGGCCTATATCTGTTATACTTTGTTAATTAAAAATGTAAAACTTTGAGAGTTATGGCTAGGTGATTTGATAAATAAACCTTAAGTGTATATTGCCTTTTAACGTATTTATAATCCACTTACTTCTATTATTTTTTCGAAATTTTTATAATATGCCGGATATGATTGTTTTATGTACATTTTATTATGACACATTCAATAGCATATACATTTATTTCTATGTTACTACGCAAGAAAACGATCATTTCAGGAAACTAAGTAAATCAACGTTTTATTAATCAACGTTATAAATCAAGCAATTTCAAAACATTTCAATTTTCTATAACTTTTTCCAATAATATATTTATTTGAGCCCACAGAAACGCGTGGCGGTAGGCTAGTGCGGTATAAACCTTTTTATGTCTTGAATAAATTATCTCATTTCCATTGTTTTGATTTAATATCAACAATTATTATTTTTGGCGTACTGAATTATCGCATATGACTAGCTGGTAAACGTCAATGATTTTGTGTTATGATGTTTTCTTATAAAGCTCACTGAAGTTTTATTAACGGTTCAGTTTACATCCATTATGTCTTTAACAGATTACATTTTTTATATAAATTGAGAAAATTTTATTCAGAAAAGTATGAAACAATAATTTCCAACTATACCAAATATTTTAATACTAAGCACAAAACAAAACTAAACTATATGTTTAAAACTAAGCATATATTTTTCACAGTTTTCATATCTAAAAAAATATAGAACATTAAAGTATTTTATGGACATGACAAACGGAAATGTCAAATGTCCCACCACCTGTGGGAGAGTTACTGGGGCCAAGTTTGAAAGACTTTGCGGCAAGACAATCAATGCCCAATCTAAGTTTAGTCTCGTTCAAGTCAGTTGGCTGGCCCATTGTCAAACTTCTCCTGTTTGTCAACAAAGTAAGTTCCAATAATTCTATACTAGTTTACGGTTTTCATATGAAACAACATTATATTTAACTGTTTTCACTAAATTACGATTTTCAGAAATATGACATTCAAATAAAACATAACTAACCTTTATGATAAAATATAACTATTTACTAGTAGATTCCGTAAAAAGGTACTTAGTAGTGTGCAATGTGGATTTAAGTTTTCATTTGATAATGTATTAATTAATTTATAAAAGAAATTAATTTTGGGAAAGAAAAAAGTGGCAGACATCAAAGTGACAATACACAATATGAAATATGTGTAGATTTTTCAATCACTAAACTTTTAACAACACATTTGGACCAAAGTCTAACTTATACAAAAATAAATTAAATACCAATTCAAGTACAACAAATTTAAACAACTTATTTGAGAATAGCATCCTCCAATTAAAGACGAAAATTACAGTATAAACGTTGTAATATGTCATCGATGAACTTATAAATGTCTTTATATGTTTTAATAAAAATACTCCTTATCGTTTGTGAACTTGATGATAAATAACTTTTTAATCCGGTGTGTGTTAAGTGTGCAATTTGGAGTCCTTAATTTTTGTGCATAAAACATTGATTTTCTATAATTATGCAAATGTAGGTTAATTTAGGTGAAAAATCATTATAAATCCGTTGTTTGTGGCCAGGTAATTACGAAATTGGTATCATTGGTTAGATAATTTAATTTTGTATTTTTTTTGTTATTGTAAGGAATATCTTTGGTAAAATTTACCGGTTTTGAGGTATTTCAGTTAAAAATTTTAAAGTGGCCGCCATTTCAAAAATACACGACAGAGTTTTTTTTTTTTTTTTTTTTTTTTTTTAATAAACATTGTTGTAATAAAGTTACATGAAAAATACGATGCAATCCATATATTTTTTTGCGGAAATAAAAATTATTCTGTGTAAAAAACAAAATGGTGACTATCGGGTTCACGAAGCTTCCGTTTCAAGAAGGACATATGTTTATATGAACTTTTTTGTTTCTCTTGGCTTGATGAACAACATGGAAACGTTTCGGACAGTCGAAACTGTACACGCTGTATTAATAAAGCAATCAGAGAAGATTTAATAAAATAACAATTTTGGTTAAAAATTTTCGTAAGCTTCAGGAAATAGAGGTTAAAAACCATTAGCTATGTCAACTGTAAGTGGCATGAGGGAAGGGCCACTGACCTGCCGTCTCATCAATTCTGTTTATATCATAGTCAGAAAACGGTGAAGTTTATTAAGGGGGCGGTCTACCCCAGCCAAAACAACAACAATGCCGAATGCCGTCTCGCGGCCGTAGCGCTAGGCGAGTTTGATGGCTGCAGAGGTTTACGGGGATCGTGTTTTAAAATTAACCAATTAAGATAGAGATTGGCTGTTAACTTTTTCTAAAAGTAGAAAATATTATCTAGTCGGCTATCTTTTTAGAATTTTTAAATAAAATTTCTAATTTCAGTAATAACTGTCCAAAATCATCTGTTTTTAGTTTTGTAAATGCAGAGGTTTACGGGGATCGTGTTTTAAAACTAACCACTTAAGATAGAGATTGCCTGTTAACTTTTTTTAAAGTAGAAAAAAGGATCTAATCGGCTATCTTTTTAGAATTTTAAAATAAAATTTCTATTTTCAGCTATAACTGTCTAAAATCATCTGTTTTTATAGATTTTTAACTGAAATTTTCTATTGGTTTTAATGAACTAATTACAAAAGTGTAACAGAGGAAAATTAGTACCGATATTCTTCTTTAATATGACACCTTATTTATAGCTCTAGGCTTCATTTGGCAGAAGATAACACGATTCTAAAAACCCCTTGCATTTGGGTGCGCGCCAGGGGTAGACCGCCCCCTTAACCTCGTGTTGTCGGTTGTCAACCTCACTCCGCCAACCAACGCGACGCGACGCTAACTGTCAAGTTGGAACTACCACGATAATTGTGCATTTATATTGTTGCTACACTTATTCTAGCTATCATCTAAATCTTGTTGGACAACAATGTATCATAATAAGTTAGTAATATTACGTAATAGCTTAAAATAAAAAAAAAAACTATACTGAATGATTAATTATGTTAAGTGAACTTTAACAAAATGAATTTCTTCATCTACAGAGTTTATATAACCTTTCAATTTCTTCTCAAATAGGGCAAATTATCGTTTGATACAGATAATAATAATGCTTATTTCTCCATTTTATCCTACAATAATATAGACTATGAATATTGTATACTGAATCTATGTTCACAAACACTTTTATTGGTTAAATATCCACAAAGTAAAAATAAAGAAAAAAAACAAGAATAAGCGAGATAATTGGTATACGTATGCACAAAGTCACAAGACGCAATGAGATCGATTTGAAATATTGCCTGTTTCGATGATTTGAGTGTTTTTCTGCTTTACAACTTATAGCGATGGGCAATAAGCTAGCAGTCAATATAAGGTTGACACTTATTTGTCAACCTTTGGCACAGTTGAAAAGTGACAGGGGACCCCTTTATTTCAAGAAGTTTAGGATATGTGGGTTTACGTAACCATTTATCATTACTATTATTTGAAATTAACGTGGAGTAAAGTTTAAACTTTGCTACCTACTATGTAAAATTTAACTGTTGTGAATTGGAATGATACTAATTGATAATTGTAAATGATTGTTATTAAATAAATGTGAAATCAAAGAGTAGACATTTGTGGTTAGCCAAGGCCTTTTTATATCACAAGGGAAGTATGAACTCCTACATATTGAATGTTTATAGTTTCATAGATGCTTAAAAATACTCGTTTTAAAGAATTTTGAACTGTATATAAATGTAAATGAAAATATGTATTAAACCACTAAATGTGAAAAGGTTTTAATCTAAATTAACTATAACTTTCTTACCATTTAAATAGGTTTTAATAGAGTCATAATTGAAATATATCATATTCAAAAATAATAGATATGGAATTTTTTTTATTCACAATTGCATGATTAGCCACTGTTATTGAGAAAAATGTGACATAACTTGTACCAATGAGTCAATAATTATAATTAAAACAAAAATGTATTTACTTTATTCCTTATTATATATAACAGCACTCACATAAAATATTTCACTAATTTTTTTACTTAGAAATTTGTTTGTTTATACATGAAAAACTTACAGTTTTTGCCTCATGCGTACGAACTTGTGTTAAATGGCATGCAGGTAATCTTGGAACTGGACGACAGAGAGCTGTTAGGACCCTTTCAGCAATAACACTAAACCGTTTAGAGGATTGCTCTGGTATATAGCTGCTGTTTTACACAACTTAAACTTTTCCCCAAATTTCTGTAATTGACAAAATTTTTCAAAGTGTAATTTTTTTAGAATTCACAAAAAAAATTTATTAAAGTTAATAAAAATTATATTAAACAACGTGAAAGAATAGGTCTAGTACCGGTAACGTAAAGGATATAAATAATAAGTATATATTAAAATATTAAAAAAATATTAATTAATTAACAATTATTACTTAATCCGTCCACTCTGGTGTAATGGATTGCCTTCTACTATACTGAGAGTATGCTTTTCTACTGTTTTTAGACAAAGTTCCTCGTGTGTTATACAATCAGCTGAATCAATGACTGTAAAATAAATTAATTGAAAAAGGTTAAAAATGAAGATGTTTGTAATTGTAATTTTAGAAAGTAATATAACAATAGGGTAAATAAAACCTGGTCATGAAGAATAGTGTAGCTTTTATTTGGTAGAAACTTCACGTAAATCGACCCAATGGAATTCTCAGTCAAACTGTCCAAACGATTGAAAATGGTGACTTTTCCCCCATGTTAAATCTCCAGAATAAAAGTCTATTTCCCATATTCGACCAGTATCACGTAAATGGTTTTGAAATGCAAATAAAAACTGATATCAAGGGACCGAATAATAAAAATTTTTCTTTGGTAAAACCCCCACATAAATCGGCCCAGTAGAATTCTCAGACAAACTGTTCAAAGGTTTTTTTACCTTGCCGTTTTAAATATACTAGAAATCGCCTCCTGATCGAAATTCGATCAAAATTTTAGTTGATAAGTTTAAATTTAAAACCCAATATTAAAAACATTTTATGACTGAAACATCTGTTTTCACTGTTTTTATAGCAGTTAGTTGTTTTTACAACAGCTGTCTATCAGTCAATCAATTATCCATCCTCCATAAGATTAACATTGGAACTTTGAAAGCCTGTAGGGCGCAGCCCTGGAGTCCGATGTGAATTAGAATGTGATTCTGCTCATCTACAGTGTTATACCTTTCTAACGGTATGCGCGGATTTCTCCTACGATGCACACGAGCTGAGAAAAAAGGAGGAAATGAAACATGCTTGCGTATTAATATATAGATAGATTAGTTCTCAATCACTTTTACTTGGTTTCCTACGCCACTCGGCAGCCTTATATCATGATTGTCCTCATTGTAACGTAAATAGTTACGTGGTCTGAAATATAACTAATAATAAATTTGTTTTAAATCGTACTTCCTCTTCCGCTCTCAGGTAAGAACATACATATTAAGTTTGAGGGAAAATGTTTAATTAATAATATTAAATAATCATGACGTAACCCGAAATAACCACTTGTTTAAAAGTAATTTATAAAACATACAGCCCCCTAAATACCAGACGATTTTTGTTGGCAACGGTGTGGAAGCGGCATGGTTGTGGCTGGGGGGAAGAGCGTTCTCAAGGCCACTTGATCTCTTTATGGAGCAGTAGTCCAGAGAGCGTAGTGAGTTCGTCGTTTAAATGTATTTAAATTGTAGTTATTGTGATATTGTCAAACAGTGAAATCTTTGTACACATTTCCATGTGCGTCGCTGATTACTAGTTTCATCCTTCAATTTATAAATATGTGAATAAACAACATCTGAACAATTGGGTCAACTATTGAGACAGAGATTATAAGTACGTTAAGGGTCAGAACTCCAGGTAACATAAGAGTGAAACAAGCCATGCCAACCATCCCGCATCGTCCAGCGCAAAGGCAAGCTGCTCCTCTGGCAATGTCACATCGAATAGTGTCACGAATATTGCACTCCAATATTTAAATTTGCAATTGTTAAGAAAACTTGAGCCTCAGCACCATACTCATAGTCAAACATGTTCAGAACTAAAGATAAGACTCAATTGACGACAAAAAGATACTCATTCAATAATGTTCGGAGTCAATTGAAATGTCTTTCAGGATTTGTTGAGTGTCAACCCAGTTGCTTTGAAGATTTTTACATATTATAAAGGCAGTGATAATAGAGAATGACTAAGTAGAGATCAGACTAAACAACTTGACGAGGAAACGTATAAGGCGAATCGTTAAACAATACGAACACTCTCCAGCCCAATCTAATTTTTGACACATAAATAAAAACAACCAAAGAACTGCATTATCCACCACCGACCACATTACCAACCACAAAGGTTTCGTAGCAACGCATGACGCATGAACTACCTCTTTCGAGTCTGACCACGCAACGGCTGTGCAGATAGTACAAGCAGATTTTCAACACGTACAGGTTCTTTATAATAGGCCTACGCTATGAGTGTTAAGTACGTGATTTTGTATTCGTGTTTTCCGTGTGTATTGTGTTCTGTTCATCTTTTAATAGTTATACAGGGTGTCCCTGAACTCTCTACCATTTTTTTCAGGTATTATTCCTGGGCCATAGACAAGTCAAAATATCATATTCAAAATTTCGAAAACTCAAAAGTTACTCGTAAAGCCGTCATTTTGTTTTTTACACAAAATAATTTTTATTTCCGTGATGGATCATTGTATTAATTTAATATTTGGCATGCACTTTCATTATAGCAATACCCATTTTCAAGAAAAAAGTTATTTTTTTCCGATGTGTATTTTCGAAATGGCGGTCATTTAAGAATTTTTAACTAAAATATTTCAAAACCGGAAAATTTTATAAGACACAAAAAAGTTGACAAATTTAATTATCTAGCCAATGGTGCCAAAATTGTAGGGATCTGACGATAAACAATTGAGTTATTGAGATTATTCTTCATAAAAACATTGATTTTGCATTGTATTAATGCTAATTAAAGTAATTTTAGTTTAAAAATCTAAATAACTCCGTTATTTGTTGTCAGATCCTTACAAACTTGGTTTTATTGGTTAGATAATTGAAATTTTCAACTTTTTTGTGTCCAGTTAAATTTTTATAAAGTTTACCGGTTTTGAGATATTTTAGTTTCAAAATTTTAAAATGGCCGCCATTTTGAAAATACTCATTGGAAAAAATAACTTTTTTCTTGAAAATGTGTATTGATATGATGAATGTGCATGCCAAATATTAACTGAATACAATGATCCATTACGGAAAAAATATTATTTTTTGTAAAAAAAAAACAAAATGGCGGCTATACGAGTAACTTTTGAGTTTTCGAAATTTCGAATATGATATTTTGACTTGTCTATGGCCCAGGAATAATAATTGAAAAAGTTAGTAGAGAGTTCAGGGACACCCTGTATATACAGCAAGCTATATTTCTTCAAGAGAAATATATTTGCAAGATATATTTCTGCAAGAGATATTTCTTCGGTAATTGATTTCTACGAGCACTTTCCAACCACCTTCAAAAGACGTCTAAGGCAGCTATTCGATGATCAAGATCAGTGAATTAGTGTGCAGTTCTGTTTCTCTATAGTTGTGCTTCATTAGGCCCACGAGTGTCGCATGTCTGGTCTGTAGTATGTTTTTGGTGCTTTGCTTGTCATTTCTTATTTGATCCAATGTAACGCAGCCATTCTGTTTTATTAATATTTGTATTTCTAGCATTTGTTGTCAATTTTTGGTGCTTATATTTTGCCTCGTCTCATTTTGCTTGTAACTCACAATGTCTGTTGCACTAATATTTGCGCTTCAGCATGTAGTAGAAAAATTTAATATTTGTTCCTGGCATTGTTACTTAGCAAGCTAAATTGTTTTGCTTATTTACTGAATTTTGCCCATTGTTGTGTAGTTTAGATGCTTGTTGTATGTTCTCTGAAATTGTTTTAGTATGTATTATTTATCAGTTCCTGGCATGTACAAATTACCATACTTAGTATTTATTAGTTAGGTCTCTGCCTCAATCTATTCTGTTTAGTTGGTTTATTAATCTTTGTTTTTACTGTAGTACTTTTTTGTAGGTTTATTCTTAATAATTGCTTGGCACCACACAGTGTAAATTGTATCCATCTTGTACTGTAAATGTTCTGTGCATCATTTGTAAATATGGCGATTGCCGTCGATAAATAAATAAATAAATAAATAAATAAATAAACAATTACCCAAAGTGCCATTTCACTGCACTCGACAGATATGTTTACGAAAGTAGAAGGGATTTGCCGGTTCTGGCACAGGTCAAGGTCAGCGGTTGTAACTGGCAGGTGTGTGTTGTTGATTTGGGGGTTTTTTGGGGGGTTTGGGGAGGGGTTGGTAAGTGTGTCAAGGTCATTTGGAGGGGGTTTTAAAAAAGGTGGGGAGTCTGGGGACGGGTGGGGCTCCGGGAAATAAATTTATTCATTCATCAAAGCCTACCAGTGATTGTAGGATGGCTTCTACATCGTTTGCAGCCGTACTGTTGATTTCATTGCTCTGCACGGGTCGGGAGTCGGTGGAGGTAGTGTATGTAGGCGAATTTTGTGTGGGAACACCACCATTGTTATCGTTAGTAGTGGATGTCACTATTGGAGATTGTATGGGTGCACCCTGCCGTGTGTCCATAACTTGAAGAAATAAGAGCTGCTAGATGGTTATATTGTGAGTTGATAGAGTAGAATGAGAGATGTGTGTGATGAAGAACGGTTATATAAACCCGGTAATATAGTGAATAAGAATAACTGGATAACATCATCAATAGGTGTGACAAGATTGTAATGTTGATATTTCAGCATATCAGTTAAGACTGTTTGCAAAATAGTGTCAGTAGAATAACTGTTGCGAAGGTTGGATCTTGTAAAATACAAGGGGTGAAAGCTGAACTGTTTCTTAAGTTTAGCGAATGTATTACGAGGTCTTGAAACTGTGTAGTTAGACTGTTTTTGTAAAATATGTTTGGTGCGTAAAAGTTTCAGCTGTAAAGTGTGGGAAGCCATTGTAATAGTGGTGACTAAATGTGCACTGCATAAAAAAAAAAAAAACTGATAAATGGTTAGTGTCTGTAAATGTGTTTGAATATATAGAGAGTGATTAGCATATTAACCGCGAACACATGTTTTAGAGTAAGAAATGTAAATTAGAAAATTGTTAGAAAAGTAAAGACCGAAGTTTACCCTACGAAACCCGGCGAATAAATGAGACGCTCGCGGTACCGACCCCGTATTTAAGCAATTTGTGAGTCACGAACAACCCCTCCTCTACCCTCCCCCCTCAGCCGATGGGATAAAAAGGGTGGGATTGCGGTCACCCCGGTTATTTGTTCGGTAGAGTTGCGATAGTTTGTATTAAAGGGAGAGGGAAATACTTTAAAACTATTTTGTTAAAAATATTAAGATAACATCTAGTTGAAAAAAAAGGAATTTGTTACTCTGTATGAATTGGCTATGAGCTGCACAAGTGCAAACAACAATCTGTTAATAAGTTGATGCGGTAAGAACTAGTATTTGTACAAACATTATAGTTCAGCAATAATTATATGTGTTATTAATGTGAAAAATGGTAAGTTAACACCATGGATAAGACTAACAGTAATGTAATACTATAAATGTTTAAAAGGATTAAATATAATTAAGAGTTTAAAAAAAAGCAGATGTGAATATGAATAATTAGCAGCAGGTGAATATAAATATTAAATAATAACAAAAAAAAAATATTGATGTGATGTTAATTTATGCAGTAATAAAAAAATAGGTAATGGGAGAGTAATATGTGTTTATAGTAAATAAAAAAGAAATAGTTGAAAACTAAGTTATGCATGGGGTGTTAAAAACAAGTAGACCTAATTGGAGTAAGTTAAAAGAAAGCATATATAATATTATTAGACGGTAGCGACTTACCGAGGTGTTGTGTCAGCTGTGGGTCCCGCGAGTGAAAAGAGGCGCAGCTGCTCGTGTAACGGTATTTATAACAGCAGGTGGTAATTATTATGAAAGTGACCCCCCCCCCCCAAAATAGGTAATTAACCCCCCCCCCCCTTCTTTCACTTTTATTTTATGTTGAAATGGTAATAGTAGTTAAGCTTGTGTAATACTAATTTGGTGTTACCAAACGGTAACTATTGTGGTTAAGATAATACAACATATACTTAAGATAAATTAAACCGATAGAGTAACGGTAATTTAGGTCTGCTGTTGGCAATAGATAAGAATCATAGTTGAGCGGCGAAAGGGAACACATAATTTCCTACTGTTATTAAATTAATAGCAGTGAACAACTATGGTGTAATGCTATAAGGAAAATTGTGGTTCGATTAGGTGGAGATTATAATTAAATGTTGGCCAACATTATTGAAAGCCGCAACACTACACTTAAATTATCGATGACCTACTCGTAATAATCGCCGCTACGTGTATGAAACAGTGTTGCTTGGAAATTTCCTATTGAAGTTGTACTTCGAACGTTGTAAGCCCCTCAAACCCCTACGAGTTCCCCCCACCATCTTGAAAGTTTACGAATATTCTGTTGAGAATTTTAGAATCAGTTCTTACCGAAACTCCGGACGCGAAGCTTCGGGACGAACTCAAAGGGTAACTTAAATATATAGGCGGCCGATATATATTTGAGTTATTCTTGCTGTTAGGGTTCTAATATTAATATTTGTTGTGTGTGACTGTGTGTGTGTATAAAATGTTATTTATTTTTTAGTTTTAAGTTGTGTTATTTTTAAGTTTTAATTTGCGCATTGCGATGTTAGTATTAAGGTGTGTTATATTATTGCTAATGTTTAAAAAATGTGTTTATGCATTTAATGTTGAGTGTTGATGTAATTATTGTGTATTTGTGTGCATGTGTGTGTGTGTACTAATAACCTTTCACAGCTAGCTGTTAGGAGGGTAGATTAAATTTAAATTTAAATTATAGAAGTTCTGTTGAACTTCATTAAATATGGGTGGGACATGCGTGTTGTGCCATAGGCAGCGCATATTTTTATTTTTTTTAAATTTTTAATTTTTTGTTAGGAAATAATTATATTTGGGTGGGTTTAGATTAAGGGTGGGAGGTTAGAGTTGCGTTTTGCATTAACTGTTCCAGATTCCCTATTGTACAATTGGAATGGTCAGGTCCAGTGCCCAGGCCCGAGGCCGACCGCCCGTATCACAGCCCACCAAACTGGATCGCCACGTGCGTGCGGGCAAAAAATTGGGATCCCTTGCAAGACGTAACTATGGGGTTGGGATTGGGAGTGTTTGAGGAATACAGAGTGGTGGAGACGGCCGTGGCCGCCTCCATCACTTTGGATCATTATTATTTTTTGGTGACCTTGACCTAAATTAAAGTAATTAACCCCCCCCCCACCCCCAAAATTACAATTAGCCCCCCCCCCCCCCCCGAGGTCACTTTCACTCAGCATCCCTATATAAGCGGGGCTAGCTAACATGTCTGTTTATTCTGATTCCAGCCGCTAACGCTGCCACTTCAGAACCATGTCTCTATCAACAACTTCTGCTACTACTATCACTACGCCTGCTGCTCCTGCTGCCACTTCTGTGCCTGCTCCTACTATGAACATACCAGCTGCTAACAAGAAACCGGCAAAGAGACTGAAGTTGAAGAACGTCCCGGAGTCGATGCTGCGGCAGATGGATACACCACCATCTACATCTGCTACAACTGCTCCGGGAAATATTCTTCTACAAGCCATGGCGGTTCTTGGGAGTATTTTTTCTCCACCTCCATCACCAACACACCCTACGGCAACTCCACCACTACAACCCCAACCTACACCTACAACGTCACCACAGATGGAGCTTCCTGTTCGTTCTGATACTCCTTCAATTCTAGAATCTATTCATAATTTCACCTCATTACCACCACTAATAACACCAATTCCTGAACCAAAGTCCATTAATCCTATCATTCCTAGTTCTAAAGTTAAAAAGTCTTTTTTCAAAATTGCTCCTTCAGAGCGTTTTCAATTATTAAAAGCAGAGCGTCGCAGGGCATTTAAAAATCCTCGTAAATGCACTGAGAAGCTGCTTAGGGGTTCTAAAAAAGGATCGGTCTGTGGTAGGAAATGTGTTTTTAATGAAAAGTATTGCCGTGTACATCTTGTAAAACATATTTCTGTGCCACAACCGACTGTGATTTCCAGCAAGTCCTACCCCGCTACTAAGTTGAAGAGATTGCGAGAAGGTTTAAGGTACTTTTTTGTAAGTAGAACAGAAAAGAGCAATAGAATTATAATAGGGTGTAACGGCTACAAATGGGTAATTAAGCTCTCTGTACCTATGAGAAACCAAAAAGCGATCAAAACACTTGATGCGAAAGACTATCTCTACAAAGGTGCGGATGGTTGGACTCGCTGGGGTCGTAGTAAAGAGTGATAAGAATTAGCTTTTTCCAAATTTTGTTAGAAAAATAATGGGAGAGAAACCAGCGCTATATAACAGTGCGCTGCGTTTCTCTCCCATTATTTTTTGGTCACTCTAAGTCCCATGACCTACTTTCACATGACCTTGACCTTGAACTTTACCCCCCCCCCCCAAATAAATAAAAATAACCCCCCCCCCTCACCCTTCCCTTTCCCCTTCCTCAACTTTCTCTTGCTTTATATAAGTAGCCGCTATGCAACTGGGTATGGGATATTGGCCGCTAACCTGGTGTACAGTGAACATGGCTCCGCTGGATGGTTCAAACTTTTACAACAGGCGATTTGAGCTAAAGAAAATGGAAGAAGTGGAGGAAGATGAATCTGAGCTAGAGGAAATGGAAGAAGTTGAGGAAGATGAATCTGAGCAAGAGGAAATGGAAGAAGTTGAGGAAGATGAACAATTGATATTTGAATATTTGCGTTGTGTAACTTTGGACCTGGAAGAAAGTCTTGACCCATACATGTGGGAAGCATTGGACTGGTTGCAGTTGGGCAGAACAATAGTAATTATATCACCAGTGTTGTTTCTTGGTAGCCCAATTTTGTATGTGACTGCAGACAATGCCGAATACATTTGGCAATGGGCGGAGTTGTTTGAGGATTTTAGGGGAAATGAGGAGTACAATAATTGGTTTAATATTTGTTTAAGATAAGCAGGGTTTTTTAAACCCAAAAAGGCTCTTTTCAGAGCTACCTAATACACCAATTAAGCATATGAGTTTTTTAACTCATGTGTGAGAGTTAATAGTTATTGGTTACTACATAAGTTAAAGTTTGTTGACTTTGACCTTGAACTTGACCCCCCCCCCTCCTGCCTTCTATTAGTTGCATTATAAAAGCCCGCAGCTCACATATTTGCTCAGAACTTAACCAGTTGCTATATAGTGAACATGTCCAAAAGATTGGATTCATTCTTTGCTAAACATACAGAACTTTGGCCACTATTATATGGATTACATAGAAAGATTGAAGAAACAATTTTGAAAGATATGGGTGTAGGGGTTAAAGTGCTTGTATATCGTCGAGGTGATTACAAATTATTGTGTTCATGTACAGTCAGAATTGAAAATTTAAATAATTTATTTCCTTGGATGGTGCAATTACGTAATTTTGTAGAAGAAATGGAGTTTCAGTTGGAAGTAGCCGCAATGTATTATAAGCTTGATAAAGAAGAGTAATTATACTATGTTACAAATGTTTAACTATATGAAATATAGTGGGGGAAAATAGAATATATATATAAGACAGCAACTTCATACTCAGTATCACTTTGTTATAAGATATTACTTTGGTGTGAAGAGAAAAGGTTAATAATGGTTTTTAAGGATACACCTTTTTTAAATTATTTTGAAGTAAAAAATCAGTTTAATACAAATGAAAATATAACTTGGATAGAAGAGACAAATGAAGGTTCGGAAGAAGAATTGAATAATAGTCTGGCTGATTCTATATTGGAAGAAGAAATTTCGTCCTTTGAACAAGAAATATTTGAAGAGCTAATAAATGATAGTGATGAAGAAATTGTTAAAGAAGCAATTGAAACATTCATTTTAGATTCGTCAATTGATACATTGATATCCCCTATACAATCTTCAGACTCTGAATCGGACTAATGATATGTTGGTGTTTTTCTTACTGATCCCCCCCCCCCTTTCTTTCCCCTTCCCCATATTTGCTATAAAAGCAAGAGTTGATCAGGTTTTTTATTCATTATATGCTGTGTTGTTAGTAAAGTCATACACTTTATTAAACTATGTCTCCAAGAGCTACTACCTTTATATACATTACTGAAATTATTACACATCGTCAGATACAAGAACAAGAAGAACTAGAACAAGAGATGAATGTTACATTTGGAGAGTTAATAGAAGAAATAGTAGAAGAATTTATAAATTTAAACCAAGAAACAACTAATGAAACTGGAAATATATCAATGATGCATCAACCGGAAGAGTTAACCGAATCTGAAGAAGAAGAATCTGAATAAAATGGTGGGGGGGGGGTTGATTATTTAAGCAGGAAAGAAAACAGTTTAAAAATCATTTCATAATGGAGGACCGAGAAGCAATGTTTAAAGCTTTTTGTAAGGAAGAACCCTGGGTTCCACCGGTAAATTCCTTTACATATTATTTCCCACTTTTAGACATGGAGGATTGTAAAAAAATTCCAGACATTGGTTTTAAATTTCAAAAACAAGGAATGTTAATTGGTGTCACTGAAAAATATCACAATGAATATTCGGAAAGATTGGCGTTTAACTTTATGATGGACAATATGAATATTAAACCCAGTGAGTATCCATATTTTCTTTATAAATTTTTAGTTGAAAATGGTGCCAGTGTAACTATTGAAATATGTATTCAACATTTTTGGCCTACTGGGGATAGTGGTGGGGGAAAGTAAATAAATGTGTTGTTTAACCGGATAGTCTCTCACTCTTGTAAAATCATTCACCAACAATGTATCGTCCAATTTTATCTGATTTGGCTGCATCTCATGAAGAAGCTGAAGCTAGAAGGAAGAAAAGCGAACAAGCAAGACAAATTCAGTCTAATATTAATATGGAGTATTATAGGCTACAAATCCAAATCCCAGGTATGCATCTTGGAGAAAACAGAGTAAAGACTGTACATGCGGCTGGTAGTTATATTAAGTATTTGAAATTATTATTGGAAGATAGAGAGTGTAAAATTACAAAATTAGAAGATGAAATGAAGAAATTGAAAAATGAACTATTGCTTTTGAAAAATGGAAATAATGAAGTCGTAGTTGAAGAGGGTGCAGAAGAAGGAAATGAAATATTGGGAATTTGAAGAAAGAAGTTTAAACATCTGTATAAACTTATAAAAAACAAAAATAATAAAAAAATTAATAAAATAAAAAAAATATTAAAAAAATTAGATTTAGAATAGAGAGCGGGGAATAGATCACTTTGTGGCAATGGAATAACATGTCACTTAGTGCTCTATTCCCCGTTCTCGCATTAATATAATTTGACCTTGACATATATAAAATATGGTGGGGATAAAGTATTTAAGACGGATGTAACATGTGTAAACACTTCAGTTGAAATATTAATCTCTTTTATAAAACATGGTGGATACTCTATTTGAACTTTGCTTGAGGAAAATTATTTGTGATGGTTTTTTATTTAACCATATAATAAGATCAGGAGAATGTGTTATTCCAAACAGCATTAGAGAAGCTATTCATGAATACCGAAGACAAAATTATGGGTTTGGCATTATTGTTGCTTATAAATTTGCAGATGGGACGACTCTTTGTCAAGATTGTGCACGAGCAGCTATAGATGATTGGGATGAATTTGATCTTGAAGGAGGATATGTAGACCATCGTGTTAAGGCACCACTAATAAGGTTTGAAATCATGAATGAAAAATGTACAATCTGTGCACAACTGTTATTTAGATTTATTAGATGTAGATCATATTAAAAAAAACTGTTTAATGTAACACTATGGTGGGGAAATTTATTGAATGGTGGGGGAAAATAGAAGTGGGGGGTATTGGTTATA
The DNA here is from genome assembly GCA_030545055.2 of Neoaliturus tenellus. NCBI lineage: Eukaryota > Metazoa > Arthropoda > Insecta > Hemiptera > Cicadellidae > Neoaliturus > Neoaliturus tenellus. The sequence goes on along the minus strand of CM061533.1, from coordinate 12,199,323 downwards.
TATGTTGCTCGATGTTCACCAATTTCTTTAGTCTTGTAATATTGTTTGAAAAAGTAACTTGTAATTTAGTAAAAAAAAAAAATGAATTTTGAACTAGAAGTGACAAGCTTTAAAATAGTTGAAGAGGAGTGGACAACAGTTTCAAATTTTATTCATTCAAAACAAGATAATGGAACTCTAATGAAGGTATTTTGTTACATTTTAGAGGAAGGGGATGAAGACATAGTAAGAGACTATTTAAGAAATAGAGATATGTCAACTTCCAGCTCGGACTTTGTTAAATTTTTAAAAGACAACAATGTTAACGCGGAATTAGAAGTTTGGTTTTATGTTTAAAGAACTTGGTAGAGGGAGAATAAAAATGGTGGGGGAATTGTGTATAAAACAAGGTTTATACGCAGCAGGAGTTATTCGCTTACTACCATTTAAAAGAAGAACATCATAGAAAAAAATGGCTGAATCTCGGGACTATTCAACTCCTTCAACAAGTGAAAGAAAACCATTAAATTTGTCAAAGAAGATTGTGAATTTGTCAAGAAAAGGTAAACCTATAACACATCCGGAATTGAGCATTTTAGCTAAGGAACGTCATATAAAAGAGAAAACTGAATTGTATCAAATGCAGCTTTTAGTACCTTCATTGGACGTAGGCTGTACAAGAGCACATACATTGAGGACTGCAAACAAGTACATAATAGAACTGTTGGGTAAAATTGAAGTATTGGAAAATAAACTAAAGGAGTTGCAAAATCTAAATGTATGGAATCCAGCAAATGAACTCCCTGTTCTGCAGATGGAGCCAAACGATCTTCCTGCTACTTATGCATGGAACGCATTTAATGATATTGATAGAGACTCTCCTGTGAAGTACCAACCTCCTGCTGTGTAAAAAATGATGGGTAAAAAAATACAAAAAAAATAATAAAATATAAATGGAAAAAAAATTAGTTGTAGAATAGAGAGCGGGGAATAGATCACTCTGTGGCAATGGAATAACATGTCACTTAGTGCTCTATTCCCCGTTCTCGCATTAATTATGTTTGACCTTGACCTAAATAAACATGGTGGGGGAAGGTGATTGAGTGGGGGAAACTAGATAAAAGAAGTCCAACGCTCGGTTGGAGTCATTCTTATCCTAAACAGGCGTTTACTAACATAACATAAGAAAAGACAACATGAATAGTGAAAACATCATTTTGGATCTTTCATTAAGTGAAAAGAATAAAAAACAATATGCGGACTCTCGAAAAATGAAGATGAAAGAAATGGCAAAGGCAAGAGAAACAAGAATAAAACTAAAATATTATAAACTACAGAGGCTAATACCAGGAGTGAAATTGGGAGAAGTAAGAACCAGAACAATCGACATGGCTGCTGACTACATCAACCAACTTCTTATAGAGTTGACTATAAAAAATGAAAGAATACGTCAATTGGAATATGAACGTAAACAATTGTTTCACCAAGAAAAAGAAGAACCTATGAACTGTGTGATTAAAGACAATCAATAAAGAAAAGTTAAACAAAGGAAACTGCAAAATTACTAAAAATATTGAATATAAATTGGTTATTAATTGGACTTGCATTAGAGAGTGGGGAATAGATCACTTTGTGGTAATGGACTAACATACCACTTAGTGCTCTATTCCCCATTCTCGCTTTAAGTGTTGTTGACCTTGACCTAATAAAATAATTTATATAAAAGCAGCTACGAGAAAGAAGCTCTTTCATTTAATCGACATGGCTCCTGTGGATACCACCGACTATCCAAGTAAACCTATTGCAGAAATATTGTGTAAAATTCTACAAGAGGAGTTTGATGTGGAAGATGTGGATAATGACAGTTCAGAAACAGATAGTGTTAACAGTATGGAAGAAGAATTAATAAATGAAGGGAGTGAAGATGTAGAAATGGAGTTAACAGAGAATGAATACACACCATCATTGGAATTTGAAAATATTCATAATGAAACTCCAACATCCAGTCACGATCCAGATTTGGAATCAATACGTGGAAGATTAATTTTTTGTGCAAGACAATTATTTCCATATGAAGAAGAAGAAGATGAAGAAGAAGAAGATTAAAAATAGTGGTGGGGGTAAAAAGTGGTGGGGTAATACAGCATAAAAAGGAGGTATGAAAAAGATGCATTTCATTTATATGCCGAATTTCATAGGATAAACATCACTAAAATGCATCGTTGTGATATATGTTTAGAAACTTATGAAGATGAAATATTGCTAGACATTCATAAGGAGTTATATCATAATATAAATGAAAATTTAACACAAAATAAAAATAAAAATGCATCTGCAGAAGAAGAAGAAACAGCGGGACCATCTAATGCACTACCTAATTTAAGTATTCATGCATTGCCCGGAAGAGTAGTAACACATCACAAAATCCAAAATGAAAATTTAGAATTAGACAAATTTCTTGCCGAAGCAAAAACCATTGTAGTTAAACTTTTAAAAGAAGAATTAAAACGATTAAATTTTATTAAATTCGGCTTGTTATTGGATGCTATGTTTATAAACGTTGAAGAAGAATTGTCACCAAGAGGATTTATAACTAAAAACAGAACCATCATGAGTAGTTCAGATATTAATTCAATAGTAGAAGAATGTTTTGATGAGATCATCAATAAAATCCAAGAACATGAAGGACGAGGATCAGGTTGGAGTTTAGTTAATGTAGTAAGTATGGATATTAGAGTTCACAAGCATGGATATGGGGTAATGGGGAGCAGTTATATAGCTCTTCCAAAAAGGATTGAAGAAACAAAATCATGTGTAAATGTTCAAAATCATGATACAGAATGTTTCCGATATGCAATGACATCAAAATTCATATTAAGCAATGCACAAAGACCCAGCGAAGAATATGAGAACTATAGATACAGATATAACTTTCAAGGTGTGTCTTATCCGGTAGCCTTGAAGGATATTTCTAAATTTGAAAAACAAAACCCTGGAATATCTGTAAATGTATTTGGTTTGGACAGTTCTAACAAGGTGTATCCTTTGAAAGTGGTAAAAAACGAACTTGCAGACCATACGGATTTGTTATTAATTACAAAGGATGAAGTATCACACTATGTATGGATAAAATCATTTGAAAGACTTGTCAATAAACAATTATCAAGAAATGAACATAGAAAAATAATTTGTAAAAGATGTTTTTGTTTTAAAGAACTTAGAAATGGAGGACAAAATTGGTTACTGGAGCACAAACAACTGTGTAATGAAAATTTTGAAGCTAAGATTATTCTACCACCATTAAATAAATCATATTTACAGTTTGAAAAAGTTTTCCATCAGTATCGCATTCCTATAGTAATATATGCCGATTTTGAATCAACACTTGTTCCAATTGAAGATGAAAACATTGAAGCAAGGAAGAGTATAAAATATCAAATGCACAAGCCTAACAGTTTTTGTTTATTGGTTAAATCCACATTGGTTGAAGAACATTTGAATGCATATGGATTGTCATCAAAACCCGTGGTGTATCGTGGTGAAGATGTTGCCAGAACATTTTTAAATCATCTATATGAAATAGCTGGCCATGTTGAAAATTTGTATAATAATATAGTACCAATGATACCAATGGAGGAAGAAGAGGAAATTCAACATGAAAATGCTACCCACTGTTTTCTATGTAAAAATGAATTTACTTTAAATAACTATAAAGTTAAAGATCACGATCATCTTACAGGATATTATAGGGGTGCAGCATGCAATGCATGCAACATAAACTATAAGATTACCAGAAGAATTCCTGTAATATTGCATAACCTTAGCGGTTATGATGGTCATTTTATAATACCAGAATTGGGGAGAGATGATGGTGCAATTGATGTTCTTGCAGAAACAACTGAAAAGTTTATAACTTTTAGTAAAAAAATTGGAAATATGAAGTTGCAATTTGTAGATTCGTACCGGTTTATGCCGTGCAGCTTATCAAAACTTTCTGAAAATCTTAGAAAAGAAGATTTAATAGAAACAAAAAAAATTGTAAACAATGATAAATTAGATTTAGTTCTTCGTAAAGGCGTTTTTCCTTATGATTACATTGACAATTTGGAAAAATTTGAAGAAACGTCACTTCCACCTAAAGAAGCTTTTAAGAATAAATTACATGAAGAGGACATCAGTGAAGAGGATTATCAACACGCTTGTAGAGTATGGAATGAATTAGAAATAAGAACCTTAGGCGAATATTCAGATTTTTATGTTAAATTAGATGTGACTTTACTCTGCGACATAATGGAAGAATTTAGAAACACCTGTTTTACAGCATATGGATTAGACCCACTTCATTCGTACACAGCTCCCGGATTGGCATGGCAGGCTATGTTAAAAGAAACAGAATGCAAACTTCAACTATTAACTGACATAGACATGGTGTTGATGATTGAATCCGGTATTCGAGGAGGATTAACCCAAAGTGTAACTAGATATGTAAAAGCAAACAATAAATATCTTCCAAATTACGACGCATCACAACCTAGCACATTTATAGGTTATTTTGATGCAAATAATCTGTACGGATGGGCCATGTCGAACCCTCTTCCATATGACAATTTTAAATGGGTTGATCCAAATTCAATCAATAACATCACTGATATCCCTAAATATGGGGATATTGGCTACATTTTTGACTTTGATTTTGAATACCCAGAACATCTCCACGACCATCATTATGATCTACCACTATTAGCAAAAACAGAAATATCTCCCACTGGTAGATGGCCAAAATTGATGATGACACTTAACAATAAGACTAGGTATGTAGCTCATTATTGGACAGTACAGCAAGCGCTAGAAATGGGATTGAAAATTACGAAAATTAATAAAGTACTGCAATTTTCACAATCCTGTTGGTTAAAATCTTATATAGATAACAACACAAGAAGAAGAACTGCAGCAACATCCAATTTTCAAAAAGATTTCTTTAAATTAATGAACAATGCGATATTCGGTAAAACATTAGAAAACAAAAGAAATCACAAAGACTTAAGATTGGTTGTTGATCCAACAAAATTACAGAAATTGGTGCAAAAACCAAACTTTGCATCTTCTATAATTATTAATGAAAACCTTGTAGCCGTTTCTATGAATAAAATTTCAATTAAGATGGATCGACCCATATATGTTGGAATGTCCATTTTAGACATATCAAAAACTCACATGTATGATTTTCATTATAATAAAATGGTGAAATTTTATGGTAGAGATAATATCGGAATAGCATACATGGATACCGATGCATTCATCTATTGGATTATAACCAATGATATGTACAAAGATTTACGCACATTTGTTTATAAAAATGACTTTGATTTTTCTGACTACCCACAACATCACCCTAATTACGACAATGGAATAAACAAGAAGGTTTTAGGAAAATTTAAAGATGAAACAAATGGTGCACCTATGGAAGAAATTGTGGCATTAATGTCCAAACTGTATTCTTTTCAATTGTACATTAGTGAAAAAGAAGAACATCAAGTTGTAAAGAAGGCAAAAGGTATAAAAACATCATATTTAAAGAAGAATGTACAGTTTGAACATTTTAAAAGATGTTTATTTGAAAGCATGGAAACAACTGCAACTTTTAATACAATAAGAAGCTTTAATCATCAAGTCTACAGTGTCAAGCAAACTAAGTGGGGACTCAGCTACAAGGATGATAAGAGACATATCCAGGAAGACAATATACACACTCTACCTTTTGGACATTATTCTTTAACTCCTATCGACCAATAAAACCTATTCTTCGTCCTTCCACCTGTTTCCTTTTCCTTTCCGTAAAAAAGAGGGAGCATGGCAAGTTCAATGCCATGTTCCCTCTTTTTTACACAAATATAATATGGCCTTGACCCATATTTGTTAATAATATAAAAGGTGATAAACCATTTTGAGGATTAGTATTTTCTCAAGCGGTGTACAAACAACATCTGAAGATGGAAGGATTAAAGGATAAAATTGTAAACGAACTTCATAAGCCGGCAAGAAGAAAGTTTCCAAGAAGAAATACAATTATTAAAGGAATGAACGATCTTTACCAAGCCGATCTTATTGAGATGATACCGCATAGTAAAGTAAATAAGGGATTTAAATATATATTAGCAATTATAGATTGTTTTAGTAAGCTTGCTGACGCTATACCACTCAAGGATAAGACTGGGAAAAGTGTAACAAAAGCTATGGAAGCAGCTATAAAGAAAAATAAATTTGTTATAAAACATTTACAAACTGATGATGGAAAAGAATATTTTAACAAAGAATTTACAGCATTAATGAAAAAATATAACATAAATCATTATTCTACAAATTCGGAAGTTAAAGCTTCCATAATTGAACGATTCAACAGAACATTAAAAGGAGCAATGTATAAAACATTTTCTAAACGAGGATCATACGTGTGGTACGATATATTACCGAAGCTTATAAAAGAATACAATAACAAGTTTCATCGCACTATTGGTATGAAACCTATTGAAGTAAATAGCAATAATGCTAAGCTTGTTTTGGAGCGTATTAAGAAAATTACTACTCCTAAAATTGAAAAATTAAAACCTAAAAAGTTTAAAATTAACGACAAAGTACGTATAAGTAAATATAAAGGAGTTTTTAGTAAAAGATATTTACCAAATTGGACTAACGAAATATTTACAATCTACAAAGTGCAACCGACAATACCAGAAACCTACATTTTAAAGGATAACAAAGGTGAACTACTTCAAGGCGGTTTCTATGGTCATGAATTATTAAAATCGACAGTAGGTGATGTATATCTTGTTGAAAAAGTTTTACAAAGAAAAAAGGATAAAGTTAAAGTCCGTTGGTTGGGATTTGATAGGAGTGAAGATTCTTGGATTCCTACAAAAGACTTGGTGTAATACTTTAATAACTCATTATGTGTTTAACCTTTAAACAAGATGGATATTGTACAGCAAAAAGAACGATTTAATATTAATAATATAGATGAATTGACAGTGGATAATAACAATTTAAACCATGGTAAACATGGTGAATTACTACCAAACTCTATAAGATGTTTAATAACTGGCCCTTCTAATTGTGGAAAAACAAATGTTGTTTTTAACCTTATAACTAATCCAAAAGGGCTACGTTTTAATAACATATACATTTTTTCAAAATCTTTGCAACAACCTAAATACCAGTTGTTAGATAAGATATTAGCAAATGTACCAGAAGTAAATTTCTACAAGTTTAATGCTAGTGAAACTATTATGCAACCAAATGAAGCTAAACCATTTTCTATATTTATATTTGACGATGTGTCATGTGAGAATCATGATACAATAAGAAGTTATTTCGCAATGGGGAGACATCATAATATTGACAGTATTTACATTGGTCAAACCTATAGTAAAATTCCAAAACAACTTATAAGAGATAATGCAAATTTGTTGATAATATTCAAGCAAGATGAAACAAATTTGAAACATATATATAACGATCATGTGAATGCCGACATGACATTTGATAAATTTAAAGAGATGTGCGGCAAAGCATGGGCTGAAAAGTATGGATTTCTTGTTATTATGAAAGATGAAGCTATAAAAGATGGAAGGTATCGAATAGGGTTAGATAAATTTGTATTAATCCATTAAATGAATAGCAGTATGTCTAGTAATGAATGAGACTTCATAGTGTAAACATGGTAAATCAAGAAAAACTATTGAAAGAAATAAAATCACTCAGTGATTCTATTAGGATAAAAAACCGTGCATTAAGGATGGGTATAAGCGAAAGAGAAGAATTTTTAGAGACTACATTTAAACCTATTACAGAACCTTTAAAACAAATATCAGAAACCATTAGTAAACCTCGTTATGAAGGAGATGTTTTACTACCAGTTTCTAAACAAGAAGTACAAGCATTAAAAAAAGAAGACAATAATGATTCATATACAAGCGCTAGTGACCAAGAAGAAACAAAAGAAGAAGAAGAACCTATTGTTGAAAAGGAAGAAGAACAGCCAATACCTGAAGCAGAACAATCTATTCCAAATTTAACTCAATTGAGTAGTGATATATTACAACACGGACCTCTCGGAAGAAAATATATATTGAAAATGCTACATGATATAAAATCAAACCCCAATTTAAGTAAATCACACATATATGGAGCAAGAATTGATGGGAATGAATTAAAAATAGGTGATTCAAAACTTAAAATAACTGAAGACGATTATATCATTATTGGTGAGCATAAATGTAAGGGAACAAAAGGATTATATGAATTAATTTTTAAAAACATACCATTGAGATATTCGACCAAAGATTTAAATACTTTTAAGGAAATTTTACAAAATACTAATGCACATAAAAGGAATTACTCAAAGGATGCAATAATTAATCGTTCACGCGCAACAAAATATAACATTGTTATAAAAAAGTTGTTTCCCCCACGAAAACTACCAACATTACGTACCGCACCAGTAGTGAAACAACCGCTAAAAAGAAAATCTTTATCACTTATGGATTTATCACTTCTTGAACAACATGGTAAAAAGAGTAAAGGAGATACTTCAACATCTGGCAAAGGACTGATGAAAAATCTGTACAATACCAATGTAATTTATTACAAAGACATTAATAAATTAGTTGACAGAATGAGACTATTACATGAAGCTATGGAAGCCGGTCATACAGGTTTAAATAATGAATGGGTGGCTCTAGTTGATGAACTTAGAAGTCGAGGTGTCGTCGTATAATTGTCCGCAGATATAAAAGAATGGCAAGCATATAATGTATCATTTTTAACATGAGCGTCGACAAGTTTGGACGGTACTCCGCGTTAGGAGTGCAAGTTGGAGAAGACAGAAAAAGAAGTGGATTGCCGCAAACACCTGAAGGTGACTATAGCATAAGTAATAAACGTTTAAAACTAGTTAAAGATCCAGAAGAAGATACTGATGGAGCAAATTTAAAGACAGTTAAAGAAGCTACTTCAACATCATTAAAATTACTTAAGGATACTTACGATGTTAAATCACATAGAATAATTAATGTTGGTAAACCAACTGACAGTTCTGATGCAATTACTAAAGAGTATTTATCATCTGAACTTTCAAACACTTTAAAATTGCAGTGGGGTAACAATTTAAAAGATGGACAAACATATGATGCTGGAAATCATAGGATAACCAATGTGGCAAATCCAAAAAATGATAAAGATTCAGTTAATAAAGAATATTTACATTCTATAATACCGGAAAAGACTCAACGAGGATTTTCTTTTTATAAGTTTATTATAAATGACATTGGATACCCAAAGGAAGACGGCGATGCTGTAAACCTGAAATACATCAAGGACAACTGTATTTTACAAGATGGTGATGAAATCGATTGTTATGGGAAAGTGTTGTCAAATGTAAAGTTCGGTTCTCAACCAAAAGACGCTGTTACTATGGAACAACTATCTAAAGAATTAAAAAGAGGAACATCGAATTTTGTAAAACATGAAGATGCCGTGCTAAAGCGAGGAGATACATTTATACATGGAAATGAAAAGTTTGATTTAATGCAAGGAAAAAATGATGAATGGGATGCAGGACATAAAACAATAACAAATGGAAGATTTGGTATAAAAGATTCAGATGTACCTTTGATGGTACAAACATTAATTGCGAGTGGTGGTAGATTAGATACATACAATGGTCGTAATAGAAGAATAAAAAATATTTATCCTGGTTATGAAGATGATGATTGTGTTACATTGAGACAAACAATAACTTGGGATAAACACTTTGGGACCAAATATGATGCAAAGATGAAGAAAATAATTAATATTTTACCAGGAGAAGATTTAAATGATGCTGCTACTATAGGACAAGTTATAACAATGTCAAAAAGTGATTCAAACGCTTACACATGTAATGATAAACGTATTATGCAGTTACACGATCCTCAACATCCGAAAGATGCTGTAACTTTAGATTGTTTAATAAGAATAGTGGGCAATTTACTTATTGATACCCACAATCATATAGCTAGTACAACAAATCATGTGATGATTCAACCCGATGAACGAGAAGCATGGATTAAAAATAGAATCATAAATCAATATATAATTAATTTGAATAATTAATTATTTAAATATAAAAATTGTGCATAAGTTATTCATTTATATAAAGCATCTCGTTGAGTAAACACGCCGGTTATATATAAAACAACATAATGAAGATCGCACCGCTCAGTCGTCGTCAAGTCAGCGGCAAGAAAGGACGTGGTATAACATCGGCTGCGTTATCCCTTCTCAAACGAATTCCTGTTGGTGCTGTTGTAAATCGGGCAATAGACGCTCTACCATACGAATTTCATCTGCCCGGAGGTTATCAATATTGCGGACCCGGAACTAAATTGGCAAAACGTTTAGCAAGAGGGGATCCTGGAATTAATAAATTGGATCAAGCTTGCAAAGAACACGATATAGCGTATTCCAAGTTTGCTGATTCAACAAATAGATCAATAGCGGATAAAGCGCTAGCAGAAAAAGCTTGGCAAAGAGTTAAATCAAGTGACGCAAGTATTGCAGAAAAAGCAGCCGCTTGGGCAGTAACTACAGCTATGAAGGCGAAAACAAAATTTGGTGGCGGAAAACGTCGGAGAGGAAGACCTGCAAAGAAAAGAGCTCCTAAAAGAGGTGGAAACATTAAAAAGAGACGTCGTAGAACTCGTAAAACAAAGACAAAAAAGACTTCCGTTTGGTCAATGGTAAAAAACGGAGCAGGTCTATACCTAAGACCGTACCGTGTGTACTAAATAAGAAAAATCAATTGATAATTCCAAATAAAGCCTTAACAAATTATCAATTATCAAATTATGTAAAATGTTTGAAGATACCATTTTTTAGGGGAGTTTTTATGAAAGACGCATTACCAAAAAACATATGGAAAAATGAAACTGGAATAGTAAATTTAGATTCCTCCTATGGTCCAGGAACACATTGGGTATGCTATAAAAAACTCGGACAAAGCGTTTATTATTTTGACAGTTTTGGCAATCTACCACCACCTAAAGAACTTCAACACTACTTTAGAAACTCTAAGAATATATTTTACAATTATAAAAGAGAACAACCTAACAATACAGAAATATGCGGACATTTATGTTTGGAGTTTTTAGCAAAAAGCGTCAGTCAGCTTTAAGATGTCATCGTACACAGTGTCACTGAGCGGAAATTCATCTACATTAAAAAGTACTCTTTTCCCAGCACTGCGTCTATCTAAAGATAGATTATGGGAAGCAGCATTATTAGATTTCACTACATACAATTCAATTCCCAACATTACAGAGGGTAAAAACAATTTACTACATTATTATGAAAGTAAAGATAAAAAAGGAAACTATTCAGAATTAAAAATAATCACCTTGTCTACAGGAGCATATGAAATAGATGATATAAACCAGCTATTACAGAAGCAGCTAGGAGAAGAAAATATCTGTATAAAAGGAAACAACAATACTTTAAAAGCGGAAATTACCTCAAAATATTATATAGATTTGAGTTTAAAAAATTCAATCGGTAGTTTACTCGGATTTTCAGATAAGAAAAAAAAAATCTTAGATCCCGGAACTACTCATACGGGTGATACCACAGTAACAATATTAAAGGTTAATAGTATTGATATAACATGCAATATTATACACGGATCGTATAGAGATGGGGTAAACCAACATATTTTACATACATTTTATCCAACAGAAGCTCCTGGGTTTAAAATAGTTGAGAAGCCACAAAACCTTATATACCTACCGTTAAACACCAGTTTTATTTCAGACATCGTACTGAACATATCAGATCAGGACGGTAATAGTGTTGACTTTAGAAAAGAAACAATTACAATACGGTTACACATAAAAGCGGTAACTTAAGTATAACATGGGATTAACATTTAAACCACAACGGAAAAGCCGGGAGCTCAGTAGCTCTTCAACATTGGACGAGTTAACACCGGACAACATACATTTCCTACAAAAAATTGGGTTAAAACTAAATTACAATGGACATTCTGGATATATCTCAAGGTCCGACGTTCGACGAAACCCTATGGGAGAAGGAATATCACACGCACAACCCTTACACTTCATCAAAATTAAACAATAATGATGAAATAAGGATTCCCATTCAACAACAAGATATTTACACATTACCCTGTGAGAGTTATTTATATATTGAGGGACAAGTATTAAAATTGGATGGAAAAACTGGTTCGTCTGTTCCTTTTATAAATAACCCAATGGCATATCTTTTTGACGAAATAAGATATGAAATATCAGGAGTGACAGTTGATTCAACAAAAAAGGTTGGTATAACAACAACACTAAAAGGATTAACATCATTAACACCACATGAGAAGAATTCAATAGTCACCGCCGGATGGGTTACCCCCGATAAAGACAGCATAACACCAAATTCCAATGGTCATTTTGATTTTCACATACCTTTACTATTGCTTTTGGGATTCGCTGAAGATTACAAAAGAATAATAATAAATGTCAAACAAGAATTGGTATTACTCAGATCTTCAACTAACAAAGACTTGATACTAGCAGCAAGTGGCACTGAAGAAAGTAAACTAGAATGGCAGCTACAATTAAATAAAATCGTGTGGAGAGTACCTCATGTAAGATTAGCCGATGAACATAGAATCGTATTGTTAAGAAAGTTAAAATCTGACCGTGATATTGTAATGCCGTTTAGAAGTTGGGAATTCCATGAATACCCCATATTACCTCAAACAGAACGACAAACATGGACTGTTAAAACATCTACTTATTTGGAACGAGCAAGGTACATAATACTAGGGTTTCAAACCAATCGAAAAGATGTTATAACCGCACACGCAGGTCAATTTGACCATTGCAATATAAAGAATTGCAAAGTTTTTCTAAACTCTCAATTCTTTCCTTATGACAATTTAAATGTCATGTTTAGCAAAAAGCGTTATTCCATCTTATACGATATGTATGCAAGATTTCAATCGTCATATTATGGAAAAACTAATACACCACTGTTATCACCTGAACAGTATTATTCAAAAGCCCCAATAATCGTTATCGATTGCTCAAAGCAAAATGAATCAGTAAAATCGTCAAGTGTGGATATAAAAATCGAAATGGAATTTGAAGATAAAATACCAGAAGGTACTTCGGCATATTGTCTCATTTTACATGACAAAATAGTAACATATACTCCACTAACTGGAATAGTTAAAAATGTGTTATAAAAAACGGTTTTTAGGTGGGGGCGATTGTTATAAAAGGAGGAAAACGAAGTAGAAATTTCATTATTTGTTTGACCATCCTATGGGAAACATCGTTAGCAAAATGAGTTCACTTAATGCAAATACTAACGAAGAAGAAACTACACCGCTTATAGCCGACAACAGTTCCGATATAGAAAAACAAATTGAACAAGAAATGGATGAGTTCCTCAAGTTTAAACATAAGAAAAGAGAAGAGGAAGTTGAAAAAGGAATTAAAAAAAGAAAAGTCGATGACATTATTTCCACCAATATTTTAGCAGAGGTATTTCTTAGAATCTACTATCCCATCTCATCATGTATGACAAAAAGCATATCTGCCGGAGTAATAAAATCATTGGAGTATTCACCAACTATTATTTTGAATCATGGATCTAAAATGGTGTTTTTCTCTGAAATTTCCTGGGAATCGTTTATGAAGCATATACATCTTTTAGAATGTTATTTGAGTAACAATACATATGGAAGAAGAACAAAATTAAGTTTGCTAGAATCAAATATTGAAATCGATATAGTAAAACATCGGGGAGGACAAATTGTTCGTTTTAGAGATTTAACTAAACATGACATAAAAATACACCTTACAAAAGATGAATTCTACACCCTCAGCTGTGCTACAGGTCCTATCACAAGATATCTAAAACAACTAATATTTTCAAGCGCAATCATAAAAGAATATTTAACCGATACATTGGATAGACAACCATATGTACCAATCCTATACGGTCCCGTAGATACTTCCATTTTCAATAGAATACCTCACGAAGTTGATATGTGGAGACAGTTGCACAACTATCAGACTAACTTCGGTATAGATGAAGAAGCACAAGAAATGAATGAAGAAGCATCTTGCAGCAACCAACCCGCAGTATAAAAAGACGCCCTCCATAATTTTACAAACAGTCCCATACCGACCTTTGTCATGAATAAACAAGTTTCATTTTCAAACCAATACCAAATAATGGAGGTAAAACGAGGTATAATTGAATTTCAAGCGTTTCGCGGTAACGACGGACATTTTATCATTAAAGAGTTAGTTATTCTAGACATGAACACATCTGTCGTTTATCACTATTTATTCCAACCTCCTATACCGTTCAACAGATTAACTACTAAAGCAAGAGTGACAAACAAATGGTTGATGAAACATTTTCACAACCTGAGATGGGATGAAGGTTTTATCCACTACAGTATGGTGCCGCACATTATGAATCATTACTGTAAGGAATTTAAAATTATCTACACAAAGGGATTGGAGAAAACCGCTTGGATACAAGCATTTACAAACCATGAAGTGATAAATGTGCAAGTGGATAGAGATTTTCAGTGTCACTTTGCCAACATTTGTATCTCTACCAAAAACTTTAAACATCGGCAGTCCCAATGCGCTTTAAAGAACGCTTATCGTTTGAATGCATATCTACAACAGAATGGTGGGGGGTGGGAAGGATATAAAAGCGACAACGCAACCATGACCCAGCATGAGTATTACTCTAGCCTCCGAACAGTCAACACCTCCCACACAGATTCGCAAGACTAAGAATAATATTAACAATAAATAAGAAGAAGAAAAAGTAAAGATGACGTCACAAACATTTTTACAATCTCTTGTCGATCAATTTAACAAACATTCAAAATCTACCGTCTTACCGACTAAAAGATGTTCAGAATTAAAAGAAGAAAAACATTATGTTATCCACACCATTAAGAAGATGGAAACTAGTGTTGGGGACGCCATCAACGTTACACTGAGTGAAGCGCCCTACACGCCCGGTGATGAACCAAAATTTCAAACATTTCTTCCTAAGCGCTTCGTGCACCTCCTGCAAAACGAGGATCTACGCCTTATCCACCCCGGCTCTCTGTACTTGGCATCCCACGGTCCAAGCGGAAGCAATTCAACGGAACTTACACTTCACGTCATGCCTACTGCCAACAACTAATTTATTTTTTGTAATACTTTTGTACACCTTTGTGAATTATTTTGAAAATAAATAAAGATGAAAAAATAAAAAAATAAAAAGCAATATATCACTATGTGTCTTTGCACATGGTGATATATTGCTTTTTAAAAAAATAATTTTAGATGACCTTGACCTAGTTACAAAAACTATATAAATGGAGTAATTTTCAAGGGGATTTCCTCAGTCTACAATTGACTTCCATGCTGTACACATCTCCCTTGGTTGTCCAATTATTTAAACGACAACATGTCTCTCAAAATCAAATGCGCATCATACGATACCTCCACCATCACAACTTTTGAACAACTCGACAATTTCACTAATGAATTGCGAGTACTTCTTGCAGGCGGTTATCACTTAAATGCCGATGTTTACGTTACAAATAAGAAAATGTTTTCAAAACAAAACTACTGCGATGATGAAGTGTACTTTTCTACACAAACGGCAACAACATCTAGCCCTTCTACTCAAAATAATGTTAAATTCCACAAATACTACTAATGTTAAATTACAATAACAATACTCCATCAACTTGAGGCTTCGCTATAAAAAGGCTATTCAACCCAGACTAAATCATCATTTGCTTTTTGACAACCGCAGCGATAACAACTACAACTACTATGCTGTACCGAATGATGATTGAATTTAATGGTAAAATATTTGGAAAGGACTATCAAACGGTAGAAGAGATGAGCTCCGATCTTGATGTATTAACTAAAGAAGGCTTCCAACCAAAGTTAATTCTAAAATTTCCAGAAGTACATCCACTATCCACTGAAGATCTCGTCGCAATGGCTAGAGCAAAAAAACAAGAACATGAAGTAAATATTAAAAAAGAGAAAGAAGAAAAAAAAGACGAACCTATATCTTAAGTGTGCAACTTTTTAATATTTGTACCCCATTCTTTTTTAAAACTCTATTTGGTTGACCTTGAAATTACCCCCACCACTTTTTTCTTTTAATAAAACTCTCTATTCTATACTATACACCTTCATTTCCCAACTCCACTTAGAACCGTCAACATGGAAAAGAAAAAAGAAGACTACAAACCACGCTACTGTTGTGAACAAAAATGTACCGATATAGGAAGATGGATGGTAGACGGATTAGCTTGTAGAAAATGTGAATTCTTCGGATCCTGTTACTGCAAATGCAAAGAAAACAACTACCACCACCAGAATTGCAAACCTTCAAAATTTATAAATCAAGATACTTCCACACTTGCTGTCCCCAGAGATGTTTCAAATTTCACCCAGAAAGACTTTTTAATTGCCGAAAGTGTGATGCATATTATAAAGACGACTTTTGTACATGCATCAAACATTTGTGCAAATATAGATCAGATTGGTCTTCTGATCCTATTCAAGCTTCAGATGTATAGCTGTAGTCACTGACTGCAGCTTTTTTTTAAAATTTCATTTGGTTGACCTTGAGATTTACAATATATATTCTACATACCCTTTAACATGCTTCTCATTTACACTACATTGCTTGGACTAACACCAACATGGGTGACAGATTCATTTCTTTTGAACATTTAATTACCGAAAGAGATGAGATGGAAACTCTATTTCACAACTTACTCACACTTATGGATAGGTATCCTTTGAAATGGATCAACATCAAAGTAAAATATGTGGATCCTACCAGAATATTTTCATCATCATCATCATCATCATCATCATCTTCCAACAGTGCAGGGGAAGAAGAAGAACCAACTTATGGTATTACAATTATTGAATTAAACAGCGAGGAACAAGACAATCAAATTCAAATTATAAATAAACTTAGTATTTAGTTTACAAAAGTGATTGGTATTTCTATTCTATATTAATGCTATTATTATTTTATTTCTATACACTTCCCACAACCTACCCGAACGGCGTTTCGCGGCAAACTGCGGTAACCGAAGTTCTCTCGCTTCTCGTTTTGGATTACCCCCACTTCTTTTCTTCCCCCCACCACTGTTCCCTGTTTCCATATAAGCGACCGCCTTACCGTCGCTCACCATTTGTTTGCCTACCGCCGAACGATGAGCCAGCCTCCATTAGCAAAAAATACTACTACTTTTGCAGTAACATCGCAACAAGATTTACAGGATATTTTTCAAACTTTAACCGATGTTGTAAACACACCAAACAACACGGTTACTATTACTGTTGAAATTACCTACAATTGTCCAGAGTGTGAAAGGATGGAAAGCGATAATGTTGAAGAATTAGAAATGCCGAACAACAGTCCTTCATCCGCCCACGATTCGACACCAGATGATGAAAGCTAGTCCTACACAAATATTCTTTTTCAATCCCCCACCACTTTACATTAAATATATATATCCTCCCCTTATTTGCTCTCCTCATTCCATCGCCTACTTTTACACCATCTACACCGCTCCTCTCTAACCTGTACACAAACATGATGGACGGCTTTTCAATCACATCACAATTGGAAGACGATAAATTAAAACTCGAAATTAACAGAATACAATTGGAAGCACAGAATCAGGAAGAAATGATCCGGCTGTTAAAGCTCTTCAAATGCGTACTGTGGTTGGTATGCCTCTATCTGCTTATCGCCATCACCATCGGCATTTACCAGACCGTCACCGCCAAACATCGCTTGGACACCACTTCCAATAAAAATTCTACTTGGCTTTCCTAAAATAAATTATTAATTCCCACAGCCCCACAGCCCCCATCCGCTCCCGCCACACTCCCGCCCGCCCCACTCGTCCCCACACTCCCCACCTTTTTTAAAACCCCCTCCAAATGACCTTGACACACTTACCAACCCCTCCCCAAACCCCCCAAAAAACCCCCAAATCAACAACACACACCTGCCAGTTACAACCGCTGACCTTGACCTGTGCCAGAACCGGCAAATCCCTTCTACTTACGAAAATTAAACCAATGACAATAGGTCAGATGTTTATATTCAGTAATGCCGGCTTTATTCCTGAATAAACAATTTTTTGTTGCTCTCTAATGCATACTGTTTTGTGTTCTGATGATTAAACAGTGGAGTGCGCGAAGTAATCCTAGTATGCGCA
The DNA here is from genome assembly GCA_030545055.2 of Neoaliturus tenellus. Lineage (NCBI taxonomy): Eukaryota > Metazoa > Arthropoda > Insecta > Hemiptera > Cicadellidae > Neoaliturus > Neoaliturus tenellus. The sequence continues at coordinate 12,181,004 of CM061533.1, read as the reverse complement.
AAGTAAAATTAATACCACAATCACCCGTTTTGCGACACGTATCGAGAGCGAAAAACTGCTCTCTCGGAGAGATGTGGAAAAAATTGTCTACGCAACAATACATGAGAAGCCAGTTAAATCTTGAGGATGGACCTAATTATGGATTATGTAAGGCTAATATGGTAATCCAGTGAGAGTTCACAGAATTAACGGACTATTAACGGTATTATAACTAAACAATATAATAAGTTAGTCATATAATACAATTAAATATAAGCTTGAAATTTATTTTGTTAGTTATAAAATATCTTTAATTAATATTCTTAAGTAAATACATTTAAAGCTAATTATGTTTAATAACAAAAATATATTTTTTTCTAAGCATAAGTTAGCAAACCATTTTCCAGTGACAGTTTGCTTTTTATACATATTAGAATGTATCATGACTTACTATTTTTCATTATCAAGTAGGAGAAAGAGATTTAGTTGGTGCACAAACAACAAGAGAAGATGGTAAAGGAAAGTCACCATATGAAATACGGCCAACATTGGTCATGCTTAAGGGAATTGTGAGTTCAAGTAAGCTTTAGAAGTTACTGTGTTATTAATATATTAATACTGATAAAAATATTTAAAAATAATCAAATATTTTTACAACGATATTTCAAATGAAGCTTGGAAAAACTACATAGGTAGTGAAATTCTTATGTATAAGTTTTAGTACGTTATTATTACTTTTATTGATACAGTAATTATTAATAACATTACGAAACATATGAATGATGGTTTTGGAGAAGCTTTTTTTTATGAAATTAAAATTAGTTGAGCTTGGTTGCATAATGTTTAAGCTATTGAGTAATTACCAATAATAGAGATATTTAAAAATATATAGCATATTTTGTAATAAGATGAAATCCAATATTATTTAAAGTGTTAACGATTGATTGATCAAATCTTGATTATCAACCAATTAATCATAAACCAACTATAAAATAGCGAGTTGCCCATTTTTTCTTACCTTATTTATTTTTACAAACATGTCTTTTAAATTTATAAAAATTATGTTCGATATACATTCTTTTCTTATTTAAATAGAAACGTTAATGATAAACACTACCCTTACTTTAAAGTGTTTAATTCATTATCTGGTAGTGTAAAATTTCAACAGTATAGTAAAACTTTACAATCATAAACATGAACAGCGTTAGATTTAACGTACATAGTTTGTTTGATCTAGATTCCTGCCACGAGTGTACAGCCCCGTTCTGCAGCTTTGACGTTTTGTTGCCGCTTTGCGCGAAAGAGAATGTGAGACTTGTCAGTGTATTTCATTCCAACACAAATCTGAAAATTCTATTTCCTCTTGCACTGTTGTTTCGTTTGCAAGTGAATTTTAAACCCAGTTGAAATACAACGAAAATCATGCTACGTCGCCACTAAAGGGCTCAATATCTTTTTTGTTAACTCCTCTCGAATGGGTACTAATAGTAATTTACATAGTAATTTACTTATACTGGCTGATCAGCTGAGTAGTTATTAGTGTTATTATTTGAATCCGAAAGTTACCTATTCGATGCTGAGAATAGTTAGTAAATTATTAAATGGTTGATACTGAATCCAGTTTTAAGTGGATCAATTGATTGGGATATTAATTAAATATGCTCTCTAACAACAGGTAAGGTAGTAACAAAACCGTGGCTTAGATCGTTCCCCTTAAAAACTTTATAAAATGCATCATGCGAAGATATACACAAAACAGTGGAGTTTTGGAAAGAATACGGGAGTAGGAGCAGATAATGTTAATCGCCAACCCACCCCCCCCCCCATAATTTAGTAATAATATTAAAATAATATTAAAATACAAATTGCATAATGGTATCCTTGTCATGGAAAGAGCAATCTAATGTAGGTGAGCTTTTTCCTTTGTTTAAAAAAATATCTTATGACAAATTGTTCACAAATGAAATTGTTCATAATATTATTTTTTATTAGGAAAAATATTACAATAGTTTTAAACATTTTATTTACTATCAAAATTAAATATGGATTTAGACTTTTTATAATAAAAATTGTGTATTATAATAACAATTAACTTAAATAAATGACATAACCCATTTGTAAAAAATTATATACGTAAAAAATATTTTAAAACAGGTCAAGTGAAGTAGTTTTACCTTACTATCCTGCATTTAAATATCTTGAGTTTTCATAAATTAAATTATGAGCAATGGAATTAATTTTAATTTAACATACATTAATATGATGATGAATGGACAAAAATATATTTATAGAATTATTAATATGCATAAGAATGGTTGAAGGCAGTGTAGTTTAATGTTGTGTTTTGAAAGTTAATTTTACAGTACTTAGAAAAAATATTTATTAGATTATATACATGAAATATATGGTTCTAGAAGCCTTTTTATGTGCTGACTTTAATACAGGATTGGAATTTTAATACAGGATTGGCGTTCCTTTTAAGCTACACTTTACTTATTGTTCGTTGTCTGTAGATTCTAGAAAATATATTTTTTATTTTAACCTCATTACCATATCCGATGGCAGTATCATTTCAGTGCACCTTTTTCCAACAAATACCATCATGATTTTTTATTTAAGTTATATTTGCAAATGACTAATTATATAAACATGAGTGTTAAAATTGGTTATTCATTTAATTACCTATTTGAAATGTATGTATTTCTGCCAACGGCCTTTCCATTAAGAGTTATATAAAAAAAGTCATAATTTAGTGTTTATGAAATTTAATGTGTTTCTTGGCTTGATAAAGAATGGCTAAGTTTATGGAAATATAATTAAACTTACCCAACACTAACCTGGATTTTTGATTTAGGTTACGTTTGTCATATGTCTGTAGACCGTCGGTTTCTGGCAGTTTTCCAAACTTGACTACCATAAATGGCGCCAAGTTGCAGCCCTGGGGACTTGGTCGATAGCTTACAATGCTGCTTGGCTCTCTATGTTAGGGTTTTCTTGATATTTACCTTGATTTTAGTGTTTTTAGCTTTCTGAAGGTGGGTTATAACTCAATTCTTATATATAAAACTACTAGCTATTCTATTTTTAAACAAATATGCTCTTTAGCTAAATAATTCTTGTATATATTTAATTCAAATTCATTAATATATTTTATAAATATTATTAACTATTTTACTACGACCCACTACTTCCAGTAAAAAATAATTATTGTTTAGTTGATTACACCAATACCATTTTTATCAGATATTACTTATAAATCATGGCGTTATTGAAATAAAATCTGAGTATCCATAAGATACTTTAAAATAAACTTCCATGATTCATATCATACAGATGAGTTTAAAATGTCCCTACAAAATATTTTTTCTTAATTCCTTAAGATATCGACTCCTAACCATCACCGAACATAATTAATTAGTAAATATTTTTTTTTGTGGTTCAAATATTTGCCCGTCATTTTGGATTCACCAAATAGGAATGAACTTTTATTTTTGAATATAAAGGAAGGGTAGAAGACCCATCGTTGCAAAGTATTTACTTTAATTTTATTTACTTATTTTAACAATATGTCACAATGTGTTTTAGTTATCTGTTGTTGTTTTAGAAATAATAACAATTTAGTAAAAAAGTAAATATTAAAAAAATCTTTGTTTTATTAAATATTTTTGAATATATATTTTTATCATCAGATATCACAGTATGTTTATTTATAGGAGATGTTTACTAAGTTATAAGTTAATAAGTTATTTTCTGTGGTAGTTGAGAGTCGATGGGTGAGGGGTATTTAAAACTCACCCTGTATAAATGTGATATGGTTGTTAACTGATGGTTTTATAAAATTAGTAAAAAAACATACATTTTTAAATATTTCGTGAAAGGGTGTTATCTATCAAATATGAAATACAATAATAAAACGTATTTATTATCAAAGTTTTTTATTATTATTTTTTATTATTATTATTGATTTTTTGCAGATTTAATGAGAGCCATTTTAACTTCTTTTGCTTTACAGCCGTTAAAGAAGTTTTTTTTTTTTTTTTTTTTTTTTTTTTTTTTTTTTTTGACATTGATACTATTACACTATTAATATTGTTCGAGCATGATTTAGTTTTTATAAACATTTATTCTCTATAATCATTGACTTTGTACACTACGTGAATAGACCTCTCATCCAATGCATTTAGTTTGAGGCAAAAATTTGGAAGTTCGGGGGACGCCGAACCAGTGTCGCTGCCATCGATGTTGTTATTATTCAGCTGAATTTACAGTGCTGCCAAAACATTTTACCAAAACATAAACATAACTTTCAGTTATAAAATGTTTCATCCTTGGTTTAAAAGAGTGGTAATACTGATTTATCTATCATATGTTACGTGTACTTCGATGGACGCCGCACGAGATCGCACCACCGTCAATATGCTTCACACACACCTATGCTATGAGAAGTCTACTCACGTAGTGTACAAAGTCAATGCTATAATCTTATTAAAGGTATTTAATATTGTAAAAACACCTGACTCAATATTCTGATGATTACGTTAAGAATAAATTAGTCAACATTTAATATTGGTAATTTGTTATATAAGGACGAAGATTTGTAGTTTAAATTATATTTATGATATACTGTTTTTACATGATACGTTTTCACTGATAGAGTATGAGCTGACAGTCAGGTAGCAGCCAAAGCGCTGTCCTGGGAGCACGTCCACTATCTAAACATCGCCAGCCATTACCGAGCACCCAATAATGTTGTTATTGCTGACCAGACGGCTGAAATGTTCCTGATACAGATATGCTATTAAAATTTAATGATAAACCATCACTGTAAAACATGGATGGTGTGATTATAGTCATTTTAAAGTATATAAATTATATCCATATACAAGACGAAATTATGTATTTGAAAAATGCAGAGAGTATTTTAAATTTTAAAGTGTTTTAAACACATGTGTATATCAATAAACGTATGTATATGACTGTTCTATATAATGATCTTTTCTTATATACTTTCTGTAATTTATTGACAAATTTATTAAACCTTTATTTACAAGTGACACCATACACAATATTTTGCGACACACACTGTAAGAAGTCCTCTAAAATACATGAGGAGGGCAAGGGTGACATTGATGGAAAGGCTTTGAAAAAGACGAAGTAGATTTCATGGAGGGTTCTTCACCTATACTATGATTTTTTTTAAATAAAATATATAATACATCAGTATTGAAATTTTTTATTTTTTCAAATTATTTTTTTATTTTGTCATTTATTACATTTATACACATAAATTATATTAATAATGATATAATGAGATTTCTCTGACTGCTTGTATTTAACGTAACATTTAAGATGGAAAAAAGGACATACTAGTCAATAATCAAGACGTAAAATCAAGTCTTCATATAGTCTAATGGTTTTTTGCCAAATATAGGTAGGTCTTAAGATTTTGTTTTAAATCAAAGCCCTGGAAATTTATGATGAAATTTAATGTTAGTCCTAACTGTTTATTATAAATCCTTAAAAAATTTAAAGGTATGACACAAATATTAAATTGCACTTGTTTGTTTCCTATGGAGGTAGATTACAGGCTTGACGTGACTTGCGAACCCCGAAAGCTACAGACCGATCTTGTTGTCCCCGAGCCGGGAATTGAACTCGGACCCGCTGGGTGACAACCCAGAGCTCTACCACTGAGCTACGGCCACTGCCTAAGGAAAAACATGTAACAGATAGAAAAACTAATAGCTGTAATATTCTTCTTGTGGGTGTATTTTGCGTGATTAAAAAATTACGTTTATTTACACCTACAGCATATTCTTAAGAGAGATATGAGATATTTGAACTCAGTTATCATGCAGATCACATTTTTAATAGCAATACATTGTCTTTCTCTTGCAAATATAGTTTAATGATGTGCATTAATATGTTGTATTATTTGAAAATCTTGTAGCAAAAATTAAACGTATATTTAATATAAATTTTATTTAATGCTTATTATATCCAGCTTGATGTGAGCTTAACACAAATATAGTTTATACCTCTTAATCTTCATTTGATGTTTTAAAAAAATATCGAACTAACGATAACATTTTAATTCCCTTAAACTACATCACATTTGCTGTTTAAGAGCGATTCCAGCAAGAGTTTTTTTATTTTTTTATTGCGAGATGATTTTTAAAATATTATTTATTAAAGAAAAGAATGATAAAATTTTAATAAAAATACCGTACAGTATTTATAAAAATAAATGTACAAAAGAAAAATAATGTGTTAACTATTTGCAGCATTGAAATAATTAATTCTTGTATTTATTATATACACTAATATAATAAATACAAGAATTAATTATTTCATTTAATTAATTAATTAATTAATTATTTCATTTAATTGTGGGTTGGCCTGTTTACGAATAATTATGAATGATAATGATTGGGCAGATAGTATATACATTTTGTAATTTTTGTTATAATGTATTTATTTACTATACAATTACGTGAGACATTCTTATAAAATACGGCAATAAATCTTTCTTTGATCAAAATAAGTCCCTACAACAATCGTTAAGAGAACATTTATTAAATATATATAATATGGTCTTAAGAATTATTTTAATTTCTAGAATTTAAAAAGGTAAGTGCAAAAGGCATTATTAAATGGTCAATAATAAATAATAATAACAATGAAACAAGGAAGTCTTTTTGGTATAGTAACTAAAAAAGATATATTTTTTCTGATTCATAATAGGTCTTAAGTTTAAAAACACTACATAATCGGCTCATAATTCATGGTATTTTGTATATTATCATTGATCGTATTATCAGAGATGAACTGATTCATCAAAGCATGAATCCAATAACACGACTATCGCCAATCACGGACTTAATTTCCCTGTGGAATTTCCATCTGATTCCTGACACTTCATTATGTTCAGCCAGTTGAGGATCCTCCCGATATTTTTACCTTTCTGCAGTATAAATGGTTTAATGCCAATAAAGTAATATACAGGGTGTCCCTGAACTATCTACCGATCTCTTAAGGTATTATTCCCGGACTAAATACAAGTCAAAATATCATATTTAAAATTTATGAAACTCCATAGTTAACCACACAGCCACAATTTTTTTTAATTTTTTTTTTAGAATAAATATTTAATATAAGAAAGGCTTGATGTGATAAGTTGAACCTTAGTATAATACAGCGTTTTTATGTATTGATCTAATTTTAGAAACGTTATTTAACTTAACCATTCATATTTTTGAAATGACAGCTGTGTTAAAACTTTAACCTGGAAATTCATAAAAATTACATAATGTAGTATAGTTTGTGTTCTTTTGAATTTTTGTTAGAAAAATTCAACATTAAACGTATTTTTTAAAACATTGAATTCAGTTAAAAGTAAGCATAATAGAGTGGTTTAACTGAGGCTAGTCACTGCCGTACCGCTCCTCTGGGAGCAGTTTGAGTATGATATCCATTGTTGAGCTGACGCCACGACGCACTTTTCGCGATAAAACCCGATCAGATTCGGGACTATTTATATTTAAATTGATATATCTTACTTATTTATTAACCAATTTCCATAATTGAAAAAGTTATTCTCTCTAAAAACCAAATACAAACTTAAGTATTGTTACCTCATGTAAATTTAATACAATTAAGGTTAAAGACTTTTAATATACGTCATTTATAAATTATGGATTATACAAATTATTTTCCATACATTTGACTTTTAATTTAATTAGTTTAATACAAATTTTTAACCTATTACAACAAACAGATCAAAAATAATGAAAAAATATTCTTAAATAATACAAATGGCAGGTGTATGGTTAACGGTGTTTTGGAAATTTTAACATTTATGTATAACCTTGGCGTCTTATAGAGCCCAACGAATTCCGTAAAGTTATGTCTCTTTGTAAATAAACGATAATGATGTTTCACCCCTATGTAAATTCAGTTGGTATTCTTGTTATTAGTTTGCACCATAGACACCAACTCTCAGTCTGCTACTGGTCTAACAGCAGAGTAAACAACTTACTCTGGAGTCTGCTGGACACTAGTCCATAAGATTAATAATTAATTATATTAATTAATTAGATATATTAGATTAATTAATAGATTAAATTCATTACATTAATAAGATTATTAATAAGGTTTTTTAGTAAAAAAAAAAAAAAATATATATATATATATATATATATATATAAATATATATATATTAAAAAATTAATTTATAATTTTTTGCACTTATAAACTAAAGTTATGAGTGATACAATTTATTTGATGTTCATTTATTTTTATGTAATTCCTATTTCATCCGTAGCTATATTAATATTGTATCACCATAATTGGTGACATGGCTGAATTTAAAGAAGCTAACTCAAAAGCTATAAAATTTATAAACGTTAACTTTTCACTCAGTGCTCAGTAAATAGTTTTTTTTTTTTTTTTTTTTCAACTTAAATGTTTTCCAAAGTTTCCAGTAAAAAAAAAAAAAAAAAAAAAAAAAAAAAAACATTAAAACGTACCTAGCTTATGAATAAAAAATAAGTACCTAATTTTCATTGTAAAATATTATTTTTGGCGCGTATTATAAGAAACCCCTTCAATGATTTCACGTTTACAATAAAACAAAATTATTCTTGGTTTTATTTACTTTAAAATAATAACATAAGATAGTTAAATCATGAGTTGAACATTGTTAGACTAAATATTTTTATCTAAATCTATGTCTTTTTTGTTAAAAATAACATTTTGTTTGTAAAAGAACTGCTTACATATTATAATTTATTGCTTAATATTTTAATTTATTTTGTACTTTTTTTCGTTATTAAAGTTACGTGTCTTCAAATTGTTTTGGCAGTTTTTTTCTTTGAAAATGTGTTATTAATAGTAATTATTACAGTTTGTTGTTAAATTAGAGCACACATTTTTGGCTAAAGAGGTTTAAATAGTTATACAAATATTAGAAGGTATTACTTTGTTTCTATATCAAGTATTAGTAGAGAATTTTGTTAATATTGCAGCACCATGTTTCACTACGAAGTTTATTATGGAATATCCCATATAATATGTGTATCAACGGTATATAAAATGATGTTTTATTTCTCTAAAAGAAAGGGCTTCATCGTTTTTAAGTGCCCATTTGTATGCAAATGAATGGTTACAATGTTTTATCACGTACTTCGCATATACACAATGTGGGTTAGTTTTATTAACAAATGGTAATTTTAGTCCAATGATTGTTTATTGCTTTAAGTGCCAAACAAAAAGCGGATTAGATAAAATTTTATTTTTATTTTCTATTGACAAATTAAATCCGTTTTTAGGATTCTGAATTCATTATTATCTCAACAATATAATTTATTTGTCCTATATTTTATCAGATAAATTAGTATTGAATGAAATATACAACTTTTCAATGAGAAACTTAAAGTGATAACTCTTATCGAAGAATTGCTTAACTAAGATACACACAGAAATAATGATATTTTCAATATATTACCATCTAAGATAACTTAAATAACAATAATTTAAAACTCTCGTATTGATAGACCTCATTAACTTTATTTTGTTATTCGGTTAGTCAAAATTTATATAGTTTATGTAATCTTCCAATCTTGTTAATCTAAGAGCACTGACACAGAAATTAGAAATTTTTAATCGGATGAAAAAATGATCAAAAAATATCAAACAAATTTTAATCTACGTGACTGGAGATACAAATTATCACTAAATGAAATTATTTAATAATTGCATACGTCTGCAAGCTAATATTTATTACATTTATAAAGAATTTATTGAAATAAATTTGCAATACTTTAAGTACAAAATAAAACAGTTAAGACGGTACAATTTTATAATTTTTATGCTTCATATGAATCATAATAATTATTTTTTAACTATAAAAAGTGAATATAAATGAATGAGAAACTACGGTATGATAATTTAGACATTTTCTATTGTGTGGTTGAGTCTACATCTTTAGATTAAAGCATTATTAAACTAATACGCAGAATTGAACGTATATGGAAAATTAATAAGTTACATGATGAACGTTTAAAGTATATTAAATGTCAAGTATTAACCTAAAAATATACTTCTAGATAATTAATTATGATGATTTATTTGTAAATAGGTGGAATATTACACATGAGATGAAATATAACTTAATCTCACGTATATTATTCAGATAAGAGACTTTATATATTTGGATAGGGCTTGATAATGTAGCGGTTACCCGAAGCAATCATAATTAACTGGCTCTAAGAACTTAACTGATATTTCTCTGTGGGATATGTTCTTGAAAGTTTCTACATCGTTGGTTGGTTACACAACATTAAAGATTATCAACTTTATATTTTTAGAACTGTCTACAATACTTTTTAATATTTTAAATAGTGTATAGGAAATTATATACTGTACCACTTATAATAAATTATTACACTTATAATACAACTTCAAAAGGTACTTTGTTTTAAGTTAATATCCCCCAAACGATATTTGTCAGGGTACCATACATGTAAAGAATTAAAGGGAGGACAAACTTTTTGACATCCTGTCTGTTAAAATGTTTGTTTGTTATGAACTCAATATGAATAGTAATATTTTGTTAGGTACAAATTATAGAGGTAAATTTTAGCTGTGAAGAAGGGATATAGCAGAGGTGAGAAAGGCTATTACTTTGTGAGAAAGCAGATGACGATATCATGTCAGGACAGCGATAACATCGGCATTCTGTGATGATGACCGCCATCGGTCAAGATTATGACGTTAAAGAAGAATAACTACCACTTTCCCCAAAGACCTTTGTCCACAGTGTCGTTCTCTGAGGATAGCTTTATAGAAAGAAACATTTTATTAATATTTTGAAGATTATTTAAGGTATTTTTATATATTATTTCATATAATTTTCTATCTTACCTTAATTATATAATAAAATAAGTCGATTGAAAAAATTATTAACATATACAATTGTTAAAAAGAAGCAAATTAAGTGTTAAACAAAGGTCAGTGAAGAGAGAAATGTATATAATATCGTAAGGCAAGAATGCATTTTAAAATTAAAGTTAATTTTAATATGATGTATATTATGATCTTTATGCCTGGCGGTTCAACAATCAAGTAGTCCACGTTTGACGAGACTTATCCGAGGATCTTGACGTCATCTCTATCATCAGCTTTTCTTATGCGCTGCCTTATTCCAAGAGGTTCAACTGTTATGGGGGGATATACTTTTTTTGTAAACATAACAGAAGAAAGTTTCATGGGGTTGAGGTCGGTCTGGGAAGAATTAAATGAATGTTATAAACAAACAAGCTTATAAGTATTGATAACCATAGAACTACATTATAAAACTGATGTCTGAAATATGATCAGTGGGGCATTTGTACAACAATATAATATATGTAACTTAAAAACTTGTAAAACTTCCTTTTAATTGTAGTACTGTGTATAATTTTCACTTAAGAAAATTTGTTTAATTGTGTGTAATAACATGTTATACTATATTTTATTCATTCTGTATTTTATACATAAAGTTTTTTTTTTTGTTTTACCAAGCTGGACGGAGGAAAAAATAGCTCTTACCCGCACACAAAAGTGCGGGCCCTCTACACCACTTTACTCAAGTGGCGAGCAGGGGTCTCCAGCCTCTTTATGACATCAGACAGCAGTGATGTCGAGGTCCCGCCTCAGGGTGGCTTGGGGTATGCGATTGTAGTCTCTCGCTACCCAAGGGCATACCTGCTAAAATAACCCCCGACGCGTGCTGTCACCACATCCATTGCAATCGACCCGAGCGTCTGCTCATTGCGACATTGCAATGTGTGGCCTCTGTCCCTTTCGGGATTCTTCAGTTGGTGATCAACCTCTTGCTGTCCTCGGTTCTGGGGTCACTCCAGACACCCATCTCTCCTCTTCTGGCGCAGGATGGACAGAACAAATTCAGCCACAGCGTTCCAGCTGTCGCTGCCCTGCAGCATCTTCCCCACGATGTTGTCTGGGGTCAGATGACCGCCTACTGAGTCGGCGAGGGCAGTCCGTTCTTCATCAAAGTGACGGCACACAAAGAAAGTGTGGTGCGCGTCGTCTCCGTCGTATCCGCAGTACCTGCACCTGGGCGAGTCGACCTTGCCCATTCGGTGAAGGTACAGACGGAAGTAGCCATGACCTGTCAGGAACTGGGTGAGGAAAAAGTTTACCTCCCCGTGGTTGCGGCAAACCTACGGCTCCAGGTTCCTGATAAGACGCCATGTCCACCTTCCAGTCGTGTCTTCATCCCATCGACGCTGCCAGATGGCCATTGTTTAGCCACAAGCCAGCTCGGCAGCCTCCTCGCGATCCATCTCAGGTGCACGCCTAAAGATGGCCTTCTTCTCTTGTGCCAGCAGGTCAATGGGAATGACTCCCGCAATGACCAGCACGGCTGCTTGCGAGACTGTTCGGTACGAGGACGCGACCCTGAGCGCACCGCGTCTCTGCACCGCCAGCATGCGAGTCCGGTATTTCTTCACTTTCGTCGCATCTGCCCAGATCTCTGCTCCGTAGAGCATGATGGCCTGAGCCGTCGACAGCAACAACCTCCGTTTCGACTGGCTCGGTCCTCCGACGTTGGCCATCAGCCTTCCAAGGCAGGACGTCACTTCGGCTGATTTGTCACACACACCCCTGATGTGGTCCCAGTAGGTGAGCTTGTTGTCCAGCACCACCCCCAGGTACCTGGCCGTCCTCTGCGTCTCGATCACTTCGGCACCCACTCGCATCGGGATGATCGTGGGGATCCGCTTCCTCGTCAGCATGACTATCTCCGTTTTGGTGAGAGCCAGCTGAAGGCCGTGATCGCGCATCCAGCCCTCCACCAAGCGCATGACCTGATTCAGCCTCATTTGGGCCAACTCCGCGTTTCGTTCGGTGATGACCGCTGCCACATCGTCAGCGTATCCCACGAGGAACGTTCCATACGGCATCTTCATACGGAGCAAACTGTCGTACGAGACATTCCAGAGATCCGGTCCCAGCACTGAGCCCTGGGCCGCCCCAGAGGTGATGGTTCTGATCACAAAACCACGGTCCGTCTCGTACATCAGCCGCCGGTCCCTTAGGTAGTCTCTCACCATGGCGAGGAGGTACCCAGGTATCCTAAATGTTCTTTCCAGTGCGTCCAAGATGTCACACCACCGTGCCGAGTTGAACGCGTTTTTCACATCAAGCGTGACCAGCAGCACAATGGGGCGGGCCGCGTGGCACGCCTGATTTGCTTGTGTCACCGAATCAACTACTTCCGAAATGGCACTGAGTGTCGAGTGGCCCTCCCTGAACCCGTGTTGTTGGGCCGAGAGGTCCCCTGCCGCTCGCACTGCCTCGCCGATTCTCGGTTTCAACAGTCTCTCCATCAGTTTTCCCGCCGTGTCCAACATACACAGAGGGCGGTAAGATGATGGAGCATCCGGTGGGCCTCTTTTCTTGCTCAGCAGAACGAGCCTGGCCTGTTTCCAGCGGGATGCGAACACCCCCGCTTTCAAGCACACATTGTACATGTTCAGAAGGAGCTGAGGGCAGCATTTGACCACCAGTTTCAGCACCTCTGACGGTACGTTGTCTGGGCCCGGGGCCTTCTTGTTCTTCATGGAGCTGACTGCTCTCTCCAGCTCCTGCCGTGTGAACAGTGGGATCTCTTCGACGTTCACGCGTAGAGGAGCGTCGTCTCCGACCTCATTATCCGGGAAGAGTCCGTCCACAATCATCCGCATCATCTCAGCCTCCATTGGCACATATCCGGATCCTTGCGCGAGTTTCTTCATGACCAGCTTGTACCCCTGTCCCCAGGGGTCGCTGTTCACGTCCTCGCACAGTGCGCTCCTGCAACTCGCCTTGCTCTGTCTGATTGCTTTGACTAGCTCTCTTTTTGCCGCTCTGTACTGGCCCGACCTCTCCGCCGCTTCGGGTCTGTCCCGGGATCGCTGGGCTCGCTGCCTGAGTCTCAGGCAGTTTCGCCGCAGCTCGGCAATGTTATCGGTACACCAGTACACTGGGCGCTTTCCCATACGTGCCTTCTTGCGGGGCATCGACGCGTCGCAAGCACGATGAATGAGGCGTGATGTGGCTTCCACCAATGCCTCTGCGTCTGTCCTGCTTGGCTGGTTCTCTGCTGTCTGAGAGATGTCCCCTACATTGCTGAGCAAGACCTCTGTCAGCCTCCGCTCATCCAATCTCGCCAGGTTCCAGCCGAGCGGGCGCTGGTTATTGCTGCGTTGTCCTTGCCTTCTCTCTGTCAGCTCGAAGGTGATATATTCGTGATCACTTCCTGAGTAATCACCCATCACCCTCCAGCCAACGATTCGGGAAGCCAGGCCTTCCGAAGCCAGAGTTACATCGGGGATCGACTCCCCGAATCCTGGCCTCCTGTAGGTCGGCGTGTCACCCTCGTTCATTGTCAGCAGCCCCAGCCTGGATGCCATCTCCAGCAGCAACCTTCCGCGAGTGTCTGTGTGTGGAATCCCCCACTCTCTCGCTCTGGCGTTGAAGTCACCGGCAATGAGACATGGACCATGGATTGCCTGAATTGCGTCCTCCATGGCCTCGAGCTTCTCAGTGAATCGTGGAATGCTGCCATTCGGGGAAAAATAACAGCTCACGAACGTGACTCCGTTGCTTGTGATCCAGGCGAAGTTTTTGCCGTTTCCACTTCTTTCGATGGGGACCGCGCGCGAGTCGGGTACCCACAACGCCGCCCATCCTGTGCGGTCAGGGAACCATAGTGGACCTTTAGCCCTGTGGGGTTCGCTCACGAAGACAAGAGCTGTCCCTGTCTCGCGAACAATTTGGTCCACCAGGGAGCTTGCCGCAATACTCCCATTTAGGTTTCCCTGGATGATCCTCAGCGTCCACGCCTATCGATCTTCTTTGAGGCCAAGAGGTCTCTGAAGGTCCGACATGCACCGGAGCCTTGGACATGGTCCGACGGTCGCCCGTCAGTTGCCTTCTTGTAGGTGTCACACGAGGGTGCCTGGTCACAAGTGCTCGACTTGTGCCCAGTACCACCACACTTCCAACACGCTTCACTGCGGTCCGGACCTTGGCACTCCCTTCGAGTGTGGCCATACTCCAAACAGCGGAAGCAGCGTGAGATCTCTACTCGAGTTCTCACTCGGCAGACAACCCACCCGACTTTTACCTTGCCCTTTTTCAAAAGCTTCTGGCCGCTGGAGGCATCGAGGTCAACAACCGCCAGCCTCTGCTCTCGGGCATTGGGTTTGGTCAGGAAGACTTTGAAGTCTCCCATTCCTTCCCCCATCTCCCGCTTCAGAGCAGCACTCACCTCGTCCTGCGTGGAGGATGAATCAAGATCCAAGATCTCCACACGCAAACGGGGGGCAATGCTCTTGAGCTTGTCTCCGGCTTCGAGTGCCGTCTTCACCGAATCAGCGAACTGGGCCTGCCCACGGACAGATCCCAGCTCGATGAGCACACTACCGTCGTTGGTCCTGCGGAGTCGACGAACCTCCACACCCGACTGCTCAGGCTCGACGTCCCTACGCAGTTTCCCAACCACGTCAGCGTAGGATCTTCCTTGCCCCGGCTTGATGATGAGTACATGCCTCATTCTCGCCCCAGATCTGGTCCCCCTCGGCGCCACCTTTTTGGGGGAACCGCGAGATGGCGCCTCTTGGGTGGCAGCTCGCCTCTTTGACTTCCTCCTTCGGGCAGACTTTGACTTTACCTGAATAAAGCCATCGTCCACCGTTTTGGGGGAATCGGGTGCTTGTGGTGGTAGAGGGGCCTTGTCGCTTTCTTTAGCAACTGCTGGCGTCTGAGCACCTTTGGCACTCTTCCCACCCTTTTTCTTAATCTGAGGAGAAGTCATTGTAGACCTCTCCCCCATCTCCCTCTTCTGCATCTCTCCTGGCATCAGAGAGGGCGTCTGGGGTGAAGTCATCACAGACTTCTTGCTGCGTTTTGTCGGCGGTGACTTCTTGGACACTCTGTCCACGATCTGACGTTCCGCCTTTAGGGCATTCAGCCGGACCCTCTTCAGCTCTTTCATTATGCTGACGGCTTCTTCGATGTTCGCAACAGCCAGCCGAACACCATTACTGATGTTCTTTTGGACAGCCATCACGTCACGAATCTGCCCCAGCGCGGACTCGATCTTCCCGATTTCTTCGTCTTCTGCCAGATCGCAATCAGAAAGCTGCTTACGGACGACGTCCAACTCAGTGTCGAGCAGCCTGAGAGGCGGCGAGCCATCCCAGGGGCTGCTCGGATGTTGCCGTTTCCGGTCACCATCTCTTTTCGGAGTCGCTGTCTCCGTTGCCACATTCTCCGAGGGCAACCCGACCGCCAGGGGTTCAGGCGCCACCTTCGAACTTTCGGCCCTGGTGTCCGGGGACTTGAACGGGGCCGGCGGAGGCGCATTGATGACCGCATTAGCCACCTGCGCCTTGTCGATTCCCGTGTCATCGTTCTTTTTTACCCCAACGGAAGCCGGAGGGGTCCTCTTCAATCTTGTGCTCCGGTTGAAGGGCGAAAAATCGTCCTTAAAACCAGAGCTCAAAACGTTGTTGACATCATCATTCGCCTGTTGGTGTGCCATCGTCATGCTTCAATTCAATTTTCCATTTTTTGTTTTTTCGGGTCCCCGGTCCATGGGAGTGTTGCCAATTGCTCCCAAGTGTCGTCCACAGTCCGAGACCAACAAATGTCAGTCAAACCTCCTCGGACACCCATCACCCGCCTAGCACAGTCGCAGGATCAGGAATATGCCCATGGCTCTTGAGACTGCTTCAGACAATTTTGATGCACTGCTTTCAGCGTGGCGGGGGTGCTTACTTGCAGTGGCCACCTCCTGAGGCCAATTCTACCTCAGAAGCTCCACTAGTTTTGGCTCGGAGTTCACAAAAATGGCATGTCCCCACTAAGCGCCCCCCAAGCACCCCGACCAGAGTGCAAGGGAGGGGGCTCAATCCCAGGCGTGTGGATGAGCTCGGAACAGGGCCATTTGCCATGGCGTTCCCGGGTCCCTGAACCGCCTTCGTGTTTTTCAAAGACAGCCACTCCCCTACCTCTTTTTCACAAGCCTCCACTAGATTGCCCATTTTTTGGTTTTTTTTTTGTTTTTTTTTTGTTTTTTTTGTTTTTTTTTTTTTTTTTTCTGCTCTTGAAAGGGCAGAAGGCACTTTCTTCAAGGAGCAAGACAGAGGAAAAGAAGAGAGGGAAATGACACCATGCAAGGCTCGCGAGGGGCCCATGGTGGGTCGAAGAAAGAAGAGGTAGTCAAGAATTGACCAGAAAAGAAGAAAGATGGCGAACTAAGACCTGAAAGATGAGAAGAAAGGCCTTAGCTCTGGAAGAACTGTGAGAAAGAGTCTCACAGCTTGGCTCGGGAACCCGGGGTCGCCAGACACCCGTACAGTCGAAAGCCGACTGTCCCTGGGGATTCACATAAAAGTTTTAAACTATGTATAAGTACCAAAGCTTTTTCGTAGAGTACATCACGTAAAACTTAACTATATATGTTGTTGAATGAATATTTTTATTGCAGTACAAAGTAATCAACAATTATCTGATAACTTATCTTGCGGTTTGTTTTTACTCCCATTTTACTATTGGAATAAGTTTCTATTCTGAAAAGTACAGTTAGAAAATTTGATAGAGATGATGTCTTTCATTCACGACGAATGTTGTTACTACTCATCTAACATAAACGGTACATAAAGGAATGGGTGTCCTTGTTTATTATCATTATTCTGCTTCGAGAAGACCGTGTGGTTCTAGAACCATAATAACAATTGGTAGACACAAAACAACTTTACAAATAATTTAGCGTGTAATACAATATGTTTCTTGAAAGCAGGACTTCGAATAAAAACCTTACGATAAAAAACAAGGTTAAACTTATGAACTCTAAGATTTACAAATCTAATGTATGGCGTATAGGCATTATTTAATGGTAGTTGGATAAATTCCAAATGTACATAAATTCCAATGGAAAAAACGATATCACAATTAAGACCATTGGGGCGAACAAAGTCAAGCGACTATTGTAGAATGTTGTCACTCAGCTGGTTTATGGCATTGTTGTATCATCATTGTTGTACAAGATAAACACATACGTTACTGGCATTGCCATTTCAGACGATTATCCACCAAACAGCGATTTGTAACGATGTATTCTATTACTAACTTCACTTTATATTACTAATGATCTAATTTAACTTTCCAAATCATAATCTTTGTCTGGTTTAATGTTTAATCTTAAAGTATATTTATGTTAAAGTATTATATTATTTTCTTTGTTTTCAATTATCGTTAAGGGATTTGGAAGGAAGAGAAAGGTTTAGAATAGAGATGTGCCTTACTAGTTTATTTAGTTCAACAGTTCCGCATGTAACTTTTATGCCCGGAAACTAGTCTCATATATCTGTTGGAACAGTTTGGAACAGCTTAATCAGCAATACCCGATGACAATTATCTGCGAGGCTGAGGACTCCCATGATGCTGTTGTGACTATCTTGTTACGGAACAGTTTACATTAGCAATTGCAATCTTTTAATAGTACCGAACGACTTTGCTGTTCCTGCTGAAATGTTTTCACCCGATAATTTTGTTCTATTAATATCTCACACGCCACGTCAATGAACATGTAACATTTTCTAAAATACAATTTTATTCCATGTAAGTTATGAGATTTTAAAGTTAATTTGCATAATATTAATTACAACCACCAAATACTTTTTATGTTTTGATTCGCTTTCAGTTATAATAAAATATCAAACTGTGCATGACTCATGACACTGACGCTGATTGGCATTCCCCTGGTTGAGCCTGTTACAACATAACATAAATGTCATGTGCCATGCTTTATTTGTTTTTGTGTACTTTTTAACCTGTAAATATCTTCAAATTAATTGACAAAGTCTATTCAAGAGAGACGACAAAAATCAAATGTAGCTTAATCCTAAAATACAAACTACTGATGATAGTGTTTCGACACTAAAACCTAGGTCGCCATAAAACAGACATATTTGGATCATAAGGTAAGCCTAGAATATACTGTACAATGTTAAATAATGAACCAGAGGCTATACTCCCCAATTAATTAGATATTAAAAACATAAATAAATTATTCTTAAAATAATTTAGCCTTTCATTTCCATTTAAATGATTAACAGTTGACCTCGTTTTGCAAAATGGGCTTTTTTCTCAAGCACAAAACTTTATGACGAACGTAAAACTTCGTTCCACAGCTTTGACGTTTGTTGCCGCTTGCAGTAAAGTGAATACGAGTCTTGTCGACGAGTTTTATCTTGGACACAAAACTAAGAAAAACACTATTTTAAGCTGTGACACTGTTTTACAAAGTAGTTTCGGACAAGAACTGTAATATTAGAAGAGGTCGTCCCTCATTTACATCAATGCTTCAGACCGCGAAATACAACTAACTATTTATCATTTAACACTTGGTACAAATAAATTGTAGTGCTGTGTTGATAAGAATACATATTAACAATATCGTATAATTTTTTTTTTGTTTATTTTACGTTTTAAGCAAAGATATACAGTATATATACAACATAGTATATACATATGCAATATACTTTGTTTCTAAATATATTATAAATTGTTATTATTTTAATATTAATAATATTATTGTTGTTAGGCATCATCAGTAAGTCATTTTGAGTTTGGCCACCTTATCAACTATAGGTTAATAGCGCAGTCACCAATGTAAATTATTCGTCTTTTTTTAAGAGAACATGGTGTTGTATTCGCCTGTCTCGTACCGAATTATTACTAAATTTTCATGTAAATTGGTTATAATTTAGTTAAATACTTATAATAGAGCTCCCACAACATTTGATTATGTAAAATTTTAATTGTCAGTTTGGTTAAAATGACTTAAGTTTCTAATACGAGTAAGGTATATTTTGATATGCCTATATGTATGCACACGGATTTTTGAGACAGCTGAAAAGATTTTATTCAAACCGAGAATTTTTTTATAAATATAATATGTACAAAAGTATATATGCTAGGAAAGATATTATTTCTTAGTTATCCTTAGTTAAAATTCTGAAAATTTACTGAGATGAAAGTGCCAACCACGTGCTCTAGTATGAGCATTTTGGTTTTGTATTGTAGCCAGTTACTGATTTGTTGAATTATACTCTAATAAAATAATTTATAAGTTCTTAATCGTACTTGGACAGATTTATATGGCAAATACTGAAAACAAACCTTAAAAAATTAAATACTTTTAATTTTTTTATATTCCATTTATTAAAAAAGAAAGGTAATAAACATTACGTGGTGAAATCAGTAGAGGCAAATCCACATTTCTTTCAAAATGTGTTTCAGCAAATCAATACTGGAAATTTTAACAGAAAGTTACACAAATTTCACGCATGTAGCTACTCCAATCAACTACGGTAGATTTGTTTACGACTAAATGTTTTTCACTAAATTTAACTCATGTTAGGTAATCTCTTTAGAAACAATATTGTTGTAAATGGAAGTTTACTTTTATAAAAAAGTTAAATATATATATATATATATATATATATATATATATATATATATATATATATATATATATATAAAACATTCAATTGACTCTGTTTAACAAACGATTTAGTGATGCACTTCCAAAATGGGTGACGTTGTCTAAAGTAAAGTTGCATGCTATGTCCATTTACTTACGGATTTTCAGTCAATAAAATTTTTTTCTTTAAAAACGCACAGTTTCATATTCTGCCTTAGGTAAATCCCAAATGTAAATAAAGTCTAATGTGTGGAACATTAAAACAGTTTTCAACTTGAATGGCACTCACGGAGTAACAAATCCAACACACCGCGAGTCAGTCAGTGACACCGCCACACTGACACTGAGCGTCTGACCTTCAGTGACACCGCCACACTGACACTGAGCGTCTTACCTTCAGTGTCACCGCCACACTGACACTGAGCGTCTGACCTTCAGTGACACCGCCACACTGACACTGAGCGTCTGACCTTCAGTGACACCGCCACACTGACACTGAGCGTCTGACCTTCAGTGACACCGCCACACTGACACTGAGCGTCTGACCTTCAGTGACACCGCCACACTGACACTGAGCGTCTGACCTTCAGTGACACCGCCACACTGACACTGAGCGTCTGACCTTCACTGACCTCTGTACTTAAAATTCAGACTTATTGTTTCACAAGCAATAACGGAGATAAGGAAACTATTATAGACACATCCATGCCAGTCTTATCATGGTCGTGCTGACCAAAACCTTAAAATCGTTGCTATTTCCTGTAACCAACAGGTACCTATTTGGTCAATAAATCATTGGACAAGTACTTGTTATTGTAAATATAAACAAAAATAGTAAAATATAAATGGAATTTCTTAGAAATATTTTTCATCATACCACATCAATATCAACTGCTTATGACCATCAGTTTAACCAAGGAAAATTGTGATTTTAAGGTCTAGGACCGAAAATGTTTGGCCTTGAATCCCTTGAATCTAATGGAAATCAGCAGCTGATGTAAAGTAATTGCCTAGCAACCAAAAAACAAGTTGTCCATCCCGCTATATTTGCTAAAGTGGTGTTTAGTTTATTGAGGGGGAAAGAATTTGTTTTATATTATTTAACATTTATTTCATAGTATAGTGTGATGAAAATATCGTTCGCAACTCGTTCAAAAAAGGTTATGCCTCCTCCCGATCGTTTCATGTTCTCGACTTCGTCTCTAACTTTAAACAAGATCTCAAGGCTGTCAAAATGATATTTTTATCCCTTGTAAAGAAATTTACCATGGTAAAGTTTTATTGGCTATAATTAAACATAGCTTTTTACCATATGAGATATCGCCAAAAATTTTGCCTTGTCAAAGCCGGGTATAGTTTTTATAAACTGTAAATATATAGTTAAAATCCCCTTTAACTAATAAAATATTATTATTATTTTATTAATTAAAGGGGTTAATTATTAGTTATTAGAGAAAGGTTAATGTGCTCACCTTTGAATCCAAAGGTTGCCGGTTCGACCCTGAGAAAAGTTGGTAGCTTTTTAAAGGTTTGATACCGGACCCAGTTGTCATTTCTCATTGGGCTATTAATTAATGATGCTTTCTAACAACTGGTCGATGTTAGATAGTAACAAAGCTGGGATTTGGACCATTCCCCGTCAAAACGTTAAAAATGCCAATGGCGTAAATAGACACAAAATCAAATAAAATAAAAAATAAAAAAATAATTATTTAATATTCTAAACAAGCAGCTCTGATATGGAAAAATGATTTGGAATTATTCATAATTATCATAGATTTTAGAGTTTTGTGGTAGTGTTAACGGCAAAAACTGAGCTGTAGATATCTTTAACGAGACCTAGAAAGTCAAATAAATAAATATACTGGTACCCTTTAATGAAATCAGGATAGTTGAAAAATCCGATAAAATGAAGACGATTAGCGACTCTTATATTTTGCTACTCCTTAACCATTCAAAAGCTATGATAGACATAACACCGTTTCTAATTCTTAATAATATGAACTATCGTTTTGGATTCGAATTGGTGTGTTTCAAATACAAATCACTTTTGAAAGTGATATAATTAGCCAGAAATTACACCACAAATGTTTTTGTATGGCATAATTCCTAAGATTTATTTAATCAGTCGGCATTAGACCATTTCGTTGTCACTGATGACATATAACCAAAATTGTGCTGACATCGTTCAAGCTCCAAGTGGTAACAAAGGGCCGTGTCAAGTTTATGGACACCAATTGTCGTTGGGAAGCCGTTGGTGTGTTTATGTTTTATTGTCATCATCGCCCCACCAGCTTACACCTTGTGTTGGACAATTTGAGTAGTTGGTACGGAAATAATATTGCTGTATTCTCAAAACTATTTATTCTAAAAAAAATTAATAATTTCTAAGAGTAATTTTAAATATGAAATTTAGTTTTAACTTTTCAATAGCTTTGACTCAAATTGTTAGTGATTGATGAGCATGATTTTTATTTGTAGTGTACTTCATTAATCTCAAAACAAAATGCTTATAGGCAGAATTTTTCTAGAGGTTGGCAGCCTCTTTTACATTATTTTGCTCCGTATATATATATATATATATATATATATATATATATATATATGTACAATTATATATATTAATATTAATTATATATATAATTAATATTAATATTTGTTTAAGTCTCTGATTGGGCATGATGATGACCGGTGTGACTGGTCGAAATCGATCGCCATTATAAGATCTTTTATACATATTTACCGTCTTGTAAACAATTACAGTATAAGTGTAAATATATCGAGTAGTGTTGGAAGACGTTTTTATTATTTCAACCTGAATATATATAGACAATTTATCTGTGTGTGGATCATATTAGGCAAAGTAGGGGGTGAATCGCTACTTTACATTGAACAGTAGGCCTAGTGATAAAAAAACTTCCTGGCTGAATGAAAATTCGAAAGAATGTTATCGCTGAAGTGGTCACAAGGTCCGGTGACCTACCATTACACAGACTACCCATTTTTAATATTTTAAAATACTCAATCACTGAATCAAACCCCAACGCTACCAGAGCGTATTTTAAGGTGAATATGAATTAAGAAAGAGTGTAGAATTTGTGTGATGACATTCGTAGCTTTTTTACTGTATAAGACCAGCATGGCCATTGATTAATCAAAAAAAAAAAAAAAATCAATGTCATTTGGGTACAGGTTCAACCGACAACCTTCAGATTCAACTGCGAACACGATAACCACTTTATAATATTATGCACATTGTTGAACTAAATTCATAACTAAATTTATATTTATTGTACCATATAAAGTTTAAATATTTTAGTTCGACTCTGTTGATAACAGACTCCAGCGAAGCTTAAGGTCGAACTATTGTTGTGCCAACTTGAGCGGAATTGAACTTGGATTGGTCTGTGATTGATTTGTTTTAACTTCCTTAAACTTCTGTGTGAAAAATGGAGTTTAATAAAGGAATATAGAATTGGAACAATGGATATTAGTTAAAATTCCAATACTAAAAAAAAAAAAAACATTTGAAATTGCAGTTGAAACATTTTAATGATTTTTAATGTTTGAAAATAAATTAATATATTTATTTTGATGTTTGCGAACATTGGTAGAATTATATGGAATAATAATCGCGTATACTACTAATATTAAAAATTGCAAAGTGGTATGGTTTGCTTGTTATATACATGTATATAAAATATTTCAAATATCAGTAATAAGAACACAAGTAATAAGTGTGTTCAGTAATAAGAACACAAGTTAAACGTAAAAAATCAAATAATTGAATCGAATTAGGAGTCAACAAGTAGGAGTCGAATTGGGAGGGGGAATCTTAGTACTTGTTTTAATCATTTCAGAATAGGGAACGAAAAAAAGACATTTTCGTCCACGCGAGTGAAAGTGGGAGCTTCAAGAGTTAGGGGTTGAAAAAGGGATGAAAAGGAAAAAATGCGTTTTTTTGTTTTTAATAAAATAACTTGGTAACCTTGCAATTTATCGACTAACTTTGCCAGACATTAATGATTCCCAATTAAATTTGCTACAAAATAATAATACTTGTATAGGGATAAATACTATAACTACCGTACAATAAACTAAAATATAGATTAAAGAGTGCAAATTCTTGAAATTTTTAGGTGCTTCATAGGGATAGTTACAGTAAAGAAAGTTTATGTATACAATTTTTCAAAGAAGTCAAGGTAATTATGTATAACAAGTTTTAGTTTGATTGGTAAAATCGTTTAGTTAAAGTGATTTTTTAAAGGTGCCTCGCTAAATGTAATTAATTTTTTAAAACTTTCCTCCTTCCAAATCACCAGCTTCCTATCGGAGATATTTTTATTCCATATAGAATATTAACAAAATTAATCGGTATAACAATATTCATTTCCGCTAAAAAAGTGTTTGAGATATTTTATATTTTGATTAAAAATAAATACATTTACCATATTTTTACAACGCAAATCTTAATTTTTTTTTTACATTTCAAAACCATGTAATGTATATCTAAAATTTCCTTTGAATATCGTTTTCAAATAACTAAAGTTCACTTAAATCAGTAGTGTAAAATTGCGGCCGCTGGCCCAGTTCAAGGTCACCTGAGGGATGACGTCATCGAGGTCAATGACCTCACCGATGACGTCATCGATGACGCAATCGATGACGTCATCACTAATGACGTCATTTCGATGACGTCACACCCATGACGTCACAGAAATGACGTGCTGATGACGTCATCACCCCTTACGTCATCAAAATGACGTCACCGACGCCACTAAGGTCAAGGTCATGACGAAACTTAAAATTTTTTGGCACTTTTGCCGTTTCTCGCACTACGCTCCGAGTTTCAGTCAGAGTCCTCGTGACCTTGACCACTTGGAGCGAATTTCCGACGAGAAACGGCAAAAGTGCCAAGTTAAACTCGAGTTTCTGACACGACTCTGCCTAAATGGGCAATCGGTTATCCCTCAGGTGACCTTGAACCAGTACAACGCCCGCAATTTCATGTTACTGTGACCTTGAAAACTTAACAACGGAGCGCCGACACCGATGCGCACCCCACGACAGCCACCGAGTGACTGACTGCCAGGCTCTGTGTATGCTAGGTATATTGGCTTGAGAGACTAAGACTCTAAACTGTCAGGAATGGGAGTAACTAACTGAATTTTGCAAGGAAAAGTCATTTCATCCAATATTTTAAACAAATCCTCATCAGTAAAACTGACATTAGTCTGTTTTGTATAAAACTTAGGGTGTCCGCGCAACAGTTTGCGCCACTTAGCTAAAGTTGAAACTCTCTTAACTTTGAGTGGTGGACAGTGAGCAACTAATAAAGTCTTAACACGGCTAAGTTTCTTACCTAAAGTGTCCTGCGACATGGCTTCACCTCACAAAAGTCCGCACAATACTGAGAGACTGCTTGTAGCGCATGAGTCAAGGGAAAAGAGGTGGGGGAAACAGCAGGAGTGGGGGAAGGTCACAGTGGCGGGGGAAGGTGAGGTGGTACGCTGGAGTATCGCATCACTTCACCATGAGCTGTCCTACAGTCAACACACTGTTCTCTTGGCCCGAGTTGGCACTAGAAGAAACATTTCTGTACAGCTTAGGCTGTGAGAGCCGAGGAAGCAAAGTCAAAGTGGAAATTGTGTTAAACTCCAAGATGAAGAGTCTCCTAAATAAACTAATTGTATCCTTGCAATCTCCTATAACTTTAGAGAAATACCACTTTATTAAGCGACACCTTATACTTTGGCAAAACGAAGCGGAAATGGAAAAGATTACAGTAAAATTAATTTAACTTAAAACCTGGACTGGACACTCATGGCGATACCACGTGGCGTGCAAACGCCACCCTAAACATTACAAGTTAGGTTATTGAGCACCTCTGGTACGATAACCGATGTGCTAGAGTTAAAGTGTGATGACCTTGAGTCAAAACACTGAAATACTACAAGTCGATATCGTCCCAGAGTTAAAGTGTAGTGACCTACATTCAGAACTTGTAAAATTACTTACATATAGAGAGCTAGAGAACAGCGAGACGCACCGCATGGAAGCCGGAGACATACTGGCGAAGCGGTGTTGTGCAGCCTAGGGACCCAGTTGTGGTGGGGGTATAGCCAACACTTAGAGTACAAGTGTTGTGGGTGACCTTGACCCACTTAACTTACCTGACCCCCCCCCCCCCGACAAAAAGTGCGAGCCCCCCCCCCCCCCCCCCGACAAAAAGTGTGAGCCCCCCCCCCCCCGACAAAAAGTGCGAGCCCCCCCCACCCCCACCCCCACCCCCACCCCCACCCCCACCCCCACCCCCTCCCCCACCCCTGATATCCTGGGCGTGGCAGCCCCGGTGGGGATATAAGGGGGCCCAGCCAGAGCCGGCTCGCAGTCCGCTCCCGCGCGTTGAACGTGAACGATCGGGACGGACCGCCATAGGCATCACTAAACATTGAATGGCGCCTTCAGTGTTTTGCGAAGTCTACTCTAACTTTAAGACTTGTATTAGTTGTAAGATATTGCGCTTGCGTTTGGGTATTGCGAATTGTTTTATATGAGAGTGTTTTACTTGTACCTTATGTCTCCTGTGTGTCTTTTATCCTTTGTGTCTTGTTTGTTATATGTGTTTAACATGTATGTGCTTGTTCCAGCATTGACTACGTTGAGCTCAATTGTGTGTTGTAAGTGTGTTATATTTTTCTAAAGTGTATACGCTTGTTGTAGCATTTCCCCCTTGAGCTTTTGCAATGCTCAAAGTAAATCGTAAAGACAGGGAACGGGAGTAGGCCCCCGTGTAAAGTTACTTTTGTATAATTGTTAGGCTCCTCTCATGCATGCTTTAATGCGGCTGAGAAATAGGAGTTGGTCCGTTTAAACGCCTATATGGGGGTAATAAGCCGATGGCCTCTGCACTCGGATCGAGGACGTAAGCCACTAGGGTGTCCTCAGTTAGTTTCCCTTCTGGAAACTCAAAATTATGTAAATGAAACTTTGTTAGCTATTTGTGTTTTTTTGTCCCCAAGGCCCCCGAACATTCGTGGTTCGCCATGGATGTACGGGGGCCGAAATTTTTTAATGTCCGTGTGGCCTTGACCCACATAGGACTTGTAAAAATTTACTGCATTGCTAAATTAAAAATATTAAAGATAGGGTTACGGGAGTAGGCCCCCGTGTAAAGCCACTTTTTATAATTGTTAGGCTCCTCTCATGCATGCTTCAATGCGGCTGAGAAATAGGAGGTGGTCCGTTTGTACGCTTATACGGGGGTAATGAGCCGATGGCCTCTGCACTCGGACCGAGGACGTAAGCCACTAGGGCGTCCTCAGTTTCTTTGAAAATTATGTAAATGACATTTTGTTAGCTATTGGAAAAGTTATTAGTTCGAAATGCAGTAAATGTTTACAAGTCTCGCGTGGCGAAGGGTACACGACATTGGATGTTGCCTTGTTGTCATAGTTGGGTCTCTTCGGAGGCTACAGCGATGACAACCCAAGTGCCCCACACCCCCATAGGAGGGTGTGGGGCTTAATTTTTTTAAAGTTTTTTCTTGACCTTGACCTAAATATAAAAGTTTTCAAAATCTTTAACAGTCAGGTCTTATTAACACAGTTTATATATATAGAGGTCTTTTAAAAGTTAACAGTTAGGTATTAGTAACACACACAAGTTTGGAATTGTTTATAGTTGGGTCTCTTGGGAGGCTTCAGCGATGGCAACATAAATGCCCCAAGTGGGGCTTCTTTTTTGAAAAAGTTTGAGCCCCCCCCCTCCCCCGACAAAAAGTGCGAGCCCCCCCCCCGACAAAAAGTGCGAGCCCCCCCCCCGACAAAAAGTGCGAGCCCCCCCCCCCCCCCCCGACAAAAAGTGCGAGCCCCCCCCCCCTCCCCCACCCCTGATATCCTGGGCGTGGCAGCCCCGGTGGGGATATAAGGCGGCCCGGTTGCACGCACTTCTCATTCCTGCTCCAGCCTTCGTTGGAAGTTCTTCTCCGTTATTTGCATTTAACGCTCTCTCTACCTCAACATGCGCTTCAAGAACTATCCACCAGTTCTCCCATACATCAAATCAAATTCATCCAACACGTCTACTCCGACCAACACATCTACTCCAACTTCAACCTCCGCTGCTCCGATTCTCCAAACGTGTTTGATGAGCACAATCCTCAGCTGTTTGGAGATGCCGTCGGCTCCTTCGATGCCCAGCCTATCTCCGCTGCCACCAACGGAACCAACAAGTCCAAGTGTCAGTGGTGCTGGTGACGCTCCGTCGACTTCAAGAGGGGCTGGCGCTCACCCTGCAAGCAGCCGAGTGCTCATAGCATCACCGCCGATCTCATTGCTGTCAGATTCTGATTCGGAGTCAGCGGTCTTTGAGGAGAAGAAGTCGAGGTCCAAAATCATTCCCTACTCCCGTACACAGAAAATCCTTTCCTATACAAAGACCCAATGTCCACTACCCGTATCCCCCATGCCATCCACACCGGTCAAACAATCCTGCAAATCGATCTTTTCCCCAGACAAGTCAACCTCACCCAAAGCCAACATTCCATCTACAGTCAAACCATCCCGTAAATCGATCTTTTCCCCAGACAACTCTACCTCACCTAAAACCACTATTGATCTAACCCATTCTCCTACCCGACCCAAAATTCTTTGCAAATTACCCCTTGACCGTGCTAAACCATCACCCTCCATCCTTTCCAGCCAGCCTAAGTTAGATCAAGCGCCGCTCCAAAACACTAAGAGTCCAACACAAAAGAAACGTAATCGTGTTAAATGCCCTGCTGGCAAGCGTGATAAATGCGATTATGTTTGGTTTAGCAGAGAGGCTGTGGTTCTTTGTTGTCCGAGTTTTGCTCTTCCAGAAAAAGATCGTTGCCAACGACACTTGAATAAGAAAATCAAAATTCCGACACCAAAGCCCTATAGCCTTAATATTATGCCTGAAAAGTCCAAGTTCAAACACCCCAACAGTCCGCAGAAGCTGAAAATTAATAGGCTCAAGAGGGACAAAAAATATTATTTCATTGTTCAAGCTTATGGAGCATTTAACATAAATGTGCAAATCATTCTAAAAGGTGATGGCCGCCTTCATAGAATGAAAGTACCACCTGCGATGGTACAAAGAGAATTTTTTGTCCCCGGGGCTTATTTAATTCGAAGAAAAGGATGCCTATCTGTTTGGGAAATGGACTAGGACATGGGCTCACCAAAAAATCAAAATTGTTTAAAAGTGTTGGACATTAATTAAATTTCTTCTTCCAAATTAATTTTTCTAAATTTAGTCTTAACCCTCTTAAAGTAAGGGAGAGGGGTATTATATATAGCTTTGAGTCAAATTGTTAGTGATTAATGAGCATTATGTTATTTGTAGCATACTTTATTACTTTATTACTTACAACAAAATGGAAAAAAGGTCCGGTGGCCCAACCATTACACAGACTCTGCATTTTCTAATACTGTAAAATAGTCTACTCAATCACTTTTTAAAACCTGACGATATCAGGGCGTATTTTAATGAGTATGAATGAAGAATGAGTATAGAATGGGCGTGATGACAATTGTAGCTTTGTTACTGTATAAGACCAGCTGTTTCTTTATGCATGGTCCTTCATTAATACAAAAAAAGATAAAAACAATGTCATTTGGGTACAGTTTTGAACTTTCAAAAAGCAACTATTTTTTCTCAGGTTCAACAGACAATCTTCAGATTCAAAGGCGAACACGATAACCACTAAGGTACCACTAAGCTTGATACCATAAATATTTCAAGAGTTTTATTGGTCTATTATAAAAAAGTAACTAAAATATCATAAACATGAATAAATGAGCTATAATAGAATTATAATATTATGCACATTGTTGAACTAAATTCATAACTAAATTTATATCTATTGTACCATTTTAATTTTAGATATTTTAGTTCGACTCTGTTGATAACAAACTCCAGCGAAGCTTAAGATCGAACTATTGTTGTGCCAACTTGAGTGGAATTGAACTTGGATTGGTCTGTGATTGATTTGTTTTAACTTCCTTAAACTTCTGTGTGAAAAATGGAGTTTAAAAAGAATATAGGATTGGAATAAAGGATATTAGTTGAAATTCCAATACTAAAAAACAGTTGCAATTGCAGTTGAAACATTATTAATGATTTTTAATGTTTGAAAATAAATATTAATATATTTATTTTGACGTTGGTAAACATTGATAGAATGATATGGAGTAATAATCGCGTATACTACTAATATTAAAAAATTGCAAAGTGGTATGGTTTGCTTGTTATATACATGTATATATATAATCTTACAAATCGTCATATTGCACCTAATTTATGTTAATTTTAATTCAATAATAAGAACACATGTTAAACGTAAAAGATCAAATAGTTGAGTCAAATTAGGTGTCAACATTGATGCTGGGAGGGGGAATCTTAAAACCTGTTTTAATCACTTCAGAATAGGGTCCGAAAAAGATATTTTCGTCCACCCGCGTTAAAGTGGGAGCTTCAAGGGTTAGGGGTTGGAAAAACGACGAAAAGGAAAAAATCCGTGTTGTTTGGTGTTTTTAACGAAATAACTCGGTAAACTTGTAATTTAGCAACTAACATTACGGGACAGTAATGGTTCCCAGTTAAATTTGCTACACAATTAATGATACTTGTATAGGGATAAACCCATAACTACCGTACAATAAGCTAAAATATATTTTTTACGAGTGCCAATTCTTGAAATTTTTCAGCTACTTCATAGGGTTAGTCACAGTAAAGATAATTTTTTTATACAATTTTTCAAGTCAATGTAATTATGTATGACAAGTTTGAGTTTGATTGGTAATATCGTTTAATTAAAGTTATTTTAAAAAAAAGTTACTCGCAAGCCGTAATCAATAAAAAAAAAAAGAAAAAATAGGATTTCTATCGGTGACATTTTTATTCTTTATAGAACATGAACAAAACTATTAGGTATAATAATTTTATTTCGTTAAAAACTGTTTCAGATACTTTATATTTTTATCTCAAATAAATAATACTAACCAAATTTTTACAACACAAATCTTAATTTATTTTAAAACATATCAAAACCATGTTATGTATATCTAAATTTTCCTTTGAATGACGTTTTCAAATAACTTAAGTTCACTAAAATCGGTTCTGGAATTTTGAATAATTACAAATAATTACACATTGATTTAATCGTGTATAACATGAAAATATAAAAAAAAACTTAAGTAGAAACTTTTAAAAAATTGACTATATTTTGCGAGGCACCTTATTAAAAAAATCACTATTATTAAACTGTTTTATCAATTAACTAAAACTTGTTTTACATAATGAACTTGCCTTTAAAAATTTTATACAAAAAAAATCATAAAATTTTCTTTATTGTTAAATTATCTCTATGTAGCATCTGAAAATTTTAAAGAAATTGCACTCGTTAAAATTTTATTTCTGTGGCCTGTACAGTAGTTATAGGATTGATCCCAATATAAGTATCACTATTTTGTAGCAAATTTAATTGAAAACCATTAATGTCTAAATTAAATTACTGCTAAATTGCAAGGGTACCGAGTTATTTCGTTCAAAACACCAAAAAACACGTTTTTCATTTTCATTCCTTTTTGAACTCCTAACTCTTGAAGCTCGTACTTTCACGAGGTTGGAGGAAAATATGTTTTTTCGGACCCTATTCTGAAACAGGGTTTAAGATTCCTCCTCGAAACATCCAAACACCCATTATTTTATGCCTAATTAGACTCAAATAAAAATAGGACAAATAATTTTTGTAGAGGTCACGATTACATGTGAAATAAGGTAAAAGATTTAACTAACCGGCAGAGTATTTTTTTTATCATAATTTTAGGTTCGATTATTTAATTGCATTTAAAATAAAAAAAAAATTTTCATTTCGATTTTATTATAAATTTACATTTGATTTTGGTCAAAAGAAGGACCCGAAACGTTTTAAAGGGAGTAGTAATTCAGGAATTCAGTTAGCGCCTTCATGCAGAAACACCTTAATCAAGAAACAGTTTTCCCCGAGCCTACACGGTAATCCTCTAAAGCCTTGCACCGTACTTCTTTACAAAAATGGATTAATTAGTACTTAAAATTAAATTTATACATGTAATAAAACCCTTACTGAATAAATATGTAAGTGAATATATATTACTAATTTATCCATATATTATAAACATATTATAATAAACATATTTTAATAACATCATTTGTTGTTATTACATCAAGTTGAGTTATTACCTTGACCTTATACAATTTTTTTCTAATATTTTTTTTCTAATGTTTTCCGTTTTACTTTTGTATAACAATGCAACACATACAGCAATGTTTTCTTCGTAACTATTATTAACATTAAGGCTAAATATGTAACATATGTCAAACTATTTGGCTTTTTTATGCATTTAGCTGTCTTATGAGTAAAAGCTACTATGAATTACTGTATAACTGTGAAATTAGTTAGAAGGTAGATTTAACATCATTTCGTTATTTCGGGCATTTTTTGTTTAATATATTTAATATTTCTCATGTCCCTCGAGGAGGTGAAAAAGTGAAGTACTAGGCTACCTGACAGTAGAAGAAGTAAAATTATTTAACAAACTAACAGGAATTTGTTAGTCACCTTTCGAGTTACATTATACTTGTGACTGTTTAGTTATTATCTGATACATCGAGTAAAACTGTCAAAAAAACTTCGAAAAAATTAGCCATTAACTCTCAAAATCCTAACTCATACACATAATAAAATCTTTAGATTAAAGCTGAGAAAAGTGGCAGACGCATTTCGTATTTCCTTTACCCTTTACCAACTCTATACAGAAGGAGTTGACGAACGAACTCAAACTGGCTAATAAACTTAAAGGAAATGAACCATCTCTACGTTTCACCGTCACTTGCAGTTGACAGTAAAGGCAAAGTCAGCAGAGTGGTGTTTACAAACCAGGTCAATGACTGCCACCTTTGCTTGTCAATAGTTATAGGCTAGTAACGATAAAATGAAAGATGTCGTCAGTTAAAAATGTATTAGTGACTTGTTTACATGGAATTCTCTTATAGATTAGGCCTAAAACAAACTAAAATCTGTTTACTTATAAAATGTAAAAATATAATAACAATTTCAATAGTAATTACTGTGTTTAAAACACAATATTTTTTAACGGACTAAAATTTGAACAAATATAAAAAATAAATGAAGAAGGTAAACCATGTGGCTCTGGTGATTATTGGTGTTATTGTTTTATTTTTAACAATTACGTTTTGAAAATCCATCTCTTAGCGTGTTAACATTGGTTTTTAAATTCTCTAACACCCAATCTAAATCCATTGATGTTAGAGAGAGGAAAGTTGTCAGCAATACCTGCTGCTGACGACATATCGGTTCACACATTAAGTGCTGGCTTTATCCCTTAGCTCTGATGATTGGTTGGGAAACTGCCATCCGTCATTCCTTTTACTATCATCTAGAAGTTTGAAACTGTGTTTATATCGTTCATAAACTGAATAAAAGAATATCAAACTTCAAAAGTATTCTGATCTTAAAAGATGAATTATAAAATGAATTACAAATGTAACCATTATGAAATACTGAAGTCATTTTTATGAAGTAACTCATAAAAGTAACTCATTTTTATAAGTAAGTATCTCGTCATGAAGTTTTTTTTTTTAGATAATACATAATTCACTGGATTACATATTTCAACTCAATTTAACCTTAATTATTTTCTTAAATATAAGTATCCACATATATACGCAATGTGCTTCCACAAAAAATGTTGGACTTTAATATCTTCAACTTGCTTTGAATAGAGTTCATACTAATTTTTTGCATAAAAATATAAATTTATTACACACATATTGTACAAAATATATTTTCCCTACGACTGTCCATGAAAACAATTGTTTACACACTCGATACTCGTCACAAAACGGGTGATTGCCGTATTCATTTTACTTTGCGCACGTTAGATTTACTTTGCGCACTCCAGTGTTTAAACATCAGAACACAAAACAATATGCATTAGCCAGCAAGAAAACATCTGATCTATTACTTTCTCCCCCTATACCATAGTATATGGAGAAAGTATTGTATTCGTAAAAATTTTCCAATTCCTCTGATGATGTATATATTCATTTTGGAGCCCCCTTTCCCTATTATTGTGTATATGGAGAAGGTATTAGTTTCGCCAAAATTTAAAATTTGAGTTGTTCGTAAATTTATCCATTTTGGTGCCCACTGGGTCCAAAAAAGTGGTTTTCAGAGTGATGTCTGTCTGTCTGTGTGTGTGTGTGTGTGTGTGTGTGTGTGTGTGTGTGTGTGTGTGTGTGTGTGTGTGTGTGTGTGTGTGTGTGTGTGTGTGTGTGTGTGTGTGTGTGTGTGTGTGTGTGTGTGTGTGTGTGTGTGTGTGTGTGTGTGTGTGTGTGTGTGTGTGTGTGTGTGTGTGTGTGTGTGTGTGTGTGTGTGTGTGTGTGTGTGTGTGTGTGTGTGTGTGTGTGTGTGTGTGTGTGTGTGTGTGTGTGTGTGTGTGTGTGTGTGTGTGTGTGTGTGTGTGTGTGTGTGTGTGTGTGTGTGTGTGTGTGTGTGTGTGTCTGTGACAGTGACTTTAGTGATTTAAGTGACTCATTCCCAGACGATCTTGCTAAGACTTCTTAAACAGTGGCGTTAAATCTTCTACATGAAAAAT
Organism: Neoaliturus tenellus; assembly: GCA_030545055.2. NCBI lineage: Eukaryota > Metazoa > Arthropoda > Insecta > Hemiptera > Cicadellidae > Neoaliturus > Neoaliturus tenellus. Next base: position 12,145,793 of record CM061533.1, on the reverse strand, counting down.
CCACTTAATTTTTAACTAAATGTAGGAAGTGCATAATAAAGGCTATCATAAATAATAAACATTTATTTATACTTATATAATAAGTATTTGGTAGTCGTAGGAAAAATTTTATATGCAACTCGTACGAAAAGTGCCTTCACTGCACTCGAGAGAAATGTTTATGCACTAGCCGCAGGCGAGTGCGGAATAATTTCTCTCAGAAAATTTTTCACTTTCCGCACTTGTTGAATAAATAAGCTATTATATAAAGTGGTAGGGGCAACGGTAATTACTAATCTTTTATCAGATTTACCCAGCAATAAATACAAATCAAAATACAGCCGCCATACTCGAAATTAGATTCAGAAACAAACTCTCTTTCACCTATACACAAATCAAACAAATGTAAGTGTACATTTGTGTGTACAAAATTATATTGCACATATTCCAAGACTAACTCACTAAACTTATTGTGATAAGGCAGCCGAGCAGTTGCAGACACTGTTGTGACACGATAATATCGATTACTTCTAATCCCATGTAAGTCTTGAGGCTGATAGTGCATTATCTCTGTTAACCTTAGTCCCAAATCCTTTCCGGATTAATTGTACAGTCTTTCTAACAAAATGTAAATTTATTGGCAATGTAATTATATTAAAATAGAATTTTCTTAATTGACATAAAAAATTGAAAAAGTTACAAAGTGGAAATTTTCTTTTGTCGTTGTAATCCCTTAAATCCATTCAACCGAAAAATTGTATTTGCCATATAACACTCGTTTTACTGGTTAGCTAGTATTTTTATATATTTTTTTACAAATACGAAAAAAGAAATTCAATTTGACTAATTTCCAAAAGAAAGTATAAGATTATTTGTATAATTTCATTTAGTAAAAGATATGCTGCATGTACTATTTTTACTTTTAAATGTCAGAGCAATATCAAAGATTATCAATAATATGTAAAGCAAATGTGTAGAATATGTATGTGTTTTTAATATTAACTTTGTATACCTTTATTTAGTTTCGTAGTATTAGTGCACTATAAAGTACTTAATTTTATTCCTTGACTTTGGTAAAAATATAAACTACTTACCATTGAAATAATCAAACGTCTACACGTTATTATTATTTGTTAAAATCTTTGAAAGAGAAACTAAATAGATTTAACCCTTTTCTTTAAGAATTTGTAATATGATTGCAACAAAGTTTGCCCCACAACTGTTCTGAAAAGATTGAAATTAAGTCTGTAAACAAAAAAGTTTTACTAAAAATTTATTATTACAACATATTCGAAACTTTTGTGGTACTTAGTACAAATTGACGAACACATTGGCATAATTTTCTTCCAAAGTACCTCTATCCGCCTGCTTTTCCTTGGTCCGCCTCCTTGGACGACTTGTTGAATTCCAGCTCGCAGTTGCCGTAGGCGAGCCCCAGGCCGAGGACGGTGCCGAAGATCAGGGGCCACCGGAACCGCCTGAGCCAGGCTGGCATAACCCTGGACCGGAAGAGGATGAGGGAGGCCAGGGCTAATAGTGCCAGTCCGCCCGAGTCATTACACTCCAGGTGCACCTCGGTACAGGTGCTCTATACCGCCTGGAAAATTGCAACCCCTCCCTCTTCCCCTCTCCAGCATTCTCCTCCTGAGACATATAGGCGTTCCTATACAATCTGAGATGAGACGTAAATTTGTGAAAATATTATTCGATTTAGAGGTAGTTTGGAATTTATGTTACTAAAACTGTGGTAACAATATAAGATAAAAACATTGCTTGGATTCGATGTAACTTGTTTTAACGAGAAATAAATAAATTTTTCATCATTCTGCACGAAATCAGCTTGTTTTTTGTTCTTCCAATTGTACCAAAACAGTTTCTTTATTGTCCTAGGACTGAAAAATCAGGTGGAGAATTTTTTAGGTCCTAGTACTGAAAAGTCAGCTGTTTTCTAAGTATACTATTATTCATTTATTAATGTTGAGGAACAGAGTTTTTTTTTAAATATAAACGTTATAAAGAGTATTGTTTGTAAATAACAGAAATGTAAACACTGCATATTAATAACTTTGTAAATATAACCTCGAAAACACAACTTCGATATTTTTAACGATCAAAAGTATAATTTCGCATTATGATAAAAAAAAACGTTGTTCATCACTCGGATCAAAAGTAGTAGTGGGGTTTGGTTACTTTCAAAACGGAAGTCGTGCCATTTGCCAGCCGCTGCCGGCCAGCTGCCATCGGCCAGATGGCAAATCAGTTGCTGTCGCCATATGCCATGCCATATAGCTTCAGGTGGGGAGAGGCTAAATGAAATGAAGGGGTGGAGAAGGGGTGAGCAGATGGTGTTAATTTTTGAAGTAGGAGTTAGTGTATAAAGGAGAGGGGATAATTGCTTCAAGGTCATATGGAGGGGGTTTTAAAAAAGACTGAACTATTAAGAGTTCAGTTTATAGGTGATTGTCATACAGGTCAGTCGAAACCGACAAGGGACTGAAGAATAGCTTCTACATCATTTATTGTTGTAGAAGATACATCTGGAACTTGTACAGGGTTCTGAGGAGTTGTTGAAGTTGAATTTCTAGAAGGATTTTACCTTGGATGAGTTGTTGATGATATTTCTTGAACTTGAACATTTTCTTGGTTGGTCTCCATTGTTATTGTAGTACAAATTAGAGTGGAGATGTTGTCAGCTTAAAAGCATAGAAGATAATGAAGTAGGAATTATTGTTGGGGCCCTTATATAGGGAATAGTGGGGGTAAAATAAAAAAACTTGTTTAACACAGTCGATAGGTGTAACAAGTTGAAAGTTATTGAAGTGTAACATATAATGCAAAATGTCGTAAATGACACTATCATCAACATTAACCTGAGCAGTTGTGGAAGAGTATAATGGATTAAAACTGTACTTCTTTCTAACTCTTTTTAAATTAGTTTTACATTTCGAAATTGAAGGTTTAGAAGTAGTTCGTAATATATGTTGTGTTCGCAAAAGCTTTAATTTTAAACATTGTGCATTCATTATAACCGATGTGTTACATTCAGAAGTTAAAAGAAGACTGAGATATAAAATGAAGTGTAAAAGAAATTAAAACAAAATGCTGGAGTAGTAATTTTGTAGGTTAGAATTAACCTACAATATGAATGCTAAAAGTAACGAAGTCAATTCCATGGATAATTCTAACCTCAAACCTAGTTAACGAAGTAGTCATAAAGTAAAACTAATGAGAGATGATGACTGAGCGGATGCAAGGCAATGAATGTTTGTGGCGCGATAAACAACCCAGTTTTATAGAGGCAATAACTCCAGTCAGATGGCGGCAGATGCCGAGCAAATGACTGGTTGACCGACTTTCACCAGAGTAGTAAGAGAAGTAGGGGGTTTCGGGGCAATGACCGACCGGAAAGGTCAATGACCCCCCCCCGAAAAAATGGAGCCCCCCCCACCCCCCCCCCACCCCCCGAAAAAATGGAGCCCCCCCCCTTACCCCTTCCCCCTTCCCCCACTCCTACCCCCACTCCTTCAGGCCAATGACCGGTCACCCGGTCACCGAACTAAACATGGCAGCTACCATGGATAATTCTAACCTCACTTGGATAATTCTAACCTCAAACCTTGGTTTTTGAGTCGCTGCGCATGCGCCGCTCCCCACTCTTCTGGTTTACTTTTACACTGGTGTCAACTGGACTGGATTGAATACTGTACTGGAGTGAAACAACTTCTCCCACTACTCAAGAACGGAGGAGGGATAGGAGCCCAATTCTTGCGTCAGTCGCCAACAAACTTTCATAGCGAAAGGTTGTTGGCGATTCAGCAAGAGGTTTCAAATATATAGTAGGCCTATATGTATTTGAACTTCTTAAACTATGTTGCGTTTTTTAATGTAGTATGTGTGTGTGTGTGTGTGTTTTAGTTGTAAGTTGCATTTAATTTAAGAAAGAATTTGCGCATTGCGATGTTAGTTATAAGTTGGGTTTAGCATTAAGGTGTATTAATTTTGAGAGGTGTTTAGCATTAAGGTGTATTAATTTTAAGAATAATGATGGTATTTGGTTGTGTTGAATTATTTGGTTTTAATAATGATGTGTTGGTACTAATAATTTATGTTTGTTTTGTGCATTTGTTTTGCCTTACAGCTAGATGTTAGGGGGTAGATTAACTGTAAATTCAGAAGTTCAGTTGAACTTCATTTAAAATGGGTGGGACATCCGCAAGCCGGACTTTTTTTGCATTTTGTTTAGGAATATGATGGGTGGGATTAGTTTGGGTGGGGTTAGAGTTGCGTTTCTGCATTAACTATTCCAGTTTCCCTGAAATTAATGGTTACGCTTTGATGCGGACAGGAAGTTACGCTTTGATGCGGACGGCCCAGGGACCTCCCTTGCAGAACGTAACTAGTGGGTTGGGAGTGGGAACCGCTAGGCAAACAGGGTGGTGGGAACAGTATTACTGTTCCCATCACCTTGGATCATTATAAATCTTGAATGACCTTGACCCACTTTTGGAAGGGTCAATGACCCCCCCCTCCCCCCCCCCGAAAAAATGGAGCCCCCCCCCTTTCTCCCACTCCTTCCCCCACTCCTTCCCCCACCTCCTGGGCCAATGACCGGTCATGACCGGCTGCTAACCCCTCTCATTTGCATACCGTTATAAAAGCCGAGCCAGCCGCGGCCAGTGTTTCATTCTGATTCCAGACGTTACGCTGCGAACTTGGAGTTATAACCATGTCTTCTCTACCAACTACTATTTCTACTACTTCTACTTCGACTTCTATTTCTACTACGGCTGTTCCTGCACCTAAGAAAACTCTTCGCCTCAAAAACCTTCCTGATTGCTACAAGAACCGACTTGCATCTCAACCTTCAACTTCTGGAGCTATTCTTCCGCCAACCAACACTTCTAGACTTCGTAGTATTTTTTCACCGCCTTCGCCTTCGCCTTCAAAGGACTCCGCACCACCATCAACTACTATGCCGCCACCGCAGAAGCCAGTTCACCACCATCCTAATACCCCTTCCGTTGAAACCATTGTTCATCGTCTTAGCACACCTATTATCCCACTATCACCATTGCCTCCTACCCCACCACTTAGTACACCTGAAGATCATACCTATCACAAAACTGAATCCTCTCAACCTGCTACTAAATCATCTCCTAAATCAGCTCCTAAATCAGCTCCTAAACCAGCTCCTAAACTTACTCCTAAACCTACTCCTAAACCTGCTCCTTCAGAGCAATTTCAATTATTACAAGAACAGCGTCGTAGGGCATTTAGCCGTCCCACTACTTGCCCTGAAATGCTTACTAGAGGAATTAAGAAAGGATCACCTTGTGGGAGGAAATGTGTAAAAAACAAAAGTTTTTTCCCGTGTACATGTCGTAAAACACATTTCTGAACCACAAGTGACAGAAACCCCCACTGTTGAATACCAATCCAAAATTATTGGTGTAAAAGGAAATAGGCTTAAGAGAGGTTGTGTCTATTTTTTTGAAAGTGTTATTGACAACAAACACATTTTGGCAACTTGTTACGGCGTAAAATATAATATTAAAGTGATTGAATCCTTGCGCAAAGAGAAATCTGTTTATGAGTTAGACTCTAAAGACTATCTCCTCAGACACAAACTGGATGGTATTACAAGGTGGGGGCGTAGCAAGTAAATTCACATAGCTTTTTCCAAATTATTGCTTAAAAAAATACTGGGGGAGAAACACAACGCGTTATAGCGTTGTGTTTCTCCCCCATTTTTTTTTAACACTCTAAGTCTCGTGACCTACTTTCATGTGAGTAGTGAGTAAAGGATGGTTCTGTGTCTGTCTGCATTCCTTCGGGTCAATGACCGGACCTGAAAGGTCAATGACCCCCCCCTGAAAAAATGGAGCCCCCCCCACCCCCCCCCCGAAAAAATGGAGCCCCCCCCCTTCCCCAACCACTCCTTCCCCCACCACTCCTTCCCCTACCACTCCTCTGGGTGAATGGCCGGTCATGACCGGTTGTCTACCTACATCTAACCGTTACACTAGCTACTCCAGAGTCTTCATTCCAATCCGTGCGGCCACCACTGCAATATGCCTACTCTATTAGAATTATGTTTGCGACAGATAGTTTCAAATATAGTGTTGGTGGAACTTGCATTTCAAGATGCAAACCTTCCACTAACACTACGTCAAGAAGTGTATTCTTTTTATAAAGAAAATTTTGGAGTTTTTCATTACCTTCAGTATAAATTTATGGATGGAACAAATATGTGTCCAGAATGCGGTTCGGCTGCAATAGGAAATGGATTATTGGATTTTATAATAGATGGTGGAATTTATGAATACAAATCTTACTTGTCATACAAGTTTATCATCCCAGAAGAAGAAAAATGCGATATTTGCGCACTTAATTTGTACAAGTTTATACAAGCCGATCCTGCTGAAATCCATTTAGAAAACAACAGTGAAGTCCCTTATTTTTTATGGCTTAAGCTCCATAGCAGTCCACCAAACCCAGCCAAACGGCCCTTTTCAGGGCCACCTAAGACTTAAATTTAGGGATGTAAGCTATTTAGCTTACATGCGACTTAGCAGAAATAAGTTCTGCTACATGGCTAGTTTGATCCGTGTAGTAGTAAGCAAAGGAGGGTTCTGTGTCTGTCCCCACTCCTTAGGGTCAATGACCGGACCTGAAAGGTCAATGACCCCCCCCCCCCGAAAAAATGGAGCCCCCCCCCCGAAAAAATGGAGCCCCCCCCCTTCCCCCACCACTTCTTCCCCCACCTCCTGGACCAATGACCGGTCATGACCGGCTGGTAACCCCTCTCATTTGCATACCGTTATAAAAGCTGAGCCGGCTATGGCTAGTGTTTCATTCTGGTTTCTTCAACCGCTCTTGTTGCTTTGTTTCTGCCAGTCTTAATATTTTTATTTTTTTAAATGCTTCCTTACCCTAATGAAAACTTTAATCCTTCTGAAAATGCTGATGTTTTTCAACCTTCTGAAGATGATGTAGTAGATGATTTCCAACAACAAGAAGAAAATGACAGTGAAGATGAGATTGAACATGAAGAAAATGTGATAGAAAATATGGATAGTAGCAGTGAAGATGACAGTGAAGATGACAGTGAAGATGACAGTGAAAATGAAATTAATGAAATTGAAATTTTATCATGTAAGCAATACATAGTTAGTTATTTGAAGTAAGGAAGCTAATGAAATATTTATATTGGATTCATAGTTGGAAAGTGGCTTAATAACCACATTACCCTTTCCCCACCTCCACCCTATCCCTTCCCAATCCTTATTCCTTCCCCCTCCCCATATTTAAAATTTATAAAAGGCGGGCTATGAACCTTCAGGTTTTTAGTCTGTACTTGCACTTTGTGCTGTCAAGTACATCACAGCAAATATGCCTCCTAATGTGAATTACCATTTTAATTCTTCTGAAATTTCCGATGTTTTTCTACAACCTGAAGACATTTTAAATAATGATAGTGAGAGTGAGAGTGAAGACGATGATGATTATAGTGTTGAACTTAGTGAAGAACGTAAAGTTATAGCAATTGATCCACAATTTCTATTTGATACAATAGAACAATTTTTGGTTGAAGCTAATAAATGGTTAAATTTAGGATGTTATATACGAATTGACTCTTTTATATTGTATGGTGATAGTCATTCTTTCCTTGTCACACCAAATGACAGAGACCGCATGTTGCAGTGGGCACAATCTATGATGGAGTGCTATGAACAAGGTGTGGACACTGGTGGCTATTTTCTTGCACAAGTAGTGTAATAACAAAATTACCTTTCCCCCACCCTACACCCTATCCCTTCCCAATCCTTATTCCTTCCCCCTCCCCATTTTTAAAATTGATAAGAAGGCAGGCTATGAACCTCCAAGTTTCTAGTCTGTACCCACACCTTGCGGCATGAAGATGCTTACCAGACTTGATGGTTTCATAGCCAATGATATTAATATATGGAGTTTAATAACAAACTTACGGATAAAAATTGAAGAAAAAATTATGGCAAACAATGAGCTATGAGTTATTGTTTTTGTTTCATTAGTAGAACATTTTGAAATTTTGTATAGTATAAAAGTAACAATTAATAATATTAATGAACTATTTTCTTGGACAATATTTATTCGCAATAAAATTGAAGAGCAGAAAATTATAGTAGATGTGACAGCAATGAAATATAACCTAGATAGAGAAGAATAGATACTAACCCCCCTCCCATTCCTTTGTTTTGCAAAAATAGTGGGGGTAGGAGTATATATAAGACTAAGTAAGCGATACATAGTTTGTTGTTTGAAGTAAAAGAAGTAGTAAATAAACATGTTGTCTAAAGATACTCCATTTATTAATTATTTTGAAGTTAATGATGTTTTTGAAAGCACAAATGAAATACAGGAAGAAAACATAGAGGAAAATTATAATGAAACTAATAATGATTCTATGATGGAAGAGGAAGAAATGGTACAGATTGAACAAGAAATATTTGAAGAAATGATAAACGATAGTGATGAAGATATAATTAAGGAAGCTATTGAAATATTTATATTGGATTCATCGTTGGAATCACCCATATCACCTTTACTGTCTTCTGAATCTGAATCTGAATTGGACTAAGGTACCCCCATCATTTTGAAGAAGTAGTGGGGGAAAAATATCCCTACCACAAGTTAAAAGTTGGTGGGGGAATGTTTATAAATGTGTTAAATATTTGTGCAGGAGATCAGTCTTAGGGAGACTAGTGACTGAAGATGTTTCGTAAAATACCTTTTGATCCTTCATACTACAATCTGTTTGATATACATCGTTTTCCAGACATTGAGGAGAAATTGTACAGAAAATTTTGTTCTCTACTCGATAAACCACAAAAACTACCACCTAATACTTTTACCTACAAGCTACCCATCATGGACAAGGACGATGTAAGCAAAATACCATTAGTTCAAGTAAAATTTTTGGAAGAAAAAATTCTTGTTTGTGTGAGAGAAGTGTTTCATAATGATTATTCAAAAAGATTGGCTTTCGACTTTATTCAAGAACATGCAGGATCTGAAAGAGAACAATATCCAGAACCATATTACAAATATCTTTTCGAGAATGGAGCGAGTGTAACGGTTGAAATAACCATTACATTAGTATAACTCTCCCCACCATTGACGTCTCCCCACCATTGGCATCTCCCCACTACTGACTTAAATTTGGTGGGGGAATGTTGATAAATGTGTTGACTATCTGTGTAGAAGCTCACTCTTCGAGAAATTGTTGATCAAAATGTTTCATCATGTACCTTGTGATCCGACTTCTTCCTTCAAGGAAAAACAAAGATTAAAACGACTAGAAAAAGAAAGACAAGACCGAGAAGATATGAAGATGGAATTCAATAGACTACAATTTCAAATACCAGGAATTGAACTTGGAGCACCAAGATTGAAAACTCTCCACTGGGCTGGAAGTTATATCAAATTTTTGAAAGTGCAAGTTGAAGCAAGAGATCTAAAATTGAAAAGATTAGAAATGGAAAATCGAGAATTGAAGAAATTAATATCACACATGTCTGGTAATACAACTGTTCAAGAAGGTGAAGAAGAAGGAAAAGAAATTTTAGGAATCTAAATTATCAGCACCCCTTATAGAGAATAGGGAATAGATCACTTTGTGGTAATGTAATAACATGCCGCTTAGTGATCTATTCCCAGTTCTCGCTTAATATCCGATGACCTTGACCTACATAAAAGTGGTGGGGGTAAGAGCATATAAAGAGATAGTTATGGATATAACTTTCAGTATAAGTCTAATACTATGGACAGCTTGTTAGTTTTGTGTTTACAACAAACTATTAATAATGGGTTTCTTTACCATCATATAATAAGAACAAATAAATGTGAAATACCTCAACCAATTCGTGAAATGCTCATCAAATTTTAGAAGGACAATTGTGGATTTGGTATTTATCTTGCTTATATTTTTGAAGATGGAACACAAATGTGTCATGATTGTGGAAAAGCATCTGTTTTAGATTTTGAACAATTTGAAGACGATGGAGGTAAATTAGTTCACCTTGTAAAAGGCCAAGTGATAAAATTTGAAACAGTTAAGAAAAAATGTAACATTTGTGCACAAAATTTGTTTGAATTTATTAAGTATAGTGCATTGAAATCATAATACCCCTTCTACATATGAAGAAGGTGGGGGAAAGGAGTGGAGATTATAAAGTGGTGGGGGAACATGTATAAATGCAGGTTGTTTGAAGAGACTTTTAATATTGTTGCAGCATTTGTTCAAACAACATGCAGTTTGAAGTTCAGCATTTCAAAATTAAATACGAGGAATGGACCTCAGTTGCAGAATTTATCAAATCGAAAGAAGATAGTAACATGTTAGTTCAAGTAGTTTGTTACACCCATAATGAAGAAAGCCATGTGAAGGTGATGAACTACCTCAATACTCCAAATACTACTTCAAGAAGCCCAGAATTTATTAAGTATGTGAAGGAAGAAGATGCAGATGTAACATTAGAAGTCTGGTACAAAATTTGAAATGTGAAAAGAAGAAAATTATTGTGGTGGGGGGAAATGTACAAGTTAGTGGTGGGGGAAATGAGATAAAACCGGCAAAATTGTAGAACAGAATTTACTCTATACAACGATGGAGCATCCTTCCACAACACCTGTATTGGCATCTGAGGATTGGCATCAACCAAATACTTTAAGTTTAAATTGTTATGAAAATCAGAAGCCTAGTACTTCAAATTGGTATGAAAATCAGCTACTTAGTACTTCAAGTTCAATTTGGTATGAAAATCAGCAACCTGCCACTTCAAGTGTAAATTGGTATGAAAATCAACAAATTACTACTTCAACACAAAATTTGTATGAAAATCAACAGCCGACAACATCAACTCATTTTTGTACATCAGTATTTAAAGTATCAAAGCCCCATACAGATTGTAATATGTTAATATCAGCTCAATCAGGAAGAATCAGGAAAAACACATACATGAGAGAAAGGTGCAAGAAAGAAAGGATAGAATTTACAAAATTACAGTTAACAGTTCCCTCTATTAAAGTGGGATGTACTAGAATACAAACTTTGCAAGCAACCAATGCATATTTGTTGGAATTGTTAGAAAGAATTGAAAAGTTGGAGAAGAAGAATGAACATTGTAAAAAGTAAACACTCATTCCCCCCAAGAAAAACAAAAAAAAAATAATAAAATAGTAAAATGAAAAAAAAGTAGATGTAGAATAGAGAGCGAGGAATAGATCACTTTGTGGTAATGGACTAACATGCCACTTAGTGCTCTATTCCTCGTTCTCGCGTTATATTGGATGACCTTGACCTACATTAGTAGGGTGGGGGAAATTGAAAATGGTGGGGGAAAGTGTATAAAGGACAAGCCTACTATAGAGGAATCACTCTGAAAGTAAACTTGTCAGAAGTATGGACTTGACCACAAGCAAAGAAGAAGATAGAAAACAAAGATTTCGAGAAATGGCTAAAGTAAGAGAGTCAAGAATAAGGTTGAGATTTTACTAACTACAGAGATTGATTCCTGGTGTTAAGTTAGGAGAAATAAGATCAAGAACGGTAGACATGGCGGCTGATTACATCAGTTACTTACAATCGGAATTAATGATAAAGTAAGCAAGAATAGAAGAGCTGGAGCACAAGATAAAACAACATATTGAAACATCAAACAGTGAACCTATAAATTGTGTAATAAAAGAAGAAGATGTAAAAGACTTAAATTAAACAAAACAAAAAAAATGAACTTGGACTTTGGTTATTGATTGGACACTTCTTAGAGAATGGGGAATAGATCACTTTGTAGTAATGAATCATCATGCTGCTTAGTGATCTATTCCCAGTTCTCGCTTAATCAAAAATGACCTTGACATACTTAGCAAAATATCATATAAGCCGGATCAAAAACAGTTATTCCTCATTTACTGGAAATGGCTCCTGTGGACAACACCGATTATCCAAGGAAATCTATGATTGAAATATTGTATAAAATTCAATTAGAGGATTTAAATATGGAAGAAGATGAAAATAATAGCGAAACTTCAGAAGTAGAAACTATAAATGATATGGATGTGGATGTAACAACATCAGAAGAAGAAAATGCCAATGATGTGGAGAATGAAAATTTGGATATGGATGTAGTAATATCAGAGTCTTCGTCATCATTTGAATATGAAGAAATACATATTGAAACTCCAATTCATATAGAGAATACTAATGAAGAATCTGTTTGTAGAAGATTAATATTTTGTCCAAGACGTTTGTTTCCTTCTGAAAGTGAAGAAGAAGAAGATGAAATAGTAGTGGGGGAACTATTATAAAAGAAGGAAAGGGAGAGCTCATTTCATTTCTTGGCGAAATTTTGAAGAGTGAACACCACCAAACATGTATCATTGCGATAAATGTTTGGAATCGTTTAATGATGATATTCTGTTAGAAATACATAAGGAACTAATTCACAACAACATAGAAGAACAAGAAGAACAAGAAGAACAAAATGAAATAACAGCAAGACCTACAACAACTTTACCAAATTTACAAGTATCAGCTTTACCTGGAAAGGTAGTAATGCATCATAAGATTCACAATGAAGATTTAAACTTAGAAGAATTTATTAGAGAAGCAAAACCAATCATCAGTAGAACTTTAAAAGAAGAATTAAAAAGATTAAATTTTCTCAAATTTGGATTACTACTAGAAGCTATGTTTATAAATGTACAAGAAGAATTATCACCAAGAGGATTTATAACTAAAAATCAAACTATCATAGGAAGTTCAGACATTGATTCAATAGTTGAAAAATGTATAGAAGAAATATTAACTAAAATTCAGGAACATGAAGGACGAGGATCAGGGTGGAGTCTTATAAGTATTGAAGGATTAAATATAAAAGTTCATAAACATGGATATGGACTAATGGGATCTAGTTATATTCGTTTACCAAAAATAATTGAGGATACAAGATCATGTGTTAATGTGAAAAATCAAGATAACGAATGTTTTAGATATGCGATGACATGTAAATTTGTACCAAATCATTGTAATGAACCAAACCAGCACTATGAAAATCAAAGATATAGATATAACTTTCAAGGAATTAGTTATCCTGTATCACTAAAAGATATATCAAAATTTGAGAAGAAAAATCCCGGCACATCTATTAATGTTTTTGGATTAGATAGTTCAAATAAAGTTTATCCTTTACGTATTGCTAAAGAAGAGCTAGCAGATCATACAGATTTACTACTACTAACACAAGGAGATGTATCTCATTATGTGTATATAAAGAAATTTGACTCTCTTGTTAATAAACAACTTTCAAAAAATCTAAACAAAAAGCTGATCTGCAAAAGATGTTTTAATTTCCAACGAGAAGGAAGACAAGGAATGGAATGGTTACAAGAGCACAAAAGATTATGTAACAATAATTATGAAGCAAAAATTATTTTACCTTCAGAAAGCAGAGCATTTGTTACATTTCAAAAAGTTCATCATCAATATCGTATCCCTATAGTTGTATATGCGGATTTTGAATCAACACTAATTCCTATAGAAGATGAAAATTGTGAAGCTAGAAAAAGTGTCAAATATCAAATGCATAAACCAAATAGTTTTTGTTTAATGGTTAAATCAACATTATCAGAAGAACATTTAAACCAATATGGATTAACTTCAGAACCTCTAGTATATCGTGGTGAAAATGTGGAAACAATATTTCTTGACCATTTATATTTAATAGCTGAAAATGTACAAAGATTATATACAAATATCATACCAATGAAACCGATGGAGGAAGAAGAGGAAATTCAACATGAAAATGCAACTCATTGTTTCTTATGTAAAAATGAATTTACCATTGACAATTATAAAGTTAAAGATCATGACCACCTTACAGGTTATTACAGGGGTGCTGCTTGTAATAAATGTAATTTGAGCTATCGTTTACCACTATTTATTCCTGTGGTTCTGCATAACCTCAGTGGGTATGATGCTCATTTTATAATACCTGAATTAGGAAGAGACGATGGTTCGATAGATGTGTTGGCTGAAACTTCAGAAAAATTTATAAGTTTCTCTAAAACAGTTGGAAATGTCAAATTAAGATTCTTAGGCTCCTACCGATTTATGCCGTCGAGTTTGTCTAAACTTTCTGAAAATTTAAGGAAACAAGATTTTATTGAAACAAAGAAGATTGTAAGTAACGACAAACTGGATCTCGTACTTCGGAAAGGTGTTTTCCCATATGATTATATAGACAGTTTAGAAAAGTTTAATGAAACATCACTTCCGCCAAAAGAAGAATTTAAAAGTAAACTATACGACATGGACATATCTCAAGAGGATTATTATCATGCATGTAAAGTATGGAATGAATTAGGATTTACAACATTGGGAAAATATTCAGATTTTTATGTTAAATTAGATGTAACTTTATTATGTGATATAATGGAAGAATTTAGAAATACGTGTTTTGCAGCATATGGATTGGACCCTCTTCATTCATACACTTCACCTGGACTAGCATGGTGTGGGGATGGTTAACTAAGAGCTAAATCTAATCCCACACATACAGTCTAAAAAATCTAAATACTATGTTGAAACAAGTAATAAATTAATTTTATTAAAGTGCAAACATGTACATTGGAAGAGGTCAGAAAACAACTCTGTTTTTTAAAAACAAAAACAAACCGGTTGCTAAGCAACATAATTAAAGAAGCTAAAATCAATTATCAGCTGGCATCCGCCACACCAGCCCCCCACGGAAAAAGGTACTTCAGGGTTCAAAACGCACACAAGGTCGAACGAGTCTTCCAGAGCGAGTGCGCTGCTCAGCAGTGGTCTGGGGAATGGGTTGATGCTGAGGCCGTGTGTCCATGTTCTTATTGGTAGAAGGGCTTGTTCGGGATTTTTCATCTGTTACATCCTCAGTCAAAATGAAAGCTGGTTTAACACGATCTAAGGAAACTTTAATCTTTCTGTCTTGAACGAGAATAACCATTGTCTTTTCGTCCCGAGACACTACCTCGTACGGTCCGGTATAGGGAGCTTGCAAGGATTTTCTTGTACAGTCCTGGCGAAGGAAGATGTGTGTACAGGAAGCAAGGTCTTTAAACACAAAAACTCCGGGATTACCATGACGTGACGCTGGTCTTGGTCGAATGTGAGCAATGCGTTGACGCAACTGAGGTATGAAATCCCTGGGGTCGACATTTGGTTTTTCGTTTCTTGAGGGGACTAGAAAGTCTCCTGGAAGGCGGAGTGGTTCGCCATAAACTAAATCAGCTGTAGAGGCCATGACATCTTCTTTGAAGGCTGATCTTATGCCGAGGAGAACTATGGGGAGTGATTCTGTCCAGTCCGGATTATTGTGAGCCATTATTGCTGCTTTCAACTGGCGGTGGAAGCGCTCTACCATCCCATTTGCTTGAGGATGCCAACTGCAGGTAAAATGAATTTGGAAACCAAGTTGCTGAGCTAAGTCTCTGAAGGTTGATGACGTGAACTGAGTTCCACGATCGCAGGTAACCTTGTGAGGGCAGCCGAATCGGGATATCCAAGTGGAGATGAATGCACGGGATATTGAATCAGCCGTGATATTTTCGAGAGGGCATACCTCAGGCCATCGGGTGAATCTGTCAATGGCCGTCAAGCAGTACCTAAATTATTTAGATAATGGAAGTGGGCCAATTAAGTCGACATGCACGTGTGAAAATCGCTGAGATGGAGTTACAAAACTTCCTAGAGGGGTTGATACGTGCCTAGTTATCTTGGATTTCTGGCAAGGGACACATGACCTAGCCCACATGCGACAATCTTTGCGGATAGAGGGCCAGACGAAACGATCGCAAACAAGTTGTGTAGTAGCTCGGATCCCTGGGTGGCCTAGATTGTGTATCTGATCAAATACCTTGCGCCGCAACTCTTGTGGTATGTAAGGTCTTGGATGGTTTGTGGATGTGTCACAGAATATGGTTGAATTACACCCTGGTACAGGCAATTTCTCCAGTTTGAGGGATGAAGAATTATGTTTGATGATATTTTGGAGTTCTTCATCTGTGTCTTGGGATTTAGCTAATGATTCATAATCAATCAATGATGAAATAGCCTCGACACGTGAGAAAGCATCTGCGACGATGTTTTGAGATCCGCTAATGTGTTTGATGTCAGTTGAAAACTCTGAAATGAATGAAAGTTGACGCAGTTGAGCTGAAGGTAACTTATCACGGCGTTGATTGAAAGCAAAGATGAGTGGTTTATGATCAGTGAAAATGGTGAATGATACGGTTTCCAGAAGATAGCGAAAGTGCTGAACAGCTTCATAAACAGCAAGAAGTTCTCTGTAGTATGCTGGCCAACTGCTCTGCTTCGGTGACAATTTCTTGGAGAAAAAACCAAGTGGCTGCCATGAATTGTTTACATATTGTTGAAGGCACGCTCCAATAGACACACCGGAGGCATCGGTGAAAAGCCCTAGGGGAGCATCAGGCTTAGGATGAAAAAGGAGAGTCATAGACATGAGACTGGACTTACAAGCTGTAAAAGCGTTCTCTAGCTCAGGAGTCCATGGGACCGGGCGTGAACCTGTTGAGTTTGCACCACTAAGAATAGAGTGTAAAGGCGGTTGAATCTCTGCAGCATGGGGCAAAAATCTACGATAAAAATTCATCATGCCTAGAAAACGGCGAAGTCCACGCATAGTTTGTGGCAATGGATAGTCTTGGAGTGCAGCAATACGGTCCTGAGGTGGGGAAATGCCTGCACCTGAAACCCTATAACCTAAAAATGTTATTTCTGGTGTACCAAAAACACATTTAGAGGAGTTTATTACCACACCATAGTCCGAAAGGCGTTTAAACAGGGCTCTTAGGTGTTTTTCGTGGTCTTCTGCCGTTTTTGAGAAAACAAGAATGTCGTCAACATATGCATAGCAAAAATCTAAACCAGATGTGACTTCATCAATGAAACGTTGGAAAGTTTGACCAGCGTTTCGCAGACCAAAGGTCATAAATGGAAATTCAAAAAGCCCAAAGGGTGTCGTGATGGCAGTTTTACAGATGTCATCCGGGTTCACTGGAATTTGCTGGTATTCTTTGACTAAATCTATGGTTGAAAATATAGTGCTACCTGAGAGAAATTGAGAGAAATCGTGAATATGCCTTACAGGATACCTGTCGGGGATAGTGCGTGCATTCAGGGCACGGTAGTCTCCACAGGGACGCCAGCCATTTTCGCCTTTAGGAGCGAGATGTAGCGGTGACGCCCAGGGACTGTCGGAAGGTCGCGCTGTACCCACTCTCATCATTTCGGCAAATTCACTCTTGGCGATGGCGGACTTCTCGGGTGCCAGACGTCTCGGTCGGCACGAAATCGGTGGTCCAGGTGTCGTCCGTATGTGGTGAACCGTCTGGTGCTTTACTTCTCGAGGCAATCCTGGTGGACGAGTAATTTCCGGGAACTCCAGCAGAATTTCAGAGAACGATGAAGGAGTCGTAACCGTCTTCACGCTGCTTTGCGCAACAGCAGAAGGTTTTCCGCAGGTAGAAAGGCCAGTCGTGGCATCGATGAGACGCATTGAACGACAATCCGGGAGTAGGTTGTAGAAACCGAGGAAGTCTGAGCCGATGATTGGGACACTGACGTCGGCAATGGTGAACTGCCAAGTGAAACTCCGACGAAGACCGAGGTCAAGGGTAATGAGACGTGTTCCATAGGTCTTGATGGTGCTACCATTGGCGGCGTTGAGTTCAAAGTTAGTGGATGTGCGCTTGTCACGTAGAAGGCGTCGTGGATAACAACACAGGTCTGAGCCGGTGTCGATCAGAAAACGTTGTGCTGATGTGTTGTCCGTGACGAAAATCCGGCGGCTTCGATCCAGGCAGTCAGCTGCCGCAATTACTGACCGCCCTTGGCGTTTCCCTGGTAGGCAGAACAAGGAGGAACACATTTATTGGCCTTCTCTCCGAACTTAGCGTGGTACCAACATAGACGACTACTTGATGACGATTGAGCCTCCGGTGTAGAATCAGATCTGCGATGACTACGGGAGCGGGAACGTTGTCGTTGCAAAGAGGCTTCGAGTGCATCTAATCGTTGGGCTAACTTGGAAATAGCGGTCGATAACTCGTCGATATCTTTCATTTGAGTGTCAACCCGCTTGTTTGTAGCATTGACAGTCACCGGAGAGAAAACTGGCGATACCTCTACGATTTTGTCGGCTATTTCTGCTAATCGGTCGACAGGCAGTTCGTTTTGGGCAGTCAGAATGGCTTGAACATGATGAGGGAGACGGCGCAGCCACAGTGTTCGGAGGAAACTGTCTTGCAGTTGTGTAGTTCCAACCAACGTGCGAAGGTGTCGAAGGAACTGTGACGGTTTTCGATCACCGATGTCCTCTTCGCCAATAAGTTGCCTCACACGTTGTTCCTCGCTGGCAGAGAGTCTCTCGACGAGTTTGGTTCGCAGGGTCTTGTAGCGGTCTTTCTCTGGAGGGTTAGTAATGATATCCTCAACTTCCGCTGCATAACGAGTTTCGAGTTGAGACACGACATAGTGAAAACGGGTGTCATCGCTTGTAATGCCCGAGATGGCGAACTGGGAATCGGCTTGAGCAAACCATAAGCTTGGTCGATCTGCCCAGAATGGTGGCAATTTCACTGCTACGCGATGAATTGAAGCAGTACCCGTGTCATTGCTGCGACGAACATCGGCGCTCAATCGACCAGTTTCCTCTTGCAGAGCCGTGAGTTGTGCTTGAAGGTCTTCCAGGGACATGATACGGTAGAGTTTGTTGCACTAGAAAAATTTGTTTTATGAGGGGTCACCAATTATGTGGGGATGGTTAACTAAGAGCTAAATCTAATCCCACACATACAGTCTAAAAAATCTAAATACTATGTTGAAACAAGTAATAAATTAATTTTATTAAAGTGCAAACATGTACATTGGAAGAGGTCAGAAAACAACTCTGTTTTTTAAAAACAAAAACAAACTGGTTGCTAAGCAACATAATTAAAGAAGCTAAAATCAATTATCAGCTGGCATCCGCCACACCGGCAAGCCATGTTGAAAGAAACAAATTGTAAATTACAACTTCTTACTGATATAGATATGGTTTTGATGTTAGAATCAGGAGTTCGAGGGGGATTGACACAAAGTGTAACCAGACATGTTAAGGCGAATAACAAGTATCTGCCCGATTATGATGCATTAAAACCAACGACATTCCTAGGTTATTTCGATGCAAATAACTTATACGGATGGGCAATGTCAAATCCCCTTCCATATGATAATTTTAAATGGATAGATCCAGAATCGATTGGAAACATTATGGATATACCAAAGCATGGTGAAACTGGTTACATTTTTGATGTTGATTTTGAATATCCTGAACATCTTCACGATCATCATTACGATTTACCACTTCTTCCAAAGACTGAAATTTCCCCTACTGGAAGATGGCCGAAATTATTAATGACTTTAAACAATAAGTCTAGGTATGTTGGACATTATTGGATGATACAACAGGCTTTAGACTTGGGATTAAAAATTACAAAAATTAATCGAATACTACAATTCTCTCAATCTTGTTGGTTGAAACCATACATTGACAACAACACAAGAAGAAGAGCTGCCGCTACATCAAGTTTTCAAAAGGATTTCTTCAAACTGATGAACAATGCAATATTTGGCAAGACTTTAGAAAACAAAAGGAAACATAAGAATATCAAATTAGTAACTGATCCAGTAAAATTACAGAAACTAGTGCAACAACCAAACTTTGGTTCATCCGTAATAATAAATGAAAATCTTGTCGTCATTTCTATGAACAAAAAATCAGTTCTATTTGATCGTCCTTTATATCTTGGAATGTCAATATTAGATATTTCTAAAACACACATGTACGAGTTTCATTATAAGAAGATGGTTAATCATTATGGAAGAGATAACATTGGTATTGCATATATGGATACAGATGCACTTATTTACTGGATTAAAACAAATGACATGTATGAGGATTTACGAACCTTTGTATATAAAGATGATTTTGATTTTTCCGATTATCCTAAGGACCATCCAAATTATGACTATGACAAAAACAAAAAAGTATTGGGAAAATTTAAAGATGAAACAAATGGTGTGCCAATGATGGAAATTGTAGCATTGATGTCCAAACTGTATTCGTTTCAACTGTACATAAATGAAAGGAACGAACATCAAGTCACGAAGAAAGCCAAAGGAATAAAGACATCTTTCCTAAAGAAGAATGTACAGTTTCAACATTATAAAAGATGTTTGTTTGAAAATGTTGAAACAACTGCAACATTCAACACTATTAGAAGTTATAACCACCAACTTTTTAGTGTCAAACAAACAAAGTGGGCATTAAGCTACAAAGACGACAAGCGATATATTTTAGAAGATAAAATTAATACTCTACCATTTGGCCACTATTCCTTAAACCCTATCGACCAGTAAACCTATTCTTCGTCCTTTACCTTCTTCCTTTTTCCTTTCCGTAAAAAAGAGGGGACATGGCAAGCCCAATGCCATGTTCCCTCTTTTTTACACTAATATTAAATGACCTTGACCTATATTTCAACTATATATAAGAGAATAAACCATTGTATGGATCAGTATTTCTACAAACAGTGTGCAAGCAACACTTTAAGATGGAAAGTGTAAAGGATAAGATTGTAAATGAACTACATAAACCAGCAAGAAGAAGATTTCCAAGAAGAAGTACAATCATTAAAGGAATGAATGATCTTTACCAAGCTGATCTTATTGAAATGATACCACACAGTAAATTAAACAAAGGATTTAAATATATTTTAACAATTATAGACTGTTTTACTAAAATAGCTGATGCTTTACCGTTGAAGGACAAGACTGGTAAAAGTGTTACCAAAGCTATGGAGACAACAATACAAAGAAATAAATTTAAAATTAAACATTTACAAACGGATGATGGAAAAGAATATTTTAATAAAGATTTTGGAGCTTTGATGAAAAAATATAAAATAAATCATTATTCTACAAATTCTGAAGTTAAAGCTTCAATAATTGAAAGATTTAATAGAACATTAAAAGGAGCTATGTATAAACAATTTTCAAAACGAGGATCATATGTGTGGTATGACATATTACCACAACTTATAAAAGAGTATAACAACAAATATCATCGCACCATTGGAATGAAACCTATCCAAGTAAACAGTGCTAATGCTAAAATTGTATTACAACGCATCAAAAATAATACAACACCAAAAATAGAAAAGTTACAACCAAAAAAGTTTAAGGTTAATGATAAAGTTCGTATAAGCAAATACAAAGGTGTATTTAGTAAAAGATATCTGCCAAATTGGACTAATGAAGTATTTACAATTTATAAAGTGCAACCAACTATACCTGAAACTTACATTTTAAAGGATAATAAGGGTGAATTACTTCAAGGTGGATTCTATGGACATGAGTTGTTAAAATCAACAGTTGGTGATGTATATCTTGTTGAAAAGGTTTTACAAAGGAAAAAGGATATGGTTAAAGTTAGGTGGTTAGGATTTGATAAAAGTGAAGACTCTTGGATTCCTTCAAAAGACTTGGTATAGTTATTAAATAGCTCATTATGTGTTTAACCTTTAAACAAGATGGAGATTGTACAACAAAAAGATCGATTTAATATTAATAATATTGATGAATTGACAGTTGACAATAATAAGTTAAATCATGGTAAACATGGTGAATTACTACCAAATACTATAAGATGTTTAATAACTGGTCCTTCAAATTGTGGAAAAACTAATGTTGTCTTTAACCTTATAACTAATCCTAAAGGTTTACGCTTTAACAATATATATATTTTTTCAAAATCATTGCAACAACCAAAATATCAATTATTAGATAAAATACTTGCAAGTGTACCTGAAGTGAATTTCTACAAGTTTAATGCTAGTGAAACAATAATGCAACCAAGTGAAGCAAAACCATTTTCCATTTTTATATTTGACGATGTTTCTTGTGAAAATCATGATACTATAAGAAAGTATTTTGCTATGGGAAGACATAATAATATTGATAGCATTTATATTGGTCAAACATACAGTAAAATTCCAAAACAACTTATAAGAGACAATGCAAATATGTTGATCATCTTTAAGCAAGATGAGACAAATTTAAAGCATATATATAATGATCATGTTAATGCGGATATGCCATTTGATAAATTTAAAGAAATGTGTGGTAAAGCATGGAATGAAAAATATGGATTTCTCGTTATTATGAAAGAAGAAGATATTAAAAATCGTAGATATCGTATAGGATTGGATAAATTTGTATTAATACGTTGAACTACCTATGCTACATCTAGTAACACGTTGAACTTCACAGTGTAAACATGGTGAATCAAGAAAAACTATTAAAAGAAATAAAATCACTCAGTGATTCTATTAGGATAAAGAATCGTGCATTAAGGATGGGTTTAAGTGAAAGAGAAGAATTTTTAGAGAATACATTTAAACCTATCACGGAACCTTTAAAACAGATATCAGAAACTATTGGTAAACCTCGTTATGAAGGAGATGTTTTACTACCAGTTTCTAAACAAGAAGTACAAGCATTAAAAAAAGAAGATGATGATGATGATTCATATACAAGTGCTAGTGAACAAGAAGAAACAAAAGATGAAGAAGAATCAATTGTTGAAAAGGAAGAACAGCCAATACCTGAAACAGAACAATCTATTCCAAATTTAACTCAATTGAGTAGTGATATATTACAACATGGACCTCTTGGACGAAAATATATAATGAAAATGCTACATGACATGAAATCAAATCCAAATTTAAGTAAATCACATGTATATGGAGCAAGAATTGATGGAAATGAATTGAAAATTGGTAACTCTAAGCTTGAAGTAACTCAAGACGATTATATCATTATTGGTGATCATAGATATAAAGGAACAAAAGGATTATATGAATTAATTTTTAAAAATATACCAATAAAATATTCAGCAAAAGATTTAAATACTTTTAAAGAAATTTTACAAAATACTAACGCTCATAAAAGAAACTACTCAAAGGATGCAATGATTAATCGTTCACGTGCAACAAAATATAGTATTGTTATAAAAAAATTGTTTCCCCCACGAAAATTACCAACATTACGTACCACACCGGCTGTGAGACAACCTTTAAAAAGAAAATCTTTATCACTTATGGATTTATCACTTCTTGAACAACATGGTAAAAAGAGTAAAGGAGATACTTCAACATCTGGTAAAGGATTAATGAAAAATCTATACAATACAAATGTTATCTATTACAACGACATCAATAAATTAGTTGACAGAATGAGACTATTGCATGAAGCTATGGAAGCCGGTCATACTGGTTTAAATAATGAATGGGTGGCTCTAGTTGATGAACTTAAAAATCGTGGCATAATTGTATAATTGTCCGCAAATATAAAGAAGTTACAAGTATAAGATGTATCAGTTCTAACATGAGCGTCGACAAGTTCGGACGCTACTCCGCATTAGGAGTGCAAGTTGGAGAAGACAGAAAAAGAAGCGGATTACCGCAAACACCTGAAGGTGACTATAACATAAGTAATAAACGTTTAAAATTAGTTAAAGATCCAGAAGAAGATACTGATGGAGCAAATTTAAAGACAGTAAAAGAAGCTACTTCAACATCATTGAAATTACATAAGAATACTTATGATGTTAAATCACATAGATTAATTAATGTTGGTAAACCAACTGAAGGTTCTGATGCAATTACTAAAGAGTACTTATCATCTGAACTTTCAAATACTTTAAAATTGCAATGGGGTAACAACTTAAAAGATGGACAAACATATGATGCTGGAAATTATAGAATAACCAACGTGGGAAATCCCAAGAATGATAAAGATTCAGTTAATAAAGAATATTTACATTCTATAATACCGGAAAAAACTAAACATGGATATTCTTTTTATAAATTTATTATAAATGACATTGGATACCCAAAGGAAGACGGTGATGCTGTAAACCTAAAATACATCAAGGACAACTGTATTTTACAAGATGTTAATGAAATCGATTGTCATGGTAAAACATTGACAAATGTAAAGTTTGGTTCTCAACCAAAAGATGCTGTTACTATGGAACAATTATCTAAAGAATTAAAAAAGGAAACATCCAATTTTGTAAAACATGAAGATGCCGTGTTAAAGCGGGGAGATAAATTTATACATGGAAATGAAAAGTTTAATTTAATGCAAGGAAATAATGATGAATGGGATGCAGGACATAAAACAATAACAAATGGAAGATTTGGTATAAAAGATACAGATGTACCTCTAATGGTGCAAACATTAATTGCGAGTGGTGGTACATTAGGTACATACAATGGTCGTAATAGAAGAATAAAAGATATTTATCCTGGTTACGAAGAAAATGATTGTGTTACAATGAAACAAACAATAACTTGGGATAAACACTTTGGGACCCAATATGATGCAAAGATGAAGAAAATAATTAATATTTTACCAGGTGAAGATTCAAATGATGCTGCTACTATTGGAAAAGTCATAAAAACATCAAAAAGTGATTCAACAGCTTACACATGTAATGATAAACGTATTATGCAATTACATGATCCTCAACATCCAAAAGATGCTGTAAATTTAGATTGTTTAATAAGAATAGTGGGCAATTTACTTATTGATACCCATAATCATATAGCTAGTACAACGAGTCATGTGATAATTCAACCCGATGAACGGGAAGCTTGGATTAAAAATAGAATTATAAATCAGTATATCATTAATTTGAATAACAAAGTGTTTAAATATATAAAATTATACATAACTTATTCATTTATGTAAAGTATCTTGTGGAGTAAACACGCCAGTTTATATAAGACTACATAATGAAGGCTGTATCACTCAGTCATCATCAAGACAGCAACAAGAGAGGACGTGGTATAACTTCAGCTGCGTTATCCCTGCTTAAACGGATACCTGTTGGTGCTATTGTAAATCGAGCTATAGACGCTCTACCATACGAATTACATATTCCTGGAGGTTATCAATATTGTGGACCTGGAACTAAGTTGGCAAAACGTTTAGCAAGAGGAGATCCTGGAATTAATAAATTAGATCAAGCTTGCAAACAACACGATATAGCATATTCAAAGTTTAAAGATTCAACAAATAGATCAATAGCAGATAAAATTCTAGCAGAAAAAGCTTGGCAAAGAGTAAAATCAAGTGACGCAAGTATTGCAGAAAAAGCAGCGGCTTGGGAAGTAACAACAGCCATGAAGACAAAAGCTAAGTTTGGTGGTGGAAGACGACGTCGCAGAGGAAGACCTGCAAAAAGAAGAGCTCCCAAAAAAGGTGGAAATATTAGAAAGAGACGTCGTAGAACTCGTAAAGCAAAAGTAAAAAAGGCTTCTGTTTGGTCAATGGTAAAAAACGGAGCAGGTTTATACCTAAGACCGTACCGTGTGTACTAAATAAAAAGAATCAATTGATAATTCCAAATAAAGCCTTAACTAATCATCAGTTAAATGATTATGTAAAATGTTTGAAAATACCATTCTTTCGAGGAGTTTTTATGAAAGATGCATTACCTACTAAAATATGGAAAAATGAAACTGGAATAGTAAATTTGGATTCCACCTATGGTCCAGGCACTCATTGGGTATGCTATAAAAAGCTCGGACAAACCATTTACTACTTTGACAGTTTTGGCAATCTACCACCGCCGAAAGAACTTCAACATTATTTTCAAAACTCCAAAAACATTTTTTACAATTACAAAAGAGAACAACCTAACAATACTGAAATATGTGGACATTTATGTTTGGAGTTTCTAGCGAAAAGTGTCAGTCACCTTTAAGATGTCATCGTATACAGTGTCACTGAGTGGAAATTCATCCACGTTAAAAAGTACTCTATTCCCAGCATTGCGTTTATCCAAGGAAAGATTATGGGAAGCGGCATTACTTGATTTGACTACCTACAATTCAATTCCTAATGTTACAGAAGGAAAAAACAATTTACTACATTATTATGAAACTAAGGATGCTGCAGGAAAATACTCAGAATTGAAAATAATTACATTTCCTACTGGAGCTTATGAAATTGATGATATAAACCAATTATTACAGAAAAAACTCGGAGAAGATAATATCACAATCAAAGGAAACAATAATACTTTAAAAGCAGAAATAACTTCAAAATATTATATTGATGTCGGAATGAAAAACTCTATTGGCAGTTTACTTGGATTTACAGATACAAAAAAGAAAATCTTAACTCCTGGAACTACTCATTCAGGTAATACAACTGTTACAATATTAAAAGTAAATAGTATTGATATAACATGTAATATTATACATGGATCATATAGAGAAGGAGTAAATCAGCATATCTTACATACATTTTATCCAACAGTTGCTCCAGGTTTTAAAATTGTTGAGAAGCCACAAAACTTGATATACCTACCATTAAACACCAGTTTCATTTCAGACATCGTACTGAACATATTGGATCAAGACGGTCAAAGTGTTGACTTTAGAGGAGAAACAATTACTATACGAATACACATCAGAGCGGCGACATAAAAATCAACATGGGATTATCATTTAAACCACAACGGAAGAGTCGGGAGCTCAGTAGCTCCTCGACATTGGAAGAGTTAACATCAGACAACATTCGTTTTCTACAAAAGATTGGATTGAAACTTAACAACGATGGATATCCTGGATATATCTCAAGGACCGACATTCGACGAAACACTATGGGAGAAGGAATATCACACACACAACCCTTACACTTCATCAAAATTAAACAATAATGATGAAATAAGAATTCCCATTCAACAACAAGATATTTACACATTACCATGTGAAAGTTATTTGTACATCGAAGGAAGGGTATTAAAATTGGATGGAAAAACTGCTTCAACAGTTCCTTTTATAAATAACCCAATGGCATATCTTTTTGATGAAATAAGATATGAGATATCAGGGGTGACATTTGATTCAACAAAAAAGGTTGGTATAACAACTACATTAAAAGGATTAACATCATTAACACCACATGAGAAGAATTCAATAGTCACCGCCGGATGGGTTGCTCCCGATAAAGACACTATAACACCTGCTTCCAACGGTCATTTTGATTTTCATGTACCTTTACGATTGCTTTTGGGATTTGCTGAAGATTACAAAAGGGTTATAATAAATGTTAAACAAGAATTAGTATTACTCAGATCTTCAACTAATAAGGACTTAATACTTGCAGACCCTGCAACTACGGAAGATAAATTGGAATGGCAACTACAATTGGATAAAGTTGTTTGGAGAGTACCTCATGTAAGATTGGCTGATGAACATAGAATAGTATTGTTAAAAAAGTTAAAATCTGACCGTGACATTGTGATGCCATTCCGAAGTTGGGAATTTCATGAATACCCTACATTACCTCAAACAGAACGACAAACATGGACCGTCAAGACATCAACTTAGTTGGAACGTGCAAGGTACATAATACTCGGTTTCCAAACTAAGCGAAAAGATGTTATTACTGCAAATGCTGGTCAATTTGATCATTGTAAAATAAAGAATTGTAAAGTTTTCCTAAACTCTCAATTTTTTCCATATGACAATTTAAATGTCATGTTTAGTAAAAAACGTTTTTCCATTTTATATGATATGTACGCAAGATTTCAATCATCATATTATGGAAAGACTAATACACCACTATTATCACCTGATCAATATTATTCCAAAGCTCCAATAATTGTAATCGATTGTTCAAAACAAAATGAATCAGTAAAATCATCAAGTGTTGATATAAAAATTGAAATGGAATTTGAAGAACCAGTAGCGGATGGAACTTCGGCATACTGTCTAATTCTACATGATAAAATAGTTACTTACACACCTCTGACCGGAATAGTGAAGAATGTACTTTAAGAAGAATTAGTATAACTACTGCAAAATATTGAGGTTAGAATTATCTTCCTTTATTGTTAAGGTTAGAATTTTGTTTCTAAAAGACAAGTTGAAAATAAACAATTTTTGTAATTATATAAATTTCAATGATTTTACAAAAAAATATAAAAGCAAGAAAATAATTAGTAGAAACTTCATTCTATCTTCAACCGTCGTAAGGGAAACATCGTTCGCAAGATGAATTCTACTAACGGAGAAGAAAATACACCTCTAATGGATGAAAATAGTTCTGATATAGAAAAACAAGTTGAACAAGAAATGGATGAATTCCTCAAGTTTAACAAACATAAGAAGAGAGAAGAAGAAGGAGAAGCTGAAAAAGAAGTAAAAAGAAAAAAGGTTGAAGTTAACATTACAACAAATATTTTAACAGAAGTATTTCTTCGAATTTTCTACCCTATTTCTTCATGCATGACAAAAAGTATATCGGTTGGAATTGTAAAATCATTGGATTATTCACCAATTGTTATGTTAAATCAAGGAAGTAAAATGGTTATCTTTACTGAAACTTCTTGGGATTCTCTAATGAAACATTTACATCTTTTGGAATGTTATTTAACTAACAACACATTTGGAAAAAGAACGAGATTAAGTTTATTAGAATCAAATATTGAAGTTGATATAATCAAACATCGTGGAGGACAAGTTGTTCGCTTCAAAGATTTAACTAGACATGATGTAAAATTACATTTCACTAAAGAAGAATTTTACACTTTAAGTTGTACTACCGGTCCTGTCACTAGATACTTAAAACAACTAGTATTTTCAAGTACAATAATTAAAGATTATCTAATTGATACATTGGACAGACAACCATTTATTCCAATTTTATATGGTCCTGTAGATACTTCAATTTTTAATCGAATACCTCAAGAAGTGGATATGTGGAGACAATTAAACAACTATCACACCAATTTTAATATAAACGAAGAAACACAAGAAATAAAAGAAGAACAATCGTGTTTGTAATAACAGTCAGTTGTGGATGAGACTTCATCATGAACAAACGGGTTTCGTTTTCTACTGCATCACAGTTAATGGAAGTTAAAAGAGGTATAATTGAATTTCAAGCTTTTCGAGGGAATGATGGAAATTTCATTATTAAAGAATTAGTAATTTTGGATATGAACACATCTGTAATTTATCATTACTTGTTCAAACCTCCATTTCCATTCAATAAACTAACAACTAAAGCGAAAGTTACAAACAAATGGTTAAACAAACATTTTCACAACTTAAAATGGGATGAAGGTTTTATTCATTATAACATGATGCCGCATATTATGAATCATTATTGTAAAGAGTTTAAAACTATCTACACAAGAGGATTGGTAAAAGCAAATTGGATACAATCATTTACAAGCAATGAAGTGATAAATGCAATAATAGATAGAGATTTCCAATGCTACTTTAATGAACTTTGTATTTCATCAAAAAGTTTTAAACATCGAAGGTCACAGTGTGCTTTGAAGAATGCCTACCGCTTGAATAATTTCCTTCAACAAAGTGGTGGGGGTAGCGTCAGTGGTGGGGGTAGTGTCAGTGTTGGGGGTAGTCTCGATAATAAAAGTGAGAGCGCTACCATGACACAGCATGAGTATTACTCGAACCTCCGAAGAGACAACATCTCCAACGGATATTCTTATTAACAAGAAGATTAGCATCAGCAAAAACATTAAGATGGCATCAAACAACTTACTTCAAAATTTAGTTGAACAATTCAACGCTCATTCAAAATCAACAATCCTACCTACGAAGAAATGTTCCGAGCTGAAAGAAGAAAAACACTACATCATTCATACAATAAAGAAGATGGAAACTTCAGTAGGTGATGCTATAAATTGCACATTGAGCGAGGCACCTTATACAATTGGTGATGAAGCAAAATTTCAAATCTTCCTACCAAAGCGCTTCGTACAACTACTACAAAATGAAGATCTTCGTATAATTCAACCCGGCGCACTCTATTTGGTATCACATGGACCAAGTGGAAACAACTCTACTGAACTTACAATTCATGTAACACCTACTACTGATTAGTTTGTACATAAAATTGTAAATATTTCTTTGTAATTGTTTCTCAATAAATATGATATAAACCTAAAAAAAAAAATAAGAAAAGCAACATATTGTAATGTGTTTATACATTACAATATGTTGCTTTTTTTAAAAATTCCATGGGATGACCTTGACCCAATTTTGTGTGATAATAAAAGTGAAAATCAACTTGTGAAATTCATCAGTCTACGACTACCTTTCGTACCGTACACATCTCGCTCTCTATAACTAAATACAAAACTTCAACATGTCCCTAAAGGTTAAGTGTGCATCTTATGATACCAACACCATAACTACTTTTGAACAACTTGAAGATTTAACTAATGAAATGCGAGTTTTACTTACTGGTGGTTATCACTTAACTGTTGATGTTAGTGCTACTAATACAAGGATGTTCACTAAAACAAAATATTGCGATGATGAAATATTTTTTTCTACACAACCTACAACTTCTTCATCGCCAGCTGGTCAACATAACGTCAAGTTCCAGAAGTATTACCAATGTTGAATAACTTTTAATAAATAAAATTACAACTAAGGAATCACGTGATCAATGTCAAGTTCATAAAAAAGATGTAACACTTTGATAAATAATCATTCGCTTCTCAGCTCTCGCCACGACAAGATCTATTCTACAAAATGTTATACAGAATGATGATTGAACTTGATGGGAAAATCTATGGAAAAGATTATAACACTGTTGAACAAATGACTCAAGATTTAGATGTATTAACTAAAGAAGGATATCAAGCTAAATTAATTTTAAAATTTCCAGAAGTACATCCACTATCAACAGAAGAACTTATTGCTATGGCTAAGGCAGAGAGAGAAAAAAAGTCTGAAGAAAACAAACAGAAACAAACTTCCTAAATTTCAATAATCCTTACACTTGTAAGGTATAATTTTTTAAAACTCCATTTGGATGACCTTGAAATTACCCCTACCACTTTTCATAGTACATAAAACTCGCTATTCATCACTATACAATCTTATTCTTTCACTAGACTCTGCAGCGTCAACATGGAAGAGCAAAAATACAAGTACAAACCTCGTTACTGTTGTGAACAACAGTGTACAGATTTAGGACCAATGATGGTGGATGGGTTAGCTTGTACTAAATGTAAATTCTTCGGATCTTGTTATTGCAAATGTAAAAAAAAACAACTACCGCCACCGGAATTGCGAACTTTCAAATTTTACAAATCAAGATATTTTCATACATGTTGTCCTCAAAGATGTTTCAAATTTCACCCTCTAGATCTTGCTCATTGTCAACGCACCAAGTCTCATCAAGATGATTTTTGTACACATATGATAAAAAGATGTAAATACAGATCAGATTGGTATTCCGATCCTGTAGAACCATCAAATGTGTAATTTCAGTTTTACACTCTTTTTTAAAACTTCAATTGGATGACCTTGAGATTTCCCCCACCACTAGTTCTAATTTTTATATAATATTAAATCATTCCACTTCCAACACTCTAACTAACAACATGGAAGGAAAATTTATCAAGTTTGAACATATAATAACTGACAGGGAGGAGATGGAAGAATTGTTTCAAAACTTACTTTCTGTCATTGACGAATATCCTATAAGATGGTTCAGAATTGTAGTTCAATATTTAAATCCTGGCGAATTGTTTTCTTCATCGAGTGAAGAAGATGAAACAACTACTTCGGTTCAAATAATTGAATTAAAAGACGAAGAAGAAGAACTAAACGTTTTATTCAATCATAAGCTCAAGGTCCCCTATATAGAAGCCCCCTCCCTAGACAGCCCCCCTCCCTAGACGCCTGCTCAAGGTCACCATTATATAAGCCCCCTCCCTAGGCGCTTATCCTCATTCGATTGCCAACTTTCTAACCATGAACACCTCTCCATCGGCACGAATGAATGCTAGTTTTGAAATAAACTCAAAAGAAGATTTACAAGAAATATTTAATACTTTAAATGAACTTATAGATAAATTTAACACTATTACAATGAATTTGGAAATAACTTACGCTTGTCCTATTTGTGATAAGGTTGAAAGTTCTGATGAAGACAGTTTACTAAATCTTACTCCTCTTACCCCTCTACAGTCAGACACAACTTCTGAGGCAAATGATGAGCAGCATCTTTCCCCCACCACTTCTATGTAACAACGCTCTTTCCCCCCACCACTTCTTTATTTAACCGACATTTCCCTCTTTCCATTCTCATTCCATCGTCGCCTCTTCAACTATCAACATCGCTTGTTTCAAAATTTCAAAAAACACAAACATGATGGATATGATGGATGAAGTTCCATTTGTAACAAGGATGGAAGAGGATAAATTGAAATTGGAAATCAAACGATTGGAAATGGAACGGAAAAACCAACTCGAGATGTTACGTTTGTTCAAACTTTTTAAATACATCATCTGGGGACTCTGCGTTTACCTTCTCATCGTCGTCGGTGTTTGTGTTTACAACTCTGTAGTTCATAACAAAACTTCAACCTGTTTAAACACTGCTGTCACACATTGATTGTATGTTTTTCACAAATAAAATTCACAAACCTAATTCTATACCTATCCCGCTATCGCCAGAGTTAGTTCCACTCTCCGAACTATTACTCCGGTGGTAGCGGGATAGGGTTTTTTAAAACTTACTCTGGATGACCTTGACATACTTTCCATAACCTAATTCTCAAGTTGAATTTCAAATTTCAAATAACATCTCCTCCCCCACCGGGAGCTATATGGCATGGCATATAGCGACAGCAACTGATTTGCCATCTGGCCGATGGCAGCTGGCCGGCAGCGGCTGGCAAATGGCACGACTTCCGTTTTGAAAGTAACCAAACCCCACTACTAAAAGTGTTCGTACACTTTTGCTCCTAGTGATGAAAACTACTATTGTTTAAAATATTTAAAAGAACTAATTAATTATAAATACATTACAGGTTTTAAGTACAATTTTTACACATGTTATTTGTATTTAGTTATTATTATTGGATGTTTTATCATAAATAAATTATTTTAGATGTATTTCATGTGTACCAAATTCTATATTTGATAAAACTTTATTGGATATTAGCTATGGGGTTTCATTACTTTTTTTAAACAACCAAGAACCAAATGATTTCAGTAAAATGAAGGGTGATAATCTATTTGAAAGATTTTGTAATGGGTTCGTATAAAATATTCATAGTTTTTGTGTACCAAATTCTATATTTGATAAAACTTTATTGGATATTAGCTATGGGGTTTCATTACTTTTTTTAAACAACCAAGAACCAAATGATTTCAGTAAAATGAAGGGTGATACTATATTTAAAAGATTTTGTAATGGGTTCGTATAAAATATTCATAGTTTTACCTTTGTCGATAAAATTAAGGGATGCAAACCATGCTTTAAACTATCTTAAAAGTTTTATATGAGACTATAATAAATATTCATAGGCATTGGATGGTAGATAATATCAAGGTATAAAAGAATCATTACATGCAGTAAAACAATTTTGTTGATTCCACAGATTAGA
This sequence comes from Neoaliturus tenellus, assembly GCA_030545055.2. NCBI lineage: Eukaryota > Metazoa > Arthropoda > Insecta > Hemiptera > Cicadellidae > Neoaliturus > Neoaliturus tenellus. Next base: position 12,112,206 of record CM061533.1, on the reverse strand, counting down.
CTATTATTAATGTTTGAATGATAACTCGTTCTATTATTTTATTGATTTACTAGATTTCTCAGCATGCTTTGCAATGCCAAATTAAGAACATTTGGTTCTTCAGGTGAGCTCCTTAACTGCGCTCACTCTCCGTCAAATTCAGGTCGTTCGCTATGCTCACTCGCCGTCAGGTTTATCTGGTTTGCTGCGCTCACTTGCCGTCATGTATAGCGTGTTCGATGCGCTCAATTTCCATCAGTTTTATTCGATAAACAATTCTATAATATTTTCTGGTTTTTTTTATTACCAATTTAATGTTCAACTCATTTTTTTCAAAGACTCCGCATTAAATGACGTTAATTAAAATTGAGAATTAAATAGAAAATTATTGATTGGAAAAGACTAAACACATTATGAATCAATCCTTTACAATACAATTACAGTATTCTAGCTTTTCATTACAATTACAACCCATTTCAATTAAGTACAATTTTCAACGTAGACTAGGTTTTACTCAGTTATTTATAAAAAATGTGAGACGTGTAAATGTTTTATGTTATGTGAATAATATGTCTTGGTTAAAAAAGTTAACATAACACAACGTTCATTTTCGTAGCATAAGATACCACCAAACAATATTAATAATATTAATCTAAACTTTTACGACCACAAATAAGCCAGAAAAAAAATGCTTTTTTAAAATATCTTCAGATACAGTTCTAATAATTTCTAAATGTTTTAATCATTAGTTTTTCTTATTATGTGGTAAAGTTACTTATTTCTTAGTTTTTTAGTGAACAACTCTCTTTTGGTTATGACCAAAACATTTATCAATATGTTGAACTTTGGAGGAAAATGTAAAAATAGCTCATTTTTAAACTCAAAAAATATGTTATGGATTTATTTAAGAATTATTTTTTTTTTTTTACTTTTTCGAGGCTCAAAATGCTTTTAACAAATGCAAATCATTTTTTACTTCTTGCAAATCAATAAAATAATATCTTTAAATAATTATAAAACCATTAGTTTTGTTAAAATTAATGTCTTTGCCACCCATAGCGTATGTAATAAAGTAGATTCCAAGCTGTTTGCTGCATGAGATAAGACTCTGGCCAGCTGAAGTTTATGTGTTGGTTTTCCACATCGGACGGTTATGTTATGGTTATGTTTATGGTGGATTTAGAGCCGCGGCTCAACAGAACTAGTATATAGCAACTTCCTTCGAAGCATTAAATCTATGATGCATGTGTATGTTAATCTTGTGTCATGCTCAAATATAATATAACGTGATTATAATAATCTAAAAACCCATCATCTTCTACATATTCCAATCACTCCAAATCCGGTTCATATTTACTCATTTAACATTATACTTTAATGAGTTTTTAATTAAAGTATTTAACGTTTAATTTAAATCCTTTTTCATTGTTTAGTGCGAAATCTTAATCGTATAATATGATACCTCCAAGTAAAAGTAAATTCAATTAAAATGGTTTTCCTCTTCATCCTAATATATAAATTAATTTACCAATGTAAAATATTAAGAGTATTGTTGAAAGATATATAAACAAGACCCGTCCCTTACATCACATATATCTATATTAATTTACCAAATTTACATTTTGTTACGTAATGTTAAATTAAGTGTATAAAAATACTCTGGATTTGCATTGCGTGTACTATTTTTTATTGAATAGAAGTTAATAAACAAACAAATACTTATTTTCTAACTATGCAATCTACTACATATTTCATTGTGTCATCTTTTGTCAAATTAGTACGAAGATTAGTTATTACTATAACGGAAAATATGTAAAAAAAAGGCACTACCGTAGCGTTGGCTCGATATACATGGTGTCACTGAACTCTCTACCGACCTCTTAAGCTATCATTCCATACCTAAAAGCAAGGCAAAATATCATATTAAAACATTTCCAAAACTCCTACCTGCCATTTTGTATTTTTTAAAGAATAATTTTTAATTTGAGAACGTTTCGTTGTAATAAGTTAAAACTTGGCATATAACATTTTGAGGCAAAGATTTAAATGAAAAAAAAATAAATTTAATGGTTGTGGTTTAAAATCTTTAATTTTTATTTTCATAAAAACTACATAAGATAACACAGTTTATCATTTGATGATTTTGGAAAACTTATTTAAAAATACAAATATACAAACATTATCAAAATCGGTACATATTTAAGCAAAATAGAGCGATTTAACTGAGGCTAGTCACAGTCTTACTGCTGCTTCAGGAGCAGTTTTGGCATGAGATACATGGTTAAGCTGGCGCCACGACTGCGCATTTTGTGTGGTTTCGAGCTCAGAGACGTGACTATATGTATGCAAATCACTATATCTTGCTTATTTATATAACAATTTAAATATTTTTTATATCCTTGGATTTTTCATTAAATTTAAAAAAAGAAAAAAAAAACACACATACACATAAGAACATAAACTTTTCTAATGTATGTAATTTTTATGAAATGTTAGGTAAAAGATTTTCAACAGTAACCATTTTGACAATATTGTAAAAAATTGATTATTTTTCTTCAATTAGACCTTTGCCTCAAAAAGTTGTAAACGAAGTTTTAACTTATTTCAATGAACCGTTTTTAAATTAATATTTATTTTTTACAAATGCATAATGGTGGCTGTTTGGTTAACGATGGAGTTTTGTTAGTTTTAAATATGATATTTTAGCACGTTTTAATTTCAGGAATAGTACGTTAAGAGATCGGTAAAGGGACATCCCGTTTAATAAGTTCTTCTCACATATCTTAGTATTTCCATGTTGAACATTACGACGGGTATTGTGATATAGCACACATGCGTTGTTGGTGTATACACCGTGTGAGCCAATAGAGTGTTTGTCATGCCTAGCAAGGCAAACATTCCTCGGCCCGGCACCGTCCCAATAGGTATTCACAAACACACATATTCAAACCAACACCATAACTCAAAGAGAATGTCATGTCCTTTGTGACACTAACATATTTATAGCAGTATTTAAATATTTTTATAGTTTGTGATCTTCCCCTTTATAATATTAGGACCATAACACTTTTGTATAATTTACAATTTTTAAGTACAAGTTTTTAAACTGTCTAGGAGAAGGCCATCACTACGTGGAGATGCCTGCCTAAAAAGAGCAGCAGCATCCAATTCGCCTCTTGGGAATCAATTTTTAATCCACATTGTCATGGGATTTTCATACTAGGTCAATCATTTCCAAATTGTCTCGAATTTGTTATTTACTTTGGAAATTAAAAACTTCTGTTTCTCAAAATATGTTAGTGATGGCTTATTTTAGTTTTTTTCATTGTCATCTGTTGTATGGAAATATGTTTTGGGGAAATAGCTCTGGTGCATTTCAGATTCTGCTATGACAAAAAAAGCATTACGGATTATGGCAGGGGTGTCCAGTAGAGAGAGCTGTAAGCCCTGGTTTAAGAATTTCAGCATTTTAACTGTTCAAAGCATTTTCATCTTTCAGAACCTTTTATATGTTAGACAAAATGAAGACAAATTCACTTCTAGAAGTACCATTCATGGTTATGGAACCAGGCAGTCCGATGATCTTCTCATTGCTCGGCCAAGGTTGCAAAAATTCGCCAACAGTCATAAGTACCTACAGATTAAAATGTTTAATAAATTGCCAGTACATTTCCACAAATTAGATGCTAATGCTTTTAGAAGACAACTTAATATTTTTTAACTGACAATGTTTTTTATTCATTAGAAGATTTTTTTAAGTTTAAATTTGGCTAGGCCTAAATATATGTATACTGTACAGATAAGATTTCTGTTGTACATATATGCTAACCCAATCTTTTTGTAAATAGTAGAATAAGAATTGACGTTGTCTATTGTATATTGTGAAATGTTTTAATGACAAATAAATTTCTGATTTCTGATTTCGGATTTCTGATTACGTCTGAATCAACAAAACGACTTCTTGGTTAAGGTGTTTCTGCATGAAGGAGTCAACTGAATTACTTCACTTATGACTCTTTTACCACCTTTACAATTGTTTTATTGATTTAAAAATAAATATCTCAAGCAGAATTTTTCTCTTTTATCAATTTTTTTTTTCAAATCTAATTTTTAAATTGACTCATAAATTTTCACCGCATATAAAAGATTAATTCTGTATTGTCTTTATGAGAGTTGAAACTACGTAAGTTGAATAACTATTGAATTTGCCTATTGTTTACTAAATAGTTTTGATTCCACTTTAATATTTATAATAATTGATTATCATGAAACTGTTTCAAAACAATTCTAATATCTAGTTAAAATATGAAAAACTTAATTTTGTTTAAAATTAAGCCTAAATAAAACATTGTGCTGTAAATGTGTTTAAAAAAGGTGAATATGTTATACAATATTTCGTTTGATAAATTAATGAATGAGAAATAATTTAAAATCATTAATAATAAATAATATGGTTGAACCAGAATTGTTATCAAACACAGAATAACATTTGATGCCCAGAAAAGGAAATTGCATTTCTTTTGACTTGCTGGCATGATTTTTCTCCTTATCCGTCCCCTTTATTGCGTACTAAAGTTAAACATATAGTCTTTCATAATTTACAGTCACCAAAAATAATTTTAAAAGTTTTATTTTCTTATTTATATCATTTATACTGAACTCAAACGCATAATACATGTATAAAAAATTACTCTTATAAAGTCTACGATATGTTTTTAATGCTGTGAAACAAACTTAGCAAAGTGCATTCTACTTGATTTATTTGTAAAAGCTTATAGTATTTATTTCTCTTTTAATATATAATATATTTTTTAATTAATATACAACATGAATAAATACTTGTGTTATCAATGAGGAACACCTATATGTATACAAACTTATTCTATTTTCCTGTGTAATAACCTAAGAGTTCAGTTGATACAGCCATAGTAGCTTCATACAATTTTGTAGAGGGAGGTTCATAAGTTCGAGATGACGAGTGCTTAATATAATAACATCATCCGCTATGTTTGCAATTCAATCTTATTAGAATAAATAAATCGCTCTTATCTATATTATTTATTAACTATCTTGTTTATATGTCCAATTAATTATGTCACTTGATTCTTAATAACGGTTAAGACTATGACAAAAGCTTTAAATTTTAAGTTAAAAAATACAAAAATTGCTTGTACACGAAACGAAACTTTTGATATCTTGTTCCCAAAACCATTTCCTAACTGCCACTTTGAAGTCTGCAAGATGGTTGTATTTACTACAGATACTATATACGAACCACCAATGAAAGAAAAGGGTAAGAAACGAGATGAACTGACAAATTTTAGTCACAAAATGTGAATTTTGCAGGCTTCAGAGTTTACGAATAACAGATTGACCAGAGGTAGTGACTTATCTGGCAATGAGCATGCTCACGATTAACATCACAAATTAAAAACTATTAACAATGCAGAGTCCACCTCTTTTACCTTTTATTTAAATGAAAAGTTTTTCTTATTATGATACTAAAACTTATCAAAATCAATCATGAAATTATTTTCTTGAGGAGAGTGTACCACATACATGCAATCTATAAAAAATTTTACGATTCAATTATTAAATCTTTCTACACATTCAGATGTAAACTTCTATCATTGTTATACATATTAGCCTAGTAGTAAACTTCAAGTTTGCATATTTCCATAGACGAAACAGCCAAGACATCTAACTTTGTACTTGGAGAGACCTTTGACCTTCAACCTGGAGTAGGCCAATCTACCGCATGACGACACTTCAGTCTACAGCTAAACAAGTTAGTATGCAACATTCATTCATACGCTTCTCGTGGCTTGCGGCCACTTCTGTCAATCTGATCCCAGCGTCTGCATATGTTCAGAGGAACAGTGAAAAGAAACACTTTATAAATTAAGCGCCAGTCAGCAAACCACGTGTATTAGCCAGCCTTCAAAAAGTTAATCCCGACTAGCAAGAAATCTTTAAGACCTTCCTTTGATAAATTTTGATCTTAACCGAAAGGCCAAGAAGTGGGAGAGCGGAGCTCATTTAATAACTATTATGAAGGCCAACGCCCGTGCTCATGTTATGTTTAATTTTAAGGCTCAAACCCGGGTTCCGCTACAGGGCTGGTTCGCTCTTCCTTCCAACTAGCCAACCAACCATTATTTGTATATGTGGGTAACCAAGTACTTCAGCTTTTGGTTTCACTGACTGCCGGATGTCATCGACACCATGCAATTCAGAACATGATTGTATCATGAGTTAAGAGAAATATTCATACTAGACTGCCAAAATACTTATCACAATTCATAACATTGGTTACTGAGTTAATTATAAAACAAACAATCATAAATCAGATTCAAAATTATTATGCAACTTTGAATGTCTGAAAAACGAAATATTATTTATCGAAAAATTTGGTTTGCATTATTTAATAATAATAACAAACTGTTGTTAATTTATTTTATTTGATATATTACCTATTTAATATTATTATTTCCTTATTCCGATAGAGAAGATTAGTGACAGCTACAATAAGAGAAAGTGATGAAGGCTTGGGTCCGAAAATGAGACAAATGCGAAGACAGTCGCTTGGTGTTTCGGTTGATTCAAGACCTCGGCGACCACCACGCAGAAATTGACTCCTTTCTTTGTCAATTTTTGAAGATACCAAACTGCTTCACCAGATGGGGAAGGTAGGACTACCCCATATTCAGGAAGAATGTATTCAGGATTGTCTGGGAGTTAATGATGATGTCCATCACTCCCTTCGAGTACATTCGTTTAGTTAAAAAGGATGACTGCCCAACTCTATTGTGAGGTCTATTATGTCATACCTATAAATTAGGGGTTGCTGCAAAAAGAAAATGCATGGAGAGCAGTTTCCACCTGGGGAGGCACCCGATGAGAAAGTAGCAACTCTAACACGGATGGAAAATGACACACAAAAAACACAAAAAATTATTAAATTTCATTTCCAGTCAGAATTTTTCTAAATTTTTCGATAACATAACCATAAAAACTGCACAAAATGATAAAACCCTATCCACATCAGTTTCTATTACCACATGTCTGTAAGCTAAAAAAGGTAAATATATTATAACGGTGTTTCCAGGAATATGAAGGATTTTACTCCTAATTAAAGTTTGATACAACAAAAACTATTAAAAAACCCCAACGGCACAAAACTGAGAGTAGTTAGGTCCAATTAAAGGATATAATAAGAATAAAAATACAATTTTCTTTTTTCGTAAGCCAATATTTAATAATTTTTGTATTGGATAAGGCCTTTCGACAAACAAGTTGTCATCTTCAGATCTCTCCTTAATACAAATCAAAAAATAAATATTATTACATGTGATAAAAATACAGTCAAATCTAAAATTATAAATGATAAAAATTAAGTAGAATAAACATAAAATTTAGATTTAAGTCCACTGTATACTATATAAATTTCTTCACAAAATTTGAATTTAACAACTGAGAATTTAGAATTGGTCCATTATTATTATTTAATAAAAGGTCTTCTTGTGTTAATTTAATGTAGTATGTCTCCCAAGCATTAAGGTATTTTGGTTTTATCATTTCTTTTAGAATTTTCAGGTTGGAGTTTAAAACTGAATGTCCTGAGGATAGGCAATGATCAGCAACTGCAGATTTTTCTGGGCGGTTAAATTTGATATAGGATTGATGTTTTTTGAATCTCGTTTTCAATGTTCGTTTTATTTGGCCAATATATAATTTATTATAGTCATTACAATTAATTTGGTATATTCCAGATTTGTTTTATAATTCAACTTTGTATTTAGGAGTCTTTAAAATCTTTTTTAAAATTATTGCATACCCCTCTAACTACTGAAAGATATAACAATGAATTGGCATACATTAAAAAGGTAGCAATTTTCAATGGATACCATACGAGTCTCGTTGATAACATACATAAGAAAGCAAAAAAGAAACTAGAAAAAACGACAAGAACAAAATTGCAGCCTATAAGAAAAGAGGAAGAAAAGTGGATGAGCTTAACATACACCAACATCTCGAAAGAAGTAACAAAAATAATGAAGAAATATGCAAGAACTAATGTGTCCTTTAAAGCCCACAACACTGTAAAGAAAAATCTTCAAAATCCAAAAGATAAATTTGATAACAAAAGTATGTCTGGCATTTATCAAATTAACTGTGATAACTGCAACAAAAAGTATATCGGACAGACAAAAAAAAATCTAGAGAAGAGAGTAAAAGAACATATAGCTCACATGAAATATAATAGACAAGACAAATCGGCAATCGCAAGCCATTGTATCACATCCGGCCACACATTTGGACAGAAAAATTCAAAAATTATAAAAAGTGTCTCTTCATCTAATTATTTAAACGCATGGGAAACTTATATGATCAATAAATTTGAAAAAGATGAATTGTTAAACTTAGACGAAGGTCCAGTTCAAAATTCAAAATTACTAGAAAAAGGTTTCATTAAAAAGATAAAATTTTAAATACAATTATATATATATATATATATATATATATATATATATATATATATATATAATAAAGAAAGAAAAAAATGTACCGTACCATTAGACCTTGTTAAATTTAAATAACTTATTTCAAAATCATATGTTCATTGTATTTGTCAAATAATTGTAAACAAGCTTTTTGTTTATATTTGTGACTGACCTGACGATGACAGCTTTGCTGTTGAAAGGCCTAGTCCAAATAAAAATTTAATAATTATATTGGTGTATTGATTTTTAAATTTAGAAGATTTTTTAAAATTGTTTCTTGTTTTAAATTTTACATTTTGATTTGTATGAATTTTGAAGGTTTTCTTGATTGTTGATGAAATTCCTGAATAAGTGCCCTGATCCATTTCTGATTATCTTCTTTCAATGGTAAAAGGGTCGTTCGTGAAGTTTTTTCTCTACACTTTTTTGCTTTTTTCAACATACTCGAGTAGTAAGACCTTTAATTAAGTAATGATAATGGACCAATTCTAAATGCTCAGTTGTTAAATTCAAATTTTCTGAAGAAATTAATATAGTATACAGTGGATTTAAATCTAAATGTTATGTTTATTCTACTTAATTTTTATCATTTATAATTTTACATATGACTGTATTTTTATCACATGTAATAATATTTACTTTTTGATTTGTGTTATGGAGAGATCTGAAGATGACAACTTGTTTGTCGAAAGGCCTCATCCAATAAAAAATTATTAAATATTGGCTAAAGAAAAAGAAAATTGTATTTTTATTTTTATAATATCCAATATTCAAGCTCTAATGTGCAGATATAATACCAGTTGAGTGCAGATATGTAGTGCCAGTTGGATTCAAGTAGAGTTTAGTGCTTTCTTGCATACGTTTCCTCATCATCCTGGGGTTTATTTGGAGGAATGTTTTCAATATAGTTCTGCTCCGTGATAAGTGACTAAGAAATTGATCCTTGAAGCTATAGTATGTAAATGAAAACAAGGTATAGTGTAAGTTTTCTTCTGAAGAGATAATTTTTTAAGTTTTAATAGCTGTATACAAATTATAAAACGAAAAAGTAGCATGCTAAAGATTTTTACATTATTATTTGCTATCGACAGCATTATAAAAACCACGAGTCTTTAACCATTATACTGATTTTGTAAAATATTTATCTTTATTGTAATTATATGTAGTATTAAGTTTTTTTTATGATCGTATGTTAAGAGGATTTTCAGTTGTTGTGTTGGTAGACTGCTCTGAATTTAAGCTGTAAGTTAAACTCACAACTTGATAACTGACTGTGACGCCTCCGAATGAACATTACCGTAGTAATTGTAAGTATTTTATTTTCTAATTTAATGTAATTCAAACGATGAATATTAATAGAATTGTTTATACAAACCTTTAAAGTGATCCAGTAAATACTAATTTGTTCACTGTCATAGATGAATGAGAGTATTAAATTTATAATGGTAATTTTTTCGTAAAGGATTTCATGATTGTAGTTGTCCACATGCATTTCACATTTTTCAAAGCAAACTTTCAATTTTATTTTGTTAATAGATTTTCAATTGTAATTATGTATTGTATTAAGAATGACTATTATTTCACAGACGGTTCATGTGTTCGAGTTAGAGTCTTCAGGCGTCAAGTCACACAGTTACGTTAATCAAGTAAGATCAAACCAATTTTTATATTTGTAATAAATATAGGTGAAGACCTATGTATTGATCTTGTATTTGGGAGAACTAGTAATAAACCACATTATTTGGAAATTTATGTTTATTGAAAGGTCCTGAAGCCATTGTGGGTAAAAAGAGTTTAATCTAAAAAAAACAAAATTTGTACTACTAATTGGCCATAACGTAGTATACCATAAACTTGATAAAAAGTTAATATATTTTAACCTAGGTACTTTAATATAAATAATAAGGAAGTATATAATTTTTAGAGTCAAGTCAACTTTTTTGTAAGAGAGAAGAAATTTTGTGTTTTTATTTAATTTTTACTCTTTAAAAATGTAATAACATCAAGCACATGAACCAACAAGAGCCAAGTTATTGAGCTCTAATAACAACACTGTTGGATAGTCCCTTCTTAAATTCAATGGTTATTTTTTTCGTACACGTTCGATTTTATGGTAAACTAATGTAAACAAGTGAAACATGATTTTAATTATGGATTGTAAGTGGCAAAGAAAAAAATGATAAACTGGATTAAATATAATATATCTTTTTGCAGTAAAAAAAGCCGGAGGTGTAACTTAAAACTCTGGACATGTTCAACACTTAGGTAACTTAGGTTTAAGATGAAAATCAGGTCCTAATTTAAGTGTGTAAACTGCTCATAACGAATACAAAATAGTGCAAACTACAACCTGTTACAATTGTATTCTCGTTTTATTTTTATTAGAAGTAAACGCCTATTTCGAATTTTTCTCTTACACATTCATATCACTTCAATAAATCGTAGTGTTACAAAAATAGAACTATTTCTGTGCTATATTTTCAACTTATAATGTGGTGTACCCTCATTAGACTTGTTTTTAATGCTACATTGTAATTGGGAATAAACATGTTATGTAGCATTTCGCAAAAAATTAAATTGAATTTAATTGAATAGAAGTGAATAATTAATTATAAATTTTAATAGGGATTTGTTTAATTAATAGGTTTTTACCAACGTTAAATAAAACAAATTTTTGGTCATAATATATTTTATACAACCATAAACTTATAAAAAAATAAGCGATATAGAGTCCAGGAATACGAATTGATTGGACCTCTTTTATCAAATTAAAGTTTTAGTTGCTCATTCCTTTGGTTATTACATCGTTTAGGATTTGCTAGTTATTTTTGTATACACATATTTCAATGTAAGTATTTTAAAGGCTTTAGGAAATTAATATCAAAACCTAATATAAAATGATAGTATTTCGAATTTTTACACGGAATGCAATATAATACATTTCACAATTATATATTTGCCATCGGTTTCAGAGTATTTAGTTGGTTAAATGTTTTTTCCGTGGTTAGTTATTTGAATGAGTCTAATATGCTGTTTCTGTTATCCTTAACTATAAAAACACATAAATCGAAATATTTACTTTATAACAAGCTTCAAAAATATAATAATAATACGTAAGCATTTATAAATAAAAAGTTGATCATTCATTATAACTATTAATTGAAATATTGTAAATTTTTTTCTATTTGTGTAATAAATTGCGTTATTATTGAGTTAACGTTACTCTTAAAATATAAATAATTCAGTTAATAGAGATATATTCATGGCAATAAATTTCACCTGAGCATTAACACATTATTCCCCAGTGTAACAAATCATGGGCTGCAGCTTGGACTGTAAATCTTACCTTGTTATTGGTAAATTATATACAGGAGAACGATCTTATTGGTAACAGCAAATCGTTGGTTACGAAGTTATTTTTGATAAATAGTGGGTTTCTTAACTCTAAGCATTAAGACAATTCAATGGTGTAATTACAATGTTAAACATTAACCTGTATAAACAGTAGCTAATACTAATAAGTTTTTCAATTAAAATTAACATTCTACAGAATTCTAATGCAAAATATTACATAAAGGTGCACTATACTAAAGTTGCAAATACTTATTTAGATAGGATAAACAACTAATTATAAATATTCATGAGCTATTTATATTCATTATACAAAATCAAAGTTATCAAATGAAATAAAAGGTGAACCAAACAGCCCGTTGCAGTGCTACAATACAGTTTTTACACAACAATCTGTCAAGAGGGACTGTTTACTTGTGCATCCAAAATACCTATGCTGGTGTTATTCTAGCAAATAAGATTATCATGGAAGTCATCCCTACTCGCAAATGTTTTAGAAAATTATGAAACATAGTTTTTTAACATATGAAAATAGCATTCAAATCTTTGGTTATAAAGACAGTTCTTGCTAATTTGATGTTAAGTCGAATTATTATGAGATTTAACGTATTTTTTTTTGGCTTGCAGCGTTTTGCTCAAATCTAAAGTACGTTTAAAATTATTTACGTTTTGTTTAAAACCACAATGCTAAACCTGTGTAAAAACTATGCATTTTAATTCGGAGTAAAATTCCGAGCACAAAAGATGAAATTAAAAATAAAAGCCAACACTTTTATAATTGTAATAGTTTATTTTGTAAGAAGATTCAAAATGAGATCATTGCATCTTCCAGGCCATATGTTTAAAGTGAGAGATTTATCAAGCACTTCAAATGTGGACAAGAAAATGCAAACACCCTTAGCTCATATTTTGAACAATACTTTTCGCTACACTACAAACAATATTTAATTTGCATAATAAAAACATATTTTGGAATATTTTATATTACAGTTACAAAAATAACAAACAAAACACAAAAACATACGATACATTTCAAAACGAATAACATTTTTGAGTTCAGATTTCGAGTTTTGAATAACATTTTTTTTAGTTCATATTTATAAAATAATAATAATCAGGACATGGCATAATAAACACAAACATAATAATAATTAGGAATAAGCTAATTTATTCCTTTGTCTGCTCTAGTTTTTACCTATAACTGCATTTGATACGTACATTTTAGTTTGTGAAATAATAACTAATATTTATTTGTTTGTTTATATTTGTAACATAAAAAAAGATCGCAAATATTACTTTTAACAGTAAACTTTTTCATTACGTAGAAAACAATGTATGGACGAATTTTCACATGCATAAACATATAAGGAAAACAGATGATTTCACAGAAGTATGGCGAATAATTAATTTGTATGGTTTTGATTGTTATTTTGATTGTCAAATGTGTCCGAACAGCCATCCATTTGAGGTATTCCACGGATTCTAAATCTACCAAGTGGTGCTTTTACTTTGATGTACTAGTAGCTTTAGTTATATTTTATAATTTTTTCCTGAAAAGGTCTTTAATCACAACCACTCAGATACTCAACCGGTTTTATTTGCATATTATAGGGCGTTGATTGTTTGACAAGAGCTGTACATTAAAGTTATAGTACAAAATCTTGTCTAAATTAATGTCGGATAGTATGCTTATTACATAAAGATACAATTATTTACATACAGTACTTTTCACGGATTCTAATCTACCAAGTGGTGCTTTTAATTTGATGTACTAGTAGCTTTAGTTATATTTTATAATTTTTTCCTGAAAAGGTCTTTAATCACAACCACTCAGATACTCAACCGGTTTTATTTGCATATTATAGGGCGTTGATTGTTTGACAAGAGCTGTACATTAAAGTTATAGTACAAAATCTTGTCTAAATTAATGTCGGATAGTATGCTTATTACATAAAGATACAATTATTTACATACAGTACTTTTCACGGATTCTAATCTACCAAGTGGTGCTTTTAATTTGATGTACTAGTAGCTTTAGTTATATTTTATAATTTTTTCCTGAAAAGGTCTTTAATCACAACCACTCAGATACTCAACCGGTTTTATTTGCATATTATAGGGCGTTGATTGTTTGACAAGAGCTGTACATTAAAGTTATAGTACAAAATCTTGTCTAAATTAATGTCGGATAGTATGCTTATTACATAAAGATACAATTATTTACATACAGTACTTTTCACGGATTCTAATCTACCAAGTGGTGCTTTTAATTTGATGTACTAGTAACTTTAGTTATATTTTATAATTTTTTCCTGAAAAGGTCCTGAATCACAACCACTCAGATACTCAACCGGTTTTATTTGCATATTATAGGGCGTTGATTGTTTGACAAGAGCTGTACATTAAAGTTATAGTACAAAATCTTGTCTAAATTAATGTCGGATACTATGGTTATTGAATAAAGATACCATTATTTACATACAGTACTTTTATTGAATTAAAAATAATGCACACAATATACGATCAATCGTAAAATATTTTTTGCTAAGGACAATAAGGACAATAAACTCAAGGATTTCGTAAGTAAATATTTTTTATATTTGAAAATTTTGTCTATTTACAAGTAAATTTCTATTTCATAACCCCTCCATTAAGTCACCCCGTAATAAATCACTTGGTCTATTTTTCACTTAGAGATAAAGGAAGAGAGATTCGCCACCGTGACCAGAAACACGAAAGTTGATAAAGGACAGTCGCTATTGTGTTGGTGAAATACGGCGAGCATTGGTCATGCTTAAAGGAATCGTGGAGAATGAGATAGTCTCATAACAAGTTATGATTTTATTTAGTGAACGCCAGTTGTATTTCACATACTGGTATATTCGTTATATAAATTATGTAATATATTAAAAATTCAATATTTATTTCTTTTTTTGTTTGTTTTAAGTTTCCATGGAAGCTGAACAACCCATAGTACGTCATTTTTCCATGACGTATTATGGAAATAAATTATTAACGGGAAATCTATAAATTATTAGCTGACACCCATGTGAATATATGCTAGTGTCTACTCTTTTTTTACCTGTATTATTTTCTTCTCAACTGCTAGTTTTTCTGTGATTCTGTTTAATGGAAAACTAGCAAAAATAGATTACGATAGCTAGGTAAAATTATCTCTAAAATAAATACGTTAGTTAACTTTTAATAAACTTTCTATTATGTATAACAATAATTTCATTAATAATTTAGATATATTTTAAATTTTATTTTGATATCTAATCGTATTTCAAATATTTATTACATATAATACATCCACAAAATATATTTTACACAGTAAGCTAAGGAAAATTGAAGAGGAGTCAAGTACGGATAGTAAAGATACTTTCATCGTTTTGTCTATGCTACAATGTCGCCTTTGACTTCCAGTAACTGTCATAGTTTACATTATGAAAAAAAATTAATCCCTTACATTTAAAGTAGATAGTAATTTAATTTCTTATGCATGTGTACACTAATAACATGAGACCTTAAAAATAATACATAATTGTTTAAATGAGTGCTTGTTGTTCTGATTTCAAATATTTTATTTTATGCGGCTTATAATAATAAATAAATTGTTTTATAGAACTTACATATCACCCACAATATTGTATTAATATTTATAGACCACACTAATAACAGTTAATTTATCAATGCATTTTATAAACTTTTAGGTGGTAATGATTCAATGTAGGATATTTATGGTTTGGTAAAATTGTTTTATCTAATTCAAATGTCCTGTGGAAAAATAACACTTTTAATATGTTACCTCTTTTAGTGTATTTTATATGACCACAAAATTACGTATATTTCATGTATTCTTTTCATCATGTTCCGTAGTGTAATATTCAGAAAAAAGTAATATAACATTTATGAACTTTTTTATACAGAGAAACAAAAACACAAGCCAAGAGTAAGCAAAAACTAAGCCAGCCAGTTGTAATATAAGTAACCCGGCCTGCGAATGATCACCTCAATCAATCACCAACCAGGGAAGGTGCAACGCTCCAAAGGTGGGGGCTGCTTTCGCTATAGGTTGTGATTTTAGAAAATGATTTGAATAGTAATACAGTGTTAGAACAAAGTTTTGGAACAGATTAATTATTTTTGTCAATATCTTATATGTTATGAAAATTTTTACCTAATAGTACTTTTTTACCATTTAAATGTAAATTACTAACCATCCAGAGGGTGGCTCGTAGGTTGTAGGAATGAGTTCTTAAGGGTTAGCATAGATTGACATGAATATTTATTTTAATTTATGTATCAACAGAAAACCAAAAACAAAGGAGTACTTTTAATAACGACCAAGTCAAAGTTGGCAGAAAATTAAATTTTGCTCTAAACAATATAACTTTGTTGATCACATCTCACATTTTACTATTAAATTTACATATTATTTAGAAAAAAAATTAAAATACAAAATACTTATTAAGAAATAATTTTTTATTAAATACTCTCATAATGAACAGACACATTTATGTAGGCCTACTAGGATGATTAATTGTAACTATAATAATAGAGCATACAATTTAATGCTGAAAATCCCAGAACTTAATAATAGAGATATTTTAACTTTTGTATTCATTGTTACTTAATTATAAAATAACTAAATATATAAGTACAAGTGATATTTGGTACTGCACAATTTTGCTAAATGTTGAATAATATTATTGAAAAACCAAAAAAAAAATCATTTAAAGTCAGGTAACTTTTAGAATAGCCTTCCCGAAACGTTCTTCAAGGAAACGTTTTGAATTAATTTAGAGTTGCCTCACAGGACAAAATATATTCATTGTTCACAAAACAATTTAATTTTAATTTACCTTGAAAACCGTGATAAGTCTCTCTAAACAATATACTTTTTTATTCGGCTTTACAATTCGACCAAACAAACAACATAATTATTTTCTGTGAAGCGTCTTACAATGACATAGGTTTTTTCTCAGTAAAATATATTCAAAAAAGTATGATTAACAATATGTGATTAAAAATAAATCGTAATCCAAGAAATTGATTAAAACCCGATCTCTAATGGTTAAGGGTGCCTGAACCAGTTAAATTTTGTAGCATTATTAAAACTTATTTGGCGAGTCGGTGGCGTAGTGGTTAGCACGCCGGACTTCGGGACCATGGCAGCGATGTCGTGGGTTCGAATCCGCGTTCTGCCAGTGACTTTTATCAGTACCTTTCACCTTGTACTGTAGCGGCTCACCCCCTTACTTTGTCTAATACGTTCCACGCACAGATCAATAGTTTATGTGGACGGGGCAAAGTAAGGCAAAAAGAGGTCCGCCAACCTCTTAAAAAAAAAAAAAAAATCCGATCAATTTTGATCGCAAGCTATATTAAACTCGGTTATTATAGTGAGTTTTATAGTGACATTGATTTTATTAGATTATAATTTCTATTTAAAAAATTAGCATGATTTAATAATTAATTATTACAAATTTGTTTTGGGAAAATAAATCAAACTTTAAACACCATATATAAACTTTTTACATTTTTTTCTTTTATTTTTCAGTTATAAATAAAAAATTTTTGGTTAATTTTTAATAAGGTATCATGGATAATCATTTTGTGCCTATTTATTTTTATACATTCTTGTTTTAGACATCTTGATCGCTCATGATACTTTCTTTAGAATTCATTGGTATTTTAAGATAGCTATAGTTTGTTCCTGGCAAATAAAGAGTATTATTTCATTTTTCCTTAGTAAAAAATTCTCTTGTTTATTTTTCATGTTGTACTGGGAGAACTATAATTAATTTTATATTTTGAGTAAGTCATGGGTACCCCAGAACGAGTTTATAGAAGGTACCTTTTATTTTCTGTTTAAAGTGTATAAACTTGAGTTTCACCGATTATTTTAACCCGGTAAAACATTTCCAACTCGCTTAAGATCTTTTGAAACATAATTAATATGTAATATTTTCATTGATGTGCATTAAAATAGTTCTCAGAACCGAAAGTACATATATTTCTAAACTATACAGGGCAGTAATACACGACATGGCAGTCCACACAAGGTAATCGACGTTGCAGGAATGGAGATATCGAATCCCTGGGGGACAATGGGGTCGGCTATAGACTGTTGCCTCCAACTAAGATACAATTCAGGCCTTATCACCCACTCAACTAGTAGTGATGAATAGCTTGGTAGTCGTGGTTTACTTTTTGGTTGTTATCTTACAACTGCTTCAGCTAATTAACAGTTAAAAACTATTAACAAACACATTATTCAAAAGATTGAAGTGAGTACTTTAGGTAGAAGTATTTATGAAAAACTGCTAAAGATGTGTTTAAGTTTTTTTTTTACACCATATACATTGTTTCACAACATAATAACTTTGGTTTTATATTACAAAACTAAAGGGTAAATTATTTTTGGTATTTTAATTCTAATGATTTTAATTCAAACTTCTAGGCAAAAAAGTTAAGAGGAAAAAACTAAAGCGTAAACAGTAAAACCAAACTTTAATCATATTATTTAAACCGAAAACGGCCATTTGAAGAGTATGTTATCGCTGTAATGTATTGTGGCTTGGTTAACCAGCGCTTACAATTCATTTGCATAACACTATACAAAACACAATAAATTAGTGGTCTTCTGGAATTTGTGGCACAGTAGTGGGGGAAGTGTTTCCTGGATTGAATAGTATACTTGAATGTATCTTGGTATGATGAATATTAAAGTCGAAGAATTAACGAAGCATTTGAGAAGGGTAATCCTATAAAATATTTTGGGTAAATGAAGCTCGTCTAATTTTTCAATGACATTCTTATTTGTAATATTTTCATTTTATACTGCGCTTTCCCCAAGTGCGTTTACAAAAAATGGAGTTTAACTTAATAACAAACTATTTTGTAATTTTTTTTAAATATTGCTCTAAGCTCAAACTGGTTTTGGGGTAATGTGATCCTCATGTCTTTTATAGAAAATGACTGAGATTTACTTGATGAATCATATTTTCCCCTTTCAGACATTCATGTGCAGTTGAATAAAGTGTTGTATTTTTAGTTAAAAGTTTAAAATTGGTTCGATGGCTTTTAAAATGTTTCCTTATATACGAGTACCAAGAAGAAAACATTTTTATAATACTAGAATGTGTTGAAATTTTTAATTTTAATTTTTTTTATTTGAAGCTTGATTGAGCTGGTAGATACTGAGCCATTATGGAGCAATCCTAATTGTAAATTGTGGTGATGTCAACGTCACTGCAATATTGACAAGGAATCACAGTTCACAAGTATAAAGGCTAAAACGTAATATGTAAGGTTGGTTTATTAAAGCAATTTGTTATTCAAATCAAACAATTTCGAAAATTAAGGTGATAAAATGCGGTTCGTTAATATTTTTAAAATTAAATTTTGATCTAGACCATAGTAATAATTAGGGGATACTTTATATTAGCTTTAAAATACTTAGATATGTTAATAGTAAAATGTAGTAAAACACAACACACGAAACAGAATAGAAGCGAAAGAAAAAGTAAAATATTAGTGAAACCAAATCGATGATGTGCATTGTCCTTCACAGGTGATGTAGTATTTCTAAATAATATATATCTTTACAATGGTAGTTCCTCGACAATTGTTAATGCATTTATATCTAACGTCCTATGGCAAATAAATAAAATATTCTGATTCCAACCTAATAAATTTCAAATAAGCACAATAATTTAAAACAAGCTTTTAGCAGGGAATTTTTTTCAAACACTTTGTAAGGTAGAATTGATTTTTTTTTACTATTTGCCTTTATTTATATATTAATGGTTATCAAAATAATTATCATTTTTGGTTCTTGAAACAAGTTTTAATGTTACGGATTACAATATAAATCTAAACAAAATATAAACACACCAAAATCCAGTCTTAAAGGGAAAAGAATATATCGCAATATAGTATCAAGGTGAATTTATATTTGCCTTGTATTCAAATTATATTGTAATTAAAGATTTTATGTAAATGCATAAATTTTTTAAGTTGCAAGGAAATGCATATTACTTAGATGTCACACCTCTATTTTATACCATTAAAGAAGACAATGACAACACGATATATTTGCAAGTTGCTAAGCAAGGTTTGTAATAAGCAGACGGTAAGGAGTTGATTGTTTCAATATTGTTCAGATTAATGTGCTGTAAAAAGTAAAAAGTGCTGTGTGACGTCGCAGCTCTCATTGCTGCACGCAACGTTGAGCTGGCCCAACTGAAGTTGAACCGAGTTATGCGGGTGGTCAACAACTGGATGTTCGATCACGGTCTCTCGCTTGCTCTCAGTAAGACGGAGATCGTGATTCTCACGAAGAAGAGGATCGACACCGTCGTCCCGTTTCGAGTGGGAAGGGAGGTGGTAAAATCAACCCGTGCTGCCAAGTACCTCGGGGTTATGGTGGACACCGAGTTAAGCTGGAGGGATCAGATCTTCCGTACGGCGGACAAGGCCGCTAAGGTAGTGACTTACCTTAGTAGGCTGATGGCCAATGTCGGGGGTCCCCGATCCAGCAGTGATGTCCGCGGTCCAGTCCGTGCTCCTTTACGGGGCAGAGGTGTGGGCAGGCGCTCTAGATAAGGAGTGCTACAGGTTGCGACTTGCCCGGGTTCAGCGTCAAGCTGCGCTCCGGGTGTGTTCCGCCTACCGGACAGTGTCCGAGCCTGCCGTCCTGGTGGTCGCCGGAGTCATTCCTGTCAAGCTCTTTGCAGGAGGGAGGAATACGATTTATCAGAGATAAGGCGTGATCGGCAATGACACGGCAAGAACAGAAGAGTGCTCCCGAACTTTCCAGCAGTGGCAACGCAGATAAGAGCACGACACCCGAGGACGATGGACTGCGTGACTTATCAAGCAGGTCCAACCATGGGTGGAACGGCGGCATGGGGAGGTGGACTACTACCTGACCCAATTTTTGACAGGTCATGGCTATTTTCGGTCGTACCTGTACCGGATGGGAAAGACCGGTTCACCGGACTGCATTTATTGCCCGGGTGTTCCCGACGATGCGGAACACACATTCTTCCGCTGTCCTCGTTGGGAAGGGCCCGCCTGAAGGCCTCACAAATCTTTGGTGCATTTTCGGTAGACTCGGTCTGCCAAAAGATTTTGGAGGATGAGGGCAACTGGGATTGTTTGTCACAGTTCTTCAGGCGCATCCTCCTGGAAAAGAAAATCGATCTGGACCGCGAAGTGGGCCAGATCCCTTGATCGAGCGGCTGGATAAGGAGCGAACCCCACGGGCGTAATCCAAATTTAGGCCTAGCCTGACGTAATGTAATAGACAATTCCAGGTTAGATTCCTAAGGAGTAGAGGAGGTTTTTTAGTGGGTAAACCGGTTTTTTAGGGGAGCCCCACACTATTTTTTTTTTTTTTTTTTTTTTTTTTTTTTTGAGGGAGAGGCGGAAAAATGCATTACGCACACAGGTGGCCAGCCTGTAGTGTGGGGCTCCCCTAAAAACGAGTTTACCCACTAAAAAACCTCCTCTACTCTTTAGGAATCTAACCTGGAATTGTTTGTCACATTACGTCAGGCTAGGCCTAAATTTGGCTTACGCCCGTGGGGCTCGCTCCTTATCCAGCCGCTCGATCAAGGGATCTGGGCCACTTCACGGTCCAGATCGGTTTTCTTTTCCAGGAGGATGCCCCGGACGAACTGTGACAAACAATCCCAGTTGCCCTCATCCTCCAAAATCTTTTGGCAGACCGAGTCCACCGAAAATGCACCAAAGATTTGTGTGGCCTCCAGGCGGGGCCCTTCCCAACGGGGACAGCGGAAGAATGTGTGTTCCGCATCGTCGGGAACACCCGGGCAATAAATGCAGTCCGGTGAACCGGTCTTTCCCATACGGTTCAGGTACGACCGAAAATAGCCGTGACCTGTCAAAAATTGGGTCAGGTAGTAGTCCACCTCCCCATGCCGCCGTTCCACCCATGGTTGGACCTGCTTGATAAGTCGCGCAGTCCATCGTCCTCGGGTGTCGTGCTCCCAGCTGTGTTGCCACTGCTGGTAGGTTCGGGAGCGCTCTTCTGTTCTTGCCGTGTCCTTGCCGATCTCGCCTTGTCTCTGATAAATCGCTTTCCTCTCCCCTGCCAAGAGCTTGACAGGGATGACTCCGGCGACCACCAGGACGGCAGGCTCGGACACTGTCCGGTAGGCGGAACACACCCGGAGCGCAGCTTGACGCTGAACCCGGGCGAGTCGCAACCTGTAGCACTCCTTATCTAGAGCGCCTGCCCACACCTCTGCCCCGTAAAGAAGCACGGACTGGACCGCGGACATCAACAGACGTCTTCTGCTGGATCGGGGACCCCCGACATTGGCCATCAGCCTACTAAGGTAAGTCACTACCTTAGCGGCCTTGTCCGCTGTACGGAAGATCTGATCCCTCCAGCTTAACTTGGTGTCCACCATAACCCCGAGGTATTTGGCGGCACGAGTTGATGTGACCACCTCCCTTCCCACTCGAAACGGGACGACGGTGTCGATCCTCTTCTTCGTAAGAATCACGATCTCCGTCTTACTGAGAGCAAGTGAGAGACCGTGATCGGACATCCAGTTGTTGACCACCCGCATAACTCGGTTCAACTTCAGTTGGGCCAGCTCAACGTTGCGTGCAGCAATGAGAGCTGCGACGTCATCGGCGTACCCAACCAAAGTGGTTTCCTCAGGCATCTCGGACCTCAGGAGGCTGTCATAGGCAACGTTCCAGAGATCCGGGCCGAGTATTGAACCTTGTGCGGCACCAGAAGTGACTTCCATCGTCCGCGTTCCGTCCCTCGTGTCATAAATCAGGCTTCGAGAGCGTAGATAATCCTCGACGAGCCGCGACAGATATGCAGGAATACGAAAGGTGTTGCGAAGCGCATCCAACATATCGACCCACCTCGCCGAGTTGAAGGCATTCTTGACATCAAGCGTAACAAGAAGCACTACTCGGCGGGAGAAATGGTTGTGGCTCTCGGCTCTCTCCACAGCTCTCTGAACTTCGGTGACAGCGTCGATCGTTGACCGTCCCTTTCTGAAGCCGTACTGACGGGGGCATAAGTCCCCGGCAGCTTCCACGGCAGAAGTCAGGCGGGAACGGATCAGCTTCTCGAACAGCTTCCCAGCCGTGTCCAACATGCAGAGAGGCCTGTGGGACGACGGCAGCTCGGGATCACCTTTGCCCTTGCTGATCAGTACAAGCCTGGCTGTTTTCCAGGGAGCCGGAAACACCCCTTCTACCAAACAGGCATTGTACATTCTCAACAACAAGTCAGCGTTGATTAAAAATACTTTCTTTAAAGCCTCACTGGGAATCCCATCCGGGCCAGGAGCCTTGTTGCTCTTCAGGGAGAGAACGGAGGTTTCCAGCTCCTCGAAAGTGAAAAGTGGAACGTCCTCTACCCGTCCGAAGTCAACCGGCGGTCGCTGTGGATGTTCAGGAAACAACGCAGCGACGATCCTCCCCATGGTGGCGCCCTCCATGATGGAAGGTGGAGAGCGGGCGCCGAGTTTCTGTGTTACAAGTTTGTAACCCAGGCCCCACGGGTCGGAATCAACGTCGTCACGAAGTCTCCTCCAGCTATTCGCCTTGCTCCTGTTGATCGCCTGGCGGAGAGATTTTCTCGCAGCTTTATAGGCCTCCGACTTACGAACTCTGTCTGCGGGAATTCTCGCTCTAGTGGCGGCTCGTCTAGTTCTTAAACATGTTCTTCTGAGTTCCGCAATCTCTTCAGTCCACCAGTAAACGGGTTGTTTGTCGCGTCGGGGTTTCCTTCGCGGCATAGACTGGTCGCAGGCCGAGACGATAAGTTCCATCGTGGATGTTACTAGTGCCTCGGCTCCAGCCTCACCAGGATTCCCCTGCGCAGGGGAGCCCCACACTATTGACTGGCCACCTGTGTGCGTAATACATTTTCCCCCTCTCCCTAAAAAAAAATAAGAAAAACAAGAGTGCTGTCAAAAAAAAAGAATTTCATTTATAACCAAATAATCATTTGTTTATTTATCATCATATGTTAAATTATCATCATGTCTTGACTACTGTTCACAAATCCAATACTAATCTTCATAATTAGCTGCTATTTTTATTTCAAACCTTAAGTCTATGAATAAATAATAGCGCTGATGATCAGGTTACTTCAACTGGCTCCCATGTCAAGTACTTCCATTTAAATCTCGAACGTCAAAATGGAATAATTGTTTATGAAATAGCAAAGAAATACATAAAATTACATGAGACATTTAAAAGTTGAAAAAGTTTTAGATGTTGCTTATTTGTAGGATAATATGTGGCAGGTGGAACAGAAGAGATCGGGGGAATTAAAACCAAAATTCAACCCCACATTTATATTGAACAGACTGTATTGATGTTACCTGTATTGATGTGACATTTCAAGAACCAGATAGAGTCTTTGTACTAGGTATATCGAAAACTTTGTGCTGTTGAAATTAAATTGATAAAGAATGTACAAGAAAGTATAAATAAATAGTATTTATAGTTTAATGTTAAAATACCACAGTTATTTAAAGTGCAACTAAACGTATATTTGCCAGAAGTAAATAAAACAGGCTAAGTAACATTTAACTGTAACCAACATGAATATTGTTCTATTTGGAAATGTGAACTCACTGAATACTGTAAAACTAAACAACACTTAATTCTCAATAAATATCTTTTTTTTAATTGTTGTTATTTGTCTAATGAGAGTAGTTTCTTCCTAGTGTAGTAATTATAATTAAATCCCCATACTCTTAGCTTTTTATAATGTGGAAAAAGGTAGTTTGGTAGTGAAAAATATTAACCTAACCTATCTCTGTTTTGGTTCAAGATTGTTTTAGAGACTTAAAATAACTTAATAATGTATTATTAAGGATTATCAACTTTAATTTTACGATTTGTGAACACTTCTGCTTTTGATGAGATTTTTCATTCCTTCGTATCCTCGGACAAACGCGACTCACGCCTTCCTTTGTCCAGAAATCCCCCGAGAAAAATTGTCAGTTAATCTTGCCTAACCTCATAATGTTGACCGATGGCAGCCATCAGTTCGGTACACCGCATTGCCGCTGCCCAGGACACGTCATCATCATATCTCCACCTCCTTAAGTGAAATTGTCCGTCTTTGTTTTTGAAACATGATAGGTACATCATAAACTATGAAAGTTAATTAATTTGTAGGATATTCACATTTGTCTTCGTGATTTTAAGATAATAAAGTTTAATAAAAACTCCATTGACTGTGATTAAGTCTCACCTTTTTTCGCAATTCAACATTTTTATTGTTAGGATATAATACACAATTATCTAAAGGTGACAGTTTTTAAATAAAAAAATATACCCAAACATATGCATATTAATTAAAAATGTATCAATAACAAATAGCCAAAGCTAATATATAGTATAATTATGTGTTTTGTGCCTGTCTACGCCAGTGGCATTTTTCTACGTTTTGACGGGGAACGGTTTTGGTCTACTTTTAGAAAGTGTTTAATTTACTTAATTTTATGAAATAATACTGCCACTAATTTTAAAAGCTAACTTCAACATTCTAATTCTTCTTTATTAAATGAAGCATTTGCATTATTGTGATATTTAGTGAACGTGCACTTCACCCATTCAATAAGCGTATAAACATCCTTCAACACAACAATTACAAAAAATCTATTTTATTGCGATATTATGTTGAAATTGTTCATTAACTTGATGAACACATTTGTGTAAGTCTTTTGTAATCAAAATGTTTATTTAAATCGATTACATCTGGACTACGTACACCATCTTATTAAAAATATTACAATATATATATATATATATATATATATATATATATATATATATATATATATATATATATATTATTTTTTTTATCCCAGGGTTGTGATGATGGATTATCTAAACAACCTCTAAAGTTTTTTTATGAAAAGTCTGACATGTTGAAAATCGTAATAGTTGTTTTCACGTCTTTACAAACTTGGTCTAATTGTTTAATGTCAACTTTTTGTCTCTTGTAAAAGGTTTTTTCTAATTTACCGTTTTTGAAATATTTAAGTTTAAAAAAGTTAAAAGGACCGCCATTTCAAAAATACAAACTGGAAAAAACTTTAATTCCTTACGGTATGATCTTTTATTCGTGATGGTATTAATCATATCAATTTGTATATGTTGGCTACACATCACTAGAATAATAAAACAGTTTTAGTTAAATATGTATATTTCGACTTCTTATCAGAAGTCATCCTCAGCATTATCAACATAACCAGATTAATAAATTGAAATTATTTTAAATCAGATGGTAAACAAAACACATGATAATTTACTTATTCTAAGCTTACACAGTAGGTAATTTTTGATTTAATAATACATATGAAGTGAATTTCATATCATTTCTTATTTAATTTCTTTGAATTTTTAAGACTTTCTTAAACTTCTTTTTTTATTACTGGTATGAACATAGGCGAAATGTTGAAGCTTGGTTGGGAAATACACTTTCGGTCTGCAATCATACACGCTGCTTCTTTAATTAACCGACTTTTCCAGTTTTTGTCTTAATAAATGAATTTTGTATCTGACCATTTCATCCTATGTCCTTCCGTTAAAACATGCTCGCTTAATTTAGAATAACTGTCCAATTGTTTCTTTACACTATTTTTGTGTTCTTTCAATCGCGTTTCTACTGTTCTTGAAGTCTGACATTAATAATTTTTATCACACTCACACGGGATCTGGTATACAACATCTTTCGTGTCTTGTACCAAATTTTTTGGCTTTACGTGTGTAAGGAACTGCCTTAGTGTCTTGTTTGATCTAAAAACGGTTCTTATGCCAAATTTAGCGTTAATTCTTCTTATTTTTTCTGATTTGCCTTTCAAGTATGGAATCAATATGGTAGTGACTGGTCTTTGATCTGTTTCAGAGTGGTTTCCCCTTGATTTTCCCTGATTAGCTTTTTTGTATTCTTTATTTATTATCTGTAACGTGTAGTTATTACTCAGTATCTCTTCATAAACCATCTTTATTTCTTTTTTCTTCCCTTCTTCTGTTGAACATAACCTGAAGGCCCTAATGAAAAGTCCTTGAGCAATTCCCATTTTTATATGTTGAGGTCCATACGATGCAAAATTCAGATATTTCCCGGTGTTGGTCTTTTTTCTATAAACTTCAGTCTGTATACCAGTTTCGGTTTTTTCTACTAAGACATCAAGAAATGGTAACTTATTATTTTCTTCAAATTTTACTGTGAATTGTATTGAGGGGCGTAGACTATTAATATGGTCAAATAAATCGTCATGATTGAAATAAGTAGATTTCCAAATACAAAACACATCGTCCAGATATCTCAACCATAATTTCGGCTTTTCATTCCAAGAGCATAAGGCAAGTTCTTCAAAGAAATCCATATAAATGTTGCTTAATAATGGACTTAATACACCTCCCATCGGCAAACGTGACTTCTGAACATAAAACTGTTCATTGAACTGAAAATAGCTAAACTCTACGCATGTACTAAGTAATTCCATAACTGGAGAAACATTTAAGGGGGTTCATTCTTTGATATTCTTATCTTTTTCAAGTTTGTTTTTGATTATAGTCATCATTTCATCTATTGGGATGTTTGTAAATAAACTATTCACATCGTAGCTCACCATTCTGTCTTCCGGTTCGATTGTGATATCTTTGACCTTTTCTATGAAGTATAAGGAATTATTTATGTACGAGTTTGATAATCAAAATAAAGGTTTTAGAATTGGTTGTAAGAATTTTGATAATTCATAGCAAGGTGAATCTATTGAGCTAACGATTGGCCGAAGAGGAATATTTTCCTTGTGAATTTTAGGAACCCCATATATGTGTGGTGGTTTCGAAAATTGTGGAGAAAGCCGTCTAATCTAATTAAAAAGGGTGTTTTGTTTACCATCTGATTTAAAATAATTTTAATTTATTAATTTGGTTATGTTGATAATGCTGAGGATGACTTCTTATAAGAAGTCGAAATATACATATTTAACTAAAACTGTTTTATTATTCTAGTGATGTGTAGCCAATATAGACAAATTGATATGGAAAAAACTGTCCTTTTAATAGACATTGTTGTAGTTAAGGTACCTTAACTACAACCAAATATGAAACCAAATACGAAACCATATTTCATACCAAATATGAAACCAATCCATCTATCCGTTATGGAGATAAAAATTATTAAGCGTAAAAACAAATGAACTGGAGGCTACCTGGTTAACGAAGCATTTTTATACATATGTTTACATGAACTTTTTTGTTTCTGTTGGTTTGCCAAACAACATAGAAAAGTTTCGGACAATCGAAACTGGACACCCATACCCTGTATAATACCTTACAGAATCAATCGAGGGATCTAAAGAGACGCTTAATTAATCGGTTTTATTGAGCTAATATAGACAATAGCTATCAAACGACTATCCATTACTAAACTATTGAAACGTCAAACTGATGTTACAAGCAAAAAAAAAAAAAAAAAAAAAATCAATTGCTTTGGATCATTTGGTCGTTGCTGATTGCACCTTAACACATGATAGTTCAAGTCAATAGTAGAGTATCGGTACTAGATTTCTCGAAGGTATTTCTATGTTGAGTCAACTAGGTCTAACTCAATTTTGTTAATAATTAATACCTTTATTTAAATGGTGACCTAACTCAATAGATAGTTTAAAGCCAAGTATGAATGAGGGATGAGTGTAAGATGATTGTGGCGCGATCTTGTAGTCTTGTTACTGACTAAGGCCGACATTCTCCTTAGACAGGACTGTTAATTCATAGCCCAACATCCAATGGTATCTAGTGACCTACAGTTTAACGTGGGATCCGAACCACAATTTCAACCTCCCATATACCATATAATGATCCTTGCAAAATGAATGGGGTGTTATTTGTCATTAACACTTTATTTGACCCATCACAATTATCAAACTATCTCATCAGCCATACTTACATATAAATACACACCACACCATTTTGTTGTTTACAAAAGTGTATTCAAATGATTAACATAAAACAAGTTGTGACAAATAATTAAATCATATTATTATTATGGTAATTACTACTAGTTAAATATGGTAGTTAAAATTATGTATTTAAATGCAAACCTTTTTTCACTTTAGTGTTTATTTGGTCATCGGTTTATTTGGTGCTTTATGTGTGTAATAATGAGCTGACTAGTTTGTTTAGTTACAAGTTTTTTTATATCACTTATTCAGGCTTGGATTCGCACAAATATCTTGACAAATTGAATACATGGAGAAGAAGGTTCCATTGAATAGGAAGTCTATCTGAATATTAAAGGATAAGAAGATATGTTTCTTAGAAAGCGTTTATTCATAGGAAAGTTATTTTCAGCAAACGTTCTTGACACCAGACATCGAAGTTATAAATAGATTTGCGTCTTGAAATAAATGTACTATCGTTTATTCCTTAAAACTTTTTGGTTTGTTTTGTATTAAGAAGACTAATAGTAATTAGTCTTCTTTAGTTAAAAAAATTAGCCGATAAACTCACGACTACATTTTTTTGTATACGTATTTATCCTAAATCCCCACCACTATAAAGATAAAAAACGTTATTTCTATGGTCACTTAAAAATGTTATTAATTTATTCGTTTGACACCTATTGATAAAAATGCCTAAAACCCCTTCCATAAATATGTAATTATTTAATTCGTTTGACACCTGTTGATCAAAATGCCTAAAACGCTTTCCTTCTGCTTGATAATAATTGTAGGTTGTGTTTTAACACGTCGTTTATTTGACTGAACATTGGCAACAGTCTCGTGAGCTGTGAATCGGGATTTTATATCGGCCATAAAGTCTATAGTGACACAGAAGTTACCTATTTAACATTATTTGGAATTTTATTTGCTATAGAAAAATGCAAACCAAAGTAATGATTTATTTTTTATATATTTTTTTAAATAAAACCTTATAGTTTTCTGAAAGTCAGTACAATTCTAACGTCGTTCAATGTGCAGGATGTATATTAAGGTAATTTTAAGTTTCAGTTCAATATCAGGCAATATTTCAATCCGAACGTCAATCAGTGTCCCTGCTAATCGGTAATGTGTCAACATAATCAGGTAACCGGGTTCATCAATCACTGTTTGGCTATTAGGATATATAAGCGGGGCGTTCTAAATAGTATAAATGGATTAATACTGTGATTTTACAACTAATGACAAATAATAGCTTATACAAGTTTACAAGATGACACTTGAATTTACAAAAACATTGAAATTACACTATAATAAAAAAAGTGTACAAAAATGTAAATGTAATTTTTTTATAATATGAAATATGACAATATTAATGTATGAAATATATTAATTTAAAAAAGTTTGAAGCTTTTTAAAAATTACAACTATGCTAATACAATGGTTATAGAATTTAAGCTACTTCGAGCAATGTTATTTAAAACGAAACTCTTATGATAAAAAAAAAAAAAAAATAATAATGATAATAAAAAAAAAACATGTATGCTCTACAAACAGAAAGAATTTAATTTATAGTGACTCAAGAGAAATATATTTTTATCTGGCCATAGCATGTCTTTTTTTTGCTAGGAATTTTTTTTTTTTTGAAATCTTATAACACTGAGAATTCTTAGACTATTAAGTTTCAGATACTTACGTAGCTTTGAAGTGTAATTCATCAATTTTTAAAATAATAATAAATTGTTAAAAAAATAACGATATATTAAATTAGTTTATAGAAGAAAATCCTTATAATAAAGTAATTTCTTGTAGTTTTGACAGCTATTAAAGAAAACTTTTATAAAAAAAATATCAATTAAATTCCTCATTAAACCTGCATCATACTTTCATAGTTCCGGTATTTAAATTTTTTTAATGTTGTATAACTTAAATATATTATGAACAGAGATAATATATATATTACATATACATGCACCATAATGCCTTTGCATATTCATTGAAAACATTTATATAATAACCGATTCATCAGTGACTCATCAGTGACTCATCAGTGATTCATCAGTGATTCATTTGTTAACCGATTCAACAGTGACGATTCAAATTGTGTACTAGTATCAGACATTTTAATATTTGACATCATTAAAAAGGCCTCTCACATAATTATCATCCACCACGAATGCATAGTGATTTTTTTTTACAAGCCTCGTTTAAATCAAAGTTAAATCAACTTTGTTTACATTTAATCAAGGTTAAATGTAAACTCAGTGACAGACCTGGGTTAACCGCATGTTCGGTTTTGTGAACGGTCCACCTAGTGTGATGTTTATGGACAGTTGTGCTCCACCACAACCCAGCCCCGAGGGGAAACTTTGGACCCTGGATGGTCAATAACTAAGTGGGACTTGTCTGATTGCCGTTCTACTTCGAAAGTAGTTTGACAAATACATTCCTCATCATTACAAAAAACAATTCGTATAACAATGCTGCATAACTAGTTTAGCTCAATAACTGGTTTCGTCTATGGTTTTCTTTATGTTAAAACGTAAGTCGACAACAGAGTGAAATCTCTCAGTGAAACTGTCATGTATGGAAAACACTTATTCATAATATTACAGATGAATAAATAACCAAAGATGGATTATTTAGTGACAGACAAACAAGATTCATCATGTTCATTTAACTCTAATATTTAATTCAATTTTTATATCTTATACTATAACAAAATAGTAATGTTGCCATTCTTTGAAGATAATGTAAAATGTAATTAAAGATGACGGTGGCCACAAAAACAGATAAAAATTACAAACATAAATCCGTATATCGTTGAAATGTTGGTAGAGATAAAATAGTAACTAGACTTCAGTTCTAACGGCTTAAGTAGTTAACCATCAAAAACAGAAAAGAGAAACTGTCAGAGAACGACTAAAAATTCAAAGTAAAACTACAAAAACACCCTTTACATGCCATGTTTAAACATACAGAGGAAAAAATTGGTAGACCGAAATTGAAGGGTGCGCCGAGCGGTGAGTGCAGTTACACAGAGCAAGCGAGATTCAATTAGAGTTTAGTGCTCTATATCATACGTGCTCCCATCAGACCGGAAGTCATGTGAAGTTTGGCTATCAATCTAGATTAAAGTAATTTTTAAAGTAACTTATACTACAGTTTAAATGATTCAACTTAAGCGATTATAACACAATACAATGAGAATTTGGCTTTTATTCCAATACTAATTCTAAACTTATATTGATGAAAAATAATTTTATAAGAAACTATTCACTATTGCAATATTAATTTTTGAATTTTATGTCACTAGCTTACAACTACGGACTTACTTGCCTTAATGGTCTTAATTAACGGTATATTATTGACCTCGTTCACTTCGCTTGCTGATCCCAAGGCTGATTTAATTAACCCCTCTTTCTCAGAGAGGAATAACCTGGGAACTGCAAAGCCTTTGGGTAGGCGGCATAGTGTATTCTCAAAACAAAAGTAAGCTACAACAATATCTGATGTATAACTAAACTTCTTCTTTGAGACTTCTTGGAATAAATGGAGTATGGCTATTTGGATCATCCTATTCATGATGTGTCTCAAAATCTTAGCATATCAATTCAGGAGATAAGTATAATCGTGCAGGATGTTACAGTGTTCCTCAAGATCTTAAATGGTCACATTAACTGTTCTAAACTTGTACAACTGGCCAATCCCCGTGTACCAACACCAACAGTTACGAGGTCATGAGATATATGTTCAAGAGGCTTTACCACAGAACATTTCAGGAACTGAGTCCAAAACTCGTGTTCAGCACAAGACCCATCAGCTTGAAACAAATGACGTCCTATTCTGAATATAAAATTGATCCTATTGATATCTACAATCAAAAAACATATGTTGCAGACCAACACGACGTCTTGATAAATGGTACTATATAATATAAAATACTAGCCGTTGCCCGTCACGGCTTCGCCCGTGTTGAATTTGTTTTTTAATCTCTTTTAAGACCTACGAAATCTTCTTCATTACGATATACATTACGATTAATACATTGAAATAGTGTGAGGGGGGAACCTATGAGCAAAGAGGAACGATCATGTCAAATATTATCCCCGTAGGCCATAGAGTAATTTTTTATTCCAGTGAAGCCGAGCCCTAAAGGGTTTCAAAATCTATATTTTAAAAACCGTTTCTTTGTGACTTCCTATGAGCAAAGAGGATCATCCATGTCAAATATTAACCCCGCAAGTCATGGAGTAATTATTAAGTCCAGTGGGTGGATCCCTAAAGGACATCAAAACTATTGTTTCCTAAAACTATTGCAAAATTGTTTCCTAGTGAATGCCCATGCATGAGAAAAGAGCAACGTCCATGTCAATTTCCAACCCCATAGGCCATACAGTAATTTTTAAGTCCGGTGGAGAGGAGCCCTAAATGAATTCAAAAACTATATTTCCAAAACAATTTCTTAGTGACTACCTATGAGCAAAGAGGAACATCTATGCCAAATTTCAACTCCGTAGGCTCTCTATTAGTTTTAAGTCCTGAGGGGCGGAGCCCTCAAAGAGTTCAAAAACTATATATGCAAATCCGTTTCTTGGTACCTTTGAGTAAAGAGAAATGTCCTTGTAAAATTTTAACCCATAGGACTCTGGTGACCTAAGGGTTCCATGGGGCGGAGCCCTAAAGGAAATTCGCAAAATCGTTTCTTAGTGTCAAATTTAATCCAGTAGGCCATAGAGTAATTTTTAAGACCAGTGGGGTGGAGCCCTAAAGGACTTCAAAAACTATATTTCCAAAACCGTATTTGTTAAATTCATATACAGTAATACTCGAAGCAAATCACACCCCATTATTTTAATAATTTACTTTCATTATCATATCTTTTCAATATTTGTATTTTAACTTACATGTCATTGTTTATAACATTCTTTGGGGCAGAGCCCTGAAGGCAATGTATATAAACCACTTTTTATTGAGCACCTATGACCAAAGAGATTACTCCAAATTTCAACCCCGTAGGCCCTATGGTTTATAGAACCGTTGTTTCTTTCAACTCGTATTGTAATTGGCCATAAATTATAACATTATATTGAAATTTCTAAGACATGTGGGGTGGAGCACTGAAGTGATTTTTGTGAAAGCGTTTCTTGGTGAACATTTATGAGCAAAGAGGAACGTCCATGCCAAAATTCAACCCGTAGGCCCCAAAAGTAATTTTGAAGTCCCGTGGGGCGAAGTCCTTAAGATGCTCTACAAAAGCGATTCTTAGTGAGCCCCTATGGGCAAAGTGTATCTTCCATTTCAATTTCAACCCCTTAGGTCATCTGATTTTTCATATTCGTTGTTACCTAGATTCATATTCAAAATTGGCCTTAAGAATAACATAAGACCAAAATTGAAATCGTGTGTGGCAGAGCCCTGATATTATTTCGCAAAACAGTTCCGTAGTGAGCACGTACATATGAGTAAAGAGGAAAGTCCATGTCAAATTTCATCACCATAGATCCTATAGTTTTTCAGATTCGTTGTTGCCTTGATTAGTATAAAATATTGGCCATAAGAATAATATTAAATGGAAATTTTGAAGTCCTGTTGGGTGGAGACCTGAAAGAATTTTGCAAAACCGTTTCTTAGTGAGCATTTTTTTACACAGAGGAACGTCCATGGCAAATTTCAACCCCCTATACCCTATGGTTATAAACATTCGATGATACTGATTGAGTGGTATTATATGACACAGTAGAACCTAAACTAAATTCTAATTAAAAAACATTTTTACACACCAGTTAAATTGATTACAAAGATAAAAATATTGTCATATGGTTATGTCATAAATGTATTATTTCACTAACAGCTGATAGCTTTGAATCTTCAACAGGTAAATGCATCAAATCTTTGAAGTCGTGTGGGGCGGAGCCCTGAAGGAATTTCGCAAAACCATTTCTTAGTGAGCACCTATAGACAAAGAGGAACTTCCATTCCAAATTTCAACCCTGTAGGTCCTATAGTTTTGGAGATTCGTTGTTTCCTAGATTCGTATTTTAAGTGCTCCATAAGAATAACATTGTAACGAAATTTTGAAGTCGTGTGGGGCGGAGCCCTGCAGGAATTTCGTAAAACCGTTTCTTAGTGAGCACCAATGGGTAAAAGGGAACGTCTACACCAAATTTCAACCCTGAATGCTCTATAGTTTTGGAGATTCGTTGTTGCTTTGATTTGTATTAAAAATCCCCCATAAAAATAACATTGTAACGAAATTTTCAAGTCGTGCGGGGCGGAGCCCTGACGGAATTTTGCAAACCCGTTTCTTAGTGAGCGTTTTTTAGCAAAGATTAACGTACATGCCAAGTTTTAACCCTCTAGGCCTTGTAGTTTTGGAGATACTCTGATACGTGAGTGAGTGGTATTTGACAAATATATAGTAGATTATTATTATTTATATATACTTTTATACTTATTTATATTTATCTTTAAATTCTTAGAACACTTCTTTCACTCGTGCCCTAACGATGTGTGACCCATGGTTTAAAGGTGTGCAAAATAAATCTCAACATGTACTAACATTAGTATGTCGTATAACTAAAGGTCACACATCGTCACTGAATTTGTCACTGGATTAAAATTAGAAGAATCCTTTTGTTCTCACCATATTTACCTTAAAACAGTAGTTTTACCTTTAGTAGGTAAACCAAAATTATTTTTATAATATGATTTGGAGTATATCGACAGTATTTGGTATCTGTAGTATGTACAAAGCTGTGTATATGGTCGTGTATGTGGACTTGTTTGTTTGAGCTTCATTAATTCCAAAGGCATATATGACATTCTAGTAGTGCGCATTGATCATATAACACGGAACCATATTAGTATTCCAGTGACTCTTTAGGGTCATCAACAACAGAAAAAAACGGAATATTAAAATAAAATAAAAAATAATATTTAAATCTTATTATTTTTCAGTTTAATAAAAAAGATGTTGAAAGGAAATTCTATATACGTTCAAGATTTTCTAGTCATTCTAATAATTTAAAAAAAAAAAAAAAAATTAATTTTATTACACCTTCTATACTATATTTTCCACTTATAATATTTTTTACCCTCATTAGACTTGTTGATTTTTTTAAATTCTACATTGTAATTGGGAATTTCCCCGTTACATAGTTTTTTGTAAATAAATAAAATGAATTGAATTAAATAATAAAAAAATAAAAAATAAAAAAATAAGTAAGGATTTTTTTAATAATAAATATTAAGGCAGTAGCTCTTCACAAGCGTTAAATAAATAAAATTTCATATCACCTAACATTTTATACAACTATAAACTTACAAAAAATAAGTGATATGAAATCCAGGAATAATAACTGGTTGGGCCTCTTATATCAAATTAGAATTTTAGTATTTTTTATTGTCTAGTTATTGCATCGTTTAGGTATTACTAGTTATTTTTGTATACACATATTTCAATGTAAATTTTTCAAAAGCTTCAGTAAAGTAATATCAAAACTTAATTTACTGGTAGTATTTAGAATTTTCACACAGAATGCAATATAATACAATTCACAATTATATACTTGCTTTCGGTTTCGGAACATCTCGTTGGTTAAGAGCTTTAATCGCTATCAGTTATTTGAATTATCC
Source organism: Neoaliturus tenellus (assembly GCA_030545055.2). Classification (NCBI taxonomy): domain Eukaryota; kingdom Metazoa; phylum Arthropoda; class Insecta; order Hemiptera; family Cicadellidae; genus Neoaliturus; species Neoaliturus tenellus. The sequence goes on along the minus strand of CM061533.1, from coordinate 12,075,755 downwards.
TAATAAGATGCTTTGTTTACCATAAAATAACAACTAAATGTAAATATTTACTTTCATAACAAGAGTTAAATATATACTTATAATACGTAAACATTATATTTTATAATTAAAAACTTGATAATTTCTTAACTGTAAATGGAAATAATGTTACAATGCTTCTGTTTCTGTAATAACTTACATTATTAATGAGTTTACGTTACTCTTAAAATATAAATCATTTAATTAATAGAGATATAGATTCATGTCAATAAATTTCACCTGAGCATTAACACATTACTCTCCCCAGTGTAACAAATCATGGGCTGCAGCTTGGACTGTAAATCTCACCTTGTTATTGGTAAATGATCTACAGGAGAACGATCTTATTGTTAACAGCATATGGTTGATTACGAAGTTATTTTTGATAAACAAAGTGGTTCTTAACTTTTAATTAATACAATTCAATGGTGAGTAGATATAAAAGGATGGTTCTGAAACACTCGTAGTTTTTTTTTGACCGCTTTCAGCTTCAAATTGACCGGTTTTTGACCGGATTCTGGCCGGTTTTGGCCAAATATCAGCCCATTTCAGGGCATTTTTCAGGATTTCAGACAGTGATTTCAAGGAGCATTTTAAATTTAATCCAGGGAACTACGAGATGCCCTCTTAAGTTAACCATAACTTTTAAATGAAAAGCGGCCACTCCACATCGCATTGCCATAGTGTCGCAACGCGGCAGTTGGCCACTGCTAGGGATTTAAATAGATTAAAATGATTTAAATAGGCGCAATTATTATCAAATACATTTATACCTTTATGAGCTGCGGCCCCGTGAAAATCGTATATCCGCTGGGGTAGCAAATTGCAACCCCCGTGCTTTTTCGGTGAATTTCATTTGTCCAGTTTATTAATATTATTAAAATAATAAATTTTGGTATGGATATATACACAATTATTATCAAATGCATTTATGCCTTTATAAGTTGCGGCCCCGTGAAAATCGTATTGTTTTGCATATCTGAGGGGGGGGCTGTAAATCGCGGCCCCCCGGATGATGGATAGGTACAATTATTATCAAATGCATTTATGGCTTTCTAAGCTGTGGCCCCGTGAAAATCGTATTGTTTTGTACATCTGCATTTATGCCTTTATAAGTTGCGTCCCCGTGAAAATCGTATTGTTTTGCATATCTGAGGGGGGGCTGTAAATCGCGGCCCCCCGGATGATGGATAGGTACAATTATTATCAAATGCATTTATGGCTTTCTAAGCTGCGGCCCCGTGAAAAACGTATTGTTTTGCATATCTGAGGGGGGGGGGCTGTAAATCGCGGCCCCCCCTCCGACATACAAAACAATTCTTATCACATGCATTTATTCCTTTATGAGAAGCGGCTCGCAATTTTCTCAAAAAATAAAAAATTGTCTATATCTCAATATTTATATTACGAACACAAATAAAATTAATTAGTTCAACCCTGTGCTTCCAAATCCTTTATTATCTCGTTCAGTCTGTTCTATTTGATATCCTCTTACACAAGGGGGTTTTTTATACATTTCACAAATTATCTGCGCCACCCTATCTCCTCGGCGTACAAAGAAATCGCTATCGGAATTATTTATCAACAGAACACAAACATTGCCGGTATAATCTCTATCCACCACACCTGCACCAACATCGATACAATGTTTGAGGGCAAGGCCGGATCTTGGGGCGATTCGTCCGTAACAACCATTGGGAAATTTAAAAGTTAAATCAGTTTTTATTAATTGTTGTCCCCGCTTTGGAATGATATAATCATAAGCACTTTTCAAATCGAGACCAGCAGCCTCTTGTGACCCGTCGAAAGGTTCAAATGCGTTATCGGTCAAGAGATAATATTCATAGTTTTCAGTCATAATTGATTCCTAATATATGAATCATGATTTCCACATCAAATAAAATAAATGTAGATTTTTTCAAAAATATATTTCAATTAGGGTTTTAAATAAATCTTTATTGTTCGACTTTAAATTCGATATCATGCTTAAATTTATTGTCTGGAAGTGCTACCTTACCATTGTATAACACATAGAGGCTTCCTTTATGATTTAGTAGTTGCATAATATTGTTCATCGTCAATCTGTTATTCCAGCTTTCTGGAAGATAGAATTTCACATCATCACATGTGACTAAAATTCTCATACCGTATGATGATGAAATTGTGTTTATGTCATTTACTAGATATTTTTTACCAACTTCCAGGTCATTCAGCCTCTTGTAAGATTTTCCATTGATTTCATTCAATAAATTATCAAAATTAGAACCATTCATTTTTACCTACATTAAGAATATTACTTTTAAATGTGGTAAAAAAATAATAAATTCTCAATTGTCAATTAACTTAAAATATTACACACGAATCAATTCTAAATAAATATGTATATTTGAATCAAACATTTGTAATAAATTATTGTTTTGATCTGTGATATTGACATTGATCTGTTGAATTTTCTTCAATCCATGTTTCAATGATACATAATGTGGTGGAGTTGGGACGGTTGCAATTTTACTACCGAAATCACCGATTGGAAAGAAACTGTGTAACAGCGAAGTCTCTCCATGTTTAAACCAAGCATTGTCGTGATTAACAAAACAGTTTTCCACGATATCACAATGAATTTCAATTAGGTCAAACGGTCTTGTGTTGCTTCGGTTCTTCGCTGAATAATAGTCAAAATATTCTTGAATTTTACTATCCTCAAACCCTAACAAATGTCGAAAAATGTTATCCATGTGAAATTTAACAGGAGATTTGATAAACACTCTGTGCCCTTTAGTTGATGTTTTCAATTCGACTTGCACTTTATTTTTCTTATCATCTTTATCCAATGCATTACGCTCTAAAATTGAATCTACACTTTTCTGAATATGTTTTTGAATTAAGTCTAATGTCCAATACCCCTTGCTAAAACCTAATTTTCCCCCACCTTCAAATGTTATACTACAACTCTCGAATAAATTATAAAAATTGTATTCACAAAAAAATCCCGTGAGAGCGAGTTTATACTGTGCATCACTGTCCAAGTGAATCGGGTGTTCCAAGGTCAAAGTCAACTCGGAGGACTTTCCTGATAATCTGAAATTCACCATTTCTATATTATAAAAAAAACTTTTACATCATAATAAATTTTTATTCATATAACAAATATTAAAAATAATTTATTCAAACCAACAGAGGCAGATGTATTTATTTTTTCATTTTAATCTCTCTAATAGGATAAGTTTATCAATTAGAATAATTCCGTTTCATCAAAATACGTTTTGTGTTCATCTAAAAATCTGCTAGTTACATTTTGATACAACAACACATAATCCCAATCGATTTTACCTGCGAAATCATGAATAAACTTTTCAGACAGCGTTTGATATTTACACAGGATACCCCAGCATTTATCGAAGTGGGGAACCATCTCTCTTAGGAATTCTTCCGAAAATTTAATGCGTCTCAATAGCTTGGCCCAATTTACTCTGTGCGGGTACATCCGCAACATCTCGATTGAAAAATCATAATGGGAAGACAGCAGATCCCAGTTCAAATACCGATCAAACCTCATGATGAATTTGTCAGTCAAAACCCCTCTGGGTTCTTTGGGCTCCAAAGAGAGGAGGTCCCATGCTTCGGACTGGTTAGTCGACATCTCTATATTAGGAAACAGACTTTCACACAGTAATAAATTAATTTAAAAAAATAAAATTAAATAAACAATTTATTAACATCAGAAATGTAAAATATAATTTATTTAAACCATTCTAGAAAAGTGTATTTATTTTTATTTAAAACCTCTTTGATTTCATCATACGTTTTTCCATTCGAAAACTGTCTTAAAACTTCTAAACATAGATGACCGCAGATAGGCGGATCGCCATAGTTTTGAAATTGATCTGAATTATAACAAATACCGTCGTTCATTCTTATATATTTTTCCAATTCCAAAGGTGGTGGGGCATTTCCATAAGAATCAAAATAAATCACATTTTTGCCGTTTTTATAATAACATGTCCAATGTGTGCCGGCCGTGTCCAAATTCCCTAGATTTATTATTCCGCACTCTATTTTTCGAGGTACATGAGGTAAAAGCTCTCGTCTGAAAACACCACGGAAGTTCTTCAATTTCAATTTACTAGCCCACACTTCCAGATCACTCATCGTCAACGGGTTTAATTTTTTTTAATTCTTACATCATTTAAAATTTTACTAAGCTGACCATTTATCATTTGTCTTAGTCCAGTACCAGATGGATCTTTTTCTATGATAGTATCCAACTCTTCGTCAATTATCTTTTTTAACCACGGAACGAATTTCTCTTTGATGGTGGGAGCAACTTTCTCTTTAATCAGGGGTGAAGCTAATTTCTTAAAATACGGAATGCTGTTTTCTGCCAACTCCAGAATCTCTTTCAATAGACCCCCATCAATGTTATTTTTCAACTGTGTATGACTTAATATCACTCTTACACCTTTCTTATTTTTCACAGCTTTCAATATTTGTTTATGTTGTTCATCCGTTAACATAACTTCAACATTACCGTTTGTTAACTGATCTCTATTCAAAGTTAAAACAGCCAGTTTCTGTTTTTTATAAGCGATACGCAACTTATTTTTTTGACCCTTAGTCAATCGTATTTTATGTCTATGTTGCATTACGTCTATACGTCCTATATATGTATATTTACAAATTTATATCATATAATTTATTTAGCTAAATTTTTTTCCAAAACTATTTTTATTTCAAACTCTCTGGTTGTTATATTATTAGTAATGGAATTTTATTGTAAAAGGTGTAAAAGAAAAACAACATCGGAAAATATTAAGACTGCCAAAACAAAAAATAAAAGATGGTTGGCGACATCAAATTGTGCAATATGTGGTAGTGTAAAAAATTCATTCATCAGGGACCCACCCGAAGTTTTGAAAGCGAAAGAACTGCACGGACCCGTCGTGAAAAAGTTTATAAAACGCCGGATTGTCATGAAAGGCATTGATGACTTGTGGGCGGCCGATCTGTTGATTATGAAAGAATATGCTAGAGAAAACAAGTGGTACAAATATATTTTAAATGTGATCGATACGTTCAGTAAGTTTGTCTGGTCTGAGCCTTTGAAGAAAAAAGATGGTCCGGATGTGTCATCAGCTTTTGAAAAAATAATTGCGCGGGCCAAAAATGACGGTCATTCACCGCCTAAGCTCTTACACACCGATAAAGGGACAGAATTTAAAAATACATATTTTAATAAGTCATTGAAAAAGTACAACATTAAATTGTACCACACCGAGAGCGAGGAGAAATCGGCCATAATCGAAAGATATCACAGAACGTTAAATGAGAAATTAAAAGTAAAATTCCAAGTTAGAAATTCGCACAAGTGGTACGATATATTGCAAGAATTGACCGATGAATATAATAAACACGACTTCCATCATACTATAAAAATGAGACCTGTAGATGTGAATAAAGGCAATGAGCAGGATTTATTGAAAATGTACAATGAACTGGAAAATAGAGTACCACGTAAAAAGGCGAAATTTAATGTTGGAGACAGAGTACGCATTACGGCTAAAAAAGACGTGTTTTCCAACAAGTACAAACAAAATTGGACATCTGAAATTTTCACAATTGTCGATGTTTTAAATACAAGACCTACCACCTACAAGATTGCTGATAAAAACGGAGAAGGTATAATTGGAGGTTTTTACGAAAGAGAGTTGCAAAAAACTGCTTTTTAACTCTTTCAGTCCCAAATCACTCCCAGCCTATTTTTTTATAGCATGAGCCCGGCCCCATGTGTATCAATTTGATACACACCATGTTATGTGCTCAGGGCCATGTGTATAATGCTTGATACACGCTATGTTTACGTAATTTAAAAAGTAATAAAATGGAAGCTGTTAGGTCAATTTTTTTATTGAAATTTACTTAACCTTATTTTAAATTTATTCTAATGTTTTTTATTTTCTATTATAGATTGGTTAGTAAAATGGGGACAATAAAAGTCAATTGCAACTTCTGCGGTAAGCTTATTTCAAAATCAAACATCTCCTATCATGTGAAGATATGTTCAAAAAATCCTAATAAAGACCATTCACGTTATAAAAAGGGAACACGTGAAAAATGTGGGAAAACTGCTTTGAATGTTTATTTCAACAGACATAAAAAAATCTGTGAGCAACCAACATCATCCGTTACAAGCGGTACCCGTAAACGCCCGTCGCCAAACAGAAATGATTTAGATGAACAGCCTGAAATTAAAAAGCCACGCATTGAAAATCAGAATACCCTTTCCACCGTTCAAAAAGTGTGTAACAGTGTGAGTGGCACGTGTTCTTCTGCACTTAATGTGATTAAAAACCTCTTCAAAAAAACTGATAACCTTCCACCCGTCAGTGAAGATAAACACTGTGTAAAAGAAAGAGCATTCAACAATAGACTTTTGACTTATCAATTTACAAATTGTCGTGGTATAAAAAAACCAGAAATATTTTTAAATAGATATCAAAATTTGATTATCGGTAAGATAAAACAACACCTGGAACAGTACAATTTGAAAGTAAATTTTTCGTTTGCTGCCAATTATAGACGGAATGTTCCTGGTGTAGATAAGCAACTCGAAATAGACACCATGTACTTTAAAACTGAGAATACGATCATATATAAGACTACCGACTTACATAAAGTGTTTGAAGGTGCAAAAGCGAAGATATTAACACGAATGGAAGAGTTCGAGGCTCGGGGGTCAGGTTGGACGTTAAATGAAGTCTTGTTTTTAGAACTGGCAATAAACAAATATGTCCCATTCAGAGGGTCAAGCTATATTAAACTGCCAGACGTTATTAAAAATAAAAAAGCTGTCATAAATGTTAAAAACAATGACCAGAAATGTTTTCTATGGTCCGTACTCGCAGCTTTACATCCTGTTGGTTTAAATCCTCACAGGGTCAGCAAATACCGTGAATACGAACACGACTTTGACAAAGTGTTGAAAGACATTGAATTTCCTGTGAGTTTAGATGATGTGAAAAAATTCGAAAGACGCAGTGGGATATCCATCAATGTTTATGGTTATACTTGTGCAGGAGAAAAAAAACTTAACATATATCCTTTGATTGTGACTGATAATGAAAAGGATCAACATGTTGACCTCTTGTATATGAAAACGGCAAATAAATCTCCTTATTGTTATATTAAACAGCTGAGTAGGTTGGTGAGGAATCAAATCAGTAGGTTTGCACATCAAACTTTTATTTGCAGACGTTGTTTACAACATTTCGGTAGAGAAAATCTGCTTCAAAGTCACAAAGAACTCTGTAAGGAACACGAAGCGGTGAAAATTAGAATGCCTAAAAAAGGTGATGTCGTCAAGTTTACCAATCACAAATCCCAAATGAAAATTCCGTTCGTCATGTATGCCGATTTCGAATGCATACTCGAGCCGATAGACACTTGTCAACCACCGGAAAACGGCACAAACACCAATAAATATCAACACCACGCGGCTAGAACCTTCGCATTATACACGACTTATGCGAACGGTGATTACAAGGAACCGATTACTTATTTCGGTGTCGATGCTGGTCAACAATTCGTGAAACTATTGAAATCTGAATTGCAAGATATTAAAGAATTTTGTCTGGTAAACCAAAAACCTATGAACCCGCTGACTGACGAACAGAAAGAAAACGCTAAAAAAGCGAAGACGTGTCATATATGCGGTAAAGAGTTGAAAAATGATTCCGTCTTTGATCACGACCATTTGACTGGTGAATTTCGCGGAATAGCACACAACTCTTGTAACTTGAACTATCAGATTCCGAAATTCGTCCCCATATTTATACACAACCTGAGCGGATACGACACGCATCTGTTCGTAAAAATGCTACGTTTAGATGATAAAACCAAGATAGAAGTCATCCCGAATAATGAGGAACGTTATATATCTTATACAGTTGATTTTAATATCAATATAAAAGCAAGATTTTTGGATTCATTCAAATTTACCATCGACTCGCTTGATACACTTGTAAAAAACTTGGATAATGATCAGTTTGTACACACACAAAAATTTACGGATAAGAACAAAATGTATTTGCTTACTAAAAAGGGTGTTTATCCATATGATTACATGGACAGCGATGACCGATATTTGGAAACCAGTTTACCAAGCAAGAAACATTTTTACAATAAATTGAACAAATGCGACATCAGTGATTTAGATTATTTACATGCTAAACAGGTTTGGGAGGAATTCGGCATACAGAACATGAAAGAGTACACCTTACTATACAATAAAACTGATGTCTTATTGTTGGCCGATGTTATGGAGAATTTCAGAGAGATTTGTATACAGACTTACTCGCTCGACCCCGCATGGTTTTTCACAACTCCCGGGCTTTCATGGAGTGCCATGTTAAAGCACACGGGAATACAACTGCAGCTGCTGACCGATTATGAAATGATTTTGATGATCACCAAAGGTATCCGTGGGGGGATATCCCAGTGTTGTAATCGTTATGCAAAGGCTAACAACCCATACATGTATAACTATAAAAAAGACGAACCAACTAGTTATCTTATGTATTTAGATGCCGTGGGTCTTTATGCTTGGTCTATGTGTCAAGCAATGCCCTATGGAGATTTCGAATGGGTGGGCACGGATATAGATGTTACGAAGATTGCTGATGATTCTGATAGAGGATACATACTAGAAGTGGATTTACAGTATCCTCAGGAACTGCACGATTCACATTCTGAGTTTCCTCTCGCTCCGGAAAAACGTTGCCCACCCGGTTCTAAGGAGGTTAAACTCCTGACCACTCTGTATGATAAAGAGAAATATGTCATTCATTATAGAAATTTGAAATTGTACTTATCCCTTGGAATAAAACTCACGAAGATACACAGAGTGTTGAGCTTCGGTCAGAGTAAGTGGTTGAAACCATACATAGAGTTAAACATGGAAATGTGGAAACAACAAACAAATAAATCGGCCAAACAGTTCTTCAAATTAATGAACAACTCAATTTATGGGAAAACTGTCGAAAACATCAGAAACAGAGTGGATATACGTCTGGCTACCCAGGAGAAGCAGATCGATAAATGGATCGCGAAGCCACAGTTCAAACACAGAACAATATTTTCGGAAAAACTGTCGGCGATCCACATGAGAAAAATGAGTTTACTGTTTAACAAAGCGATCTATGTAGGGATGAGCATATTGGACGTATCAAAGACACTTATATATGATTTCTTTTACAATTTTATTAAAGTCAAATATGGCGATAAAGCCAAATTACAATATATGGATACCGATAGCTTAGAGATCCTTATAGAGACACCAAATTTTTATGAGGACATGAAAAAGACACTTGACAGGTATGACACCTCCAACTACAAGAAGGGAAACCCATTCAAAATGCCAAAGGTGAATAAGAAAAAATTGGGAACGATGAAAGACGAATTCGGTGGTAATATCGGTTTAGAATATGTAGGACTGAGATCAAAAATGTACGCTAACTGCACCGTGGAGGGTGATGAGCAAAAAAAATCTGAAGGAGTAAAAAAATCTGTTGTGAAAAATGAAGTCTCCTTCGAGGATTACAAGGCATGCTTGTTTGAACAGAAAGAACTATACAAATCTATAAACACCATAAGAAGCCATGGTCACGAGTTGTACAGCATCGAGATGTATAAAAAAGTATTGTCTGTGAGTGATGATAAGCGGTATATCTTAGAAGATGGAATTACCAGTCTCCCGTGGGGACACTATAAGATACCACGGGATATTGAAGCTAAATTATATTTGAAAAGCAACATTTTACTAGAATAAATATAAAACTGTTTGTTTGTTGTTAAATAAGTTGATATTAATTTTTTTATTGCTTATTTACTAACATTTTATTTCTGAATATAAACGTTATTTTTAATGTTATATGTCTGCAAACGTTTTAAAAAAATCGACACATAAACGTTATTTTTTATTAATAACGTTGTTGAACGTTTTTCAAAATCGATACATAAACGTTATTTTTTTATTAATACCGTTGTTGAACGTTTTTTTATTTAACTCAGAATTTCTGTGTCAATATTTATCATTTTTATATTTAGATTGCCTGCTAAAAAATTACAAAATGAAAAAACAAGTTTCTTTACTAGAGATGAAGAGAAAAAACAACGGAGAGATCATCAAAACGTTAGTTAAAAAACACAAGTTAGCTGATAAGATGTTTCCAGATGAGATGACCGTGGGGGAGGCAAAAAATATTGAAAAACTTCAAGATAAATGGCTTGCGGAGGACAGGCTGATTCAAAAAGCACAGACTGCAGAACGGACGGCGTTGTTCCGCAAACATCCGGCTATACCCATTGAATACAAACCCCGGATTCCATTCATACCTTTATCTGAATATAAACCGTTAACCGTGCGGGAGGCAAAGAAATTGGACGAATTGCAGGACAGACTAATTGATGAATCTGAAACTTTTAAGGTTCGTGAAGTCAAAGAGAAACGCGAAATCGAAAAACAACAGGAACCAGTTGTCAAAGCGATCAAAGAGCAAACTTTTAATAAAACAGAAACTGAAACATCACCGTTGCAACATCCGTCTGTATCTAAAATTATACATCGAAAACCCACATTACCCGGAATTTTTAGACCCCGCGCCTCGAGTACACCGGGTCGTAAAGTATTGATGGAAATGCGAACGATACCTTTACCTCGCAGCAGTGAAGATGAAGACCCGGTGTTTGAACCTCCCCCTCCACCACCTATGCCGTCGGAAATAGGATTGCCAGAGGAGGACAGGATGAACCGTTCCATCCGTGAATTTACAGAAAGCCAAGATATCGGTGATATTGCGAAGGAATACCTCGCTTCCGGCAAAGATAGAACTTTTGGTATTCGCTATGATTTCAACGCGAACAAGCTAGCCGTCGGATCTAGGACCATTACGATTGAAAATAATGATATCATACTGGACAGCACTGGCGACAGATATGCTGGCACACCAGAATTGTGGAGTTTGTTAACAAAAGCAGAAATCGGGGGCGTCTCATCTATAGATGCTGTGGGCGCTACGACGAGAGAGAAGCTCATAAGTGTGGGTGCTTTCACTGCTCAGGACTTTGATAATTACAAAGACATACTGATGAAAACCGACGCAATGTATCAGAACAATGATCCGAAGTCGAAACGCCCCAGGTCCAGTCAGTCTTGGAAATGGACGAATTTGATCAGTGAGATATGGAAAGAACGTAAACAGTCGACGGGCAGTGGATTACTGGTAGATTCACACGCTCCCGTCGAGTACAAGTACATCGATGATGATGATAAACTGATTGAGAGATTAAAGTTTATACAAGCTGAAGAGGAGGCCGGCAATAATGCTTTTAACAATGAAAAAATTGCCATCATAAAGTTTATACATGATAGAATGGAAAAACTTATCTCTCAGCCACGGGGTCTCGACTATGTAGCACGATGTTTAAATGTGTTAAAAAATATCAAAGGGGATGGAATAAATTATTCTGATAAAAAAGTTTTTCGAAATATCAATTTTGGGTTGAGATGTTTGAATTTGTATAAAAACACAAAACTGTTCAATTAGTCTATTTTACTAATAATGATTTAAAATATATGTTTTATTTTTTTGCTCTTTAATTAATATTTCATATTTTTTTATTTCTAAACAGAAAACCGTAAAACCTATATTAGGAATGGAGAAATATTACGAAGAAGCTTCGGATAAAATAGCAAGATGCGAATATGTGACGGTTCTGCCGGTATCTGATTTACACTTTAATTCGCCAAACAATTTTAGAACATTCAAACTGGATCATGGAGATTCATTTTATAATAATAGAATATTATTTCACATCCAAGGCGAAGTGGTAAAAAAAACAAACAGTGCCGAATACACTAGTACAGACCTCATAAAGCTCGTGGACAACTTCGCGGCCTACCTGTTCAAGAGTATTGAATTGAAAAAACACAATCAAGTTATAGATTCTGTGGATAAAGTCGGTATTGCAAGCACAATTAAAGGTTTAACCACATATAGCAAATCGGAGGAAAACACTTACTACAGCAGCGGATTCAAATCTGTTTACGAAAAGGGAGGCGGTAAGTTTGAAGCGCTGGGAACGCTGGCCCACCTAGGACTGGGCTTCTTTGACAGTCTGAAGTATCCAATGTATAAGGGGGGATTTGAAATAATATTTACTCGCGCGGAAGACGATGATGCCATCTACCGCTGGACTGAGGGAACCGGTACAAGTGCCGTGAATGCCGCGGAAGGAAAAATTAAAATTACTAGTTTTGTGTTAAAAGTACCCCTTGTAGATTATGATCCGGCTAAGAAAGCTGTGCTCATTGATGGACTTAAAAAATTGAGTGAGAAGGGGGAATTAGTATATGAATATTTCCGCTGGGATTGCATTGAGAAATTCGGTGTGTTTGGGTCAATTTACACGTTTGACATAACAAATCTTTACCGGAACATACTAAATCCGGTTTTCGTGATAATCGCTTTACAGACAAGTCGTAAGAATGATCAGACAAAAGACCCCAGCCAGTTTGACAGCGTGAATATAAAGAATTTTCATGTTAAAATAAATGGACAACGGTACCCGCAAGAGCAGCAGAATCTGAATATCACGGATAAAAAATACCGGCTGTTATACGATAGCTACTGTTCAATAAGACAAGTTATGTTTAAAAATGATGATGTATATCTGAATATAAACGATTTCGTCACCAAATACCCATTAATGGTGATAGACACCCATCTCCATCCGTTTTCAGCGGAAAGAAAAAGAAACCATATTCAGATCGAATTGGATTTTACAAATGCAGTTTCTAACCCTATTGCTGATAAAGGCACTACAGCCTATGTCGTCGTAGTATCACAGACCATGTTCACTTATGATATTAAAAAAGAATATATACAAATGATGATTTAAATACGTTTTTTTTTTTTCTTTTTTTTCTTTTTTTAATATAAAAAGATTGTTTGATTAAATAAATTATTTATCACCTGTATCCTGCTGAATAATACAAGTATTTATAAACAAGGAAGGGGGGGAGTATATAAATATATAAATATATATATATATATAAGTAGATAGTACTATGGGGTTCCTAGGACACTTTTGGAGACAATCAAAAATCAAACAAATTTCACAGTTTTTTAATACAATTATGCAATATTTTTGCCATTTTTTGGCCAATTTTCAGCTTTTGTCAAATTGTCATAAAAAATATGCAAATTTAATGCATTTTTTAATAAATATGCATAAATTTATATGAAATTGTTTACAGAATAAAAAGTTTTTTAAAACCAGTAAAATTATAATTTTTTACAAGATGATTTAAAATTTATTATCAATACAATTATATTAAAATAATTATTCAAATTTAACTAAAGCAGTTTCTTTATCATCAAAAGTCTTAAAAGCCGTGACAATTAAATTTAAATCTTTTTTATTTAATTCTTTAATAGTTTTATCATCAATTATATTAGTAAATCTTTTTGGTAAATGTATTTTACATTTTTCTAATTCAACAATAATTGTATATCCATATTTATCTTTAATTCTTTCAAATTTTTCAATTTTATATTTTTCATTTAAATTTAAACTTTTTAATGGTTTATATTCTTTAAATCTTAATTCTCCAATATTATTAATTTCTTCTAACAGATCCATTTATATAGGGAAAAAATATTACAAATTCATTTGTGATAGATATGTTAAAAAGTTATCATCATAATTAGGTTTTATACAAAAATCCATATTTAAATATTTAAAAATCATTGGTAATAATTTTTTATATGATATATTACTTTTCTTAAAACATAAATATTTATTAAAAACTAGTGTAATTTTTTCTTTATCTTCATGATTCAATTCAAAATTAATATTGTATATTTTGTTTAAAAATTGATAGTAAAATATCCAATTTGTATAATTCCTTTGTTTTAAAAATAATTTTATATTCTTAGGTGTTATTTCAAAATGATTGGAAATACATAAAATATATAATTCATTAATTAATTGGTGTGTTTTATATGGTTGAAAATGGTTAAATTCACTTAAAATATGTTTAAGATGTTTATTCTTATTACTTTTTCTCTTAATCTTTTTTTCATAAATAATTCTTTTACATATATTACATCCTACACAATTTCCAATAATAGTAAAATTAGTTTGATTATGACATCTATAACACATATCCATTTATTAAAAAAATATTTTATACATAAATGAATTGAATCAATTCATTTATGTATAAAATATTTTTTATATATAAATGAATGAACCAATTCATTGTCACAAGTGTAAGAAAAAAACTAAAAATATTAATCCACAAATTGTTGAAATGAAAAATGGATTATATAGAATAGTTACTAAATGTTTAATTTGTAAAACAAATAAAAGTAAAATTTTAAAAAAAGAAGTTAAACCTATAATTAAAAGAGAATTAACTAAAAATGAACAAATAATTGAAGCAAATGAAATTCATGCTCCAATCAGAAAGAAATTTCTAAAAAGAAAAATAATTACATTAGGTATTGATGATTTATGGGCAGCAGATATAATTATAATGAAAAATTATGAAAAAGAAAATGATGGTTATAAATATATGTTAAATGTGATAGATACTTTCTCAAAATATGTTTGGTCAAAACCATTAAAGAAAAAAGATGGAAAAACAGTTTCTAAAGCATTTGAAGAAATAATTAATGATGCAATTAAAATTAATCATAAATCACCTAATCTTTTACATACAGATAAAGGATTAGAATTTATCAATAAAGAATTCAAAGAAATATTAAATAAATATGATATTAAATTGTATCATACAGAAAATGAAGAAAAATCAAGTATAATAGAAAGGTATAATAGAACACAAAATGAAAAAATGAAAATACAATTTGAAATTAATAAAAATTATAGATGGATAAATATTTTACCAAAAATTGTTAAAGAATATAATAACTCATATCATTCAACAATTAAAATGAAACCAATTGAAGTAAATAAAAATAATGAAAAGGATTTATTAGATACTGTTTTTAAATATAAACCACCAAAAATAATAACCAAATCAAAATTTAAAATAAATGATAGAGTTAGAATTGGAAATAAAAAATCAACATTTTCTAATAAATATAAAAATAATTGGTCTAGAGAAATATTTATAATTTCTAAAATTAATAATACAAATCCAGTTACATATAGTATAAAAGATCAAAATAATGAAGATATTATTGGAAATTTTTATGAATATGAATTGAAAAAAACAATTTGTAAATTTTATTTTATATAAATGGAAAAGAAATGTTTAAGGTGTAAATTATATAAAGATATATAAAAATTTTATAAAGATAAAAATACTAAAGATGGGTTATATTATTATTGTAAAGAATGTAAGGATTTGTATTATAAAAAATTATATGATAATATTAAAGTTATTGAATTAAATGAAAAACAATGTCATAAATGTAAAGAAATTAAAGATATTTCAAATTTTAATAATTATCATTATAGTAAAGATAGAAAAAATGCAATTTGTATACAATGTATTAGAGAAATGTTTTTAAAACCACAATTTTGTGAATGTGGAAGAAATATTAAATGGACTAATAATTATTTAAGACATTTAGAAACTAAAATTCATGACAAAAATATAACAAAACTAGAAAATTTAAAAATATGATAAAAATAATAATTTTACTTGTTTTAAAAAAGTTTAAATTTTATTGAAAAAATACTATAGAAAACTTAAATTGACTTATGAAAATACAACTATTAATTTTATTGAAAAAATACTCTAGAAAATTTAAATTAACTTGTGAAAAGTTGACTATTGATTTTATTGAAAAAATACTCTAGAAAACTTAAATTAACTTGTGAAAAGTTGACTATTGATTGAAAAAATACAATTTAAACTATAAATTACCTAGAAAAAAGTGGAAAAACTTCTCATATTTTTAAGAGTTTTATTTCTAAGTAAAAATTATTTCTAATAAATGGAACGAACAAATAAAAATATTAATTGTCCTTACTGTAATAAAAATATATTATATAAAAATTATGATAGACATTATAATTCAACTAAACATTTATTAAATAAACAAAAATATGATAATAAAATATTTGAATTAAAACATTGGTGTAAAAATAATAATATATATAATTATAAAAATAAAACTTTAGATGAATTAACAAATATTAAAGAAACATTTGATCTTACAAATTATTCATTATTTAATATAGAAAAATTAAATGAAATTGCAAAAACATTATCTGTCAGAAATTATGAAAATTTATCTAGAGATGAACTAATTAAAAGATTAAACAAAATTAAAGAAAATCCAAATAATTTAGAATATAGATCATTAAAATATATTCAAAATTTAGCAATTAAAAATAGTATTAAAATTGTTAATAAAACTAGAAGAGAATTAATTGGATTATTAAATGATTATTTTAAAAATAGACCAATTCCAAAAGAAAATATAATAAATATTCAAGAAGCTTCATCATTAAAAGGATATTTTCAAGATTATATTTTAACAAATTCAAATGATGATTTAGATATTAATGATTATTTAGAAACTCAAAGAAATGAAATAAAAAAATTGATAGAAAAACAAAAATTTAAAAATATTAAAGGACAAATGGCTTTAGAATGTGAATATGAAAGAAAATTAATAAATGGTGAAATTCAAAATAGTAATATGTATTTTTGCATAAAAAGTTCAGATATTTTAAATATAGATGATTTTATTGATGATCAATTTAAGAAATTAATAGTTAGAGAACAACTAAATCAACCATCAAAAGGCTCTGGTTGGTCATTAAAAAGATGTGTTGAATTAAATCTAAAATTATCTAAAAATAATTCATTAAATGCTGGATCATATATAGAATTACCAAATGAAATTAAGAATAAAAAATGTTGTGTAAATTTTAAAAATAAAGATGAATATTGTTTTATTTATGCAATTAGATGTGCTATTGATAAACCAAATGAACATGCTGAAAGAGTTAAACAATATCAAAAATATATAAATGATGATATTTTTAAAGGTTTTGATTATCCAATAACATTAAAAGATATTAAATTATTTGAAAAAAGATCGTTTGACTCTAAATATAACTATCCATCAATGTCAATAAATATTTATAGAATTGATGAAGATAAAAAAATAGTGCCATTACAAATATCTGAATATTATAATGTAAAATTAGAAATTGATTTATTATATTATAAAATTGGTAATAATTGTCATTATATATTAATAACAGATTTAAATAAATTGGTATATTCTCAATTATCAAAACATAAAACAAAAAAATATATTTGTAGAAGATGTTTGACTCATTTCTACAAAAATAAAGACTTGAATAATCATTTAGAAATATGTAAATCATTAGAACCTTGTAGACCTATAATGCCATTTCCTGGTCAAAAAGTAAGTTTTAAAAACTATTACAAAAAGTTTGAACATCCATATGTAATTTATATGGATTTTGAAAGTATATTAGAAAAGATTGATAATTGTAAAAATAATCCAAATTGCTCATATACAAATAAAATTCAAAAACATATACCATATGGATTTACAATCTATTTAGTATCTAGAGTAACTAATAAAATGTATAAACCTATTTGTTATAGAGCAAAAAATGAAGAAGAATTAATAAATGTACCAAATAAATTATTTGAATATTTAGATGAAATTTCAAAATATATAGCCAAACAATATAATTCAAAAAATAAAAAGCCTATGAATTTAACTAATGAAGATGAAATTAATTATAAAAAAACTAATATTTGTCATATTTGTGAAAATAGTGGTTTTGATGATGATAAAAGAATAAAAGTAAGAGATCATTGCCATTTAACAGGAAAATTTAGGGGTGCTGCACATTTAAATTGTAATTTAAATCTAAAATTCCCTCAAAGTATTCCTATATTCTGTCATAATAGTTCAAATTATGATACACATTTGTTTATAAAAGAATTAGCTAAAAAATATGGTAAAATTGATTTGTTAGCTAATACAGATGAAAAATATATAAACTATTCAGTAAATTCTGGTTATGGTTATGAATTTGAAGGTGATAAACCTAGAAAATTTATAAAATTCTCATTTGTAGATACATTTAGATTTATGGCTACATCAATTGAAAAATTAGCTAAAAATCTTAAAGAATTTAAGCATATAAATAAATTTATAAAAGAAAATGATAAAATTGAATATGATAATGAAACTTTAAAAATATTAACTTCTAAAGGTGTATTTCCATATGAATTTATTGATAATGTCGAAAAATTAAACTATGATAAAATATTAGAAAAAGATCAATTTTATAGTTGTTTAACTAATGAAAATATAAGTGATGATGATTATAAACATTATATAAAAGTTTGGAATAAATTAAAAATAAAAACATTAGGTAATTATTCAGATTTGTATAATATTCAGGATGTATTATTATTAGCTGATATATTTGAAAATTTTAGATCTGTTTGTTTGAAAAATTATCAATTAGATCCAGCACATTATCTAACATCACCATCATTAGCTTGGGATTCTATGTTAAAATTAACAAAAATTAAACTAGAATTAATAAGTGATTATAATATTTATTTAATGATTGAAAAAGGTATTAGAGGTGGTATTTCACAATGTATAACTAGATATTGTAAAGCAAACAATAAATATACAAAAAATTATGATAAAACAAAACCTGAAAATTATATGTTATATATAGATGCAAATAATCTATATGGATGGGCTTTAAGTCAAAAATTACCTTATAAAGATATAACATGGATGAATCCTAATACATATACATTAAATGAATGGGAAGAAACAATATTAGAATTAGATGAAAATGCTGAATATGGATATATATTAGATGTTGATTTAGAATATCCTATTGAATTACATGATGATCATAAAGATTTACCATTAGCACCTGAACATTATAATAATAAACTTTGCACAACATTATTTGATAAAAAAGATTATGTTATTCATTCAAGAAACTTAAAATATTATCTACAAAAAGGATTAAAATTAAAGAAAGTTAATAGAGTTAAAGCATTTGATCAAGATGATTATATGAAAAAATATATTGAATTAAATACCAAATTTAGATCCAAATCAACATCAGATTTTGAAAAAGACTTTTTTAAATTGATGAATAATAGTGTTTTTGGAAAAACTATGGAAAATGTTAGAAATAGATGTGATATTAAATTAGGTGACGAAAAGTTTTCATTAAAACAAGCAAAAAAACCTAATTTTAAAACATTTAGTATATTTGATAAAGACTGTATTGCTTCACATATGATAAAAGAAAAGGTTAAGTTTGATAAACCAATCTATATAGGATTTTCAGTACTTGATTTATCAAAATTACATATGTATCAATTTTATTATGAAAAATTAAAGAAGTTTGATCCAAATATAAGGTTATTATATATGGACACAGACAGTTATTTTATAGAGTTTAAAAAGGATCCATATAAAATTATTAAAGAAAATATTAATGAATTTGATACAAGTGATTATAAGAAAGAACATGAATGCTATAGTGAAAAGAATAAAAAAATAATTGTAAATTAAAAGATGAGTTAAATGGTGAAATATTAGAAGAATATTGTGGTTTAAGATCAAAATTATATAGTTATGAATTTAATAATAAAAATCCTGTAAAATGTAAAGGAATTAAGAAAAGTGTTGTTGATAAAACATTACATATGGATGATTTTAAGAAATGTTTATTTGATGATCAAGAACAATATAGAGAAATGACTTGTATTAGAAGTTTTAAACATGAACTATATACAATTACAATAAATAAATTAGCTTTAAGTAATAGAGATGACAAAAGATTTATTTGTGAAAATAAAATTGATACATTACCTTGGGGGTATAAAAAAATTATAAATAAATGGAAATTTTAATTGTTCCAAAAGAATTAATAAATAATGATTTTGATATAAAATTATATTTATTTAAAACTAAAATATCAAATAAATTTTTAATATATCTTTTTAAGAATAAAAATTATTTTGTATATCATTATAAGTTTAATTTTATAATAGAACCATTTATAAATATAATAAAAAATTATGTTAAAGAAAGTTTTAAAGAAAATGATCAAAATTATATTAATAATTTATAACCATATGATATTGAATTTATACTATAATTTATGTATATTTTTAAATATTTTCTTTAATAAATTTAAATATATTTAATAATTTATTATTAAATTTTTATGTTTAATTATTTGTTTTGATTCTTTCATTTAAAATATTTATTAATCTATTTTTAAATTTTTTGATTCTTTTTTAATTTTAAAATTAATAAATATAAACAAAATTTTTTTAATAAAAATAGTATGTTTTTCATTATATGATAGGGGGGACAGATCGCCTCCCCTAAAAATATCTATAAATTTTACTTTATTATCATTATAAGTAAGACCCGTCTTTAAGACGGGTCTCAAATTTGTATATAATTTATTATCTTTATAAATATCTTTTGAATGTTTAAGGAGGGTAACGTTTTGTTACCCTTAAGTTTTTATTGTATAATAAGGTTACCTCCTTTAAAATTTTTTAAAATAAATATTATAATTTATGTGGGACCCATTTTGGGTCCTACCTAATTTTAATAAGTTTTGTACGTTTTTCATTATATGATAGGGGGGACAAATTGTCCCCTCTAAAAATCTACGAATTTTAATTTATCACCATCTATATTTATCCTTATTGTTTATCTACCTTTTTTGATTTTAAAATTAATGAATATAAACCAGATTCATTAATAAATATTGTTTTATTATCTATTTTATTGACGCCCTGTTTTAGGGCATCTGAAAACATGTTTGTACATCAATTTCTAGGGTGTCTTAATTTGTGACACCTATAATTTTTATGTTAATTAATTTATCATCATTATGTAAGTGTAACTGTTGGTTACACTTGATATTTTTTAAGTTTTATATATTTTTCTTTTACATTATCAATTAAAACTTTTCTAGAATTTTTATATTTTAAAATATTACAAATATCTTTTACTTTAAACCAAGGATTATTTTGTTTACTAAATACAATTAATTTATTATTAAATATAAAATTATTGTAGTTAAATCAATTGTTTTATTATTTATGTAGACAAATTTTATATTACAAATTTTGTTTTAATCTTAAATATACAATACTTTTAATATTTTCATTATTTATTAGATTTCCATCACTATCTTGAATAGATATTACAATATTTTGAATTTTATTTATATTTTTTAAAGGAATATAATCAATTTCATTTGGTTTTTCACTAATTTTTGATCCATATTCAACATTTGGATAAAATGAATATATAATTTCTGATTCTTTATGTAAATGTGAATGATCTTTATGATTTTCAAAACTAGGATCAACTAAATTACAATGTATTTCAATAACATCAAAAGGTCTAATTTTTGGTAGTTTTATTCCTTTTGTTAATACATTTGGTTCAATTATTTTATTATTTAACCCTAATAAATCAATTATAATTGTTGTAACTATAATTTTAACAGGAGATTTTATTATAATATATGGTCCATCATTTTTCAGTATAAAATCATTTTCATCAAATTTATTAATTTTCTTTTTAAATTCTATTAAACTATTAATAAAAATATTTTTTATTTCTTCAATTGTATAATTTCCTTTATTTATATCAAAATATTGATCTATAATTTTATCATCTTCATCTTTAATAGAATATCCATAACAGTTTTTATAATCATTTGGTATATTTGATATAAAATTATCTGAATAAAATCCACTTAAACCAATACTATATTTTCCATCTAAATGTATTGGATGTTCTAATCTTAATTCTAGTTTGGATGAATGACCAATTATTTTAAATAATTTCATCTTATTTAAATGGAGAAATTTTTAGAAAAAAAAGATAATATAAAATTAGAATCATATGATAAAAATAATAAAAATGATCAACCTATTAGATTATTAATTATAGGAACAAGTGGATCTGGTAAAACTACATTATTATTAAATTTTATTTACAAAAGATTAATTCCATATTCAAATTTATATATTTTTAGTAAATCATTAGAACAACCATCTTATAAATTATTACAAAAAAGATTTAAAAATATACAATCAAATATTAATAAACAAATTTCTCATTTTTCATGTGATGATATGATTCCACTAAATGAATGTAAACCAAATTCATTAGTAGTTTTTGATGATTGTATTTTAGAAAAACAAGATAAAATTAAAGAATATTTTATAATGGGTAGACATAAAAATATATCATGTATTTATTTATCACAATGTTATTCAAAAGTTGATATGCAATTAATTAGAAATAATTTAAATATGTTATGCATTTTTAAACAAAATGAATATTATATGAAAAAAATATATAATAATTTTGTTGGATCAGATATGAAATTTGATAAATTTAAAACTATTTGTAATGATTGTTGGAAAGAAGACTATGGATTTTTAACTATTAATTTATTGAAAAAATCAAATGATGGAAAATATATGAAAAATTTTTCTGATATTAAATAATGATAATGGCTTGTTGTATATTTGAGTCAATAATTGATAGAATATTTATTTTATTAGTATTATTTATTTCATTAGTATTTATATATTTAATGAAAATTACAGAAATAAAGTAAAATAAATTGTGTTTAACATGATTTGTATTTGTGTTAACATGATTTATGTTTATGTTAACATGATTTGTGTTTGTGTTAACATGATTTATGTTTTGTGTTAATATGATTTGTGTTTGTGTTAACATGATTTGTTTTTGTGTTAACATGATTTGTGTTTATGTTAACATGATTTGTGTTGAACCTAAATTTTTCTTTGTAATAAATGGATAAGATATCTGTTAATGAAGCTAAAAAATTAGATGATATTGAGAAAAAATTAATAAAAGAATTTAAAAATCAAATTAAAATTGAAGATAATTATGAAAAAATTAAACAAAAAGCATATGAACCTATAACATCAGCGATTGGTAAAGTTGAAAATAAAATTGGTGAAGTCTTAAATGAAAATAAAAACCTAATGGAATTGGTACCTGTTGTTAATAATTTTGCTAATATATCAATACCAGAAACTGAAGAATTAAATTTACCTTCAAGTACTCCATTTAGACCAATCAGACAGCCAATAATTCAAGAAGAATCGACATTTATTGACCCAAACTTAATTTCACCTCAAACATTAGATAAAATTATTGGTCCATTAGCACAAAAATATTTACCAAGAACAAAAGATGATAAATTTGGTTTATATTGGAATAAACATAAAAAATCATTTATGATTGGTGATAAAATAACTGTAATTGATAATGATGATTTAATAATTGATGATAAAAAATATAATGGAACACATGGATTATGGAGATTGTTAACTTATGAAAAGAAACCAGATAATAATTTATATACACAAGATGATTTAAATAATTATTCAAAGATTTTATGGGAAACTAATTCAATTTATAAAAATAATGATCCAAATAGTAAAAAACCAAAATCTAGTAAAGGTGATAAATATATTAATTTAATTAAACATATTTGGGAATTAAAAGGGGAAACTGAAGGTTCAGGAATCAGACAATATACAGAAAATAAAATTGAATATAGATTTATAGATGATTTAAATAAATTAGATAATATTATTAATTATATATATGCACAAGAAAAAGCTGGTAATAATATTTTTTTAAATGAAAAGAAAGCAATTAAAGACTTTATATCAAATAAATTAGATGAATTAATTGAAAAACCTGAAGGAATTAAGTATTTAAAAAGAATTTTGGCAAATATTTCATCACCATTATTAAAAGATGGATCAGGTATTTTAAATGATGTTATAAATAATTTACCTTTTGAATTACATGTACCTGGTTATCAATATCTAGGGCCTGGAACTAAATTAAATAAAAGAGTAAAAAGAGGTGATCCTGGAATAAATGATTTAGATAAAGCTGCTAAAGAACATGATTTATTTTAAAGAGATCATAAAGATACAAAATCTAGAAATGAAATAGCTGATAAAATTTTACAAGATAAAGCATGGGATATAGTAACATCAAATGATTATGGAATTGGTGAAAGATTAGTTGCATTACCAACATCAGGTGCTATGTGGATGAAAAGAAAATTTGGTATGGGTTTAGAAGTAGGATTAAAATTTTAATAAAATTTTTCATTAATTAAGTTAATCTATATTATAAAAAAACTATAAATTTTTTTCTTAATAAATGGAAAAAACAAATATAAACTTGACAGATAATCAAAAATCAAAAATAAAATTAGCATTTAAAAATAAAAGATCAGTTATAATTCAATTTAATATTGATCAATTTAATGAAAATGGAAAAGATATTATATTATTATCTAAAAGACAAATTAATAAACTAAATAAACATAAAAAATTAAATAAAGGATTAAGATTTGAATTTTCATATAATCAATTAAAAGAAATAAAAAATGGTGGATTACTAAAAGAAATTTTAGATTTTGCTGATAATATACCTATAGTTAAAAATTATACACCAAATGTTAGAAAGGGAGCAAAAGTAGTAAAAGAATCTATAATTCCTAAATTTAGAAATTTTGTTGATTGGTTAGATCATGAATTAAAAAATGTAGAAGGATCTGGTTTAGATAAAAAAAAAACATTAAAATATATGAAACAAAATTATAAAAAAATTTTGAACCACTAACATTAGGTGAATTAGAAAAATTGTGTAAAAATATAAAATATTTTAGAGGTGTATTTATGAGAGATATATTACCTAATAAAGTTAATAAATTTGAATGTGGAATTATAAATTTAGATTCATTTGATGGAAATGGAACTCATTGGGTTTGTTATTATAAAAAAGATAAAATTAAATATTATTTTGATTCATATGGAAATATAGTTAATAAACCACCAATAGAATTAGTTAAATATTTAGGAAAAGATAATATATTTTATAATGATAATCAAATTCAAAATTATAATGATCCACCAATTTGTGGTCATTTATGTATTTTTATATTAAATGAATTAAATAAAAATAAAAAATTTGATAACATAATAAATAAATTAATCCTTAATAAATATGGATTCACAAAATATATTTGATCTGTTTGGAAGACAGAAAAAACATCCAATTAATATTAAAGAAGATTATATAAATTCCAAATTAAATACATTTTTTAATAATTTTAGTAAAAGTTTTAAAAGTCATGTAAAAAAGACTGAAAATTTAGTAAATGCTATTGGTTTATCAAAAAATTATATAAATATTAATGGTAAAAGAATTGTTAATGTAAAACCAAGTATAAATAAATATGATGTTATAGTTAAGTCAGAATTAGATGAAGTTTTAGATTCAATTATTGAAATTGGTAGTGATTATTCAGAAACTAAAAAAGATTTAAATAAAATTTTAGAATTTTTAATTAATATTGGAAAACATGTTGAAAATTTAGAAGATAAATTAGAAAAAGAACTAAAATTTCTATTTGATGGAGTCAATAAATCAATAAAAGAATTAAATGCAGAAATAATACTAATTAAAGGAGATATAGATAAATTACAATAATTTATTTTATATAAATGGAGTTGATTTATTGTCTTAAATGTAAACAAAAAAACTAATTCTAAAGATATTCAGATAATAAAATTAAAAAATATAAATATAATTAAATCAAAATGTTGTATTTGTAATTCAAAGAAAAGTTGTTTTACAAAATTTTCTCCCTAATAAATGGCTCTATACAGTTCATTTGATTTATTCATTATCAGAAACCAAAATCAATTAAACAAAGATGATTGGGATGATATTTCTGAAAAATATGAATTGAGTATTAATATGATGAGATTGTTTCAAAATAAATTAAATTGGCAAAAAATTGCTCAACATCAAAATTTAACTATAGATTTTATTACTGAATTCATAAATTATCAACTAAAAAATTATATTGATTTGATTTGTAAATATCAAGATTTAACTGAATATTTCATTCATGATTATGCTTTTACATTAAATTGGGAATTAATTTTAGAACATCAAAAAATATCAGCAAAATTTATACTTGATCATGCTACAGAAATTGAGTATTTTAAAAGTAAAAATGAAATTGATACATAAATAAAATTTGACATTATAAAATCATAAAAATTAAATTATAAAAATTTTACTTGTTTTAAAAAAGCTTTTGATTTAAAAAATTATCCTTAATAAATGGCTGATTACAAAAAATATATAAATGATATTGAAAGAGCTGAATACAAAAATTTCTATCCATAATCTAAATTACATTTAAATGAACCTAATAACAAAACTGAATTTAATATAGATTTTGGAGATGGATTTTGTACTTCTAAATTTCAATTTTATATATCTGGTAAATTGACTAAATCTGATGGAACTGCATATAATAATGGTGCTAATATAAAATTAATTGATAATTTTGTTCCATTTTTATTTTCAAAAATTGAAGTTAGAAAACATAATAAATTGATTGATGAAATTGAATATCCTGGTCTATTAAGTACAATTAAAGGTACTATAACTTATTCAAAATCAGAAATAAATCAAATTAATAATGGTTTTGAATCAAATTTTAGTAAAGCATTTGAAGCAATTGGTAATTTATCTCATTTTGGATTAGGATTTTTTGAAAATGTAAATATTCCAATATACAAAGGAGGTTTTAATATAACATTTATTAGATCACAAGATAATGATGCAATTTTTAGATGGAAAACTAAAAAGGCTGATGGAACTTATGATAATGCAACATTACCAGCTGAAGGTAAAATAACAGTTGATGAATTTTTTATTAGAGTTCCTATAATTGAATACAAAACAACAAGTAAAATTCAATTAATTAATGAACTAAGCAAATTTGAAAAAGTAAATTTTCATTTTAATCATTGGCAATGCATTGAACAAAAAAATATTACAGGAAAGAATTTAAGTTTGGATATAACAAATATCTATAGAAATATTTATAATCCAAAATTTATTATAATTGGATTTCAAAAATCAAGAACAAATGATCAGTTATATGATACTTCTAAATTTGATAGTATGTATATAAAAAATATAAGAGTAAAACTAAATGGTCATTATTACCCTGATGAATTGGAAAACTTTGACATATTCAATGAAAAATTTAGAATTATGTATGAAATGTATCAAGATTATAAACAAGTTTATTATAATAGTAGTAAAATGTATTATAATCCAACAGAATTTCTAGAAAATAGACCAATTTATGTAATTGATACTACAAAAAATCCAACAAATATTTCAAGTTCAAAAAATGATATTATTATTAATGCAGATTTTGATTATGATATAGTAGCTACTAGTAAAACAAATTGTTATATTATTATTGTATCTGAAAAATTACTTGAATATAATATAATCAAAAATGATATAATTGAAATAAATTAATCTATATTCTTAAAAATCAGATATTAAAATTTACTTGTTTTAAAAAAGCTTTAAATTTACAAAAATAAAACAAAATGAATAGATATGATGGTGTATTTTGTGTAGTGTTGTAAGTGTGCGTGTTTTCAGAATAGGCGCCTTAGTTACTCGTCACTACCACCTAGCTTTTATGATATTTTGTATTTTTGAATTTGAACCCATCACTGCCACATTCCAGGTTTTTATGTCCCCAGGGGCATCATTTCAGGTTCTATTGAATTATTTGATTTTTAGATTTTTTTGTGCTAGGTGGAGGAGAGTGTATTATTTGAATTTTTTAGTGTGCGGTGTTGTAAGTGTAATGTTGTATTAATGGGATGGACGATAGGCGATTGATTGAAATGATTAATGGAAATAGATTGGTGGTTAATGGAAATGGATTGGTGATTATAAAGGATGAAATGGATGAGGCAAAGGGTGCACCCACTATAGTATCTTGTCACACGGCTTGTTTCACAGTCATTATCCTATGGCCACTCGGATAAAGACCTTCCACCAACCACTGGACTTCAACTATGTCCTCAATAAATTATGCCCGAAGTTTCGAGATTTGAACTCGGAACCTCAGGCATATGAGACTTGAACGTTAGCAATGAGCTAACCAGACTTCCGTTGAGTGATAAGACTGCATGGGTTTATCAGTTGAAGCGCTAGTAGTTCATGACTATTCCACTAGATAGTGCAACAATTGCCTATACTAAATAAATATCATTTTTAATCCTATTAATACATTATAGCCCATCATAAATTAACCAATTAAACATTTGTTTCAAATACTTTTACAAATAAATCAATTAACATATTGATAAATTTAAGAAACAACAAAAAAACTTATATCTCATTTAAAACCTAAGTTGTGAGGTATTATATCAAAGAGAAAAAAATATTAAATTCAATACAATTTTCAGATTAAAGATAACTTAATTATTAATAAAGTTATAATAGTTTAAAGTATTGGAGTTTGTGACAGGAAGTATTATTTTAACGGTCAGATAAGAGAGATAAGAGTGATAAGAGAATGCTCTCAACCAATATATTCTACAAGACTCATTATTTAACAACTTAAATCGTAGTTTATGAACTAAATAGGTTTATTTTATTAAATTTGCACAATAATTACTATAATTAGTATATATTTTGACCTGGGACCATGATAATTTCAGATTTCAAAAAAATATATAAAATTTGAAAATTTTTTTTAATAGAACTTAAAATATTCATTCATTAAAACAGTTAAAGAATAGAATAAGAAAGATTTACATTTAATTATTACAAACATTAAAACATTTGATGATAAAGAAACTATTCTAGTTTAATTTGAATAATTATTCAGTATTCGACAAAATTTTACTTGTTTTAGAAAAATTTTTATTCTGTAGACAATTTTATGTAAATTTAGGCATATTTGTAAAAAATTTCATGAAATTTGCATATTTTTCATAAAAATTAGAATAATGTTAGACTACAAATTAGCCAAAAAATGGCAAAAATATTGCATAATTGTATTAAAAAACTGTGAAATTTGTTTGATTTTTGATTGTCTCCAAAAGTGTCCTAGGAACCCCATAGTACTATCTACTTATATATATATATATATATATATATATATATATATATATATATATATAACTGGTTGGGTGGTTGTAATATATATGGGGGAAGAGAACGCCGTGTAGACCCTGCCTGACAACCACCATAGAATAGTTGAAAAATTTTTTTTTCCCAGACCCTCGAAATCCATTTTGGCCCGTTTTCGATGTTCAACACCGGTTTCTTCGTTTTTCGCGACAAAAACTTATATACTGGCCCCGTCGGTCACTTACGGGCGTCCGGCAGTTGCAGGCTGACGCCGGTCGCGCGAAAAACTTATATACTGGGGCTGCAGCACGATAAGCCTAAAACCCACATTCCCGGTTGGGTATAGCAGAGAAGCACGAAGCTGGTACATTTGTTTTTTTGGGAAGCGACTCCCATACCTGAGTGTTCCTCCTGTTTTTTTTTACGAGGTGAGATGCAGTTTTTTAGTCCCTGAATTTCGGTACTAGCTAAGCTGTTTAGATTTTTAATAATTTTTAGGGAATATAGGGGTGGAAGTTTAACTTATTACAGAAAGCCAAAAATCACAACCCTACGAGTGTTTTCAGTGTGTGTGTTCTATGAAAAAGTACGTCAATTTAATTGGACAGAGAACCCGGCGGTGGGCCAGTAGGTGCCGTGGCTCGGGACTGACATCCGGAGTGTTCAGTGAACACCCACTTGGAGCAGTACTGGTCGGCCGGTGGCACAGATCTCGGTACCACCAGTAGAGAGTCCCTATGGTGTGCAAAAATTGGGAGGCGTGTAGTGTGTGATGCCCTGCCTACGGTTGTAGCTAAGATAAGATGGGGGTTGGGGGGCTCCTACGCGACGCCGCGAGTGTGTGTGGGGGTGGCCTGCCTAACTTTGGAGCTAGCCTGCATTTTCATATACGGTGGTTGTAATATATATGGGGGAAGAGAACGCCGTGTAGACCCTGCCTGACAACCACCATAGAATAGTTGGGATAAGGGGGAGTAAAAAGGATTTTACCCTAGCGCGCGGCCGGGCTGTGCGGTCCGGGAGACTAGTTCTCCGCGGCCGCGACCGGCCCGCGCACCTACACCTGACACATTTTACAGTCCCTAGTGCATGTAGAAGCTGACCAAAGAGAGAGATCCGCGGGGGGCGGTCCCTAGCACATTAGTGTTGCTAATACTGGGCGGGGGCGGCGGGGGTTTTTAATTTTTTTATTACTAGCCTTCCTATAAAAATATTTTAAAAGTGAAAATAAATATAAATTTATAAAAAATAATTTACCAACAAAGTGTTTTATTATATGTATGTGATAATCACTGCTACTGGCCCAGGGCTAATTTTTAATTTATTAGTTTTATAAAAATATTTTAAAAAGTTAAAAAATTCCGAAGTCACCAATCCATTCTTTTGAAACGATTTCCATTCCAAAAGTCATAAATCCGTTCTCTTGAATCTGTATGACATCGTATGTTCCCACCACCAGCATACCCTTCACTACACACCCCGGCAAGTCTCTCACCAAAGGGGCCTAATTAATACTAATATTAGTCGTCACATAAATTTTACACTAATGAAAAGTACAATACCCTTAATAGAAAAATATGTTATCAGGAATAATATGAATAAAACACATATTGAAAATGAATTATATATTTGAAATATTTACAACAATACACTTTTCTTTAATAGTTTTTATATTATAATATTGATGTTTATAAATGTTGGAATTATCTAAATACTGATTTATGGAAATATTACATTTTTTATATTACACATATATTTTCCGCTGTGAGCCTTCTTTAATACATTTATAGCCAGAAATCCGTGAGATTCGCTCCAACATATTTTACATATATTTTCAAATTTATCAAAAGACATGTCCGATCCAACGAAATCATCATATATCCGTTTGGTATAGTGTTTATTCTGTCTGAAGATACATAGAAAATTAATATTATTACGTATAACCTGCATGTCTACCTTTCCGTAACTTTGACTTAGATAGACACATGATATTTTTTTATGCCTGCCCCTGATGAAATAATCTTTAATACTCTTCTGGTCTTCCATCAAACAATCGTCAAACACCACAAGCGAGTTACTCTTGCACTCATCCAGCGTGGGTAGCTCATCACAGTTATTGAAAAAAAATGCAATTCTCTTCTTATGTTCTTTCTCGATATCCGCATAGGTTTTTCTTAACTCTACATATGCCGGTTGTTCAATAGATTTGCTGAAAACATACAGGTTTTTAAATATGATACCATTCTTATTGTAAATGAAGTTGAGCAGCAAATTGGTTTTACCACAGCCCGAAGAACCCACTATCAGACAGCGTAGTGGGATGGGCAACAAATTATTTTCAAATGTCTCTTTATGATAAGAAACTATATCCATCACTAAGTAAAAGAAATGCTATTTGAAAATTAACAAAAAATATAGAAGAATGAAAATTCTTTTAAAAATAAAAAACGCTTTTCAAAGTTGCTACACATCAATCATTCATATCTTCTATTTATTTTTATAATTAAATAAAAGATACTATTCTTGATGTAAAATTTCCTCCACCATTTGTATAAAATCATATTTTGTATCTATGATATTATTGTGGGATTCGTAGTACAAATGTTTTTCTTTCATCTTTTCTTTTACACAATTTAAAATGTTTATACCGTTCGCCACGTATTCTTGTTCATAAACTACTATATACATATCATTGTTATCCATCATCGCTTCTTCCAGCGATCTCTTAAATCGTCTTTTTTGCGTCCTCAGGCATTTATAGCGCTTTTTTTCATCATCTAAGCTTGTCATCAAAACACAAAATATGTGTTTTAAATCATCGTTCTCTGGCATCACAGCCACACGTTCTTCCAATTGTTCTATCCTTTTTTGTTTTTGATTTATAGTTTCCTCAAGCTCAAAAATTTTTCTTTTCAGTTTGTATTCCCCATATTTTCGAATCCTGGGAAGTACATCTTCGTACACCCAATCCTGAAAAGATATAGCTGAAGGTAGTTTTGATCTTAAAATCAAGGAATAAAGACCTGGTTCATTTATATAAATAGTATGTTTTTGCTCAATTGAGGGGGGCTGCAAATCCCCGCCCCCTTGAATAATAAGATTTTCATATGTGATTTTATATTTATCTCTAACATGTTTGTTGATCGCATCTCTTTGTCTTTCGTATCCAAGGATGGTGGCGACATCCTTGGCTTTGAACCAGGCATTGTTGTTTTCATCAAATATTATTAAAACCTCTTTATTATTAAATTTAAATTTGTTGTGTATTACATCAATGATATTTTCCATTTTGTTTTACTACGTTAAGAATCAGTTTATGAGCATGTAATTTCTTATTTATTGATTTTTTATAAATCTAATACAAGCAGCAATTATATAAAAAATTAATTTTAAAATAAGAGATTACAACACTATAATAAAAAGTTACTCAAACTACATCGAGATTCGAACCAGGCTCTATGGCACGCAAAAACACAATGCTGACCACTGGACCAAATGGCATTCATATTGGGAGCCGCTGATTACAAACTTCATATTGCCGCAAGGCTGGGTTAACGTTATCAGCTCGGGTCAAGCAGCCGGCCTTTTAATCAGCTGTCAAATGAAAATATTTTAACATTGAGAGTGTTGACATTTTTAATATTTGAGCCAACTAAACTTCTTAAAAAGGCATAAATGAATGTGATAAGAATTGTATACATCCATAGGAAAGATATATTATTTTAATATCGACCGGGGGGCCGCGATTTACAGCCCCCCCTCAGATATGCAAAACAATACGATTTTCACGGGGACGCAACTTATAAAGGCTTAAATGCAGATGTACAAAACAATACGTTTTCACGGGGCCACAGCTTAGAAAGCCATAAATGCATTTGATAATAATTGTACCTATCCATCATCCGGGGGGCCGCGATTTACAGCCCCCCCTCAGATATGCAAAACAATACGATTTTCACGGGGCCGCAACTTATAAAGGCATAAATGCATTTGATAATAATTGTGTATATATCCATACCAAAATTTATTATTTTAATAATATTAATAAACTGGACAAATGAAATTCACCGAAAAAGCACGGGGGTTGCAATTTGCTACCCCAGCGGATATACGATTTTCACGGGGCCGCAGCTCATAAAGGTATAAATGTATTTGATAATAATTGCGCCTATTTAAATCATTTTAATCTATTTAAATCCCTAGCAGTGGCCAACTGCCGCGTTGCGACACTATGGCAATGCGATGTGGAGTGGCCGCTTTTCATTTAAAAGTTATGGTTAACTTAAGAGGGCATCTCGTAGTTCCCTGGATTAAATTTAAAATGCTCCTTGAAATCACTGTCTGAAATCCTGAAAAATGCCCTGAAACGGGCTGATATTTGGCCAAAACCGGCCAGAATCCGGTCAAAAACCGGTCAATTTGAAGCTGAAAGCGGTCAAAAAAAACTACGAGTGTTTCAGAACCATCCTTTTATATCTACTATGGTGTAATTACAATATTTATCATTAACCTGTATAATCAGTAGCTAATACTATTAAGTTTTTCAATAACAATTAACATACATCATTCTGCAGAATACTAATGAAAAAAAAATTAGATAAATCACACATTCATATTTTGATTCGTTATAAAGAAAAACAGATTATAAAAATTCATAAGTTATCTATACTCATTATACAAAATCGTTTAAAGTTATCAAATGGGTAAACAAAACAGCCCGTTGCAGTGCTAGGATATAGTTTATCTATGTCTATCCACACAATACACAACAATACACAACAATTTTTCAAAAAGGTACTGTTTACTTGTGCATTCAAAATACCTAAGATACAAAAGATTATTATGAAAGTCATCCCAATTCGCATATGCTTTAGACAATTTTTTAACATTTTTTTTACATATAAAAATCGCATTCAAATCTTTGGTTATAAAGACAGTTCTTGCTACTTTGATGTAAAGTCGAATGATTACTAATTTTAAAGTATTTTTTGGCTTGCAGCCTTTCACTCAAAATTAAATTACGTTTAAAATTATTTATGTTAGGTTTAAGACCACGATGCAAAGCCTGTGTAAAACTATGAATTTTAATTCGGAGTAAAACTCCAAACACAAAAGATGAAATAAAAAAAAAACCAACACTTTTATAATTGTAATAGTTTATTTTATAAACAAGATTGAAAAGTGGATCATTGCATATTCGAGACCATATGTTTGAAGTGCGAGATCTGTCAAGCACTTCAATCGTGGTCAAGAAAATGCAAACCAATTTATCTCGTATTTTGAACGATACTTTTTGCTACACTACAAAGACTATTGCTACACTATTTATTATTTTATGGTGGAAACACATATTGGAATATTTCTTTATTACAATTATAAAAACAACAGAACAAACACAAAAACATACAATACATTTCAAAAAGAATACATTTTTGAGGTTTCGCCTTCTATTTAAAGTTTAAATTTACGTAATAATAATAATCAGGACATGACATAATAAACATAAACATAAACATAATAATAATTAAGAATGAGCTCATTGATTCCTTCGTCTGCTCTAGTTTTTACCTAAAACGGAAAACGGTATTTGCACTGGTACGTCCATTTTAGTTTATGAAACAATAACAAATGTTTGTTTGTTTATATTGGTAACATCAAAAAAAGATCACAAATATTACTTTCGACATTAAACTTTTTCATTGCATAGTAAACAATGTAAGTAGTGGGGAATGGGGGCTTTTGGGCCAGTTCAAGGTCACCCGAGCGATGACGTCATCGATGACGTCATCGAGGTCAATGACCCCATCGATGACGTCATCGATTGCATCATCGATGACGTCATCACCAATGACGTCACATCCATGACGTCACACCCATGACGTCACAGAAATGACGTGCTAATGACGTCATCACCCCTTACGTCACCAAGATGACGTCATCGATGTCACAAAAGGTCAAGGTCACGCTGAAACCTAAAATTTTTCGGCACTTTTGCTGTTTCTCGCACTACGCTCCGAGTTTCAGTCACAGGTACCATGACCTTGACGACTTGGAGCGAATTTTCGATGAGAAACAGCAAAAGTGCCGAGGAAATTTGAAGTTTGCAACGTTACTCTGCCTAAACCGTCATGTGACACCGCTCGGGTGACCTCGAACTGGCCCAGAAGCCCCCATTCGACCATTACTGCAACCGCGATGCGCACCCTACGACAGACACCGAGCGACTGACTGTCCGGCCCCGCGCACTCTAGGTATATGGGAAGTGGTGGGGGAAATTGTGATGACCTTGGGAAACTTGAAAATGTCAAGCCGGGTAGCACCGTTTCGGTGCTACCTTAAAGTTACATGCTAAAGTGTGATGACCTTGAGTTAAAACATAGAAATACTACAAGTTGATACCGTCCCAGAGTTAAAGTGTGATGACCTTGAGTCAAAACACAGAAATAATACAAGTTGATGCAGTCTCAGAGTTAAAGTGTGGTGACCTTGAGCTAAAATACTGAAGTACTACAAGTCGATATTGCCCCAGAGTTAAAGTGTGATGACCTTGAGTCAAAACATAGAAATACTACAAGTTGATACCATCCCAGAGTTAAAGTGTAGTGACCTACATTCAGAACTTGTAAAATTACTTACATATAGAGAGCTAGAGAACAGCGAGACGCACCGCATGGAAGCCGGAGACATACTGGCGAAGCGGTGTTGTGCAGCCTAGGGACCCAGTTGTGGTGGGGGTATAGCCGACACTTAGAGTACAAGTGTTGCGGGTGACCTTGACCCACTTAACTTACCTCGACCCCCCCCCCCCACCCCCCCCCCACCCCCCCCCCCACCCCCCCCCCCCCGACAAAAAGTGCGAGCCCCCCCCCCCCCCCGACAAAAAGTGCGAGCCCCCCCCCCCCCGAACTTTTTTTTCGGAAAAATTTTTGACCTTGACCAAAAAGTTTTTTGCTCCGGACGAGAAGTGACCCCCACCCCCCCCCACCCCCACCCCCACCCCCACCCCCACCCCCACCCCCACCCCCACCCCCACCCCCACCCCCCCCCCCGACAAAAAGTGCGAGCCCCCCCCCCCCCCCGAATTTTTTTTTCGGAAAAATTTTTGACCTTGACCAAAAAGTTTTTTGCTCCGGACGAGAAGTGACCCCCCCCCCCCCCCGAACTTTTTTTTCGGAAAAATTTTTGACCTTGACCAAAAAGTTTTTTGCTCCGGATGAGAAGTGACCCCCCCCCCTCCCCTCCACCCCCACCCCCACCCCCACCCCCACCCCCTCCCCCACCCCCTCCCCCACCCCCTGATATCCTGGGCGTGGCAGCCCCGGTGGGGATATAAGGGGGCCCAGCCAGAGCCGGCTCGCAGTCCGCTCCCGCGCGTTGAACGTGAACGATCGGGACGGACCGCCATAGGCATCACTAAACATTGAATGGCGCCTTCAGTGTTTAGCGAAGTCTACTCTAACTTTAAGACTTGTATTAGTTGTAAGATATTGCGCTTGCGTTTGGGTATTGCGAATTGTTCTATATTAGAGTGTTTTACTTGTACCCTATGTCTCCTGTGTGTGTCTTTTATCCTTTGTGTCTTGTTTGTCATATGTGTTTAATGTGTATGTGCTTGTTCCAGCATTGACTACGTTGAGCTCAATTGTGTGTTGTAAGTGTGTTATATTTTTCTAAAGTGTATACGCTTGTTGTAGCATTTCCCCCTTGAGCTTTTGCAATGCTCAAAGTAAATCGTAAAGACAGGGAACGGGAGTAGGCCCCCCGTGTAAAGTTACTTTTGTATAATTGTTAGGCTCCTCTCATGCATGCTTCAATGCGGCTGAGAACTCTCATGCATGCTTCAATGCGGCTGAGAAATAGGAGTTGGTCCGTTTGTACGCCTATATGGGGGTAATGAGCCGATGACCTCTGCACTCGGACCGAGGACGTAAGCCACTAGGGTGTCCTCAGTTAGTTTCCCTTCCGGAAACTCAAAATTATGTAAATGAAACTTTGTTAGCTATTTGTGTTTTTTTGTCCCCAAGGCCCCCGAACATTCGTGGTTCGCCATGGATGTACGGGGGCCGAAATTTTTTAATGTCCGTGTGGCCTTGACCCACAAAGACTTGTAAAAATTGAATGCATTGCTAAATTTAAAATATTAAAGATAGGTTACGGGAGTAGGCCCTCGTGTAAAGCCTATTTTAATTATCGGTAGGCTCCTGCCAGGCATGCAAAAGGTTGCGGATGGCATTTGGGAGCATGTCCGTTTGTACGCTGGCATGCAAAAGGTGGGGCTTAATTTTTTAAAGTTTTTTCGTGACCTTGACCTAAATACAGTAATGACCCCCCCCCCCCAGAACTTTTTTTTGAGAAAAAATTTTGACCTTGACCAAAAAGTTTTTTGCTCCGGACGAGAAGTGCCCAAACAAAAAAA
This sequence comes from Neoaliturus tenellus, assembly GCA_030545055.2. Taxonomy (NCBI): domain Eukaryota; kingdom Metazoa; phylum Arthropoda; class Insecta; order Hemiptera; family Cicadellidae; genus Neoaliturus; species Neoaliturus tenellus. Next base: position 12,038,177 of record CM061533.1, on the reverse strand, counting down.
TTTGTACAAAGTAGTGGATTTAGACCAAAGATTATATTGGTTTTATCAAACCTGTTGAAGAATAAATTGAAAATGGGTGTTTAAAAGCCAAATCTGCTACATGATTGATAAACTGGATGTATATGACGTCACCTTCCCCTACCCTTCAACCTCGGGTATAAAGGGACCCGGTTAAGCGCGCTGCTCATTATTGCGTGGACATTCACCGAGTGCACACTCAAAGCCAAACTGTAAAAAAATGGCTCTTTGCGATATTTGTGGTGAGTTTTTCCAAGATGAAGATATCTTTGTTTTACACCGAGAATTGCATCATGAAGAGAACAGAAAAGAAGAGATTGTTGTAAGTGAAGAAGACTTGGATGCGTTTGATCGGTTATTGGAAAACTGCCAGAAGCAGATGGACGACTGTGATAGCTATCTACAGTTACACCGAGAATTGCATCGTGAAGAGGACAGAAAAGAAGAGATTGTAGTAAGTGAAGAAGACTTGGATGCGATTGATCGGTTTTTGGAAAAACCCCATAAGCAGAAGGACTGGGCTAGCTATTTACAGTTAATGCAAAGAAGAAGACCAAGTGTTATTCAATTTGCCGGAGCTGGACCATCTACAGCTGGAGGATTTATTCAAGAAGAGAAAATGGAAGAAGAAGATACGGAAGAAGTGGAAGATGTAAGACAACTGCGTACCCAAGAAGAGGATATGGAAGATATAAGACAACTGCGCACTACAGCCTTGCCAGGACCAGTTGTAATTCATTTCAAAATTAATAATGTGCAATTAGAATTGGAAAATTTTATAACTCAAGCTAAAAAACTAGTTGTAAAAACATTGACGGAAGAATTGGCAAGATTGAACTTTATTAAATTTGGATTGGTGTTGGAGGCTATGTTTACTAATACCGATGGTGAAAATTCACCGAGAGCATTCATTGCTAAAAACCGAACCCTTACAACCACATCTGATATCAACGAAATTTTAGAAGAATGTTTGGTTGAACTGCTAGTGAAACTTCAAGAACATGAAGGAAGAGGATCCGGCTGGACGCTATCATCAATTGAAGGTATGGATGTGAGGGTTCACAAGCATGGATATGGTATGAGAGGAAGCAGCTTTATCCCTCTACCAAAGGTGATCCGAGATACAAGATCATGTATCAATGTGAAAAATGAGGATAATGAATGTTTCCGGTATGCAATGTTAGCAAAATATGTGGAAGACCATTCCTGTAGACCTAGCATAGCATACGAAGCTGTTCAACACCGCTATAACTTCCAAGGTATGTCGTATCCTGTTAGTCTTAATGATGTTGCTAAATTTGAAAGAAAAAACCCAGGAGTTTCAGTTAATGTGTTTGGTTTAGACGAATCAAATAACGTATACCCGTTACGAGTTACAAAGACTGAACGTCAAAATCATACAGATTTGCTGCTATTGACCAAAGGTGAAATATCACATTATGTTTACATCAAGAACTTTGAAACTTTGGTTGGACGACAAGTGACTAAAAAGAAAATTAGAGTAACAGTGTGTAAGAGATGCTTTTGTTTCACAAATAAAGACTTGAGACGTGGAGGATCGGAGTGGTTGTCGGAACACCAGCGGCTTTGTAATGACAACTATGAAGTGAAGATTAGTCTGCCACCACCATCTAGAGCATTTGTCCAGTTCAATAAAACAGTTCACCAATACCGGATTCCACTAGTTATCTACGCTGACTTTGAATCCACGTTAGTGCCGCAGGAACTTTCGGATGGTGAAGTAACTAGAAGAACCAAATATCAATTGCATCAACCTAACAGTTTTTGCTTATTGGTGAAATCTACTTTACCTGAAGAACAATTGCAAGACTACGGCTTAACATCCACTCCGATACTCTACCGTGGGGAAGGAGCTGCTAAGTATTTTGTAGACCAGTTGTATAACATTGCTGAAAAGGCGGAACGCTTATACGGTAATGTTTTACCCATGAAACCTTTGAACCAAAATCAACAAGAAGAATACATTTCGGCAACAAGATGTTATCTATGCAAGAAGAGCTTCAGTGAAGAAAATCAAAAAGTAAGAGATCATGATCACCTCACAGGGTTATACAGAGGACCTGCTTGTAATTCATGCAATATAAATTACAAACTGCCTCAATTTATTCCTGTCGTGTTACACAATCTTAGCGGCTATGACTCCCACTTCATTATCCCAGAGTTAGGACGAGATGATGGAAAAATCGAAGTATTAGCTGAAACATTGGAGAAGTACATCAGTTTTTCAAAAACAGTTGGTAAAATTAAACTTCGCTTCGTAGACTCTTATAGATTTATGTCATCTAGTTTGAGCAAATTGTCTGAGAACCTAAGAAGAGAAGATCTAAAAGAAACCAGCAAAATTGTACCTGAAGATAAATTGGACTTAGTATTACGAAAAGGAGTTTTCCCCTATGATTATATAACTTCCACAGAAAAGTTTGAAGAAACCAGTCTACCACCGATTGAAGCCTTCAATAGCAAATTAAATGAAAGTGAAATCTCCGTTGAAGACTACAATCATGCGTGTAATGTTTGGAACCAACTAAAAATTCAAACTTTAGGGGAATATTCTGATTTTTATATAAAATTGGATGTAACTCTGCTGTGCGATGTGATGGAAGAATTTCGGAACACCTGTTTCTCAGCATACGGATTGGATCCTTTACACTCGTATACATCCCCTGGATTAGCATGGCAAGCTATGCTCAAGTCAACTAACTGCCGATTGGAGCTTCTCACAGACATCGATATGGTCCTCATGATCGAATCAGGTGTACGAGGTGGTTTGACTCAAGCTGTGACAAGACATGTTAAGGCCAACAACAAGTATATCCCCAACTTCGACGAGCAACAACCATCACTCTACCTTGGATATTTTGATGCGAACAACCTCTATGGTTGGGCGATGTCAAATCCACTTCCCTACGCAGACTTCAAGTGGATTGACCCGACCACCATTGGTGACATATCACGGATTCCAAAAGATGGCCAAACAGGCTATATTTTGGACTGTGATTTTGAATATCCGGAACACCTTCACGACCATCATTACGACCTACCTCTCCTAGCCAAGACTGAAGTTTCACCGACAGGAAGATGGCCCAAGCTGATGATGACCTTGGAGAATAAGAGTCGATATGTGGCACACTACTGGGTAGTTCAACAAGCACTTGAATTGGGCCTACGTATAGTGAAAATTCACAGAGCAATTGAATTCACCCAGTCTTGTTGGTTGAAACCATATATCGATTCCAACACTACAAGAAGAGCTGCAGCGACAACAGCATTTGAAAAGGACTTCTACAAATTAATGAACAACGCCATCTTTGGGAAGACCTTGGAGAACAAGAGAAAACACAAAATTGTAAAATTAGTAAGTGATCCTAGGAAATTGGAAAAATTAGTGCAAAAACCAAATTTCGGAACATCAATGATTATAAACGAAAATCTAGTTGCTGTCAGTATGAATAAAACAACAATAGTGATGGATCGTCCGTTATACATTGGAATGTCGATTTTGGATATAAGTAAAACTCTGATGTATGATTTTCATTACAACAAAATGGTTAAACACTATGGAAGAGACAACATTGGAGTTGCATACATGGATACCGACGCGTTTATCTACTGGATAAAGACTTTGGACATGTATGAAGATCTAAGGAGTTTCCCATACAAAGACGACTTTGACTTCTCTGACTATCCGAAGAACCATCCGAATTACAATGAAAAGAATAAAAAAGTAATTGGAAAATTTAAAGATGAAGCAAATGGAATACCTTTGGAGGAAATAGTTGCGCTGATGTCCAAATTATATTCCTTCAAGATGTATATGGAAAACGACATACCGACAGTGAAGAAAGCTAAAGGAGTCAAAACATCGTACTTGAAGAAACGTGTGACATTTGACCATTACAAGACCTGCTTGTTTGAAGATTCTACAATGTCTGCAACGTTCAACACTATCAGAAGCTTTAAACATGAGGTCTACAGTGTCACTGAAGTTAAAAGAGCACTATCAGCTCAAGATGATAAAAGGCATATTATGCCGGATAAGATTCATACTCTTCCTTTCGGCCACTACTCTCTAAACCCTATCAACTAGTAACCTATTCTTCGTCCTTCTACAACTTCGACCTTATTCCTTTCTCCTTCCGTAAAAAAATGGGGAACACGGCAAGTCCAACGCCGTGTTCCCCATTTTTTTACACAAGTTTGGATGACCTTGACCTATATAAATGATGTTAATATTTAAGACAACATTCATTGTTATTATACATGTGATACATGAAACATTCAAACCTGCAATATGAAGAACTTGAAGCAAGAAATTGTCAACGAGCTTCATAAACCTGCAAGAAGAAAGTTCCCACGAAGAAATACAGTGATAAAAGGAATAAATGATTTATATCAAGCGGATTTAATCGAAATGATTCCTTATAGTAAACAAAATAGAGGATTTAAATACATATTGACTATTATTAATTGTTTTTCAAAAATGGCAGATGCTTTACCACTAAAAGATAAAAGTGGCAAAAGTGTTACAAAAGCAATGGAAACAGCTATACAAAGAGACAAACATACTATAAAACATTTACAAACTGATGATGGAAAAGAATATTTTAATAAGGAATTTGCAAATTTAATGAAAAAACACAACATTAACCATTACTCAACCAATTCAGAGGTAAAAGCATCAATAATTGAAAGATTTAACAGAACTTTAAAAGGTGCGATGTATAAGATGTTTTCCAACAGAGGATCACACGTATGGATTGATGTGTTACCAAAACTTATAAGCGATTACAATAACAAGTTTCATAGAACTATCGGTATGAAACCAAGCCAGGTGACTAATAAAAATGAAAAACTTGTATTAAAACGTATAAAAATGAATACTAAACCAAAAGTTGAAAAACTAAAGCCTAAAAGGTTTAATGTTGGTGATAAAGTGCGAATAAGCAAATACAAAGGTGTATTCAGTAAAAGATATCTTCCGAACTGGACAAATGAGGTATTTACCGTATTTAAGGTGCAACCTACAGTACCAGAAACTTACATTTTAAAAGATAATAAAGGACAATTGCTTGAAGGAGGTTTTTATGGACATGAAATGTTAAAATCAACAGTAGGTGATGTATATCTAGTAGAAAAGGTGTTGCAACGCAAAAAAGATAAGGTTAAAGTAAGATGGTTAGGATTTAATAAGACGGAAGATTCTTGGATACCTAAAAAGGATCTAATATAATGATAGAGCATCATTTTGGGTTGAACCATTACAAAGGATGGAGATAATACCGCAAAAAGACAATTTTACTATTAATAATATAGATGAACTCACAGTGGATGGTTCTCAATTCAATACTGGGAAACACGGTGTTTTGTTACCAAACACGGTGCGTTGTCTGGTTACCGGTCCTTCCAATTGTGGAAAAACAAATGTAGTATTCAATTTGATTACAAACCCTAAAGGCTTACGTTTTAATAATTTATATGTATTTTCAAAGTCACTACAACAACCAAAATATCAGTTATTGGAACAAATACTCAATAATGTACCTGAAGTTAAATATTTTAAATTTAACGCGAGCGAGAGTGTCATGCAACCGCAAGAGGCTAAACCATTCTCAGTATTCATATTTGACGATGTATCTTGTGAAAATCAAAATACAATAAGGAATTACTTCGCCATGGGTCGACATAACAACATAGATAGCATTTATATTGGTCAAACTTACAGCAAAATACCGAAACAGCTCATTAGAGACAATGCAAACATGTTAATTGTATTTAAACAGGATGAAACCAACCTAAAACACATATATTATGACCATGTAAGTGCGGATATGCCATTCGAACGATTTAAAGAGTTGTGTGGAAAGGCTTGGGCTGAAAAGTATGGGTTTTTAACAATTATAAAGGAACAACCGCTAAACAATGGTCGATACAGGATAGGATTTGATAAATTTATACTAATACACTGATCATGATGTAAAACATTCATTGTTGTACAACACGTCTTGCTACAAACATGGTTAACCAAGAAAAGTTAATAAAGGAAATAAAATCACTTAGTGATTCTATTCGGGATAAAAACAGAGCATTAAAATTAGGTATTAGCGAAAGGGAGAAATTTCTTGAATCTACTTTTAAACCTATTACTGAACCCTTGAAACAATTAAACAAAAAATTTGCTAAACCCGTTTTGGAAGGAGATGCAATTGCACCTATTACAAAGTTTGAAAGAGAAAATATAAAATCAGAAGATTTTAGTGATGAAGACCTGGAATCCTCTACATATAGTGGTTTTACCGGTGAAGAACCTGAAAGAGAGCTAGAATCACCAGACTATAGTGGTATAAGAGAATTATATGAAGTAAAAGCTAAAAGAGGACATGAAGATGTATCAACTGCTAGTGAAGAGGAAAAAGAAGAAGAAGCAAGGGAAGGTCCGTCAAACATAAGCTTGTTGGGTGAAAACATTCATAACAAAGGACCTTTAGGAAGGAAATACATGATAAAAATGTTAGCTGGAATAAATCCTAATAAAAACTACCATAGTTATGGAGTAAGATTAACAGAAGAAGGTTTAATGGTTGGTAATAGCCCGGTAAACATTGATGAAGATGATAATATTATTGTTGGTAATCAAAGATATAAGGGCACAAGAGGATTATTTGAATTATTATTTGAAAAAAAGCCTTTAGAATTGTTAGTTAAAGAAGAAGATATGGAAGCATATAAACAGATTTTGGAACACACCAATGCATACAGGAGGAAGTATTTAGCTGACCAGCCAGTTTTTAGATCTAGGTCTTTAAAATATAGAGTATTTGTATCCAAGTTAATACCAACAACGAGAAGACAACCAATGCCGATAATGCCAAGAAAACCTGTAAAACGAAGGTTTGTGTCATCCACTTTGGATATAAGTGCTCCAGAACCAAGAAAAAGAAACAAATCTGTTACAGGTACAGGTTTAATGAAGAAACTATATAACACAAATGTGATTTATTACAATAATATCAATAAATTGGTGGATAGAATGAAACTAATACATGAAGCTAAAGAAGCGGGTCATACTGGATTGGAAAACGAATGGGTGGCTTTAGTGGATGAACTCCGAAACCGTGGGGTAATCTCATAAAAATGCGTTACTCCCTAGATTACTATTCAGTTGCACCATGAGTGTCGACAAGTTCGGACGTTACTCCTCGGATGGGTTATATTACGCAAATAATTTAAAAAGAGGTGCTGGTTTACCACAAACACCTGATGGAGATTATGATATAACTAATAAAAGGTTAAAAAACATAAAAGATCCCACAGATGAAAACGATGCAATAAATTTAAAAGTATTAAAAGAAAATATATCACCAACATTAAGACTACAGAAAAACACATATGACGCAGGTAATCATAGAATTGTCAATGTTGGTAAGCCAAATCAAAACGCTGATGCAATAAACAAAGGTTATTTATCATCAGAATTAAAAAATACGCTAAAATTCAATGGAAAAACGTATACTGCTGAAAATAAACGTATATCCAACGTAGATGATCCTAAAGATGCAAAAGACAGCGTAAATAGACGCTATTTACATTCATTAATACCTGAAAAGACAAAAGATGGTTTTTCTTTTTATAAATTTGTTATTAACGATATAGGTTATCCGAAAAATGAAAATGATGCTGTAAATTTAAAATATATAAAAGATCATTGTATTACACGTGATGTAGGAGTTATTGATTGTCTAGGTAATTGTTTAGCGAATGTTAAAGATGGTTCGGCACCATCAGATGGTGCAACAGTGGGTCAAATGATGGAAACCTTAAAACAAGAAACAACCTCTTTTGTAAAACAAGATCAAGTAGTATCAAAGCAAGGGGATGAATTTGTTCAAGGTAATGAAAAATTTAATTTATTAACATACAAAAATAATGCTTGGGATTGCATGGGTAAAGGGTTATCAAATATGGGATGGGGTTATGAAAAACATGATGCAGCTGCTTTATCACAAACCGTACATCTAGATCCAGATCATTCTTTTAGATTTTTTACATGTAAAAATAAAGTAATAAAATACTTGCATAATGGAAGAGATCCAAATGATGCTGCAACTGTAGGACAAACATTACAATATGACAGTGCAAATAAAGAGTTTATTTATAATAAGCAAAGATTTAAATTAATGGATGTAAATGATTATCAAAATATATTAATTGCAGATCCAAATTCATTTAGCGGATTTAGAAAATTGTCTGGTGAACAATTTATTCATAAAAATCATGTGTTTCGAAATGAATCAGACGGAGCATTAGTTAGTGGAAATTTTAAATATTTTAAATGTCCCGGGAGCGATGAAAATGTAACTGATAAAGACTAAGAATTTGTATAAAAACTGATATGGGTTAGAAATCGAGACTAATATTATAAAAATGGGTTACACTCTAGAATGTTATTCAGTTGCACCATGAGTGTTGACAAGTTCGGACGATATTCCTCGGATGGATTATATTACTTTAATACTTTAAAAAGAGGTGCTGGCTTACCACAAACACCTGATGGAGATTATGATATTAGTAATAAACGGTTAAAAAACATTAATGATCCCACAGATGAAAATGATGCAATAAATTTAAAAGTATTAAAAAAAGAGATATTACCAACACTGAAACTAGACAAAAACACATATAACGCGGGTAATCATAGAATTTCCAACGTCGGTAAGCCAAATCAAAACGCTGATGCAATAAACAGAGGTTATTTATCATCGGAATTGAAAAATACGTTAAAATTCGATGGAAAAACGTATAATGCTGAAAATCGACGTATATCTAACGTAGCAGACCCTGTAGATGAAAAAGACAGCATAAATAGACGCTATTTACATTCTATAATACCTGAAAAGACAAAAGATGGGTTTTCTTTTTATAAATTTGTTATTAACGATATAGGTTATCCAAAAAATGAAAATGATGCTGTAAATTTAAAATACATCAAAGATCATTGTATTACACGTGATGTAGGAGTTATTGACTGTCTTGGTAATTGTTTAGCGAATGTAAAAGATGGTTTTGCACCATCAGATGGTGCAACGGTGGGTCAAATGAAGGAAACTTTAAAACAAGAAACCTCCGGTTTTGTGAAACAAAACCAAGTAGTAACACGTCAAGGAGATGTATTTGTACAAGGAAATAAAAAGTTTACTTTGCTTGAAGAAAACAATTATGTTTGGGATGGTAAAGGAAAGTTATTGACAAATTTAGGTATTGGTGAAAAGCCTGGTGATGCTGTTACTTATGAACAGATAATACAATTAGAGCCAACTGGAAAAAAATGGTGGAATTGTGATAACAAACGATTAACAAATGTTGCAGACCCTGATTATGCCAATAACGCTGTAACTGTTAATTTTCTTGTTAAAGTAATAGGTAATTTATTATTTGATATGCATAATTATATTGCAGCAGGACAACATAAACCTATTGACGAAAAAATGAGAAATACATGGATTAAACAAGAAATTCTTTATAAATATTTTTTTAATCATAACACACAAAAGTTTAGATCATCAGATTGGGGTGATTTTGATATTTAATTAAATAACACCATATATTACATCATTTATGTGCAACCTGTCATAGAGGTAACACATGGGTTACGCTTTTCGAATATAAAAGACAATCATGGCGTTTCATTACACCAGTCCATATCGAGACACTATACGGAAAGGAGGCGGTATCACGTCCACAGCGGTTTCTCTGTTAAGTAAAGCTTTAAATCGTATTCCAGTAGGATCTATCGTAAACAGAGCAATAGACGCTTTACCATACGAATTTCACATACCGGGAGGTTATCAGTATTGCGGACCAGGAACTAAATTGAAAAAACGACTGGAAAGAGGTGATCCAGGCATAAATAAGTTAGATCAGGCTTGTAAAGAACACGATATCGCATATTCCACGTTTACCGATTCAAAAAATAGGTCAATCGCTGATAAAAAGCTAGCGAATATAGCTTGGCAACGAGTAAAGTCTAGTGACGCTAGTATTGCGGAAAAAGCAGCAGCTTTAGCGGTAACAGCAGGTATGAAGGCTAAAACAGCGGTAGGAGGTGGAAAAAGGAGGGGTAAGAATAAAAAAGGATCAACCAAGAGAAAACATGGTGGTAATATTAGACTAAAAAGACGTTCTCCGAGGAAAAATAATAAAAAACCGACAATATGGTCAATGGTAAAAAACGGGGCTGGTCTATACCTAAGACCGTATCGTGCATATTAAATAAAAGAAATCAATTGGTTATACCACATAAAGCGTTGACTAATGTTGAATTATTTAAATATATTTCCTGTTTAAAAATACCATTTTTCCGCGGAGTATTTATGAAAGACAGTTTACCAAAGAAAATATGGAAAAATGAGACTGGAATCGTAAATTTGGATAATACTGAAGGGTCCGGCACCCATTGGGTGTGTTATAAGAAACTAAATAGTAATGTATATTATTTTGATAGTTTTGGAAATTTGCCACCACCTAAAGAACTTGAACATTACTTTAAATCTGCTAAAAACATATATTACAACTATAAAAGAGAACAACCTGATAATACTTCAATATGCGGCCATTTATGTTTGGAATTCCTAGCTAAAAGTATCAGTCACTATTGAGATGTCTTCCTATACGGTATCATTAACAGGAAAATCGTCCACTTTACGAAGTATCCTTTTTCCAGCGTTACGCTTGCAAAAAGGAAGATTTTGGGAGGCAGCACTGTTGGATTTTACAACTTACAACTCTATTCCCAATGTTACGGAAGGTAAAAATAACTTATTACATTATTATAAAGGAAAAGATGCCAGTGGGAAGTTTACAGACTTGGAAGTTTGCACTCTACCCACAGGTTCTTATGAAATTGATCATATTAATGAATTTTTGCAAAATAAAATGGGAAAAGACAATATAACGCTAAAAGGTAATAACAATACAATGAAAGCTGAGCTTACTTCAAAATATTATATAGATTTCAGTAAGTCAGACTCAATTGGTGATTTATTAGGATTTCCCAAAGATGGAGCGATTTTAGAACCAAATAAAACACATTCCGGTAAACAAACTGTAACAATATTAAAAGTCAATAGTATAGACATAACTTGTAATATTATACAAGGAGCTTACAGAGATGGAGCAAATACTCATATAATACATACTTTTTACCCCAGTGTACCACCTGGATTTAAAATTGTTGAAAAGCCGCAAAACCTGGTATATCTACCTTTGAACACCACTTTCATTTCAGACATCGTGTTGAACGTATTGGATCAAGACGGTAACTTGATAGATTTCCGAGAAGAGCCTATTACGGTTAGATTACATTTAAAATCAACACTTTAATACAAAACCATGGGTTTAACATTTAAAAGCGAACAACCTACGGGAATCCGCATTAGTAGCTCTTCAGCTGTGGAGGAGTTAACACGCGAGAACATTCGTTTCTTAGAGAGAATTGGATTAAAAGTAACCGAAAATGGATATACTGGATATAGCTCAGGGTCCAACATTCGACGAAACCCTATGGGAAAAAGAATATCACACCCACAACCCTTACACTTCATCAAAATTAAACAATAACGATGAAATTCGTATTCCCATACAAAATCAAGACATTTACACACTACCATGTGAAAGTTACTTGTATATTGAAGGAAAAGTTACTAAAAAGGACGGTACTACTACTGGTACAACAGTTCCATTTATAAATAATCCCATGGCTTTCCTGTTTGATGAAATTAGATATGAAATATCAGGTGTAACAGTTGATTCTACTAAAAAAGTAGGTATTGCAACAACTTTAAAGGGATTAACATCTATATCACCTAATGAAACCAATTTAATACAACCTGCAGGATGGGTTTTACCTGCAAAAGACACAATCACTCCAGATACAAATGGAAATTTTGATTTTCATATTCCGTTACGTTTGTTGCTTGGTTTTGCTGAAGATTATAGGAAAATAATATTAAACGTTAAACAAGAATTAGTTTTGTTGAGATCTTCAAACGATAAAGATATTATTAAAGCTCCAGACGGTACAACAGATGCAACTTTAGAATGGAAATTAACATTAGACAAAATTGTATGGAGAGTTCCACATGTAAAATTAGCTGACGAGCATAGAATGCTACTATTAAGAAAGTTAAAGGCTGATCGTGATATTGTAATTCCTTTTAGAAGTTGGGAATTTCATGAACATCCCAGCTTGCCAACTACGGATCGACACACTTGGACAGTTAAAACATCTAATTATGTGGAACGAGCCAGGTATATTATATTTGGTTTACAAACAGGCAGAAGAGACACCATCACCAAACATGCAGGCCAATTTGATCATTGCAACTTGAAAAATATTAAAGTTTATTTAAATTCACAATTTTTTCCATACGATAATTTAAATGTGTCATTCGCTAATAAAAAGTACAGCATATTGTATGATATGTATGCAAGATTCCAAAGTTCATATTATGGTAAAACGAATGCACCTTTACTATCACCAGAAAAATACTTAGATGGTTACCCTATAGTTGTAATCGATTGTTCTAAACAAAATGAATCGGTAAAATCATCAAGTGTAGATATAAAAATAGAAATGGAATTCAACGCGCCTATATCGGCTAATACAACTGCATACTGTTTAATTCTACATGATAAAATCGTAACATACACACCTTTAACTGGAATTGTTAAAAATGTATTGTAAAAAACCGGTTTTGTTACATTCCAATGCATTCCGCGAGTATAAAAGCAGAGTGTTCAGGTCGCTCCTCATCAGTTTGTTGCCTGTTCTTGTATGGGTAGCATCTTATTCAATATGGCTTCTCCTAGTGGTACACAAGAAAATGTAGTAGATATTGAGAAGGAGATATCCGACTTTTTAGATCTTCAAGGTCAACCGGAGGGAGATGAACACAACGCTTGCGGACAACTCCACGGCAGTAATAATGTTGAGGAAAAAGGTAAAAGAAGAAAGAATGCACAGAAGAAGAAAAGGGATACTGAAGATAATATTTCTCCTAACATATTGAGTGAGGTATTCTTGCGAATATTTTATCCAATCTCATCCAGTTTGGACAAAAGTGTTTTAATCGGTGTTATGAAATCGACGGATTATTCACCTACTGTAATTTTGACTCATGGACCCAAAATGATTTTGTTCACCGATAGTGCTTGGGAATCTTTTATGAAGCACTTGCATCTGCTAGAATGCTATTTAACTAGTAACATGTATGGAAGAAAGACAAGAGTAGGACTTTTGGATTCAAATGTGGAAATTGATATTATAAAGAATCGTGGTGACCATCAATTGCGGTTTAGAGACACAACAAGACATGATAACAAGATTCAACTTAATCGAGAAGAGTTTTTTATTCTAACCTGTGCAACTGAACCAATAACAAGATACTTGAGACAACTAGTGTTTTCAAGTTCTATTATTAAAGATTATTTGGAAGACACTTTGGACAAACAACCGGACGCACCTATATTGTACGGACCTGTGGATACTTCTATATTTAATAGGGTTCCTCATGAAGTACAAATGTGGAGACAGTTGGAAAAATACGCTCAACTACATAAGAAATCAGTAAAACAGGAAGAAGAGGAAGAAGGAGGAGAAGAATCAAGTGTTAGTGATGAAAATGAAAACAAGGAGAATGTAAAGATGGAAACTTAGATGACAATGGTTGGTTTTTAAAACAATATCAAACACTTTGTGGGGTTAGGCCTACCGGGGACGGTGCCCACGTTAAATATACACCAACGCGCCAACAACTGTACGGCCAGGTATAAAAGTCGTACCTACCGTGGTGTGGAAATCAGTTGACCTTTGGACTTCGTCATGAGCAGACGGGTGATCTTCGCAATGGACAAGGAAGAAGAACAAGTAAAGTCCAAACCTGGTATAATTGAGTTCCAAGCGTTTCGGGGTAATGATGATAGATTTATCATAAAAGAACTTGTGTTTTTCGATATCAATACAAGTGTTCCATATACATTTTTGTTCAAACCACCATGTTCTTATTCATCATTAACTAGCAAAGCCGCTACTACCAACAGGTGGATTTCAAAATATTTCCATCATATCGATTGGTATGATGGTTTTGCAAGTTACACGGACTTATATAACATCATGCATCAGTTTTCAAACAGGTTTACCAATATTTATACAAAAGGACTGGAAAAGAAGAGATGGATCGAAGAATTTACTCATGTTTCGGTTAATGATGTGGACTTGGATAAAAACTACAAGTATACGATGGAAAATGTTTGTATTTGTACTAAAAGTCCAGAACATGAAAAAGATAGACATTGCGCTTTAAAAAACGCCTATAAACTCGCATCTTACCTTCAAAGTGGGGAAGTGGGGAGTGGTGGGGGTGACGGGGGTTATATAAGTGAGGAGCAGACCGGGACCTGGCATGAGTATTACTCGAGATTCCGAGACGACAACATCTCCCAGCAAGAAGACGAAGAAGAAGACAATCTTTAACTCAACCATGGCATCTCACCAGTTCCTGCAAACTTTGGTTGAGCAGTTCAATGCTCACTCCAAATCTACCATACTACCCGTCAAGAAGTGTTCCGAACTTAAAGACGAGAAGCACTACATTATCCACGCCATGAAGAAGATGGAGACTTCAGTTGGAGAGGCCATTTGCTGCAGTCTTAGCGAGGCACCGTTCACTCCGGGGGATGAGCCCAAGTTCCAAGTCTACCTGCCGAAACGGTTCGTCCATCTCCTCCAGAACGAGGATCTGCGCTCCATCCAACCCGGCTGTCTCTACCTGGTTTCCCACGGTTGCACGGGTAGCAATTCCACCGAGTTGACCATCCACATCGCCGACAAGCAGCAGTGTTAGATTTTAATTTTACTGTTGTACATATGTTATTGTAATGTTTTATAAATAAATAAACCATAAAAGACAAAAAATGCAACATATCAATATGTGAAGTTTGTCACATATTGATATGTTGCATTTTTTTTTAAACTTCGCGGGTGACCTTGACCTTTGACCTTTGCATTTCACAGTTACCCCCACCACCAAGCCAAAGGTTAAACCTGCTTCGATGCAAACACCCCCACCACTTTTTATAGTACCCCCAAGCGCTGTGCCTCAGCTTCATTTCAACTCCGACGGTCAACCGTACAACATCAAGATGTCTCTCAATGTAAGTTGTGCTAGTTATGAGGAGGTAACCATTAAGACTCAGCAGGAGCTGAACGACTTGTACAAGGAGTTGCAGCTGATGGTGGCGCGAGGCTACCGTATAAATGTGCAAGTCTACGCTTGCAATATACGCAATCTCCGACACCCAAAAGAAGAGTCTGAACATTACTCTTCTCCAGCGACTTCATCACCGGCGTCCATGAAGACTGAAGCGAGCCAGACTTTGGATTATTTCAGCTGACTAGCAGTTGTCTTCCTTCTTCTTACCATTGTAGAATATGTTTATTTATTTGTTATATTAAAGATGTAAAAGAGAAAAAAACACCTATCTTGTTACTGACATATGTGCTCAGTAACAAGATAGGATTTTTTAAAACACAATTTGGATGACCTTGAAACTTCCCCCACCACTTTTTCATAGTACCCCCAAGCGCTGTGCCTCAGCCTCATTTCAACTCCAACGGTCAACCGTACAACATCAAGATGTCTCTCAATGTAAGTTGTGCTAGTTACGAGGAGGTAACCATTAAGACTCAGCAGGAGCTGAACAATTTGTACAAGGAGTCTGAAAAGGAGGTTGTCAACAAAACCGATGATCAACAATTGTGGGACTCCTCTATTACAGAAAAGGAATTACATGCAGCCGTCGAAGCTGTCGAGGAAAAGGAAAAGAACCTCAGGCAGCTCTGGTTGGCTCAGATGGATATTTGCGGATCTGTGCCGCGTGATGATTTTGAACTTCAATGTCAGATGGCGATTACCCAGCAACTAGAAGAAGCCGAAAAGGAGCTAAAGAGTGGAGGTACTATCCGGGCGGAGGTGAAAACTGAGAAACAGGAAGAATATAACGAATATGGTGATTAAACGTACTGTTGATCCCAATCCTTTTAGTTTTAAGTGGTTATGTTATAAGTAAATAGAAAAAGTTTCCTTTTTTTAAAAAACTCCATTTGGATGACCTTGAAATTTCCCCCACTACTCTGTAATACCACCATTGCTCGCTGCACCAAGCATCATTCCTCCTCCAACAACCATGGCGGACACACCTGCTTGCAATGCCATGTCTTCCACCGAAGATGTACCCAATACGAATTGGAAATTGACAATCGACAACGTGCATTATTTAGAAACCATCTGCGATTGGATGAAGTCTATTCTCCTCGACAACCCGGGAATAAAGCTCAAGGTCACTTTAGATTATGATTGGTCTGAAGTTATACTGCAGCAAGACGATCAACAATCACTGGAGTATTTGTCAAATTTACCATCGTCAACCATATATACTACAAATGAGGTGGAAAGGGAAGAAGAGGAGCATGAGGTTTAGAGTTTCTTATTTTTTTAAAACCCAATTTGGATGACCTTGAGATTTCCCCCACCACTTCCCATATACCTAGAGTGCGCAGGGCTGGACAGTCAGTCGCTCGGTGTCCGTCGTAGGGTGCACATCGCGGTTGCTACTCCAATTCCTGACAATTTGGGGTAGTTCAAAGTCACCACACTTCTACAACTTCAAGGTCATCACACTTTAACTCTGGGACTGCATCAACTTGTATTATTTCTGTGTTTTGACTCAAGGTCATCTCACTTAAACTCTGGGATGGTATCAACTTGTAGTATTTCTATGTTTTGACTCAAGGTCATCACACTTTAACTCTGGGGCAATATCGACTTGTAGTACTTCAGTATTTTAGCTCAAGGTCACCACACTTTAACTCTGAGACTGCATCAACTTGTATTATTTCTGTGTTTTGACTCAAGGTCATCACACTTTAACTCTGGGACGGTATCAACTTGTAGTATTTCTATGTTTTAACTCAAGGTCATCACACTTTAGCATGTAACTTTAAGGTAGCACCGAAACGGTGCTACCCGGCTTGACATTTTCAAGTTTCCCAAGGTCATCACAATTTCCCCCACCACTTCCCATATACCTAGAGTGCGCGGGGCCGGACAGTCAGTCGCTCGGTGTCTGTCGTAGGGTGCGCATCGCGGTTGCAGTAATGGTCGAATGGGGGCTTCTGGGCCAGTTCGAGGTCACCCGAGCGGTGTCACATGACGGTTTAGGCAGAGTAACGTTGCAAACTTCAAATTTCCTCGGCACTTTTGCTGTTTCTCATCGAAAATTCGCTCCAAGTCGTCAAGGTCATGGTACCTGTGACTGAAACTCGGAGCGTAGTGCGAGAAACAGCAAAAGTGCCGAAAAATTTTAGGTTTCAGCGTGACCTTGACCTTTTGTGACATCGATGACGTCATCTTGGTGACGTAAGGGGTGATGACGTCATTAGCACGTCATTTCTGTGACGTCATGGGTGTGACGTCATGGATGTGACGTCATTGGTGATGACGTCATCGATGATGCAATCGATGACGTCATCGATGGGGTCATTGACCTCGATGACGTCATCGATGACGTCATCGCTCGGGTGACCTTGAACTGGCCCAAAAGCCCCCATTCCCCACTACTAATGTATTTACGAATTTCAAATGCATACAGTAATTATAAAGTGTGGCGAATAATAAATTTTTATGATTTTTATTGTTATTTTGTTGTCAAATGTGTCCGAACAGTCATCCATTTGAGGTGTTTCATGGTTTCTAATCTGCCAAAGTGCTGCCTTTCATTTGATGTACTAGTCCTTCAGTTATATTTCTCTTTTTTTCGCAGAATCGTAATTGGCTGACATGACCGTAACCTGATAGTGCCATTAAAAATAGGATATTAAGTAAAAAATCAGTTTTTAACTCCTAATATAAAATATTTACATGGAATAATCGAAATTAAATCATTCGTACTCATTTGCTTTGAAAGGAGACGAAAAATTAAAGAAACATAGTTTAAGCTAATTTGTTCAACTTATTTAAACATTTGCATATTGTCTTAGTTTTATGTAAAATCTCTTATAATTTAATTAAATTATAATAAAATTTAATTAAATTACAACTTTATAATTTAATTTTAATTCAACAGTACACAAAAAACTTAATGGATACATCAATATAGTTATCTCTATTTATCACTTCACACGTTACTTTATGGATAATGTATTTTCCGATGAAAAACATGGGTTGAAAATGTAATGGTGATGGGGCAAGTAGAAAGAACCTCTAAAACACCAATAAATAGTTCTCAAGCTAGTCGTACATCTCTGCTATCCACAGTTTAGAACTTGGTTTTAATCTATGACTGCAGTATTGTTTCTTGATTGTATTAAAGTTTGGAATTGATTCATAATCCGCCAAGATTGAAATGCAATTTCTCTGTTACTTAATATTCTTGTTTTCTTACGGAAAAACTTTAAAATAGTTTTCTTTGATAAGTTAAAAACCAACATTTTAATATTCATTTAGTAAGTGTAACAAATGATTGATGATTTTATATGTCACATAAAAAAATCATGACAAATATATATTTTGCTAAACATATTTTAACAGAATGAGTTTGGTTTTGGAAATTAATAATTACCACCAATAGTATTTATATTACATTATAGATTATTAATAAGCGGTGTCCAAAATGATAAGAAACCAGCCTGTTTTAATTTTAGGACGATGTATCTATAATATATGTTGTATGGAGTAAATAACAGTTTTTCATTATTATACATTTTTGCCGACTTATTTCAATTTCGTTGATAACAGGCCCCCTACCTAAACTAAAAATTATATCTGAGTGTAAAAAGCCATGTAATGTGTTTCCGAAGACTTAAACATTAACTTGAGTAAGACGTAATTTTAGAGTACTCAACACACAACAAATATTAAAATTTAAATTACCACTTACTTGAACTAAAAATTTGGTCTATTGCAAACACATGCCATTGAAACAACGACCTTTTAACTAAACCCTTATTGCGTTATCTTGAATTAAGAGAAGAGCCAAAAGTAGCTAAGTTCAACTAACTCAAATTGCAACTTCTGAATGCGTTATAAAAGATAGCGAAGATATTACCAATATGTTTTTTTTTCTTCTACAACCAACCATGAAATATTGTCAAATTGGCCTTTAACAACTTTCACTGATTGGTTGTATACTTTAATTAGGAATTTAACAATTGAATTGAACTATAATAGTTTTAATGAAGTGGATTTAAACTTCAACATTGAATAGAGTTGTAAAGTTCTAAAAGAGAAATTAAATTAACATACAAATAGCATACTTGTTAAAGGTTGGTTGGTTTTGATTTTAGTGAAAATATAGCTTTAATTAATTTATTGCCGTTTTTTTAGTATTCATTGTTAAGAATTGTGTAAATAAATAGTTTTTTGAACTCGAATATCTCTTTCTTACTGTACGCACTTTATTCTCAGAAATGGTTGTATGGCAAATTATGCGACAAATTCTTCTAAACCATTTTCGGTCATGACAAATTATGACTTTATTAAAATTTAATTTGTAGTGAGACATAAGACTACTGTGTATCTGCTAAGAATTTCCATTGGAGTCTAGAAAGTGGCTGATGACGCAAACGTTAAGGTTGATGAGAGTCATAGAGGAGGCCAACCTTCTAAATTAGTCACCAGTTGAGACGAGAGGAGAAATACTAGTGCCAAATGTGTTTTTAGTTAAAATTTTCTTTTTGAGTTTCTTGCTTGATTAAGTTATTAACATTAGTCAATTTCTAGTTACTCGGCAACACCCACCTGGTTTGAGTAGTTGCAGCGGAGATCCTTTGTCAAGTTTTAAAAAACACCAAACACAACACAAAAAACCGGATCACTCGCTACCGTCCCAGAGTTTTTTAAAACTTGACGAAGGATCTTTACTGCAACTACTCAAACCAGGTGGGTGTTGCCAAATAATTAGAAATTGACTAAATACTCCCACCTACAAATAACAAATCATGTCATTTAGATCTTATTAACATTGTAATAGTGTACTTTTTCTCGAAATCGAGCGATTTATTTTGATACAATGCAAAAGTTACATTTAGTTCTAAATCAATGACATTCGACCAAACAAATATTGTGAATATCAGTAATCACAAAAAAACTATTCATATTTACAGCTGTACATTAACAGAGATGTTTAAAATGCTCAACACAATCCCAATGTTATCCTAATGGGAAAATTTCAAATTAAATTTGTAAATAGCGCCTTCATTTTAAGTATGATTCTCATCAATTTTTGGCGGAAACAACTACAGAAAAACCCTTATCTACTCTTAACGACACCAAAAACTTGAAAATCGGCTGAGAATTGTAGGAGTTCACAACACAAAAAACCCTTAGCGTGTTTAGTAAATATAGATTAACAAAAATATACGAATAACATTTACGATTCATTTTAAAATTGTTTTAGTGCATTACCAAAAATCTACTTTATGGGTTTATCAATGTCAGTTAGAAGGATAATTACTACTCCAGTAGTTATTAATAAAGTTCTATTTATGTGGAATGCACTAGGAGATATCTTTATAATTTACATGTCAATTTCAAAACCAATCACACCAAGGTTCATTAAATTAATATTAATCGTATATTACTCTATTTACAATAAACCTAATGGAGACATGACTGATATTTTTTTAAACTCACACAAATTGAGGATTTTGAGAAAAAAAATTAAAAAGTAAAAAATATGCATATGATAAGTGTCACATTAATTATTGCATAGTATATTTCTTCAAAATAGTGTTATTGAAGAAACCCGAAGTTGGACGTAATAATTAGAAAAATATGACTATGTTTTATTGAATTGTCCATTTTTTACGTTAACTAAAATTGGTCCATATATTATTTATAATCATATTTATGTTATATTGTTCGATGTTTTGGATTTATAAATTTTGGATCGTTCTACTTTACCTAAAATGTTTAAGGTTGATAACGAATTGTGCTGTTTACTATGAAGTTAAAAGGTCAACTTAGAGAGTCTTTTGGTACACAAGGGATATTTTTTATATTTCTGCTGGGTTGCGCTTTTGTTCCATGCATACCAAGTAGCTATCCGACCCCCGTCATAGTAATGGATATCAAGAAAGTTTTCTGTACATGCAACCAGCAATTTTTTATGTAAACTTATAAAATTACTTTGGATGCCTTAACCACAAACAAACTTCATACTTCAGTAAAACATAAGTTTCGCTGGACACATAGATTATTTTATGTTATGCGTTACACATTTCATCTCTACACTAAATATTTATGTATTTTTGAAAACAACTAAAATGATAAAAGGTAGATATCTTTAAGAGGTTTTAAAATTATAAAAACCAATTCTAATAAAAAAAAAAATAAAATAATTTACAAATATTTTTATAATAAAATAACTGGGGAATTATGTAAATTAATCTAAATAAAACGTGGAGTATTATTTTAATTTAAACTAGTTAGTGATCGATCATATTGTGTAAGAAAGTCTATTTAAAAAGTACTTAAGAGGATTATTTTCGCCTGCACCTTGTTTACTAGTGAAAAAGAGGATTACGTTAAAGGATGTAATCCTTCCTAGGTTTCGCAAAATTATAAGTGATCTCAATTTAAAAAAAATTTTCCGTGTTACGTTAAAGTCTAAATAAAAAAATAAAAAAATTCTTTTTGGATGGGAAATACTTTTTTTTAGCTCAAGGTACATTCTAGTGGTATGTAAAAACTATTGTTGGTATAATACTAAATAACTTATGGTTGATCGTTTTAGAAACGAACTATGCATAATTTGTTTTAAATAAAAATAATAACACAAATAGATGTAGTACTTGTGATGGTTATCTGAGACATACAACCTTTTAGTGTTCAAACCTTTTACACCTTTTACACTTTACAAGGTAAAAGTAACAATTTCAAGGTATAAATAAGCTTATTTTATACCTTGTGTGTATAAACCTTTTAGTTTTCACCTTTTAGTGAAAACAAAAGAAATAAATAAAATATATAAACACTGTTTTATGATCCATAAGCCCTACTATATCACGCAATGTTTTGGATAGTAAAATGGATGAAATATTTAAAACACTGTTTGGTTACCATTTGTGAGTAGCATTTTTACATAATACAAAGCTTACATTAGATACATGTCAGTATATTTGTTTGAATATGTTGATTTCATATTTAACCGATTTAAATAACAAACATTTTCATATACTTAAGGTATACACTCAATAGACATTAAAAATATGAAAAAAATATTAGTCAAACACTCTTGTAAGGTATTGACGATTTTGAAATACAGTTTTCAAAAGTAAGATGGTTAGAATGTCCAGTACTAATGTTCAGTAATTAAAAAATATAAACTCTTCCTTTTCTCGTAATTGATTTTATTTTTAAGTATATTTTTTTATTTAAGAGCAACTTACGTCTCCTGTATGTTTCTTGTAGACTGGCTGGGTGTTAATATTAAAGTCGCCTGGTTTGTCGTGTAAGCTAGCGACACGCGCTGCCACGTACGATGACGCGCTAGGGGCTTTGTCTTGACACCTGACATTTATTTGTTCCATATATCTTCATGCTACATCCAGGTCCACATTTGGATTTGTGTGTGCTTTTTGAGAGTATTAAGTTATATAGTAAAATCATAAAAAAAATAATCCAGTTCATATTGTGTATACTTCTTATTTTACTACCTAGCAGAACAAACTTTGAAATTGTTTATTGTCTAAATAGAAATAACTCTTACTCACTGTGTGTTTGCAATAATGATAAAATAAAATTTAAGACGTTAAAAAATTATTAAGAGTACATATCATTTAATTTACTTAAATTAAAATCTATTTTATAGCTTTAAAATAAATTCAAAGTTGCAGTTCAAAAGAGGTTACAAACTGAATTAATTCAAACATAGACTTCTTGTCTGTGTGAGGGAATTCCTCTTCATTCCTCTTCACTGCTTACTATTGACGAATATAAGAATTTATATATAAACTTAAAATTGTGTAATTAAATAATATATGATTGAGGTAGAATGAGTTTTTATCACACATAAACATCAACAAATATGTTTTGACTCGACGAAAATTAGAAAAATGATGTGCAGGAATTAAAAAGCTTGAATGACGTATAGAAATCAGGAAAATGGAGAAATAGATCCAAGCAAGACCAGATTACTCGTGGTCACAATCATTTTGTTGATCAAGGAAATTATCGTACAACAATAGAAAACATGTAGGAAAACCGAAAAAGGAAACTTGAGTGATAATTTACTATTTTTATATTATATGATAGGCACTGACAGTAAGTATTGGTTTTCACTATTAATAACACTTACTTTCTTTGTAAATAAGGATAAATGCCTTTTATGAACATCCAGTGGGACTCTACTGTGCTACACACTCTAAACCCACACCTTTTCAAAGCTTATGTACTCATAATAAGTTAACTAATTCCCCAGACCTCACTACAGTCTTTTAAGCCTTTGAAATCTCTTGGGAGTTGAGAGGGATTCAGCCTTATTTAGCACTAGCCCTATTAGTACTGAAGCACCAGATGGAACATCATAGTAACATTATTATTTCCTTATGCAACTCAAATAGGTATGCACTTTTGTGTAAAAATAATTTAATGTCTAGTAAATTATTATTACAAACACAGACTTAAAAAATATGATAAAAAATATCATAAATAATCTCTTTAAATAGAATATTTTGCTTACAATAATTTTTCTAGGTGATTGTAAGGAGAGTTTACAAGAATGTTATTTGTATGTTAATGTTTTAGTTAGAAGTTCACAACTCTATTTCCACAACGGCGGGTAAAACCACTTCCTTCCGCCTAACAAAGTTCCACTCCATTGTTTGACTTCTATTACGAGTACACAGCAAATGGGCCTATGATTAATGATCATTCTTGTTCCTCCTGTGACAGTAAAGAAGTAATAAATACTAAAAATGTATTTCTGTAATATGCTTAAAAACATGTCAGAGCAAATTAATTTTTTAAAGGACTTAGCATTATTTTTGGTTAAGAAAAACTGAATATAATTCTTAACTCTTGGTGATATTGCACTCAAAACTGTAGTAGTAAATTGTGATTAACAAATTAATTTTTAAATTAGCAACCTTCTTAAGAGACGTGTTATCACTATTACAATTACTTTTCACAAAAAATTATTTGCGGTAATGCATCATGTTTTCAAGAAATTCCTTGAGTAATAACAAACAAAAGGTCGAGAGTAACTACAAAAGTAATTAGTTATAGTTCATTTTAGATGTTTTCAAACAAAAGTTGAATGTCAATAGTTACAGTAAAGAGTTAACAATTGTAATCTTTATTATACAGACAACTTATAATAAAGAGAATGCGCGATAAGAAAAGTAATGAAATAAAATTTTGACTGGTGTGAAATACTTCAAGAATCATCAACCTCATAAAATGTAATTAAAATTTTACTATTTCCAACTATCATTTATGAATTCTATTTATTGTAAATATATCGATGGATAATTTTTTTATTATAACTATCATTATTAGAATGTAATTATTATTGAAATTGGCGAAAATAAATTAAAGATATATCAACTTCACAAGTATTATAACAATTCTTTTATAAATTATGCCTTAACAAAATAACATTATGTATGATATTTTTGGTATTAGGTATATAACTGTTTTGTTGGCAGTGTGGCCATCTTCATCATAGTTTGAATAACTATTAAAACAAGAAATCTTTACAAAGTTTAAATAAAGGACATACTCGTATTTTAAGGACATTTGATGAAATAAGAAATTAAGAAATTATTTATAAACTTCAAATTACAACCACAATCTCATAAAAAGTTACAAAATAATAAGCACGACTGCTTATTACTTTATTACAGAAGATGTTTTTTTGTTTACATAAAATATATGAATAAAGTAATCGAGAAAACTAATATGTTTGCTGAATTTCACAATTAAATCTCCTTGACCCAGATTACGGTAAGATTTAGCACCCAAAGGGGCACAATATGATATGTTACACGGGGGACTAATGTGTTAATGCTGTACAGATATATATTACTGGTGATAACAGCGGTTAGATATTTCTGTTGATTATAACTGATTGGCATTGAGATTACTCAAGTAACAAAGGCATTACATGTTATAAATTTTGCATTAAATAGTGATGTTAAGAAATTTATTTGAGAAGGAAATGGGAAATGATAATGATGGGAGTTATATTTAAACCTGAAAGAAGACGAAAATCCTTCTCGCTAAACCGGCTGACAGTCACAACATTTCTACCACCTTCACACATTAATAAAGAGAAGACCATGTTCTGGAAAAAGGCTTGAGTTAGCTGTGCTACAAACAGAGCGATATGCTTGAACAATTTTAATAACACAACTACCTTTGCTAAATTTAAATATCAAATCATTTTTTTACAAGCCTGGTAAAATAAATGTGGATTGATATTTTGATTGAGTTTTGATTGTAAACTTACATAAGAAACATTGTTAAATTATTAAAAATAATACAGTAAAAATATTAACATTTTTTTATTCATGGTAAAATTTCGAGCTTTTGTTACAATGACAAGGTAAAGCATTATTTAGAATTATATGGGTTCCTAGTATGCCATGACAAATTTTCTGTTTTCAAAACGTCATTGGTTTTTATATAAAAGCTAGTTAAAAATGCATAAAATTGATAAAGAAATATTGATAAAATGCATAGGAAACTTAACTCCTATTATAATCATTTTTTGCATAATAAATCATTTGAAATATGTCTTAAACATTTAAGTCCCTAACATTTTTAATATTCTTTAAAAATTGTTTTTACCATAAAAGATAAAGATTATTTTATATTAACTGATTAAAGTTTAAGGCAAATATCATCAAGTCGTGTTTATTTCTTAGATAAGCTCTTGACAAACCGGCCGACATACACCATGACGCTCTAGGGGCTTTGTCTAGCCACCTGGCATTTATTTGTTCCGTATATTTCTTCCCATATCCAGTTTGACAAAAAGTCTTTTATGGATTTTTATATGGACAAATAATGCAATACAAACATTAATTTTACATACAAAACAACGTGTTTGTCCTGTACCTAGTATATAATATCATCATTCAATTCTATTATGAAAGTAGCTTTCTTTTACATAGATTTAAAAGTAATTACTTTTAATAAAAATCTTCAAGACTTTCAAAATTAATAATATTTTTGTGTAAATTTTTACTATTTCTGAAACGAATAATAATTATATTGAGTGGTTATTTTAGAAAAAAAAAAATAAATAAATAAATTGCCTCATATAGGACCATTATAAATATTTTTGAATACACAAATGAATCAAATATTACTAAATTTTGACATTACACTTAGCACGTTTATAACGAAGATGAAAGTTCCACTATTATCGTAAAAAATTAAATAAATAAATATTTAGAAGTTTTAGTGTAATTAGGACTAGTATTTGTTTAAATATCAGTCAATCTTATTAATTAAAATGTTAAACCATGAAACATTAAATTACTATATAAAACTAAGATCTGTTACTTAATTCCTTAATAAGCCCCCAAAACTATAAAATACAAAATTTTATATTTACTAATAAAAGTGTATGGTTATTGCCAGTTTGTAACATTTCAAACAAATAAAAATTACTATGTTACTAGGAGTACTCTTGTTCAACGCTTATGGGGATGAACGGCAACATGAGCCAGATAATAATAGTTCCACGCTATTAAAAATGAATAAGAAATAACAAATCTATCAAATTACTTATATTAACTACAAAAAAGAAAAGAATTAAGTTTTTTTTTATATTCAAGATATTTGATTACCAGTAGGCACTTTTTACAAAATGTTATTAATTTATTAGTAAATATTTCCTTTCTATTATTCTTTGTCAATACTAAATATATTTTTCAGGCCTAATAATAAGCTATTTTAAAAAATTTCATAAAACAAAATGTATTATATTTAGTGCAGTTATAGTACACAAGACAGATAATCGTTTCTGTAACACATGCTTACTCTATGTCTGACAACAAATCAAAACACCGTTTAACATAGCCTTAACAGTTTTATTTATAGCCTACAATGCATTGCTAATAGGAAATTAAATTATGTCTCATTATTATTTAACAGAATATCTTCAGAAACGAACTTGACCTTACAAATTACGCCCAAAATCGACTGCGAACGTTTGAAGTCGATCTGAGTCTTCTTGTCAACGTAATCGTCGGTCAATAAAATCGGGATTTGTCACTACACTAAGTTATATATGAGGATTGCACTCTTTTTCAATCCGTTCATCCAATTAAAACAACACTTCCATGCCTAAAAAAATAATTCACTCTAGTCTACATTGGGTGAATAAAAAATTGGTAAAGGTAAATTAAGGCTTTAATATAAGTACTACTGAACACATTGTCACAAGTAAAGATAATAAATATAATGGGTTCATTTTAATTGAACTGTTCCAAAATTGGAAATAAGTAAATAAATAACATAGCTTGTGGTGATATTTTTTATCCACAACTGTATCTGATCTGTAACATCACAATACGCATATGTAATGAGGGGATTGTGTATGTGTTTGTAATTCAAGTCATGCTCATGCATGAAACCCGGTCAACCAGTGTCATACTATAGGTGGCCAGCCTGTGGGGCTCGGCATTTGAATATTATTATAGTGAATATTCCAATATGATTATTTTATTAAATTTTTCTTTATGTTTTCCTAGGCTACTGCTTCATTTGCATAAATGAAATGCATATTTAGGGTGTCTTCTATTTTAAATATAAAATATCATCAAAGGTATTTTACGATTGTTCAACCAATTTCACAGTAGTTCTTTTAGATACGTTTTGATCTCTAATATACAATAGTTATTATATTTATTTGTTCCATGGCTTTTATTATAGGTTGTGACTTGTGGCTTTTTACTACAGGTTGCGACTCGCCCGGGTTCAGCGTCAAGCTGCGCTTCGGGTGTGTTCCGCCTACCGGACAGTGTCCGAGCCTGCCGTCCTGGTGGTCGCCGGAGTCATCCCTGTCAAGCTCTTGGCAGGGGAGAGGAAAGCGATTTATCAGAGACAAGGCGAGATCGGCAAGGACACGGCAAGAACAGAAGAGCGCTCCCGAACCTTCCAGCAGTGGCAACACAGCTGGGAGCACGACACCCGAGGACGATGGACTGCGCGACTCATCGAGCAGGTCCAACCATGGGTAGAAAGGCGGCATGGCGAGGTGGACTACTTCCTCACGCAGTTCCTGACAGGTCACGGCTATTTCAAGTCGCACCTGAACCGGATTGGCAAGACCGGTTCACCGGATTGCATCTACTGCCCGGGCGTTCCCGATGACGCGGAACACACATTCTTCCGCTGTTCGCGTTGTGAAAGGCCCCGCCTGGAGGCCACAAGAAAACAAGAAAACTCGGTGTTTTTTCGGTGGACACGGTCTGCCAAAAGATTATGGAGGATGAGGGCAACTGGGATTGTTTGTCACAGTTCGTCCGGGGCATCCTCCTGGAAAAGAAAACCGATCTGGACCGCGAAGTGGCCCAGATCCCTTGATCGAGCGGCTGGATAAGGAGCGAGCCCCACGGGCGTAAGCCAAATTTAGGCCTAGCCTGACGTAATGTGACAAATAATTCCAGGTTAGATTCCTAAAGAGTAGAGGAGGTTTTTTAGTGGGTAAACCCGTTTTTAGGGGAGCCCCACACTACAGGCTGGCCACCTGTGTGCGTAATGCATTTTCCGCCTCTCCATCAAAAAAAAAAAAAAAAAAAAAAAAAAAAAAAATGGCTTTTATTATTCTATAAAACCTACACCTTTGAGAAGAACATATATTTATCTATAAATAAACTACTAGTTATTGAATGAAATAGATAACGCCAATCATGTGAGGTATCGGAAGTTACGTTTTAATGATGAAAAACATTTTTGATGGATAAAAAGAGAATATTGAGGGATTTGTATATCATGTTGAAGAAGTCAAATAAACAAGAACTTAATTTTTCCAAATGTTTTAAACTGCTTGTTTTGCATATTTTTTCATAACTCGAAAGGATATTTTCCTCAAGCCATTTTAAAGTTGTAACAGGTATTCTCTCCCAATTTACAAAACAATAAGCTCCTTAAGATTCATCTTCACTTTCCCAAGACACTGTAAACAAGACTACACATTCAACTGATTCGGACACTGTTTTTGAAAATTTGTAAAAAAAAGTTTTATTGTAGATTTATGTTGCATTTCAGTCCCTCATATCCGATAAATCAGTAAAGAAAAAGTGTATACATCAGTAAAGATAAAAACATCTTAAAAGTAAAGTAAATTTAGTTTCTTTATTCCTACACCAATGAGAGTCCTATCGGGTGTTTTTAATGAATAATGGAATTTCAAAGTTATAATACTTATTACATTGAACTTACAGTTATAAATTATATATCACATGAAAATGCAACCCAAACAGTTTTACCAAGAACCTTATTATAAATTGTGCAAAGTGACTACCATTTGTCACATGGCACACTTCAATTCTATACACAGGTTCTTCCGACACTTTGTTAATTATGTTCTCAGTAATTGTGACAACAGCACCCTCAAACCGGTTTATTAATTCAGGGAGGTAGGCTGATAGCGAAGGTTTTACCCAAAGGTAAAAATCGCCAGGCATTGGGACGGGAGAACATAGAGGCCATGGATAGCAATCCCTCTCATTGTGGCCCTAGGGGCCAATAAGCACTTGGGTAAAGTGAAGTTGAACAAATCGGTACATTATGAAAAAGGTAGCACGCCTTCATGCTTGAAAATAAATTTATCTGGCTTATTTTATTCCGACTGAGGGAAGAGCCGTTGCTCTAGTATATCAAGGTGAGAAGTGACATTTACAGTACGTTCACCAGAAAAGGAAAAGGCTGTACTTCCCTAACTTTCCGCCGGAATTGCGGCGGTAACATTGCACGCACATGCGCACTGATGCCAACAAACAAAACTGTTTGAGTTGCTCTTTCAATTGTCATATCATTTATAGTGGTAAGTTTAATGTAATAGAATTTATAAAGAGTTAAACCCCGGTATTTATTTTTAAACACCTAGTATTTTTATATTTTTAAATTTTAAAGTATGAGAGTCATGTCGTAATTATTTAACTAAATGATTACCAAGTTTTAAGAAAATGTGGTTCAAAACGGTACTGCATGGTGTCCGAAATAGAGGACATTCGATTTGATTGACAGAGAAATACGAAGAAAAATTTTGCCGAAAAGCCAAAAGTTACTTAAAATATGGTATTATTTAGTAAATTATTACTATTACATATTAATGTTTTTACTAATCTGTGATGGAAAATGACTGCAATAATCTACTAAACAATAACATACATAACTTTGAACAAGAATTAACTTATGGATAACATTGCCGACCGGGCAACTAGCCCAAAGGTGAAGATGACTCTTAAGAAATGAAGCCTTGGGAAAATCTTGAGTTTATGGATTATTTCTCTACACTTAATTTATAACTTTTTGATTAGCATCTTACGTGCTGGTACTGATATTCAGGTTGAAATAATAAAACGTCTTCCAACACTACTCGATGTATTTACACTAATAATAGTTTACAGGACGGTAAATATATATAAAAGATCTTATAATGGCTTATAAAGATCTTAAATATATATAAAAGATCTTTTATATACATTTACCATCTTGTAAACAATTACAGTATAAGTGTAAATATATCTAATAGTGTTGGAAGACATTTTGTTATTTCCACCTGAACTTAAAATATCTTATTTATTTATTTTACTGAACAAAGGTCGAATTATTTTCAGAAAAATATATTTTAGTCAAGTATTGATTGTTTGTTTAAGAATAACTGATTGATTGTTTGTTTATAACTAAAAACAATCAACACTAAATAGAAAAATTAACACTGTAATTAATTTTGTCTACAACAAGCTTATTTCAATGAGAACCATTTTTAAACACCAGTAATTTTATATTACCACTTTTTTATACTATAATTTGTGCACTTGCGTTGGTTACCGCAAACATACAATTATTCAGAGTTCAAAATAATAAATAACACTTGATAAATAGCTAGTGTCATTTTGGTCCTAAGCTAATAGACTCATTCATCTAAACTACTTGTGATGGAATGGAAACAAATCAATTATCAATACATTATCATCTTGCCAGGTTAGAAATAGGTTTTTTAGTAAAGGTAAGAGGTTATCTCCCTTCATCAATTAACGATAGAAAATAAACTCAAATATTAAGATTAGGCTATATATGTTTGTTTCTTTAATCGTCTGCGTGTTATTTCTTTGTCGGGATTGATTAAAATAAACGTTGATCGTTATCATACATCAACATCTTTTGTTTAACAGAGAACACCAAGTTTATGTTTTGCAGCTAGATATTAATTTATTCGTCCTCCTATTTGAACTTTTTGTTTTACTTTTATTTTTCCTTTGAAATTAACCCTCTATTTGGTGTTTAATTATTTTTAGTATTATAAATTGAACTACGTGCCCTTTTTACAATTCGTAACTGATTAAATGAATTCATTTTTAAAACCAAATATTAAAATTATTAAGTCAAATGATGATACCTTCAATATCAGGCAATATTTCAATCCGAACGTCAATCAGTGTCCCTGCTAATCGGTAATGTGTCAACATAATCAGGTAACCGGGTTCATCAATCAATGTTCACCCATTAGGCTATATAAGCGGGAGGTCTGCCGCTATATTACTCGATAAGTGACTCTTAAATAAGTCAAAATTGACACAAAAACAACTACAAATTTCAGAACCAACAATAAGTATCTATTGATGATGGATAAATACTCGCAAGTGACTGTGTTGCCACTCAGTGCAAAGATTTTTACTTGATTAAATTTTGCAATTTAATGGAACTAACGTAATTGATAACATAAAATCAATTATTAGTCACTTCCATTAATAAAATAAAAAAATCTGAGTCCTATAAACAAGCGAGCTTAAAAATGTACACGTCCTTACGGAGACGGCCTGTGGTTAGTGGAAAACTTTAAACTAAAATGTATTAGTAATGTATTTAGAACACTCCTGGCACAAGTCAAGGCCATCGTATAGCACATGGTGGGGTGGCATACTAAGAAATAAGCTTCCGCTTGCCTTATGCCTGTATAAAATCAGCATAAATTAATAAGACGGGCGATGGCTCGGGGAGAACACCTTTCGAGGGCTCAGTTTGCCTTGAGACCTTAACGGGGAAGGTTGTAGGCTCTGGAAAATAATTGAAACAAATAAGCACCGCTGTGTAAGACAAATGCGCATGCAAGAAAATAAATAATTTGAATTTGAATAATAATTATTATTATTTACATATAAATAGGCAAGCATGTTTCGTTTCCTCATTTTTTCTAAGCTCGTGTTTATCGCAGGAAAAATTCGAGCATACCGTTGGAAAGGTTTAGTCCTGTAGATGAGCAGAATCTTATTCTAATCCACATCGGACGCCAGGGCTACGCCCCATAGGCTTTCGAAATGTTAATCTTGTGGAGGAGGGATAGTTTATTGAATCATTAGATAGCTGTTATAAAAAAACTGCTAGAAAAACAGAAAGAAGAAATGTTTCAGTTATAAAATGTTTTTAAACTCTTGGGTCCAGATCAACTGAAATTTTGTCGAACTTCGATCAGGAGGCGATATCTAGTTATTATTATTATATGTCGTCGAAGAAGAAAATATTGTGATGATGATGAGAAGTTAAAAGTAAAACTTCCCAGGGAATAATTAAGGCAAAAGAAGTGTTGTTGATAGTTAAAATATCTTTGATAGAATAAAAATTTAATTTCTATATTTGAGTTATATGCCAAATGTTTTTAAGGAAATGGTTTGGGAAAGGCAAGAAATGTTTTTAATCAATAGTGTCTTCTCTTGTTGTTGTTGTAGTTTCTGATGGAGCTGGACTTAGGTTAAGTAAAGTATTTTCTTCTTCCTCATATTTAATTTTCGATAATTTAGAGTCCGATGAACAAGCGAGCTTAAACATTTGCACGTCCTTAGTGGGACGACCAGCAGTTCTTGGAAAGCCTTAAACTAAAACTAATTGATATAATCTTGTTGAATAAATATTGTTTACGCCCGGTATAAATTTGAGCTATTTCTAAAAAGCGCTTATAATACAAACTGTCTTATTCATGTTTACTCTCTGGATTGATGGATTGATGATAACAATAAATAATAATTTATTCTCATTGGTTACAATATATGTTTAATATTTAATTTGTTTCCAATTGACTAGTTTTTGGGACGTACGTCCCATTTTCAAATCTTGCGTCAAAAGTAAAAAAATCCTTTCAGTTTTCGTCAAAAAATGATATTACTCTTACTACACACAACAACGTACAAAATTAAAACATTTAGTTGTGATTCACGTGTGGCCAGCCAACGACAAGTTCAGACTGTGCGGTGTCTGAATCCTAAGCAAGCTTTGAAAATAACGCTACTGAATATAGACTTACTCGTTGTGCGGGGCGGATATGTGTAACTTGGCCAAGTGTTTTTTTTTTTTAATGTTTCTGTGTTTTGCGTTAAGTTTTATTATTTTTACGACCCTCACGGGAAATATATGTGACAAGTAGTTTTACGTTTTGTGTTTTCCTGAAGATGAAGCATTGACTTTGAAACATCTGTAGCGCAATTCTACTAATTTGGATTACTAGACGGTACAACAGGTATTTAAACCTGTATTGTTGTTTGAAAATATGTCGAACGTCCCGAAACTAGTCATCTGGAGACTAACGTTTGGATTGTAACCTATTATTATTTATTAAAACTATTTCTTCCAATCAATTGAGAAAAGTAAAATTCCAAAATCACTATCATATTCAATGTTTGGATTGTAAAATAACTTATGACTGTAATGAATTTCTTACGTCAAATGCCTTTTATGATTTTCTTTGTAAAATTATGTAGCAAACTCAAAATTATAGGTTGAGATATGTAAAACTACAAAAATATTCCAAATAAATAGTAACTTAACATCCGTTATATTTTAATATGTCATTATTTTAAAAACATCTACATGTTGTTTTATTTTGTATTTTTTTTGTGTCTATCAACGCCAGAGGAATTTTTTAACGTTTTGACGGGGAACGGTTTAAACCCCAGTCTTGTTACTATCTAACATCGACCAGTTGTTAGAAAGCATCACTAATTCATAGCCCAATGACAAATGGCAACTGGGTCCGGAATCGACCCTTTAAAAAGCTACTAACTTTCCTCAGGATCGAACCGATCATCGAATCGAATTATTAAGCTCATCGATAGGATCAAATTATTAAACTCAGATTCAAGCTTAAAAGGGCGTACTGCCATGTTTGCTTTAGTTCACTCTTGTATTGTTGTTGAATAGATTATTGTTAAAACAACTGCACCTTTTGTACTTTTACCATTTCTGTATAGCAAATATTCCCCTCTAACCATACCAGTCCTGATGAATTCTTTATCTAAAGCTTCTGATCTAAAATAATAAGTTATTGCGTTTCAAGTTGAAGAATAAACAAATTCGGGATAACTCCAACTCAATAGTTTACTTTTAAACGTCCTTAAATTGTGGATAAACTTACTAGGTTTTCGAAATGTAGTTATGGTGAAACTGGAACGTCGTTTCATACTAAAATAGATAAATTTAAGCAACTTTAAAAAATATTGTTGTTATTAGTTTGATTAGTATTTCAGTTATAAACTATAACAGTTGCATATAAGCTGGTTTATATTATTTGCACTTATTACTTCAAAATTAACTGTTTTCATATGAAATTACTCAGGGGAAGAACAAAGAAGGTTTTAAACAGAAAATATAACGCTCGCGGCAATTTAACACTATAATAAGCGGAAGGAAGTGGTTTTATGCTTCACTGTGGAACTTGAGTTGTGAACTTCTAACTAAAACATTAACATACAAATGGCAAATTAAAACTTTCTTCGGAACTAACGTCAAATGGCATGACGATATATATTTTAGATGTGGCAGGTTTTACAGTTTACTTCTCTTCTAACCATTATCATAGAGGAAATAGACTTTTTAGCTAGACTACTTTCTACAATTTGAAATTAAACAAAAATCAATTACAATAACGTGATCGGTTTAACTTTTAATTGTTGTGTACCAAGATAAAATTACTCATGAATGTTATGTTTAATATTTTTATTGACACACTCAACAAATATATTAAAATTTATTTATTCATACACATAAGAGTTGTTTTAATACTGACCTATTTAGTTAAAAACAATAAGAACCATAATTTTAATACTAAAGTTGTATGCCTAACATTATAACAACTTTAAAAAAATATTAACACTATCAATTATATTTTATTTTTTATTTTATTATTATTATTATTAATTATTATTATTATTTATTTTGTGTGTATTTTATCTTATTATGTTTTATGTTTACACATACATAGCTTATTAAAGTAGGATAATTGTAACGTTTGATATAGCTATTTGTGTATTAAGAACGTTAAGTACGTCATTGCCACTAGAGAATTTTAAATAACCGCAGGAAGCGTCAGATGAGCGCGGCCAAATAATCCGAGAGCGGGAATGACTATTTCCGCTCGTAATACACACAAGATTCTTCCTACCAACATAATTGCAACAAATTCAATGTTTTATTGTATACAGAATGTTATTTGGATTATATTTGATTTGTTTATGTTGAAACACACTGTTAACTATCAAACATAACCTCAAACTAAAAAGATGCAATTACTCAACGACAACAATGTCTAATACAACAACTAACTATGGTATGGTTTGTAATAACAATTGACTTTAAATTGCTGCATGATTTATCGTGAGGTAAAGAACATTGCGGCTCTAGAGCGGAAAAGAAAAGGAAACT
This sequence comes from Neoaliturus tenellus, assembly GCA_030545055.2. NCBI lineage: Eukaryota > Metazoa > Arthropoda > Insecta > Hemiptera > Cicadellidae > Neoaliturus > Neoaliturus tenellus. The sequence continues at coordinate 12,002,154 of CM061533.1, read as the reverse complement.
AGAAATGAACTATTTTGGGTGAGGTTTATAGGTGTATCAATGTGATTATTTCCATGTAGTGGTAGGAAAATTATTTTTATTTTAATGGAATTAATAAACGGGTACTTCCTTAAGGGCCATTTGTCTCAACCAATAATTATGTAAGAGGTGAGACCTGTAAAACGTTTTTTTATATTCATTGGCAACCTAAAATATGTAATACTCTTCAGATATTTAAGATTCATCAATATTATGATGTTTATTGTCTTAATTATCTTTGGGTATTTTAAAAACACTGAATATAAATGTACATTTTGTACACCTTCTAAAAGTGATATCTTTAACCACAAAGTTAAATAATTTTGCAGTTATACAGCTAGGGCCTAGCAGAATGATGCCCCTTAAGGAGAACTGCCAAACAGCTCTTACCCAAATTCAAAATAATTTATATATATAACAGTCAATTGTACTTGAGAGCACATTTTTGTAAAGTGGCTCGTAGCTAAGGTAGTTGAGTGCTGTGATCATGGTTGTAAGAGCACCTATGCACCCAAGAGACTTATACTTACTGTGTAATTGTGGGTTCTTACACAAATTAAAAAATATAATCGAACCAAATAGATTAAAATTACATTTTAGCGAATTTCCCATACCGTAGGTCTCTGTAGGTTTCATTACCGTAGGTCTCATGGTAAGACATAAGCCCGGGACCATGTTACTTTTTTGGTTTGAGGTGTCCAGAGGCCAAAAATAATAGTAATTAAAATTTATATATATATATATATATATATATATATATATATATATATATATATGTGTGTGTGTGTGTGTGTGTGTGTGTGTGTGTGTCCCTAGACACGATAACTTTCGTAAAAATGGTCCGATTGACACGAAAATTTGGTAGAGATGTGTAATCCTATGTTTATTCGGATGAGTTTGAAAACCAGACATATCGACCTACCGGAAGGGGTAGTTTTGGGGGGTTTTGTACCCCAAAAATGGGTTTTTTTGCATTTTTCATATTTCAATTTGAAAAATTTTAAATTTTTATTTTGACCATTGGATTTAGCTCCAAAAAACACACAATTAAGTAATTTGAAGCTTTGCTCTATCTCCATTGATTACCGAGATATTACAAAGTCTAAAGACAGTACATTGTCTTTTGGGGCTCCAATTTTAATCTTATGGAGAATAAGGATGTGTTAATATTTCATTTATTAACCAATATTTTTGGATGAAACTTGGTATATAGCTTCATTTGGTTCAAATTCATCCACTTGAGGTAAAAAATCTTGGTTTTTGTACTTATCATGGCAGTAAACCTGCATACTCTTTTCCCATGTTAATCATATGGAGAATAGTCAAACTCTTTTATTTATGGACATATATTGATGAAATTTATGATATGGCTTTATATGGTCGAAATAATTTTTTTCTATGCTAAGAACCTAATTTTAGTGTCCCCCATGGCAGCATACCTGCATACTCTTTCCCTTTATTTATCTTAAGGAGAATAGACATTTATTTCCCTATTAATGAGCACGTGATGAAATTTCGTTTACAAGTTTAGCTGGTCAAAATTAATATTACTAATTTGGAAATGCGCTGAGTACGCAGGTCTGCTGCGACGGGGGGTATTTAATTTTAATCTACACAGTTTTAAAAACACTATTTTTATTACAATTCATTATAATGTTATATTTAATTAGTGACTTAAATTCCAGTCATGATATAAACTACAATTTTAATACGCTTTCGAATTAAAAGAGAAATTTTAAAATAGATTTTTGTATATATTAAATGCATTATGTAATTAATGTAATTAATTTATGTCATTTATAAATAATAAATTAAATATTACAATAAAATTGTGCTAAATAAAATATCCAAATAACTATTATTTTGCAATTTATAATAATTAAAAGATACTATATTTTATTGTTTTATCACTACCGCAGTTAATTACGAAATTCTTTTAAAATGTGGCTATCTTTTATGTAAATTGAAGAATAAATAATTTACATATATTAATTTATTTTTTAACGAAGTACAAGCTTTTCCTTAGCCCCCGGGATTGATCTCTAAACTATATTGAGTTAGTTAATTATGTTAACTTGGGGTAAACCACTACATTACCTTGCTCCAGCTGCCTCGTACGCGCTCGTTAATGCACAATATAAGCTCCTGGGAACACGTTGGTTCTGAGAATGCCATCCTGAGGGTTATTAATTAAAATGAAATGAAAATAACTGTCGTAAAACATGATTTGATAAACGGAAACTAATAATTTTTCATCTTTGTTCTGCAAAGTATTATTCTTTAACTACAGAAAAATCAATTATAATTTACCAAAAAATAGTTTATTTTAGAATTTTTCGTATTTTCTTCTTGATTTGCTTGTCCAATAGTTTTAACTTCTTAAAAAGTCTTTTGTACGATTTAAATTAATCAATACGATTTAGAGCTAGAATGGTACTACGTACAAGCATGTGTGATATTAATTTATGAACATGTATAAAACTACATTAATACAGGACTTTTTTCTTATTTTAATGGTTTACGTAGTTTGAAAGTATGTATTATAATGAATTCATTATAATGAAAAGGATAATTTCACTGTATGGTACTTAACTGTTTTATTATACGAAGTTTTTGTGACGTTTTTAGGCAATATAACTTGCATTTCATTACAATAAAAAAATATCTATGAGCTAATAAATAGTTTTGTGGCAAAACGAAGATACATATTTGAATCATTTAAATGGAATAAAGTAGTTATAGGTTATTTGTAAGGTGATTGATGAATGAATTGATTTATATGGTACGCCCCTTATGGCGAGGGCCGCTATCGTTCTCTTCCGCCTGGACACCTCGAAGAGCAAGGGTAGACGCGCACTCAGCAGCAGTAGCGGGCCACTGCCGATGGGCTAAATCGTGCAGCAAAGGATTTATTGCTGTGGTTAACTGACCATAATGATATCTCCCTTCTTCAAAACCATTATATGTTGATTCAACTACCAACGATAGCTAAAAATAAAATATGTTACTCCAAATTCCAATAAAACCATTCAGGGTATGCAATACAAGTCACTTTGGATTTTTACTCAAATAAAAGTAATGTAAAATTTTAAATGTCCATTATGATTTTAATATTGGTAGAAAAAGATTCATTCTTATGTAGTTTTAAAGGGAATTTCAATATCGAATTGACTATTTAAAAATAAAAATTGCAGAGAGATTCATGAAATTTAATTGTAGTATAAATGCGCCCATCTTTGAACCAAAAACGTTGAAAATTATTTGTTGTTTGTTCATAAAATAATCAATAGTATAAAACTTTGGACTCCATAGTCTCCTTACTTGCATGCTTTTCTTGTACAAAAAGAAAATATTTTACTCGCAAAAATAGTAGGTTTCACAACAAGGGTATAGATTTACCTTTTTTTGTGCGCTCGTAAAATGACAGAGTTTATCAAATCAGCTTTATGTCAGTGTTACGAAATCTATTACGTAATTACCCAAATAAATAACAAAAAACATAATAATTTAAAACATTCCATGGTAAAATATCCATTTTTCTGGTGAAAAAAATCCACCCTTTGCTTCTCTTGCGTTTTTACTATATTTTTTATCTGAAAAATTTAAGTCACCAAGACCACTTTTATAGCTTCATTTGTTCACTATAAAAATAACTACTTACGCCCTCCAACGATTACATCGAAATTAGCGAATTTCCTTGCAATACAGTGATAATATATTTCTTTTATATTTTAAAAACTAGTTTTAACAAACTACCTTAGAACTTTAAATGGTACGGAACTATTTAATGGACATATATGGTAAAAAGATGTCGTAGTCGTTAGTCAGTCAAACTTCAGGAACATGGCAGCGATGTTGTGGGTTCAAACCCGAGTTCTGTCTAGATCGTTTTATCAGTATCAGACACCAAACCCAACGACACCCCCAAATGACACGATTCACACATAAATCAAAATCTATAAGAATACGACAAAGTAAGACAAAAATAGTGTCCCAAACGTAAGAAAAAGAAAAAAAGAACTATCAATTATTAATTAGAATGTGTTGGATTTGCAAAACGCAATTACAAAGTCTATTTATTTTTATTGATATAAAACCACAATGTAAGGACAAATTAGATGTTAAAAGTACGGTAAAAGTCTTATGAATCATATTTCCTATAAGTACACCTTTAAATAATGAAAAAAATTACCTTGTCCAATCACTGGTTGTCATAAGACGGCATATTTCGTTCTTTAGAAATTCATCAGGTCCATAAGATGCAACTACTACATAATTCAATGTAGTATTACATTGTGGTTTGTCACACGATTCAATAAAACATTGTCCCAGTCATTAAAACTAAAAGTTGTCATTGTGATAAAATTGATTAAAATTATTTATTTATCACAGTGTACAAATCCATTCATGATACTATTGAAAATTACTCTAATTTAAACATAAATATTATTGAACCTTTAAACAAGTGTGTTCACTTTGAGTTTCATAAAGTGTGTGATTCCCTGGTATTTTATTTTAACATTATTGTAACTGTGTTAGTGTTTCATTGATTACATATTATCAACATAAGTTTGAAAAGCCAAAAATATATGCCTACATTTTTTTCTGCGTCGAGTAACAACTAAGATTAATGTATAACATGTGGAGGCAATATGGGAGCAATCATGGGTCGCCAGCGGCGCTTGATTAAATTGGTTGACATAAGGCCAATATGATGTTACCGTTATTACTTATATTGATGTCACGATCACTTAGTGATGTCTACATCGGTGTCAACGTATGGGCTCCTCTCTAATGTCAGTAATGAAAACGAAACGTTATTGTTGTTATAGCTTATCTTTATTTAAATATATGGCTTAATGTAATAATAATAATAATAATGTTATTGCCATTTTACAATTGCAATAATTGTGTAGCAAACGTCAGTCATACTGAAATAAACAAAATGAACATATGTTAAAATAAACAGTTTCCTTAAATTAAATACAAATAAACATGAAAATGAGCCCCATTATTCCCTTACCCCTCCCCCAGGGACATCGGAGCCATTTACTCTGAATGCGATGGTATATTTTAAATTTACTTTGCACTGAAATGTTTGTTTAAAACATATCACTGTGGTTAGCTTAACAAACGCAAAAAATAAAGAGAAAGCTTGTAAAAATATTTTTTAAACCATTTATAAAATATAGAAAACGGCATCCGATAAAATATTTTATTACAAAATAATTTATAGAAGAGACTGTTAGTTTTTTCTATTAACAAATCCATTTTTTATCACACTATCATTATAAAACAGGATTACCATTTCCTATATTTTTGAAATAATTATAGTGATAGATTTATAATGCTTAAAACTGAACAAATATTGCCTGTCACATTTTAATGTTTAAAACTATCCGTCACTTCGGGGGAAAGTAAAATTACTTACGTTACAATGAAAACCCACATCCACCTAAAAAATATTTGTTAATGAGAATTAGAGTAAGGACATAGATGTGGGTTTTTATTATAGTGTAAGTAATTATAATTTAACACCTGGATGAGTTTCCTGGAGTCCAGAAACATATAGTAGGCATAAACAATATAACCGTAGGTAAAGCCTATTTCATTTTTTTTAAAGCAATAGTATGTGCAGTAAAATTCGATCAGAAAAATTTTAGAATTTACTTAATTTAACTTCAATATAATACGTTGATCTTTTCGCAATGTGCCAATTTTTGTATTGTTAGTGACCCTTAGAAAAATTAAATTAAATTTAAAGTGTAATATGTATTATATCATTTTGGTTTTCGAGGGACTAGATGATTATCACACTACAGTAACTAAATATATTTAATTATATTAAATAAAAAATTTTGGAAGTTGTGTAAATACAAATAACCCTTAACCTTTCACTTGGAGTGATATACAGAGTTTATTCTAGATAAAACATGTGAAAAATAGTTAGTCCTTAAACTATATAACAATAACTAAACGTTCCTTTAAATAGTGTACCAACAAGAAATTAGATTTAGATAACATGAAGGTAGGTACCACCAAGTGTAAAAAGCATCATAAGTGCTTTTATAAATAACTAAAAACAAAGACCACAGTAAAAACACTCCTCTTTGCGTTACAGAGACTAAAAGGAAGCATAAATTCGTTACTTACGACACCCTTTTACTTACGTAAATAGATTTAGCCTTGAGTGTTTTCTTCCATTTACTATTTAACTACTACATCTTGCAACAACCGAGCCTGTACTGGGTAGAAAGTGAAACTATTTCATAGATTCTTTGGGTTGATTGATGTTGCGTTGTTTGCGTTGCCTCTTCCACGTTTGTTAAGAGTTAATTTGGATGTATATATTTTAATGTATATGATATGAAACAAATGATTTGAATACTTCTACACCTGGACTATCTAGGCTGAGAAATAATATCATATCTGTGCATGATCTAGCTTTAGTATAAATTTATCTATTACCATTACTTCGTAAATTAAGAAGGGACTATTAGTCCAGGCTATAAACAGGTTGAGCATGCACTAAAAGTTTAACGAAATTTGACTTTTGATAATTGTTAGGAACATTTAGTAGATGTGAAAAAACGACGTAACCACATTTCCAGAATGGGCAAAACACGGGGGACGCCGCCTTTAGGAAGTTGTAGAGGGAACTGTATTGGTCCATGTCATGTTATATATCATTTTAAAGGTATTTGAAAGTAGATTCAAATTCCGCAAACCCGATCTCTAAAGGTCGAATATAAAGCGAGTTATTGTGTTTGGAAATTTCGGCAAAATGCTTTCTATGCAAAGTTTGACTGCCTGCCATTTCTGGCTCAAACGTTCATTTGAGGTCAAGTTGGCAACATTGTTTTCAAATGTATTTAAATTCTATCTATCTCCTCTTTATAAAAATCCTGAAAATTAAGTTAAATATTTTATTTTAAGTCTTCATTTGCCGTCTTCAATTGCTATCCGATATATTATGATTACATTATAATTTTCAGCCCGATTTGGGGTCCCATGATTTTTTTGTAAAATATTTAACGTAAGCATGTTAAACAGAAAGCAATGCCGCAAAGCTGACCTTAAATTAACAATCGTGTCAGAAATGGCAGTCAGTCAAACTTTGCATAAAAAACATTTCGCCGAAATTTCAAAACACAATAACTCGCTTTATATTCGACCTTAAGAGATTGGGTTTGTGGCATTTGAATCTACATTCAAAGACCTTTAAAATGACATACAAAATGACATAGGCAAATACAGTTTCCTCTACGACTTCCTCTAGAGGGCGTCCACCAAGTTGTGCCCATTCTCGAAATGTGGCAACATCGATTTTTTTACATCTACTAAATGTCCTCAACAATAATCCAAGGTCAAATTTTGTTAAACTTTCAGTGGATGCTGAACATGTCCAGAGCCTGGATTATATCGTGTTAAGCTTAAAGAGGCTAAGAGAAATGCTAATGCAATGTATATTGCTAATGTATCAAACCCTTGCAAAACTGCTTGGAATCTTATCGGGTCCAGTAGGTCTAGTCGCCCTGCGACTGTCACTAGTATTGTTTTAGCAGATTATTTTGGCCAGAATTTAGTGAGTCCTTTGGATACCATATTGAATATTGTTCCAAATAACGTAAGCCTTAATGAAGTAGTAGTAAGTACCTCTTGCTGAAACTATCTTTGAGTAGAAAATATAAGACTGAATGATTTCATTGACTCAGTAGCTAGTTTTAGGCCTTCTGAAACCAATGATGTCTATGACATGTCTACTAACTTTAAAGAGAGTAATTCATATAATTGGTCCTATCCTGGTATACATAATAATGCTTGTTTTTTATAGGGTGTTTTCCTTAACAATCTTAAATTGGCCAGAACTGTTCCCGTTTATAGAAAGGTCCAGAAAATTAATTAGCCAACTATAGTCCTATATCTATAATTCCTGTCATGGTCAAAGTATTTAAACCTGTTACGTTTTGTTAACTTTATGGTTAAATGAAGCGGTGGTACCTTCTAGTCCCTGTCCAATTTATTTTCCGCATATCTAAGACCACATTACTTGCCGTGGAAGAACTGGTCAGTCAAATAATGGGTGCTTTTGAAAGTAATCCATCTACGCCTGCTACATTCTGTGACTTATCTCGAGCATTTGATTGTGTTCACAAAGCTTATGAGGTACGGTCTAGGGGGTGGCAGCCTCCAAATTCATAGGCCCTACCTGGTAAATTACCTTCAGGTGGTAAGCTGGAATGGGTCAACCTCAAATGATGTACATGTAAAACATGGCGTCGTACAGTGCTCCGTCTTGGGACCCCTTCTACTCTTGACTTCTATTAATGATCCTTATTATGATGTTGATTGTGGCGTCCTGCTGTTTGCAGACGACACAACTTTGTCCTCCAACTATGTCAACATCAATGATGCCACAGCTGCAAACAGGGAGATGTTCATTGGAGCCTCTAACTGTTTTTTAACAATAAATTGTTTCTGTACAACACCAAAACTTAGGAAATTATCTTTAGATTGTGTAATAACACTGATGTCTGTAATACTGTAAAGTTATTAGGTTTCACTATGGATTCCAATCTGTCTAGGGATGCTCATACTGAGCAAATGTAAGTAAAGTTGAGCAGGGTTCAACGGCGATCACTTAACCCTTTTTACAATATTAATGAATTTCACACCACTGACTTAAAATAACCAGGTAACAACCTGTTTCTCTCTCTCTCTCTCTCTCTCTCTCTCTCTCTCTCTCTCTCTCTCTCTCTCTCTCTCTCTCTCTCTCTCTCTCTCTCTCTCTCTCTCTCTCTCTCTCTCTCTCTCTCTCTCTCTCTCTCTCTCTCTTTCTCTCTTTCTCTCTCTCTCTCTCTCCTCTCTCTCCTCTCCGTCCTTTTATCATACTGGCAGTAATTATCTTTAAAATTAATTTTATGTTGAAATATATTTTATATATTTTAGGCTAAGCATGTCAATGCCTCTTTTACAGGATTTGTTTCGGATGGTAACATACATTTTCAAATCTTTGGATTATAGAGGTAAATCTTGATAGTATAGTTATTCCAAATTAGGTCTTAACTCTGATTTATTGATTTTAAATTACTGGTAATTTATGAATTAATATTAACTTTTCTTGAATTGCAAAAAACACCGATGATGTAAGTTTTGTTTTTTTAGCGAACTTCCCTATATGGAATACGCTATTACGGTAGTAGCCATGGTAACACCTACACCCGGGACCACTTTACTTTTTCATTTTGAGGTCCCCAGAAGCCAAAAACACCATTGGTTCATTTTCATATATATGTACAATAATACAGTATATAGATATACTGTAAAGATAGATAGATAGATAGATAGATGGATAGATCTTTGTGTCCATGGTACTCATAACTTTTAAAGGGGACATCCGATTTTGATGAAATTTTTTATGAAGGTGTAAAACCAGGTCTATTTGTAGAGTTCGCGAACCACCATTGTCGGATATGGGAACGGGGTTTTATGTGGTTTCAAAGGGGTCAAAAATGTTTTTTTTGGCATTTTTGGAGCTTAATTTTTAAAATTCATCAATTTTAACTGAAACCATTTAAAAGAGCTTAAAAAAACAAACAATTTGGTATTTTGAATTTTTATCATAGCATAACTGGTTACAGGGAAAATCCAAAAATGTGTTTTCCATGTTATGCTTGTGGGAAATCAAGAAAACCCTATATCTTGCTTATTTATTGACATAAATTAATAAAATTTGGTATGTACATTATCTATATTATTAATTAACTTATACTTGATAACAAAACATATATGGCGGCAAACCCACATACTCACCCCCATGGGGTTCATGGGGAAAATAACAAATTGCCAAAGTTTGATACAATTTCGTGTTTACATTCACCAATTATTGATTAACATAGATATTTTAACAACACCCAATGGCAGCAAACATACATACTCGATCCTATGGTGTTTTTATGGGGGGAAGTAAATAATCTGAAATTCCACTGGAAATTCGCTGAGTATGCAGGTCTGCTGTGACGGGGTTTTTTTTACAAAGAAAACCTTGACTTTGACATTCTTAAATGAAGCTACATTCACATTTCTCTCTACGGCTAATAGTTAATGTTTGTTATCGTCTTCATTTATAATAATATTTAATTTTAATGTCGTATATAAATCAAATCTATTGTGTGATTGTAATTTTGTTATGCCCTGCATTAAAAGCAAACCAGAAGAAAATCGAGAACCACGAGTCCCCGGAGAACTATAAATTCGTCCTCGCCGCGCCGGCACGCTCACCGCACTCTTCTATCTTAGTTACTGCTTTCGCTGCAGGAGCGTGAGTATTACATTAAAAGGTTTTTTTTAATTCTTTGCTTAATTTCTTCTTTATTAAGAAAAAGATTTCTTTTTGGTAAATTTTTAAACTCCGTCGTTAAAAATAAACATTTAATAAGTGATCCTGCCTTTAAAGAAATATCAACAAAAATTGTTCATGGATGAACTACAAAATACATGAACATTACTTGGTAAAATTAATAAATATTTATATGTAATTATACTTACTGTAGGAACTGTAAATAGTTATAATTGCAAAACATAAGAGTTGGGAAAGTAAACAGAATAACAAGTTTAATACAATATTATTAAAAATAATACATTTAGACGAAATGTTCTACATTCTTAAATAATTGAAAACGGTTCTCATACGCAAAATTAAACTCGCCTTTTACCTAAGTCTAATTCATTACTTATGAAATTATACCCATAAAATATCCAAATGTAAACTCTAATTTACAAAAAAAAAAAAAAAAAAAAAAAAAAAAAAAAAAAAAAAAAAACTAAACTGTATTTTTTTACCTTAACGGTTGTTCTTTGTAATAGTTTTAAAATTTTTATGCTTAGTGTCAAGATTATTGATTATTATACTTTATCTTGTTAGAAAATAATCAAAAAATAATATGCACAGTACATAATTAAATATACAAAGATCAGATTATATTGTATTTAGCCTTTGGTCATTTGAATATTGATGATAACAGCCAATGAGTAAGCTAGTGTTTGCCAGTAGAAAATAACGTGATGTGTTAACATTATCATTTTCAAATACGTACCATAGAGTTCATTAGTGTCTTAGAAACTGTATCAAATGTAGCAAAAATTTGCAAACATATTCACAACAATGATTTTTTAATAAGTAATTTTGAGATGTAAAAGAATAATTTTTAACAGATTATTTATTACTCTCCATCGTCAGCCACTGAAATGGCTCCTCGATAATACTCGAAATACTTCCCCCATCTCACTGAGGAAGTCCTCGAGCTCTTTTGATTGTGCTATTCACGTTTCTCTGAGTTTAACAGATTTTCGCCATCTGCTTCAGAAGAAGTGCCATCTTACTTAACAAAGAAGTCTCCTCCTCACATGTGTCATCCTGGTACTGCCGAAGTAGCTGCACTTCGAAAACAGGTAGAGAAAGGATCTTTTTTAGGATCCTATGAATCGGCGGGATGCCCGGGGGGGGGGCATCCCCCCCGAGTTGGAGAAGAAACTCGGTTCCCGTTCTCCACCTTAGATCATGGATGACGCCACTATGGGGAGGATCGTCACAGCATTGTTCCTAAACATCCACAGCGACCGCCGGTTGACTTTGGATGGGTAGAGGACGTTCCACTCTTCACATTCGAGGAGCAGGAAACCTCCGTTCTCCCCCTGAAAAGCAACAAGGCACCTGGCCCGGATGGGATTACCAGCGAGGCTTTAAAGAAAGTTTTTACATTTAAACCTGACTTTTGTTGAGAACGTACAACGCCTGTTTGGTAAAAGGGGTATTTCCGGCTCCCTGGAAAACCGCCTGGCTTGTACTGATCAGCAAAATTTGCAAATGTGATCCCGAGCTGCAGTCGTCCCACAGCCCTCTTTGCGTTTTGGACACGGCTGGAAAACTTTTCAAGGAGCTGATCCTTTTCCGCCGGACTTCTGCCGTACAAGCTACCGGGGACTTATGCCCCCGTCAGTGCGGCTTCAGAAAAGGACGGTCAACGATTGACGCTATCACCGAAGTCCAGAGGGCTGTGGAGAGAGCCAAGATACACAACCATTTCTATCGTCGAGTAGTGCTTCTTGTTACGCTTAATGTCAAGAATGCCTTTAACTCAGCGAGGTTGGTCGATAAGTTAGATGCGCTTCGCAACAATTTTCACGTTCCTGCATATCTATTGTGGCTCATCGAGGATTGTCTCCGCTTTCGAAGCCTGATTTACGATACAAGGGACGGAACGCATACGATGGAAGTCACTTATGGTGCCGCGTAAAGTTCAATAGTCGACCCGGATCTGTGTAACGTTGCCTATGACAGCCTCCTGAGATCCGGACAGCCCGAGGAAACCACTTTGGTTGGGTGCGCCAAAGACATCGCAGCTTTTATTGCTGCACGCAACGTTGAGCTGGCCCAACTAAAGTTGAACCGAGTCATGCGTGTCGTCACCTGGATGTCCGATCACGGTCTCTCGCTTGCTCTCAGTAAGAAGGAGATAGTGAACCTCATGAAGAAGAGGATCGACACCGTCGTCCCGTTCTGATTTGGAAGACAGTTGGTCCAATCAACTTGTTCTGCCAAGAACCTCGGGGTTATGGTGGACAGCAAGTTAAGCTGGAGGGATCAGATCTTTCGTACGACGAACATGGCCGCTAAGGTAGTCACTTACCTTGGTAGGCTGATGGCCAGACGCTCTAGATAAAGAGTTATTCAGGTTGCAACTCGCCCGGGTTCAGTGTCAAGCGGCGCTCCGGGTGTGTTCCGCCTACCGGACAGTATGTCACTGGACTTCCTCCTGGGACTCTTTCCAAGGCTGGAATCAATTTTTAATTGCTGACCCAACCTTAGCAGTAAGTGGTATGGATCTTCCTCGGAAGCAGTGGACCATTCTCAATCGATTCCGCACTGGTGTGGGAAGATGTAATTATTGGAAATACAAATGGGGAATGACAGAAGACCAGTCATGCTGCTGTGGAGCGGAGTTGCAGACTATGACTCACATAGCCAATGAGTGCCCTTTGAGTGCTTTCCCCGAAGGATTAATTGGGCTGCATTGTGAAAGTGAAGCTGGGCTGCAATGTCTTAGCGCCCTGGATTTAGCTTTGTAAAGAGAGATCATAACTTTATGTTTTTAGTTTAGTTTTTAAATTTTTTGACGCAGGTGCTAAGCACTTCAGAGAATGTATTATATTTTTTTAAGTTGGTGGCTGGCTATTAATGCCATACGATATACATATACCGGACAGTATATGAGCCTGCCGTCCTGGTGGTCGCCGGAGTCATCTCTGTCAAACTCTTGGCATTACAGAGGAAGGCGTTTTATCAAAAACAAGGCGAGATCAGCAAGGACATGGCAAGAAAATAAGAGCGCTCTCAAACCTTCCAGCAGTGGAAATGCAGCTGGGAGCACAACACCCGAGGACAATGGACTGCGTGAACTATCAGGCAAGTCCAACCATGGGTTGAACAGTGGCATGGGGAGGTGTACTCGATTCCTGACCGGTCACGGTTTTTTACGGTAGTACCTGAACCGGATGGGCAAGACCGGTTCACAAGACTGCTTTTATTGCCCGGGCGTTCCCAACCATACGGAGCTCACCTTCTTCTACACCCCCGTTGGGAAGGGCGCCGCCTGGAGGCCGCACAAATTTTTTATGCATTTTCGGTAGACTTGGTCTGCCAAGAGATATTGGAGGATGAGGGTAACTGGGATTGTTTATCATAGTTCGTCCAAGGCATCCTTCTGGAAAAGAAAACCGATGTGGACCGCCAAGTGGCCCAGATTCCTTGATCGAATGGCTGGTTGAGGAGCGAGCCCCAAGGACGTAAGCCAAATTTAGGCTTAGAATGACTTTATGTAATAAACAATACCAGGTTAGAATGCTAAAGAATAGAGGAGATTGTTTAGTGGGTAAACACGTTTTTTAATGGAGCCCCACACTACAGGCTATCCACCTGTGTGCGTAATGCATATTCGTGCCTCTCAAAAAAAAAAAAAAAAAAAAAAAAAATTGTGTTGTTATAATTACTTAATTTTTTAGGTAAGCCCTACCTTCAAACTACTAATCAGAACTCATAGTAATATCTAAACAATATAATTGTTGTAGTATTTTTAAAATTTAATACTTAAAAGAAAATATGATGTATGCTATAAATGGCCTTTTAGAACAGTGTTTAACGATAGCTTATGCCTATGCAAAACAAAGTTTTACCTCACTTACATTGACAACTTTATCTCTTTTAAACTCCCATCTGTATGCAAATAAACAATTACACTGTTTTATCGCGTACTTGTCTGCCACTAAAAGCTGTTAAACTGCAATGTAAACTTTGAACTGCTGATTTTCTCTTTTTAATATCTAAAAATAAAACTTTATATTTTATATTACTTAACAGGAATGTTACTTATAATATTGAATGTTATCACTAGAATGCAGTAATGAGAATAGGAGAAGATACATAAACGACTATATTATAAGTCTTATTTGTAATTAGTAAACAATTTGTAAAAGGTACTATCCAATACATTTTAATCATAAAATCATATTCAACAAGCACTTTACATGTTTTTATTATTATTATTATTATTATTATTTTAATTATGTTGGTTTTTTTATTATATTTTTTTACTATTTTCTCAATTTCATGGATAATGGTCGTTTATATAAAAAACGCTTTAATTTTAAATTTATTGAAACATACAGTCAATTCAATGCTTTTAAGAGAATTTACATATTAAAATATAAAAAGCTAAAGCAGCTTCTTGGGTAACATATTGAGTTAATTGGAGTTATTAATATTTAACTCCAATTAAAAATTACAACAAATTATATATTTTTTCTATTCTCTAACCCCTTATAGATAAGAGGATACTACTACATAAAAATTACGAAAAATAAATATGACATATTATGAACCTACTATTTGTGATATCTCACTTATATAACACTTCAGTTATTAGCATGTCATTTTACCTCACCATAAAACCATTGAATAATGGGTGGTGCTGATAATCCACAAGTTGCCGTTATGCCCTCAGAGGATGAAAAATATATTTTGCAAAAGTAATCAAAAAATGAATAGACAAGAAAAATGAATAAATTAGATAACGCAATAAGTAATTGGCTACTGTTCGGGGTTCACGTACCAGTCACAGTAACATACCGTCACTGGCAATGGGCAATACTCAAACATAAAATACATCACTATGTCCATTTAAGTTAGTTTACGTCACATATTGTAATCTACATTACAATATTTCTGACTGTTGTCCCTTGCAGTTCAAAGTGAATCAATGACATAAAGTAACATAAACGATGTGAACATAAGATTTGGTGTTAAGTATAAAAAGTTAAATGACAAAATATATAAAATTTGAGGATGCAAGACGACAAAAAACTTTAAACTATTACAACATTTATAACAATAGAAAACAGTTCTAACTATTGAAAGGAAACGATTATTCAAACAATACAAAGCGGAATTCCATAGCACCATTCAAGCTGATTGCAATGAACGTATTATGCAAATATTGTCTTTGAAGTTTGAACAATACCATAACTATGGTAATACTGCCTTTAATCAAGGGTTAAACTAGACAAATAAATTATTATTAATTAATTCCTACCAAGCTTTTTTCATTGGGTCATTTCAAATAATTTGTTAATTCTCGTCAATGAAATATATTTTGAGTTACGCTAGTGTCATAAATTATTGATCCAGATAAGATTTAAACATATATATGATAAGATTAATGTAAATCCCCAAAGAAAATACTCCTAAAATTTCAGAGGGAAAAGTAGATTGTCTATGATTTTGTTACAACTAAGAGGTGAAGAAAGCAAAAACTGGCGTAAACATGTGTATTTTTTCTTTAGAACATCTTGAAGTTTTGAAGTGTACAACAGACATTACAATTTCACTGATATTCCTATAATTTGATTGTTTTAACACAAGGCTTATGAGACATATAAAACAATCAATAATTATAAAGTCTGCTTATGGTAAGGATATATTAACTATATTCATAACTTTCGTTTGACTATTGTTCATATAAACTTAGATAGTTTGGCCACAAAGGAAATTAAAGTCATATGTATGGCTAGTAAATAATTGTAGTACGTATTGATTGTTTAATCTGTTTACATATTCTTACAATGATGTGAGCTGAAAATATTACATTAATGAAATGAAATAAAATATAAAACTGAATATAGATGATTAGAAATAAATTCTTATTAAAACTGGGCCAGTGGAACATATTATTTTTATTTTACAATTAATAAACTTTTGAAATTCTTCAATTATTTTGAAGCTCATTAAAAATTTTTTATAAACTTTATAATTTTTGTACGATTATTTTTTTGTAATTTATAATATAATATATATATATATATAAAAAAAACCCCAATAAATTTCGAGTATAACAATGAAACGACCGTTTTTAGTATGCAATAACTGAGGATCTCATTGTATAAAATGTTGTTAAACAAGTAATATACCTAGTAACAATAAAAGATTGTTCCCCAGTTAGAAATGAATCTTCATTTACTCTTTATGACTAACTCTATTGCAAACAAACATTTATATGCTTTATATGATTTTTAGTTAACGTGTAAAGAAAAAAAAAAATAACTAAACGCATTATTTATTTATTTTGCTTAGAATAGTTAGTTGATTAATATCACTCTTAACTTATTATTATTAATTAAACTATTATTCATGTAGTTTTTCTTATCTTTAAGATTCAAATAAGTAGTAAAGAGTCAAAGATGTTTACTGTCATTCAATACAAATCCTGTACAATAGGCATTAAAATACTTAACCCAAAATACATAAATACAATGCAACACCAAATTAATGACTATAAAAAATGTAATTTGGATTACAAAAATATTTTAGACATTAGTAGAATTTGATTCACTTTGCAATTAATTAGTACTTAATTTCAGAGCTTACGAATAATATTCAATAATATCAATTCTCAGGTTCTTCAGTTATTGTAAAACCTTATTTGAAAGTGGAGCATTAATATTTCTTTCATGCAATGCAAAAATATCCTTTGGCACCTAAAATGATTAACATAACTCCCTGTTAGATAAAACAATTAATTTTAAATATGGACCTACATAAACATAAATTTTATTCTCCTTACACTAACATACACAATTACTTTATTCGTAGTAAAAGGTATGTAAGAAAATGTGTTAAATACGGGTAAACCCGTTTTTAGGGGAGCCCCACACTACAGGCTGGCCACTGTGAGCGTAATGGCTTTTTGCCCACCTCTCCCTCAAAAAAAAGTTTGGTTATGACAAACCAAAATGCTATTTACGATCTTATGTCTTATCATCGCTTACGTGTCAGTGAAAGTGTTCGTCTCAAAACGTCATACAGTGCTTCGTCTGCTCCCATTTTATGCCTTTATTTAATGTTCGATAAAAGTGAGATAAAAGTTGGGCTACTTGATTCGCTTTTGGAACGTTTTTTATGTTGAATCCATATTAGGCTGTATGGTTGTAATTTGATCAACTTGACCATCATAGCCTTATACAGATTCTAAAATAAAGAATCCCAAAGGAAATCTAATAGCCTATGTCTATGTTAACATGATATATATGTGAATATTATACAATGAATGTATATGAATATATGTAACATATATATATATATATATATATATATGTGTGTGTGTGTGTGTATAGCCGTATGTTATAGCCGTATATATACGGCTGTAGCATAAACGGCTTTTAATGGAAATGTTATTAAAAGACATATTAAGAAAAATAGTATTTTGCCACATTATAATATAGTTTATTAATCATAAATGTAAAAAAAATATTTTGTTTTCTCATCAATTGTAATATAAAAATATAATATCTAATCCATGAAAATATACTTTCCCACAACGGCTACCCACTGAAAGCGTTCACCGCTTTAACTTATCCCCTTTGTGAAAATATTGCTCTTTAAGGTAGAAAATGGGTACTTTTCTCCCTCCCTTAAAAACAATTACGGTATTTTAGATTTAGACTAGTAAAGTCTAAGACTCTAAAGTTTTCAATATTGATACCTGTCATTAATGATTATAACTATAACCATTTGCAATCTTTGCAAATGAAGATTAAATAAAAGAAGATTTTTTATTAAATTAAACTAAATGAAGACTATGTGTCATTAAGCTTTTCGTTATGGAAACTTATAAATAATCATCATGTCAGTGGAGAGAGAGAAAAAAAACGCAAAAGTTAGATCTGTAGACATTTTTACACTCGTTCACATGCAAATTAAAAAAATGTCAAACATGGTATATATTCACGAAAGCCCAGTACAAACTAAAATCAAAGTAAATGTAACATCTCAAAATAACTGGGTTGCCTTCACAATATGTAAACGCTGCTCAGTCTCCTTGATTCCTGGAGGAGGGAAGTTATGGTAGAGCTTTGTGCTTAATAACAGAGTAACTGAGCTCTCCAAGGACACTCTAAGTCTCACTATCCTCTTGTGGATCCATCCCAGTCGCCGGTCTTACTCTACTTTACCGTTCCAGCAACAGGTTGATTTACCTGCATTTCGGTTAGAGCCTATCCCAAGTTTTCTTTAAATATTGATTCCATGTTGCTCAACCTTGTAAGTTAACTAAATTAATTAATTTAACCTTTAATCGTTTAGGGTTGGGAATAAATTGTTGCAGATTATCAAGATTTTTATTGACTATTGTTTAAATGGGAGTCACTTTATATTTTTACTTTAATTTGAAATTTATAATTAATCTAATCTTATCACTGAATCATTTCAAATATGAATCCTCCATTTTATATCATTATTTAATTGTACCCATACTTTAGAAACATCCGTACTTTACCTCTCGGTTGATATTTTTCTCTAAACTTAATGTTTAGGTGGCTATGTACAATTAAAGTTTATTTTTAGTCCCAGGAGAATAACATGTGAGTAACTTAATTATATGTAGCTGCGCCCCCAAAACCATTATGTCTACTAAAAAAGAGTCAACAAATAAAAAATTCTTAAATTAAATTTTATCTTAAAAGCGTTTTAACAATAACAAATTTCAATTAACTTACTTCAAATATGACTGAATAATAATACAACATATACCACATTGATTTTTTTTATAAATATTGTTAAAACTTTAAAAGTCATATTTATTATTGAGTATTTATTGTTATTGAATTGGCGGATTACTTTAGGAGATACAGTCAATTTTTATACAGTAGTTTTTCCTAGTTATCCTCATGAGAATAAAAAGTATACTAAAATTGAATATACTGTATACCCCTACCGTTAGGTTAATAGAGAAAAATGTAAATTAATAGAAAGGTCTTAATGGGTACAATCATAAAAAGTCTTAAGGATGGGAAGTTCGTATTTTAAAGGTTTTAAGTTGACTACCATATTATTTTAATGGTGGGTAATTTAGAAATTTGAAATAGGAACTTAAAAGCATCAGAAAGGTATCAATTTTAATGATGAACTACTTATATTCAAGTTCATAAATTGTTACTTTTTGCATTTATCCAAATATCTTGAGAAGAGTCAAATCAGGAATTGGTAACATTTTCAATATAAAGAATTAATGTTTTGTACATCAAATATTTGTATTTAGTCTAAAGTGAATTATGTGATGAATTTTATGTTAACTTTGCTTGAATGTTGATTTCTGCAACTATAACGATGTCAATACTTGAACAAGTGAAATAATAAATTTGAATATCACTAAGAGTATGGAAATTCGTTAAACTGCTATAGTTAGGATTAGGATTCTTTTGGAAATGGTTCTGGACCGTTGCAACGTAAAATGAAATTGAATCAAATATTTTTTTATACAGAAAAGAGTGAAAACTCGACCAATTAAGCAAAAAAATTAATATTTTCCTTTTTTGTTTTCACATCATCATTCCAAATAGCAGGTAAAGCTATGTTTAGGATATTTTACTTACATTTTGTTTTCCTACTGAGTAGCAAATTAAACTTGAATGGAAAAGGTACATCAAGAGATATAAAAGGAAAGGTTATTAGTTTATTTAGATTCTACTAACCTCTACAGTATTATGTAGTTCTAAACCGACTACAGAAACACGCTATATTCCTAGGAATATTTCTTCTGAAATATAAATACAAGTTCACAATAACTACTTTAAAAATGTATGATTATAGAAGAAAATATTTTTTTTTATTTGTAAAACTTTTCAAGTACAGAAATGATGTTAAAATGTGGAAAAGTTTCTAGCAGACCGACAGTATATAAATACAGTAAAAATATAAATATCGGCCATTAAACTGTCCAATATGAGAGTAAAACTATTTTGTTTTGGTGGTATTTTGCCTTACAGCAAAAATTAAAAAAGTAAAATTTTTACATTAAAATATAATTCCACGGTTTTAAGAACTTGTTATAGACATGAAAATTCAAGCACGCGTCTTATGATATTTAACTTTCGAACTTCAAACAATGTTTTATATAATCAATTTGCTTCAATAATATGCTCTTAATATAATGTTTTAAAGATACTTAATCATAATTAGAAATGCATAAACTGGTGAATACCATAAATACTGTATAAACACTTCAATCAAATTGCGTCTGTTTAATAATTTATATAATTTAATCATTAAGTATAATTTATCTTAAATTATATTTGATTGAAAATTTGACTCAAAATTCAACTTTGTTTTTCAAATTGTAAGCTAAATAATAGATTACACTACTCTGATATCGGATCAAAATAGTATGTTAAATTCTTAGTGTTGACGCTGACTAAAGGTTAATATAATAATACAAAATGATGTTTCCTTCAAAGGAAAATGCTATGCGATATTCATGTATTTGGTTTATTTGGAGTTACAAACTATGAATAAATATCTTCTTAGTGTATACTCTAATAACACAAATAACACAAAATATTTATCCCTCAAAGGAAAACGATACGTAATAGACGACACTTTGTGGTTTTCACATGACTGCCACGTGCTAGTCCACTAATGTGGTACGTAGTTTGACATCTAGTGACGGGTTTTATAAAGATATAAGGCTTAAATAATGCTTTGAGACATAAAAGCTATAACTGATAGTTATAGTAATTGCTAAATTTAGATGTTTCAGTTTTTTAATAAAAATAGTATAATAAGTTATTTTAACTGAATCTCAATTCGATTCCATTGGAATAAAAAAGATAAATAGGTCAAGATGGCTTTTAGAAACAACCAATTAATTCATTTCGGATAGTTAAAATATTAAATTAAATCTAACCAATTGAGAGTTGCATTAGTGAAAAGACTGGACTTTATATTACCATTACAAAGAGACAACTCAAACCTCAAAGACAATATTTGCATAATGCTCTCCAGGAAATTGTCATTGCTGTTGAAATTGTTATAACTATTGGCTAGCTGTACTTATAGTAAATATCAATATTTGAATAATTACATACATTGTAGTAAACTAAAATAAATTTATTTACTTATTTATTTTATTTAATAAATCATAATGAAAATTAATATTATTTATTATAAATTAATAAGCATATTTGATATAACCTAATAGTTTATTATATATTAATTAAAAATAATGTAATTTTTAACATTTATTAAAACTACTTTTTAATAAATAAAAACAAAATATTTTAAACTTAAAATTACAATAATACCTTTTCCCTCGTATTCGATTGTTCAATTTACTGTCTCGTTTGTAAATCAAAGTTTGATTGAGATTTTACCATTGAACTGTATTTTTCTCGATAGTATATAACATATTAATAAGTATTTTACCTGTCATTTAAACAGAAAACCCCATGATTAGTCCAAAAATGTCATTTGAAGCACACAATATTAAAAAAAGTCCTAATAACCATTTAAGTAACATTTGATGGCCATAAATTGTATTTAAATGGTTATAAAGCGAAATTCTTAATGCGTGATCTATCCCAAAGTTCATAAACAGTTATTTGTCTATAATATATATTATTATTAGATTTACATATTAGATTATAGTCATATGTGCTTTCTTCCACTAATTCCCAAAATGGTTTGTTTGAAAATTACTATATTTCGTCAAATTATGTAATATTTTTCCATACATGCGATTTCATTCATAATTGAAATGGTCTATTACATCTATATTATATGTTTTAATACTGTTTCAATGTTTGCGCACTTCAAAGTCGGTTTCAAACAACTTTGGTGGTAAAGGGATCCACCTTGATATCCTTTCTGATATCCATCAACCGCATGGATAGTTTTATAGCCCTCGATTTTTTAATTTTCCCTTCTTAGGATGTTCGCTAGAACCAGAACGCTTGCTCGTACTCCTCTTCAGTACCCCTGATGTACCAGCCTCAAGTACAGCATCCCGGAGGATTTGCTGTATTATGGATGGGTAATTACTAAAGTAGGGCTGCTGGCACAGTTTAATGACCTCTAGTTAGGTCATGACGTCACGTGACGTCGTGATGACGCAGGTGATGACGTCATGTTGTCAAATTATTGTCCTGTTTTGACTTATTCAATGACTTTTAAAAGTTGTCGAAAGTAATCCACTGCATCATTCTCTGGTTTGGGCATGAACTTTGCCAAAGTGCTCAGCGATGCCGACTGTTCTGTTTACGTTCTTATGGAGCTCGCAAGCCATCGTCCCTCCTTAGAGCAATATCCGGCCTCCTCAATGATGACTAGGGCCTTGTCCCACTGTTTGTCATACACTAAAGGTCTTAAGTAGTGACGTGACTAAGCTAATAGTTCATAGCTCTCGCAATATCGCCTTGCCAAGAGTCAGGAACGCTCAGTAAATTGCTTCCTTTTGATTCACCATGCATTTTTCCATCCGGGTTGGGTTTTGAAGGTTTACAAGTGCCATAATGATTAGATTTTAGTCTTTAAGCTCAATCACTTTTAATTTTTAGTGTCATGAGGATTAGGTTAAATTATTATATACTCGATACTTTACTAAACCATGAATTTTAGGTAGAAAAGTATTATTTTTGATTAAGTATTAATGAATTTTCCTCTCTCTTAGTTTAACTAAGTGGAAATTTCTCTTAATATGTACACGCTATTGAGTCTATTACATTAATGCAAACTATAGTAACGTAATGAGTTTAAGAATAACTTTATAACCAATAAATAATTAATTAAGAAACATACATATTAAGCAGTCTCGTTAAGCAACTGTGAAGGAGTATAGTTTGTTGGTGATGTAAATTTTACTGCTTTATTCCCATGACACTATAATCTAAGTGAATAAAAAACAACGAGCAAAGCACAGTAAACCTATGCTGAACAAAAAACTACAGCATTTTTAATCCATGCAATTAATGTAATGTAATGTAATGTATGTATGCAATGTATGTATTGGCAAACGAATTGAAAAACCGTTTCTTAGGGAGCACCCATGAGAAAAATAATTTCCATGTTAAATTTCAACCCCGGAGGAACTTAAGTAATTCTGAAGTCCAATGGGGTGAAGCCCTTAAGTGATTCAAAAACTATATTTGTAAAATAGTTTCTCAAAAAGTATCTACAAGCAAAAAGAATCTTCCATGTCAAATTTCAACACGTAGGCTCTACAGTAATTGTGAGCTTCAGCGGGGAGGAGCCCAAAAGGAGATGTTAAAAGCACTTCTTTATTGAGAACCTAAGAGAAAAGAGATCACTCCAAATTTCAACCCCGCCGGTTCCTTCATTTGTATTTAAATTTTGCCATACGGATAGCGTTATATTCAAATTTCAAAGGCCTGTGGGGCAGAGCGCTGAAAAAGTTTGTAAAATCATTTCTTAATGAGCACCTAAGAGTCAAGACGAACCTGTGTATACAGTTTCAAGTAAATACGTTTTTTGGTTCCTGAGATTTCCTGATGAGTCTCAGGTTTAGCTCGTTCGCTAAGCTCACTCGCTGTAATTCAGTAATATCCTCTTTTTTATCACCAATCTTTCCTCAATAACTTGAATAAGAACACCTGTTTATAAAATTAATATTCCTTTAATGTAATCATATGTTTCAATACAAAAATGTTGCTTCCATAAGAATAAAATGGTAACTTTGAAGATGTGTGGGGCGGAGCCCTGAAGGAATTTTTGCAAAATCGTTTCTTAGTGAGGGCCAATGAGGCAAGATGAACCTATGTTCAAAGTTTCAAGTGAATCCGTTTAGTAGTTCCTGAGATTTCGCCATGAGTCAGTCAGTGAGTGAGATTTCGCATTTATATATTATACAGATATAGATAATCTTAAATTTCTATTACGGATCTTTTATAGTTTATTCCCATGCGCCACAATAAGCGTGTTCATAGTTGTCTATTAGGGATAGTAATTTTTAAAATGTTCATCATCACATTAATCAATTTATAATGTTAGTTTTTAATAATCTGAATTATCGTAGTTGGATAATAACTAATAAACTCTTATAACCATATAACTAATATCATATATACATATGATTAATAAAATGACTTATTATTATTGAATGATTACAATAACAAAAGACAAAAAGTAGGTTCATGTGTAAACATAGTGAAGTAAATTTATTAGATATAAACAATAAAATTTTATTAACAACAATCGAAGGCCTAAAAATGTATTTAAAAGTAACATAAACGTCAATCTTCTGCTTATCTGACGTTACTGATAATCGTATTTGATATTTAATGGATTTCCATTGTCAACACACCGATTGAGTGTGACAACTTCGATAACGTAATGTGTTGACAGGATCATATCAATATCGAATAAAAATACGTTTTCTATGTCGATTAATTTAAAGTTTTGTGGAAATTTATGTTTTATTTAGCCCTTTAGCGCCCAGCGTTGTTTTTATACAACGCCATATTTCTGTCTATTTTTCTCAAAAATTATTCGTTTGAACCACAAAAGCCCACTGTGGGTTTAAAACAACACTAATTTAGTTAAAAAAATCGCCACTAGATAGGAGTTTAGACAATTTGTCAAAACAACAGAACATTTTCTTCAGAGCCACTTCAAGGTTTGGAGGTTACAGGTAACTTGTGTACTTTCAAGTGATCTTTTATTATTTTTCTAATTAGTTTGTAATGTGGGAAAAAAATACCTCATTAATCCTCAGTTATTCTATTTTATGTGTATAATAAGTTTTGGTAATTCTAGTGAGTATTTACCATAGTTATTTGAGAAAATTGCCATGTTGTTTAAAACCTACAATGGGCGGATGTGACATTAAATTTAACTAGTTTAATTCAGCTTCCCCATATAACCCCATACTAATTCTAAATTCATTTACAGCTAATATTTTGTGTTAATCATATGTGTTTTGGCCATTTTGTATGGATCATGATCCAAACTTCACAATGAAGCCAGAATATTTGGACATAAAAGACAAAGAAAGGTTTTTATTAATTCCTTATGACAACGTGTCGGAGGTGGGAGACATTGGGATAAGTACTTTTTTTTATTTGATGTTTACCAAGTTGTAATGTTTTTCTATTGTTATAAATAAATTTCTATACGATTTTGTCAAAGTTGTGCATTATTTCAACTTCAGTTCAAAAACAAAATTCTAGTTATTTTATACTTTACCAAAATTGTAAATATGGTACATTAAATCCACAAAAACCCACTGTTGCTTTGAAACAACAAGGGATTTTTCTTAGGTTTTGCCCGTTGTAACCACAAGTGCCCGTTGTTGTTTTTAAACAACTTTTTTTAATTTTTTTAACCTGTGAGGGAAAATATAAAAAAACAGTGTTTGTGTGTTATTTGGAACCTAAATAAAAGAAAAATGAGAGAAAAACACATTTTTCCTCAGTGCATCATAATTCGGATTTCAAAGGGCAATGTATTTGATTTACTTTGTAATTTTCAAGTGAACTGCTATGCATGTAAGATATTATATTTTTATGATGTATCCACTCAACCCAACTCCTTACAAACACACCTTACAAAACTAAACTTAAGGAATTATTTTTCCGTCATTTAAAACGTTTATTATAAGTGACTTATAATTTTGTAACACGCACAGTAATTTATGACGGAATTAAGTTGGTTATTAAATACAATCCCTTGCATTTTAATAGATGAGGGGTGAAGTTATACGTAATTTAATTAAACATGTCTCAAAACTAGTTTCAATACAACGTGTGATCACATTATAACTGCAAAACTGATCAAAGCCACATCCGCTAATCCGCATATTCTACTGGTTTTGTGTAGCCTACACTGCAGAAAGCAATGCTCTATCATACAATATTAGCAAATTTTCCTATAGGGAAAACGCTATTACGGTACTAGCCATGGTAAGAGCTAAACCCGGGACCATGATACTTTTTTGAGGTCTCCAGTAGCCAAAAACACAATTTTTTTTATTTTTATATATATGTATAGATGTGTCCGGGTTACTGACGACTTTTGAAGAGGACCCGCGATTTTGATGAAATTTGGTAAGAATGTGTAAAACCAGATATATTTTTATAAATTCGCAAACCAGCATGATCAAGCTATGGGAACGGGTTGTTATGGGGTTTTAAAGGGGGTAAAAAAAGGGTTTTTGGTATTTTTCTACCTTAATATTCCAAATTCAACAATTTTAAATTGAAACTTTAAAAAGAACTTAAAAAACTATTTTGAATGTTTAACTTGTCTTAGCAGATAACGAAGAACATCCAAAAATAGGATTCCTATGTTATATTAAGGGAAATCTATAAAACCAAATTCTTACTAATTAAAAATCTTACTAATTTATTGACATAACTTGGTAAAATTTGGTATGTACATTCACTAGGTGGGGTTTAACTGATATTTGCTAACATCGCCCAAATGACGACAAACTTCCATACTCACCCCATGAAGTGTATGGGGAAAATAAAAAGTGTTGAGTATTGATAAAGTTTGATATTTACCTTAATTTAACCATTACATTTCCTCACATGACAGCAAACCATTTTCCCATGGCAGCAAACCTCCATTCACAGTCCAATGGTACCTATAGGGAAAATATCAAATCTCAAATTCCTTTGGAAATCCGCTGAGTACGCAGGTCTGCTGCCGTGGGTGTATTTTACATGCCTCCCATTCTAATAGTTTATTTTTTTTTACATCCATGCCAGGACATAAATAATAATCAAAACAATATTTTATTACTTCGGGGCTACTAACTTTGTAAATGCTAAAAAATAAAAAAAAATGAGTAAAAGAAGTTTAATTATTACTATATTTATTCTGACTGTTATGAATTTATTACAATAATTATTAATTTTTTCTCATTAAGTGCGCTGTACTGAGGCCAATTTGGCAATCAATATATTTTGCTAAGTTTCTTCTAAACTTGGCATTGAAATTAGATTAATGATAATTAAAGTTCACCATTGCATGAAAATAGTTAAGTATTTCGTAACTAATTTATTAATTTTGGTTTATTACCTCCTCTTTTTCTATTTTTCTATAATAGAGAAAAATTAATAACGCATTCAATATAAGTTAAGTCAAGTTAAGTTAGCAAAGTTGCGTTTGTACAGCATCTTCTTGGATTGATTTGATTGGTTGTTTATTTTGGAAATTGCTCATACCAATTTACATTAATTTGTTTAAGTTACGTAGCCAACCAACAAATTATACAGCAAATACAGAATTACATTTAAGACTCAAATATATTAACAAGACAAAAAATTAAGCAGTTTACACAACATTTCCGGTAACAGCGAACTTCATATTAGATCAATAATCAATAAATAACGTTATCCTCAGTATTTATAAAACATTATGAACTCTTACGTAGATACTAAATTAAACCTTTGGCCATAACCATTTAACCAAACACATAAAATAAATTATCAAATCAGAAGAGTAAAATTTCCAAACTCGATCTCAAGATCTAGGTGGCGATCAAATTAAAATAATTTAGCAAAAAATGTCGATTTAAAGTGACAATAATTCGTTTGAAGTTACATATTTGTATGTCAAATTTAAAAATTACATCTATTTGTTTAGATAGTTGTATCTGTATTTTATAATTAGTAATTTTGTGACAGATATATATTTAAGATACTATGCGATATCAATGTATACAGAACCGAATAAGTAGGGACATCTCATGTTAAAAAATTTTAGTTTTGCCCCCGAAAACCAAGGAAAATAAAGCGCTGATGCTAGGATTACTTCTCCTTACTGTCACGGGAAGCGCTCTTTCTATCTCTCAAATGTCAAAATGAGCATATTTGATTACAAAAAAATCAAAACAATAACAAACGTCTGTAAAATGATTCTAGTCATCTGTTTCCATTCAACCAATGAGCATAATCCTTAGCATCTTGGTGGTGCTATCTGTGTTTCAGGGGCGGCGTTCTCACTTCCCCATAAGGATGTCCCTACTTATTTGATTCTGTATACATTGGCGATATTCCACCTGTAATTTTATATATCTAACAGCTTGTTGTAATGAATATGTGTAAAATATTTTCCTATAGTGTTTAAATAAATAAATAAATAAATAAATAAAATTGTCTTTTATTTAGAGCGTTTTTCATGATACATGTTTTTTAAAACAACTCGAGTCATATTTGTACAATAGTGTTTCCATGGTAACTACTTTCAAAATTTTATAATTTATTTATTAAAACACTAAACCATTACATGTATGTACAAAAAATTACCACATTCTCAAATCAAAGGTGTCAATCCGTCTATCTAACATGACAAGAAAACGGCAGTATAGCAGGATATCAAAATCCAAAGTTAGTAAATAGCACATAATACATACATTTCCATGACTTAAAACATAGTAGTTCACCATGCAAGAAGACACGATACCAACAAAAAATGTAGGATATAGTTTTTTGGCTCTTTATTCTAAGTAGAATATTTATATAGAATTAAGTCATAATTTTCGCTAAATTTAAATCAACAAACATTTAACCGTATGGCCTAAATTCGATTTTTGACGTTTTGGCGAAAGAAACTATACGACGTATTGAATTACTTACACAGTATTACATAAATCTCATAACCAGTCAAACTCTTTATCCTAGCTACAAAAAGGAACTAAATCCTAAACGCCTAATGTTTAATACAGTTTCTTCTTTACATTCATATTTTTAGGTAGAAGGGGAAGCATCTGGCTGTAGTAAACAGGAAAATAATAAAGATGAACGAGAGAAAAGTCCCTCAAGCAGAGACACAGGAGGAAGTGAAGCTAAGAAAAAAAAGAACCGTTGCGCTGTTTGCAATAAAAGAGTAGGACTTACAGGTAACTAAAAAAGTAATAACTATGTTCGGCATTAGGAATACAAATAGCCATTCATTTACCGTTCATTACCTCAATTCACGTTCGTAAAATAATAAATAAAATGGATTGAAACTAGAGGTAACTTTTTTTAAAGTTGACAAAAAATTATGCTCTTAAGTCTTTCATAGATACAATATCCAATATAAATTTTCACCATTTTTTCTATCTAAATATGTTGCAAAAGGTTCAAATACTTTGCCCTTCGCCAAGAAAACTTTAGTATAAACATTTGTGTCACCAGACTAAATTTTTATTCTTGACTAATTTAGTCTTGTTTATCATATTCATGTAGAAAAACATAAGCAGTTACAACATATTTGACAGCTAATATGAAATAGCAAATGTAGCTGAAACTGTATTATGCACGCATATGACGAGATAAAATGTATTTAGTTCTTTACTTTCAACTGACTATCAATGATTTCCTATTCAGTGTATTTTACATATTCCTTTAAAACAATTTAAGCTTTTGTGGAAGATTGACATTATAGTTATAAATATTCGTTTTTAATTTAATAGGTAAACAAATGTAAAATCTCTTTAGTTTTTTTTGTATTTATTTGTTTAATATATTTATTTATACTTTAAATTTTTAATCGTGCACATGTGTCTTGTTTCAGGGTTCGACTGCAGGTGCGGAGGATTGTACTGCGCTGCCCACAGGTATGCCGAGAAGCACGACTGCACGTTTGACTACAAAGCCGCCGGTGCAGAGGAGATACGCCGAAACAATCCCGTAGTTGTTGGCGAGAAAGTGAAGAAAATCTAAAAAGAATATTACAATTTGAACCCCTTCTAATAAAAAAATTATGATTAAATAAAATATCAAAATTTTTAAATTTGTTTTTGCGATTTATTACAATGTTTGGTGCGACCAAACACTCTGTACATTAATTTGTGAATAAATCAAACACAATTATTAGCTTCAGATTATTTTTTAATATCTGAGGTTGTGGCGTTTCATAGTACAATTCTAGCATAATTTTAATAAGCCTTTGTTTGAGATAAATATTAATTTTGAGTACAAAACATGGGTTAAATAATCTAGTGATTTAATCCAAAACTAGTGAATGATAGTGAAATTTCCTGGAAACCAATAAGGGGGTGCTTGGTGATGAAGACACATAAATGTATTCAATGTTAGTTTAAGTAATTAAGAATAAAATATTACATGATAAACTGTTGCAAACTATACACTCCCTTATTATAGTACCGAATTCAGCTTAATAATAACTAGCAACTACCGAAAATTAATTTAAACATTTTAAAAATTATTTTGTTTTACAAAATTGATAGCCTCTAGGTAATTAATTTTGAAAAATAAAAGTTGATGCTACCTGCTTTTAACTTGATATTGTTCAACTAAGATGCAGAGTACAAAATGTATCTCTATTCAGGCTGAGCTCGTTTACTACGCTCACTTGCCTTTCAGAATGGTTAAGGTGACCTACTGGTGCTGCATTCTAGAGTAAAATTTTCGAACTTAATTACAATCGGTAATATATGTATTCCACTTATATGCTTTACAGATAATTTCATCATTGTTGCTAATTATTGTGCTTTAAATTTATATTACAATTATATAAATTGCTTGGATGTGTTATAATTTACTTAATTTAATTTTTCTAACATAAACATCCTTATTCACCTGTATGAACGACTATTTAAAAATAATCAATTGCACAGTATCTTTCAGTGATTTGATATATACTGTAGCTACAAAGGAAAATTGCATGTTATACTGGAACATGTAGTAAATTTTGTCTGTTAAGACAGCTGTTTTTATAAAATTTTTGTTTTTGACTTTTATCTCAAAACATCTCTTTTATGAAGTTCATTATTTTATTTTCAATTCAATATTATAACGAAAGAAAATTTTTCATAGCATAGATGCATATATAAATATTATTTTCTTCCCAGAACTGAGATATTTACAAAAGTTGAAGCGATTCGTTAAAGCCGTTCTTGAGATCCGTGTGCAAATACATATTGAGATACCTTTATCGTATCAAATTAAAAGGTATCCACCCAAATTGTTAAATACTAAATTTACAATAAAATGTTAGAGTATACTCTACTTAACGATTTGCTCTCTTGGTAGATTTTAAGTCTAAACTAAAATCTAAATTTGGAAAGTTGATTGAACCAAAGTTGTTTTGTTGGAGTTAATATGAATTTTTTTCCAATTATATTTCAATTATGGATTAATTATTAATTAAACACTGTCCATTCAATAAGAATGCGCATCATGTTTTGTATTTTTCATAAAATATTGAAATCATTTAAGATGTGTGGTTTCACCTATCAAACTAGTGTTTTTATTTGTTTAATTTTATTTTTCCACTAACATTTTTAGTTAACAGGCTTCATACTATAGGCTTTAAAACATTTCAAACCAGTCTAATATTTTATGTTACTTCCATTATTCTCTGCCATGTAGCTTATTGTTGTTTAAAACTTACGGCCGCTCCCGTGGTTTGGAAGTTACGTTAAGCAATCGGTCCACCTACATAGAAAACAAAAAAGTGCAGCCATTTCAGGCGAGGAGAACTATCAGTGAATTGCCCATCTCCCTCCACTAAAAGCCATATCTTTTTATGCTATATATTGACTTTTGCAATTTAGCTATAGTGTGTCATCAACATTTTGTCATGTCTCGGATATGAATCGAGCTAAATTTAATGTATATAAATTCAAACTATGAAACAAAACTTTCTATTATTATAAACTTAATAATCGCAAATGCACTATCATAATGGAATTTTGTCAATAAAACAGAAGACAAACTGTTGTCCACCTAAAATTTTTAAATAAATTTTAAATTTTTAAATTTTAAGCTAAATATAACAACTATTTTTTATACAGTTAAAAATATAACGTGGTTTTCAGTAACAAAAGAAATATAACATGTTAATTTCACCATGTCTTACACAGTAGTTAGTTATGTGCCAACGTGTACAACGGGTATAAACAGAGAGAGGGAGAGGGAGAGAGAGAGAGAAAGAGAGAGAGAGAGAGCTCAACATACTGGAGTGCATTATGCCCCCACTGTATGGTCCTATAGCTACGACTACATCCATCACTCTTACAATGCTGACTTACTACATACGACGGTTACTATAGGAAACTTGCCTGAAGACATAAAAAATACACAAGTTGTTAAAAGCCCTATACGAAATTCGGACTGGAATATTTATTTAAAATGTATTTTCATGGAAATTAATTTATTTGAAAAAAACAATTTTTTGGTATTCCCAAAAAGAAAATAATAATACATTAAAGCATATTACCATAGCATACTTATTATCTTTATAATAAAAGGTGCTAAAAACATATATCAAATTATGATTCATTTTTGCCATAGTTTGATGACCTTGATTAAAATAATTATAACAACCTTTTCTAAAATTATTTATAATATCATTTTATTCCAAAAAATATTAATTATTGTGGCGTCAATATCTGAACCAGTTAAATAATCATAAAAAAATATTAATCGACTGTGAAACATTTTCTCAATTAACTTAAAATTATATGGATAAATTTAATTTTATTTCAAGGAAAAATTATAAAAATAAGATGTTGGTATAAATTTAATTTTGCATGGCCCGATTTTTATTGATATAAACATTTTGCTGTTTATGTATCGTTAATTAATTAGATTGTTAATTTAGGCCTAGCCTGATGTAATGTGACAAACAACTTCAGGCTAGATTCCTAAGGAGTGGAAGAGGTTTTTAGTGAGTATACCCGTTTTATTAGGGGAGTCCCACACTACAGGCTGAACCCTTGTGTGCGTAATCCTTTTTTCTGCCTCTCCCTCATTATCGATGATACTAATGAAATACAGGATTATCATAATTTATTATTGATAGTTATTGTTACAATTCATATAAAATATTCCTATCTACTACTTAAAAAATATGTACATCCCAGTTTTTTCACAAATTAAAGTAAATCATAATATAAATAATTTAGCAAATTTCATTCCAGGTCCAATGAAATATTAAATTTTTTGTGCAAATACTTAAAACTCGGATATACAAATCTCATTTCGTCCTATTGTAGTTAAGGATATGCCCTAAGCAAAATATATTAGACGCAACAATCGGCAAATTTCTTTGTGGGCAGTTTCTTGTTCTATTTAGGACTTTGGGTGGTTGATGAGAAAGCTTTCTTTCTAAAAATGATTTTGGTGGTCAGTTTCAGGTTGAATAACAGGACATTTACATATACATAAAGTGTAATTTTAATTTCATAAGTGTGAAACTAGTATGTAATGATACAATTTGCAATTCAAATGAAATACTATTTTTAAATGCTAAAAAATGTTAAAATATAAATTGCTATTTGTCTTTACTTTTCAGCTGTATTCCTTCTCAATTGATGTTTTTCATCATATGAATGTTAATATAAGGGATACAGGACACAATCAAGGAAATATATAATGAGTAATTAAAGCATTAACCTTTCAAAACCATGTTCTTAAAATAAACTTTAATCAACTACTTTAAAACTTTTAAGATTTAGAGTCTGGATATCAAAATACCGTTTAAAACCATCGATTTATTTATCAGTGCAGGTGTGATTTGAGGATGTGCGCTAAGATAAATAGTTACAAAGGAATCGTCAAAGTAAAATGTGATATGTTATACTTAAATTCCAAATACACGAGTAAGCATTTTTTTACTAATTTATTAATTCATGTATATTTGATTACATTATGATTGTGTTTGTAGATGTATAAACTAACTAGTTCTACGGACAAGTATTAATACAATTTTAATACTATAAGCTATAATTAAAAATTTGGAACAATTATATAGTATATATATATAGAAAAGTATAAAAAATAAATATATATCTATAATAATGTTGTATTGCAAATATATATATGCAGTAAGCACTCAATACATTTTTATACAGTATTTAAGTGTGTAACATTAGGTTCAAACTAATTGTCATTCATGACATGCAAACGTGCCCCGAAGCTTTTACTGCTAAAGTTTGCACAAACACCCATTGTTTTAATATTTACATGTTAAAATACACTCGCCTTGCCATACTCAGATAGTATTAGTTTTATATTTAGCCAAGCCTTATTGCTAAAGTGATTTTTTCAGAAACATTGTTTTATCAGAAATTTATTTATCTTATGCCACGGTCATTCAAACCGGATAGTTGCTCCCGTTACACACAATTACCGCACCCAAAGCGTTTTGGGCGCGGGCCTGCAGGTTTCAAGAGTTGTTAAATCAATGAATTTATCTAATTAGTTTAATATTTCAATTTTTTAATACGTGAATCCCTCCTGCATTACGGAACCTTCATGTCCCACTCCGGGCGTACAAAAGGGCGGTGGCTACATGGCTGGCTACATGGCTACATGGCTACATGACTGGTCGTGATAACCCTGAGTCGCTTATCACCCCCTAATACCCATTTTGACATTTGACCTTGTCCTCCACACTGCCTACTGAACTTAACTTTCACTGTTCAGTCACGTCTCAAAAGTTTCTAATTTTTTAAATTGTCGAGTGATTACTTAAAAAATAATATTTTATAATTTTTTTCTTTTGTTCCAACATTTTATATTTATATTACAATTGTCAATTGTAGCACAAGCAATTTGTTTTATTATGATACTTTTGTTTTGTTTGCTTAAGTTGATTTATTGGCTTTCCATATCAGCGTCGTAATTCTTGATTTAGCGCCTAAAAATTTGTTAACATAAAATGTAGGTTACGTAGTTAAGTTTATTGATGTCAAAATTTCATAAATAATTTTGATACAACCTAATTATGTAGATGCAGCCAGGGTGAACTCGCCACACGCACATATCCTCGTGACCCACAAGTTTTTTTTTTCTTTTTGTATCTTTGTAATGATGACAATTTTGTTTACAAAATAAAGGAAGTAGATAGAAAAAGCCACTTTCAAAACCAGCCACGTGCCGCCGGAAGCCATGTTCCGGGGCAGGCAGCTTCCGGCGGTTAGGCGAGTCACGCAACGAGGGGAGCGGGCAAGGTCGAGAGTTATTAAATGAGGAAGTGGAGGCCCTCGCTAATTGGCCCATAAATTAACCAGACGCAGCTGGCGAGGGGAAGGTAACGGGGAAGGTTGGAGGGGTTAGAGTTTAGGAACAAAATTTATCACAGGCGAGGGTAGGATTCGAACCCGGCCCGCTGGCGTGTGAGGCCAGTGCGTTACCCCTGAGCCACCGAGGTACTTGGAGTTACCTACATACCAAGTAAGAAGTTTATCGGTCCTGCCACTCCTGAGATATACAATATTTAAGTTTTGCCCCTTCATTTTTTGGATACCTCGTGCCATGCATTTGTAGACACCAAATAAGTGTACACACATACTTATAATTACAAATGCCTATTAGCCTATTGACTCAAAGTTAAAGCCCTACGCTAGCAAAAAGCAATAATAATGTTAATTTTATTTTATTTTATTTATTTTTTTTTTTTGGACAGTTTGACCTTAGATCTGGAAAGTTGATTTTAGCATTTTATTACATGTTAACATTACATGTATACACATACCAAGTTTGAAGTAAGTACATATTGCCATTCAAAAGATATAAAATAAAACTTTTTTGCGCCTTCATTTTTTGGATACCTTTTGCCATTCATTTGTAGACAGCAAGTAAATGTACACACATACCAAGTATGAAGTTAATACATAGAGCCGTTCCTAAGATATGGAATTTCAAAGTTTTGCCCCTTCATTGCTCCTTCATTTTTTAGATGCAACCCGCAACATTTTGTTAATTTTTTAATTATGGGTACTCACCCCCTGGGGGTACCTCTACTACGTAGTAGGTAGTTTTTTGGGGTCCCCGGACCCCTAGGACGCACCGTTTTCGAGATATTAGCGATTTTTGTGTTTTTTAAGCTGAAGTTTGCATGTTATTCACTTTATATAGTACTGTATGCGTCGTATATAGTATGATAACGTTTTTAGTTGCTTAACAGCTTCTAGCCATTGATTTTATGTGCTGTACAGCCAACATTTTTGTGTTTTATTCACTTTTTATAGTATAGCCTTGGACACATTTCATATAGTATAACTAGATTAGAAATATTTAACATTATAGTCATTGATGTATATTATATAGTAAAGTAGCATTCTCATTTTATACAGTGTAACCGTTGATTATATACATTTTACATTATAGCCATTGATGCAGAGAACTAGTCAGAGTCACAGGTACATTTCATATAGTATAAGCGTTGATCATGTTTATTAACATTATATTCATTGATATTTTGTATAGTATAGCGGCGAATGCATTTCATATAGTATAAGCATTGATCGCGTATATTTAACGTAAAGTCGTCAATGCATAATATATAGTATAGCCTTGGGCACATTTCATATAGTATAACTAGATTTAACATTATAGTCATTGGTGTATATTAAATAATATAGTAGAGTTTTCATTTTATATAGTGTAACCGTTGATTATGTACATTTGATGTTATAGCCATTGACGCTGAGAACTAGCCACAGGTAAATTTCATATAGTATAACTGTTGATTAGTGAATGACATAAGTTGGTTGATTTTATATATTGTATTGCAGCCATCTTTGGGTTTTATTCACTTTTTATAGTATAGTCCCCAGCATTTCATATGTTCTTGTTCCGGCCGATCCAGGTGTTCTTGTTTTATAGTGAATGACGTAAGTTGGTTGATTTTATATACTGTATTGCCCACATTTTTGGGTTTTATTCACTTTTTTTAGTATATATCCCAGCATTTCATATGTTCTTGTTTTATAGTGAATGACATAAGTTGGTAGGACTGCGAGGAAATGTGGGAAATTGCAGGGTATTTTGGGGAATTTCAGGGTAATTTGGGTAATTCATGGGGATATTTTGGGGTAAACTGGGTGTAGCCATAACACGTGCTGCGATCTGTTGGAGAAATAGTGAACTAGCTGCAGCCCTAGTACATGCTGAACTCTGGTGGAGGAATTGTGAACTTGCCGCAATCGTAGTACGTGCTGCACTCTTGTGGACAAGAAGCGAACCACAGGCACAATATTATCAGACACATTTACACTACTCTACTCCAAGTACCTCGGTGGTTCAGGGGTAACGCACTGGCCTCACACGCCAGCGGGCCGGGTTCGAATCCTACCCTCGCCTGTGATAAATTTTGTTCTTAAACTCTAACCCCTCCAACCTTCCCCGTTACCTTCCCCTCGCCAGCTGCGTCTGGTTAATTTATGGGCCAATTAGCGAGGGCCTCCACTTCCTCATTTAATAACTCTCGACCTTGCCCGCTCCCCTCGTTGCGTGACTCGCCTAACCGCCGGAAGCTGCCTGCCCCGGAACATGGCTTCCGGCGGCACGTGGCTGGTTTTGAAAGTGGCTTTTTCTATCTACTAAAGGATTATTTTAATCGAATTTAAATTTATTATAATTCAATATACACACTACATACTACAACAAAATAGAAGTATAGGCTTATTTATCAATCAATATAAATTATTGAAACTATTAAACACAAACTTATAAAAATTTACAAATGTAACTAAATCCTTAATATTGTAATTAAAATCAATATTTGTTAATTTTAGGTGATCAAAGTAGAAACAGTTTGCTTTTGTGTAAATAAATTCGTTCACACGAAATGAAAACATGATCAGGGAGAAGCTGCTCCTATCGACTGCGTTATTGTTATCTTTGTTCATTTATTCTGACATATGGCGCTCTGGGCTGGCAGCTTTGCAATGTTCATACATTTCCGAAAACATGTTTTAAAGCGTTGTTTTTGCACTACACAGAGTTGTGTTACATTAAGAAACTTATTCAAGGTATAGTTAAAATTTAAACTACTTTTTCATACTAAGCCTATAAAATAAATAGAACATTTTGAAATTAGCTTTCAAAATCGAGTTAAAGAATTTGATAGTAAAATACACAAAAATTAATCGTCTACATATCAAAGTAACAAAAATAAATATAAAAAATAAAAAACACGATTGAAGTGACTGAATTACTATCAAATATGACACGATCCCCGTAAACCTCTGCAGCCATCAAACTCGCCTAGCGCTAGGGCCGCGAGGCGGTATTCGGCATTGTTGTTGTTTTGGTTGGGGTAGACCGCAGCCTTAGGGCAGTTAAATTACTATGCAGCGTTTCGCTCTATTTATTCGAGTACATATTTCCACAAATGTTATGTTAAACATTCCCTTTTATCTTTATGAGAGGGGCCCCCAAAATACCTATGAAATATATATATATATATATATATATATATATATATATATATATATATATATATAGGAAATTTCTGTGTCGATTCATGTCAATTTATGTCGATTCAATGTATACAATGGTTGTTATAATTTTAATTAGAAACATTTAAACTTGTTTTTGTGTTAAGTTACACATAACATAATTAAAGTATTTTATATTATTTTGTTTTTTAATATTTGTGAATCGTAAATGTCAATCATTGAAAAAGGAGTCTGTAAATTGAATACCTAATATGCATATTACGTTACGGTCCTACTTATCTCATTATTACACATAAATATCATCAAATAAATCAAAACAAACAAGAAATTTATATCGCAGTATTTCTATAAACTCAGAGTTGACAGCATAATGAAAGAAATATCAAGGGTAAATGACGGCACCGGGGTCCCGGGGTGGTTACACAATGTCAGGTTCTTCATTGTTTGACTTGAGTA
Organism: Neoaliturus tenellus; assembly: GCA_030545055.2. Classification (NCBI taxonomy): domain Eukaryota; kingdom Metazoa; phylum Arthropoda; class Insecta; order Hemiptera; family Cicadellidae; genus Neoaliturus; species Neoaliturus tenellus. The sequence continues at coordinate 11,963,137 of CM061533.1, read as the reverse complement.
ACAGACTTCCTGACTTCCTTTTTATGAAGAAAAATATAATGGGTAAAACTAAAAAATGAGTAAACTGTACGCTGAATAAAAATATAAGATATTATACGATGACAATGATGTATATTTTATATATATTATCAATAATAATATGTATATTAATAATCTGTAGTATGTTGATGAACGTATGGTTACTATTCAATAATAATTATGTCAATTTTTTACGTGTTTGTGAAATCATCGCATTAAAAAAAAGAAATCTAGTGACAAACACAAGGTTTAAGAATTTGGCATTTCATTTTTATGTAGTAAATCCTTATTAAATCAATTCACAAATAGATAAATTTTGAAGTATATTTCAACATGTATTTACAATACTACGAAATATTGTTGTTGAATTTATTGATTATCAAAGAAAACTTTACTGTGTGTACCGTTTTCTATTATCCACTTATAATGAAAAATCATCTAAATAGTGAAACCTTTGCATGACATTTGCTTATGTTATCAAACATGGAGAGTGCGAAAGTTTACAATAGTAATAGATTCATAAAAAGACGATTAATTCTATTTTGAAAGCCTATAATTTGCTGATGATGAATAATGAGTTTTAGTATCATTACAGATGATATTCGGTTTGCGACAAGCCTGAGTGTGACATAGTGCAGATACAGTTCAGTCATCTGTGTTTTGAACATGATAACTCCTGGATGGTTTACAAAAACAATGAAATGACAATTATGAAACAAAATAATGAAGTAAACGAATGTTTTAACATAACAGAAAAGAGGCGAGAACAGTAGTGGGACATTTTCAAATACTTTAGACTATGCGGAAACAATTAAGTAATTGAAAAATTATATTCTTATTATGTAAAATCTAAGTAAAACTGAATTATTATTTGTTGAACTGTAAGAATTAATTTCTATTTAAATTAAACATTATCGGATTAATCTATGATTGTACATAATGTACTTCCCAGTTTGTAAAATGTTTCTTTCAATGTAATTTGTGTTGTGGAAACCAACTTAACCAAGTCGAAGAAAGTAAAAATGCTATATTACATGATTAATAGCTGTATTTTACTCTATTATACATCATTACAATTTTCTAACAACTATTTGGATTTATACATTCTTCAGTATATAACATGAATGCAACTTAAACTATGTGGTGATACTTTTAAATTTTATCCCTATATAAATTTTGATTATTATGAATAGAATAGTTTTATTTTCATCAGAAACAAAAATACAACAAAATACATACATAAATAATAAATCTACAATTGCATCTGTATTAAGTGTTAAGGATAATCTTCTTCACTCTTCACTGTAACCATAAATAACATAAAACTAATCATTTACATATATACAGACAAATAATAAACATTAATCATACCTTAACTTTTAACAAAACTTAACATTCTATCTGAGACAAAATAGGGCCTCTGAAGGCAAAGCCTGTTTTAGAGGTTCCTACACTACATTTAATTACACTAATAGCTCAGATTTCATTAATTTAAGATAAGAAAATTATACATTTGCTACCCGCTGCAAAAGGCTCAATTCATTAAATGTGACTTACTATTTTTAATAAAAAAGTAGTGATATGCACAAAAAAATACTTAAAAATACTTAAATCTCACAGAGTATTCTATTTGTTGTGAGCAATTAATGAATCAATAATGATATGAACCAATATTATTTACTATAGTTCTGTTTGTGATTTAACTTAGGATAGAACATTATCTTCCTGGTCAAAAAGCCATTTTTAAGTGTTTTTAAGAAAATATTTTTGTTTATTGAATTTTTAATATAATGGGATTAATGGTAATATTTTCGCTGGTAAAACTCCCTATAGCTATGCAGAGTCACTTTATATGCCACGGAGAATAGGACCTGGACACTGCTCTTGAATAATATATCGAACCCTTTTGTATTTTCTGTATCTGCGTTTATACGTTCAGACTTACACTTTTTCCCTTCGAAAAGAACATTATTATTTTTTTTAATAATTTTAACAAAAAATAATGTTACACTAATTGAATTTCAGGCACTGAGAGTAATTTTTTTATTCAATATATACAATGTAAATATTTTGATTTCTGACAGTGCGTAATATGTTCATAGGTTATGGGGATCTAATATCAACAGAACTAGGCTTTTCATAGATCTAAATTAAATAAATAGGAATTTAATTTATTACGACCCTCTAAAATTGAGCTTTTTATTCGTTACAATTTTGTTTGCAACAAAAAATATTATTTCAACCTATAAATAAATCACCAAAATTATTTTTAACGCATTTATTTTAAGCGATATAAAATGTTTTTAAATGTTGCGTAAGGCTTAAGATTCATATGAATAAATATATAAACTGAGTGAAAATTATTTCTTAATTATTGAAAGCTATTGCATTTTTTGCCTATCAGTAATTAACACTAATTTGAACTGTTAATGCATGAAATATTAGTTTTGAAATTACACTCAATTAAATTTAGACTCTTGAATGAATACTAATATGTTCATACATCACCAAATCCAAGATTTTATTACAATGAGTCCGGCAGAACCATTAAATGTGCTATTTTTTACTATTGCTTTATGATATAAATAATACAAAAAAATAGTCCGATTAATATGTTTAAGTTACATTTTGAACCAACTTGTGAAGATAAATTAATTAAAATATTTCACATTCTTAAAAGTACAATCTCTATCTTAAGAGGTTAGGTTTAAAACACGATCCCCGTAAACCTCTGCATTTACAAAACTAAAAAACAGATGATTTTAGACAGTTATTACTGAAATTAGAAATTGTATTTAAAAATTCTAAAAAGATAGCCGACTAGATCCTTTTTTCTACTTTTAGAAAAGGTTAACAGCCAATCTCTATCTTAATCGGTTAATTGTGAAACACGATCCCCGTAAACCTATGCAGCCACTAAACTCGCCTAGCGCTACGGCCGCGAGGCGGCATTCGGCATTGTTGTTGTTTTGGCTGGGGTAGACCGCCCCCTTAAGGTACAAATATAACCCTTTATAAGATTCAAAATGTCAATTATCTCGTATGTTCATACTTATTCTCGTTTAAATTTATTCATAATCATTTATATTAATCAATTAAATTAATTGCTTTACTATGATCTATAAATTAATTAAAATAGAGTGTATTTAACTATTTTAATATTGTTTTAAAAATCACTTCACTTTGATAATTAAAGGTGGAATGGTTTATTTATAAATTGTGCTTTAAAAGGTTCAAGTATTATAATATTAGTATGTATTTGTTTAGAACATTACGTCATTGCAAAGGTATATTATCAATGTATGTAAAATGTGTTTAATAAAGGCTTAAATAAACGTACACTTCAGATATAATTAAATTGTCCGATGACTGTTTTTGTCGCATTTTCATTAACGCTATTTTCAATCAATTGATTGAATCTATTTTTGACTCAAATGTAGATCGAGGAATTAATTAACTTAGAAAATTATGAATGCACTGTAAAGCGAAACATGTAATTTAGTTCGTTTCTTTTTATATACATTACAATATTACAGGGTCCTAACTTCCGTTTAATTTTTCGACCAGTTTTCTGAGGTAAGAAAATTAGTTGGCACACCAATTTTGTTTTGGCACACTCGAATTGGGAAACGAAAGATATGGATAAATATCACTTTCCGATTATGAAAATAAAATTACTAAATGAACCATTGGGCTTGTGTCCAAATAACTTAACTTGCTTAGCTAGGCCTATCACAAAATAACCTTTAGTAACTCATAGTATCGTCCAAAATTAACACGTACGCTTTTCAGACAGTTTTGGTTGTATTTTACTTACTTAAATAATTTTACAAATGGTTTTCTTTTTTTTTTTTTGTGAAAAAAATTGGCGAAGGCTTTTAGTTTTAACCGTACTCCTTAAACGAAACAACAATCATTATTTCTGTTTAACTTCATCAAATTTATATGTTAGTTTTAGAATTTGTAACGTTTTATTACAAAATTTATAAAATTTCCTAAAATTTTTTTACATGCACATTTTTTAACGCATAAAAATCTGAGATTGTATTGCCTTAAATTGAGATGAAATAAAATATATATAATGCAAGGAAAATACAAAGTGCTCAAATTTCTACAAACGGATAAACCAATTCATATATATTTTCAAATTTAAACACCTATTTACGTAAATAAATAAACAAATTATTAATATAGTACTTGCTTATGGAAATTTAACTCCTTCAAAGATTAAAGAACTCCTTCGTATGTATTTCTTTGACCCCAACAGAAATAAATTAAGGTAAAAAGTATATTTCTCTCTAATACCAGTAAAATATGTTTTTTATTTCCTTGTAACTCCCTAAACTCCACAAACAAGGCTAACACTTATCTTTTTAATCAAAACACATAAACAAATAAATTTGATTTTTACATTCATATGGGACTTAATGCTATTTACACTTTCTTTAAAGATGCAAATTATTTTCCGTATACCTCAAATGGTATTATTTAATGGCTAAACATATTTGCATAATAATATTTTTAATATTAATATTAAAAATAATATTATTAATAATTTATATTAATATTAAAAATTTGCATAATATTGGTATTATTTAATGGTAAACATATTTGCATAATAATTTACATTAAGTTAGTAATTAGAAGAGCTATAATTTACTCATACCATCTATCATGTTCATTTACATGAAAGAATGATACTAATAGTTGTACAGTTGTCGCACCGTGTGCTCACCCCGGTACTGATTGCAGAGAGGGTCGATGAGTTCCAACCCAGCCGGTGTTGTGCGATGGGTGGGGTCGGCAAGGTTAGCGGGAAAGGGAAATATAAAACGAGATGGCCCGCGTGCAAATTGCGCATTTAATGATTCTGTATGAGTGAAACTCGCCTATAGTACGTGAATGTTGATTATGAAGTGACAAAGATCTATTTTTGTTTACTATCTGGCTTTTAAAATTCATCTGAAGGTGATCAGCTGTTAAATTACAATTCACATTAAAGAAATTGCAATAAAAGTTGTTCAACATTTTAAAGCGCCCTCTAGAAATAAATCAAAGGCGAGGGGGCGAGGCCCGAAACAATATGACCTTTTTACTTACGATTCGTCACTGCGGTATATTCTAAGCTTTAAAATGACACCTCAATCTTTAAAATTGGTTCAGTAGGTCGAGAGAAAAAGGGACGTAACAGACAAAACCCTTATAGAAATTAGAAGATAGATTTTAATGTTGGCGTTCCCCATTATTATTATTCCCCATTATTATTCCCCATTATCTCTCTTTCATCAGAACGTATAAGCCCCAATATTCAATAAATTATCGCAGGTGATACATTTGTAAATGATTAAATCTACAAATTCTATGTAATCGTTGTTTATGTACAAAAAAGGACTTAGATTAAATTATTATTGATATTTAATTATTTAAATAGACTTATAGGAGTGAAGAAGTAAAAATATATTTAATATAGAATATTAAGCTAAGTTAAAGCTTCATACACTTTTCTAATCATGGACAGTTTAGTTAGAAATAAATAAATAACAATACAAATTTAAAAGAGCTCTTCAATTCAGTAAATAAATTATAGCTTAACGAAACAAACGATATCTTATTGACCTTTGGTGAACAGCATGTTTTATGTTCTCAAACCATTATATTTTTGATAACCCAAATTTTCTAATGTAAACCCCTATTGAGTGACCCCTAATTTTAAACGGTGTATCAAGACAAATTAAATGGCGCAAACCGGAGGTCGATATCTCCCCATTAACAAAAATGGCAGCCATTTCAAAATTTGAGATGGGCAAGCAAGTATAAGTCTGGACACGCCCAATTATTTTTTAACACGTTGCAGTACGAAAACCAAACTCGGCACATGTTTACAACATGAAAAACTGCACTTTTTCATCAACTACACAACTTTGCCCCTGCCCCCGAAATGGGCTATTTTGGGGGCAGCCCCAAATTTTCAAATGTAAACCCCTATTGAGTGACCCCTCATTTTAAACGGTTTATCAAGAGAAATTGAATGGCACAAATCGGATGTCGATATCTCATATCTAACCAAAATGGCAGCCATTTTAACATTCGAGAAGGGTAAATTGACATTTGTTAAAATTAAATCGGAAAATAGCTTTTTAGAATTTATAATTTCTGGAATTATTTTAGAATTGAAATTAGTAGCAGAAATGAACTAGATAGTTCAATTCTACAATAATTCCAGATATTCTCAATTCTAAAAAAAGCTATTTTCCGATTTAATTTCAACAAATGTCACCCGAATTTTAAAATGGCTGCCATTTTGGTTAGATATGAGATATTGACCTCCGATTTGTGCCATTCAATTTCTCTTGATAAACCATTTAAAATGAGGGGTCACTCAATAGGGGTTTACTTTTGAAAATTTGGGGCTGCCCCCAAAATAGCCCATTTTGGGGGCAGGGGCAAAGTTGTGTAGTTAATGAAAAATTGCAGTTTTTCATGTTGTTAACATGTGCCGAGTTTCGTTTTCCCACTGCAACGTGTTAAAAAATTAATTGGAGGTGTCCAGACTTATACTTGCTTGCCCATCTCAAATTTTGAAATGACTGCCATTTTGTTTAGGGGGGAGATATCGACCTCCGGTTTGCGCCATTTAATTTGTCTTGATACACCGTTTAAAATGAGGGGTCACTCAATAGGGGTTTACCTTAGAAAATTTGGGGCTGCCCCCAAAATAGCCCATTTTGGGGGCAGGGGCAAAGTTGTGTCGTTGATGAAAAAGTGCAGTTTTTCATGTTGTTAACATGTGCCGAGTTCGGTTTTCCTACTGCAACACGGTAAAAAGTTAACTGGGGGGGGTCCAGACTTTTGCCTAACCCGTACTGTTATCTTAATAATCACGCTAAATGACACGGGACACTTTTTGACTTGGTTGCATTTTTGAGTTACAGAATCGTTCTTTAAATTTGACTTTCAAATCAACTACAACCACTTCTGATAAAATTAGGAATAGCTTATTTATTTATTTTTTTTTTTTTATTATTATAATACGTCTAAATATGAAGTTTGCATTCGTATTGCATTTATTTTTGTATAGGCCTATATTTATAAACTGTGGAGACTTTAAAACTTTTTTATTAATAATAACTTTTATATACATCCGTAGTTAACAAAACTACTGCATTATTATCTTAATACACTCTTAATTTTTAGTTTAAAAGTTCTTGTCTCAGAACTTTTTTATCTCAGAATATCCTGCTTAAAATATATAACAAATGAATATAATGAAATAGATGAATTTATGTTTTCAAATCATAGAGAAACATTGTTTAGGCAATTGAGCGATAAATTTCCCAATATACACACGTTTTCTTATCTCTTTGTTAAAAAGAAAATGGTAATGCAATAATCATTTCTTACATTAAATCATCGTCTAAAGTTAAACAGAGAATAACGAATAAATTATAATTTAGTCCATAAAAATGTATGCCAGTAAACAACAGATATGGAAAACAACGATATTTGACAGACCTTGTTGAATGATGAAGTGCATCGAACCAAACAGAGTCAAATTAATTGAACTGTGTGGTCGGTTCTGTCACACTTTTGTCATTTTTTACAGTCCAGGTTTTAATTTCCATCTTTTATTAAAATGCCTCGAAAAAAATCCAAGCAATTGTTTTTTCCCATTAATATTAAAATCTCATTGTTCATAAAAAGTCAATTACTAAAAAAAATAAAATTGAACTATTATTTATAATAATGTTATTTATATGTTATTTTATATATTATTATTTATAATAATAGTCATCAAATTATACTATTATTTATTATTTAACTGGCTGTGTATCTGAGTGGTTAAAGTGTTTGCCTTTATTTCAAGGGTTGTTAGTATGATAATAAGAAAAGTTGTTACTTTTTAAAGGTTTGTCTCCTGACCCAGTTTCAATTTGTCATTATGCTATTAATTAATTATGCTTTCTAATAACTGGTAAATGTAAGATACTAACAAGACTGGCGTTTCGACCGACCGTTCCCCGTTTAACTTAAAAAATGCAACTAGCGTAGGTGCAATAAAAGTGTTCGAAAATCTTATTCCGGAAAAAATAAATTGCTGTTGGTGTTTTTAATTGAACTTGTAAATAACCAATATCAAATTTATGTGATATTAATTATAATATAAAGTTGATATTTGTTATTAATTGATCATTAATACCGTCAAACAAGGGTTTGAGTTGCTTTTTCGTTGGTCGTATAGCTATAAATATAAAGCTTTCGTCCTAATAACTAAATAATATAAAGCTTTAAACTAAGAAATTCATTTAGGAACGCCCTAGATCCTCATTTATTAATGTTTCTATCGTTTTAATCATGGCAATATTATATTACGTTTGGTTTTGAACAAAACTTGTCAACCTTTTTTATTTTTTCTTTTAATATAGTAGGTTATTTAGTTTTGTTGTCTACTATCGTAGAATTTGATCTTGTATATCAAATATTTCAACTAACAATTAGTTCATCCATAAAGACCATCCTTCTAATTAGACCAGTTCGTATATATAAGGGCGAAATTGTGGTTCGGATCCCACGTTAAACCGCAGGTCCCTAGAAACCGTTGGCTGTTGGGCTATTAATTAACAATCATGTCTAAGAAGAATGTCGGCCTTAGTCAGTAACAAGACTACAAAATCGCGCCACAATCATTCTACACTCATCTCTGCATCTCTCATTCATATTCAGGTTAAAATACCCACTATGTGATTTCCCTGTCTCAAAATAGTGATATAGTGATATATAGTGATATAACAGTTTCATGCTATTTGTTTTATCACTAAAACCGTTTTACATGTGAGACATAATAGTGTGAAAACAATTAAATCTATTAACATGTTTTATTTTCTCAGGTGTTTTTTTCTGAATTCCAGGCTAGTACATTATTATATTTAGCTATCTAGTTCTATAGCATCTATTGTAGTGAATTTTTACCTAAGTTTGAACAAATGTTTATTCTTTATCTGATGCAAGTCACCAACCTCCTTCAGCATCGTTAAGTTTTACATTTGCTTATTACAACAATGTTCCTTGGAAACCCCTGGAAAACGGTCAATTTAATTACATCCTACCTACCTGTAATGAAATGTGAATGTCTATGCGTTGGGCAATTGGCTGGTCCCCAATTTAAATCCAGAATTGGTAAGTTGTTGAAATTGAAGGAGTTCTGTGAAAAGTATTTTCAAGACTCCCTCTTGGGACGAGGCTCGCTAGCAGGAGACTTACGAAGGAAATCATATGCTTCGTCATGTTATAGTTGATTTTAAAGGTTTTCATATTATAAAAACATTTCCGTCAGCAATTATCTACAATTACTACAATTACTACAAGTGACAGTATAACTCGGAATTCTCTGTATATTTTATATTTTGTCCGTATGGTTTTCATAGAAATGTGACCCCCATTTTCGAACTTTTTAACTCGTTATCAATATGAAGTCCAGTTTGCACAGTTTGTTTCCTTTTTAAATTCTTTTTAATAATGTGCTATTAACTAAAGTTGTAATTTGAAAGACAGTAAGTTACACCTAACCAAAACATCCCTTACCAGGTTGACAAAAATTACATGTAAAAAGGTCCGAAGAATATACTTAGATTTAGGCTAGTTCTAAAAACATCTTTATATATCTTTTGATTTAAAAAATATTTTTTTTCTTACAAAATTTACATATTGTGATGTGTGTTTTATATATTGCACATTGATGGGAAATATTATCATTGGTTCCTTAGAAGGCTTTTATATTGTAAACTAGTAATAGATATTTTAAAATATATATGAACATACCCAAGCACTTTTTTTATTTACTTATAACACTAGCTTATCAGGAAAGGCATCTCATATTGTATTATAAGTAAATCTCAATAGCAATACTGTATAATATTATAATGTAAAAATATTTTTCCAAGGATTTATTGATGAATTTTCGGCTTTTAACACTTCATGGTTGTTATTACTATAATTCTTATTTCTTAATTTTGTGCTACCAACTTAAAAGATTTTGTTTGGTAGCACTAATGCAAACATTTACATGCAATGTTTAGGCCGCAATATACTAGATGGCGTTAATAAACAAAAATAACTACTGAACAAAAAGCGGTTTGCATTTCACAGTTTGAAATAAATAACTTTAGAGTGGGTTTGAAAGATGTTTTAGGCAGGTCGTTAAAATTACTGTTTGAGGCTTTTTTGAATCTTGAGGTAGAAGTTTGAAGTCTTTGAAATTAAGTGGACTAAAAGTAAATTAAAGTGAGTGGACTGCTCACTCCTAAACAGACTTTTTTAACGTTTGGTCGTTCCTCGCTCTTTCCTTTACAAACACACCTGGTATTTGTCTAATGATACCATTGCTGTTGTTGTTATTTAGGTGGTCAGAACCAAACTATACAAGTAGAACCAAACTTAACTCCACAGTAGGTACGGATTTGGTCGTTGCAAACTAAAACGTAATGTATTTTAAATTTACCGTTGTATTTTTAGTTATTATATCAATCTAGCGGATTGCAGTGGAACCATAACATGCGCAAGTGCTCAATGATGCGTTCAAAGAAAATTGTTGGTGATTTGCTTTTTCGTTGGACATAATAAATGTAAGGCTCTCGTCCTAATAACTAAATAATATAAAGCTTTTAACAAGAAAAATCATTTAAGAACGCCCTATATCCTCATTTATTTTATTTACAGATAAAACTTGCTAGTAAAGATTATTGGTAACCTTAATATTATAATTAACCAGTATGGCACAGAGAAATTGTTTAATTCAAGACAACGTGTTATGCAAAAAAACTCTTATAACAAATGATTTAATAATAAGGAAACTTAGGCCCTTTAGATTAACAGTATCAACACTCGTTTCTTAACAAAAACCTAACAAAAAAAACATAACTAAAATAATTTTAACGTTAAAACATAGGTTCAAAATAATCTTAGTATACAGATATACAGATACACAAATTACACAAACAAAAATTATTGTTTTATGACAAGCTTTATCTATCTGTCATAATTAGCTGTCCAGCTTTATCTTCTAATCAAGCTTTACAAGCTGTCTGATTAGTAGTTTGTGTAAGATTAGATTTACTCACATGTCATGTGTAGAACATTTTAAATTTTATTGAAGACAGGAAAAAATTACAACTACAATCATAACATACAAAAATGCAGCACTATAGGTACAAAATCTTTTGCAGTTATTCAATTTTTAATTATATTATCGAATAACCCAGACATCAATTTTGATTTATTTTATTTTAATTATTAATAGAAGAGTTTTTAATCTCAAATAGGAAATAACCATTATAAATACTGCGGAAAATAAATTAAATGCTTATAAGCATAAATGCTTATATATATAAGCATAAATATACATATTTATATTTTTATCTGTGTTCCTTATAATACAAACATGAATAAAGCTACGAGGAAAACATTTCAACATTCTAGCATAAAAGTGAGCTACAGAACAAAAAATAATGTATATGACATGATGAATAATAAAGTATTGAACAAAATAGATGATACAAAAGATAACCTAAGTAAATCAGGTGTATATAAAATTAAGTGCAGCGACTGCGAAAGCTACTACATTGGGCAGACAAGAAGAAGTTTTAAAACAAGATTCAAGGAACATATTCAAGCCCTAAAATCTGGTAACAAGACAACCATGAAATCAAATTTCGCTGAACATTTATTAGAGACTGGGCACAACTACAAAAGTATAAATGAAAATATGAAGATTTTAGATTTTGAGAAAAAGAAAGATCGCCTGAATGTGAAAGAAGATTTCCATATATATATATATATAAATGAAAAGAAAGATCCGAATAATATCCTTAATTCAAGAAATGTGAATCAATATAACCCTATATTCGACAAAATATACGATTTAAGAACAAAAATCAAATAAGGGGAATCATACTTGGACATCGTTTTTATACCTTTATTAGTTTATTTATTCTACTTTATATATTTGTATACACAATTTTAAATTAATTTTATATGATATTTATTCTTATATACTATACCTTTTTATATTTCAACAGATTAGAAAACCAGATGATTTCCCAAAATCTTCTCCTTTATACTATACCAATGATAAGCTGTTTCATATGTATTTATTTATTTAATGTTGTTGACATGTGAGGTTAATTCAGACATGATTATGACCTAAATAGGATCGAAACTAGTTGTCAGTAAAATAAAAATTTTGTTAAAAAGTAAAAGGGGTACTTAGTTTATTTATAATGAAAATAAAAACAAATAATGTTATAGTAGCCCTACTCACTATCATCTTTGTTATAATTAACATGGCTAACAACCAAAAAGTCATTAATGAATATAAATACCTCACATTGAAAATGTCGAAAATAAGAGAAGATATTAAGTTCAACAAAATATGTATTAAGAAAGATATAACGCCAAACTACGTACAAATACAAACTAAATGCAAGACTCAGGCAGCAAAACGTACAATTGAAACTGCAAAAAAGATTTGGGTGAAAGAAGAAATTAATTTTTTATATTCCAAATTAAATGTCATCAATGAACGCATGACTAAAACATTAGATGAAATGAAAAAGACATATCACCATGAAACTATAGATGAGATTCATGATAATGTAACAAAATGGATAAAACCGATCATAGACAGAAAAATAATCACTCAAAGAAAGAAAGTCAGCAACCTAATGAAATCCCAAAGAAAGGGTAACTTAGAAAATGAAGAAAAAATAGAACATAAATTTAATTCAGGTGTACAAAACCTTACTGATATAAAATTTACAGAAGAAGAAATCACATTTCTAAGTAAATCTATTAAATACAATATAAATTTGGACCACAAGAAAAACTGTTTAGAAAAAGATCTACTCAATATGGAAATGTCCATTAAAAAAAGAAATATCCATTCTCAAGACCCTATAAGACACAAGTTCATACATGAACTAGAGAAGAATAAAAACAAAACCATTAAATCAAATATAATCGAAAAAGCGTCACAGGATATGAAACATGTTAATACTATAACAAAGAAGTTGAAAGAAAATAAATCCATGTTGACCAAAGCCGAAAAGAGCAGTGCAGTAGTAATTATCAAAGAAAATGATTACGCGTCAAAAGTAGAAACATTCCTTAGTAATGGGAAATTTCAACTGTTAACAAAGGACCCAACAGAAGACTTTATCAAAACAGTAAATTCGACAATATCAAACTGCAAAAGTATCACAAAGAATGAAAAAATTAGGTTAAAAGCAAATAATTCAAAACCACCAACGTTTAGAGGTCAGCCCAAAACACACAAAAACGGGATCCCTATAAGACCGGTGGTCAATTTTCGACAAGCTCCAACCTACAATTTATGCAAGTATTTACATAATACAATTAAAAATATCATAAGTTGGGAAAACCATATCAGTATCTCAAACACATACGACTTAGTAGAACTAATTAAGGATGTAGAAATTCCTGATAACTCAGTCTTTGTTTCATTTGATGTACATGATATGTATTCTAATATTCCTATTGTAGAAACTCTAGAAATATTGAAACATAAACTTGAAAATCAGGTCGGAGTTACAAAAACACAAGTGAATGATATAACTAAACTAACAAAAGTTACATTAAACCAAAATTATTTCAAATACAATGACTCATTCTATCTACAACAAGAAGGTTTACCTATGGGATCACCATTGTCAGGTCTATTAGCTGATATTTATATGAAAGATTTAGAAATTAGTAAAGTAATGAATGATAGTAATCCTTTCAAAAAACAAATAAAGTACTGGCATCGCTACGTGGACGATGTATTGTGTCTTTTTCGTGGAACGGCAGAAGAAGCAAACGATTTCCATCAATATCTAAACTCACTCTCAAATAAGATACAGTTTTCAAAAGAAACTCAAAAATATAGAATCAACTTCCTAGACATAACGATTTCCAAAGAAAATAATAAACATTGTTTTAAAATATATCGAAAAGCCACGACCACAGAAACAATTATTCCAACGGATTCCCACCACACAAATTAGCAACGTTTCATTCGATGATCCATAGATTAATAAACATTCCTATGTATAAAGAGAATTATATGAAAGAGAAAAACATCATTAAACATCTAGCATTAAAAAATGGCTACAAAACTAAGATGATCGAAAAAATGATAAAGAAGAAAATAAAAAAGAAAAATGAAATGCGAAAAGATGAAACTGAAGATGACACAAAGGAATATATCTGTGTTCCTTATAATACAAACATGAATAAAGCTACGAGGAAAACATTTCAACATTCTAGCATAAAAGTGAGCTACAGAACAAAAAATAATGCATATGACATGATGAATAATAAAGTATTGAACAAAATAGATGATACAAAAGATAACCTAAGTAAATCAGGTGTATATAAAATTAAGTGCAGCGACTGCGAAAGCTACTACATTGGGCAGACAAGAAGAAGTTTTCAAACAAGATTCAAGGAACATATTCAAGCCCTAAAATCTGGTAACAAGACAACCATGAAATCAAATTTCGCTGAACATTAATTTATTAGAGACTGGACACAACTACAAAAGTATAAATGAAAAGATGAAGATTTTAGATTTTGAGAAAAAGAAAGATCGCCTGAATGTGAAAGAAGATTTCCATATATATATAAATGAAAAGAAAGATCCGAATAATATCCTTAATTCAAGAAATGTGAATCAATATAACCCTATATTCGACAAAATATACGATTTAAGAACAAAAATCAAATAAGGGGAATCATACTTGGACATCGTTTTTATATCTTTATTAGTTTATTTATTCTACTTTATATATTTGTATACACAATTTTAAATTAATTTTATATGATATTTATTCTTATATACTATACCTTTTTATATTTCAACAGATTAGAAAACCAGATGATTTCCCAAAATCTTCTCCTTTATACTATACCAATGATAAGCTGTTTCATATGTATTTATTTATTTAATGTTGTTGACATGTGAGGTTAATTCAGACATGATTATGACCTAAATAGGATTGAAACTAGTTGTCAGTAAAATAAAAATGTTTTTAAAAAGTAAAAGGGGTACTTAGTTTATTTATAATGAAAATAAAAACAAATAATATATATATATATATATATATATATATATATATATATATATATATATATTAGTTTAAACGATATTCGCATAGATGTGTATTTTAATTGAGTTTACTTTTTTGTGAAAATCCAGAACCCGCTGGGGTCACGTATTCGTAGCGGTTATTTTGTTTGAAATAGAAAACACCAAACGTGACTCGACTATTTAATCCAACATAGTGAAATCTCACTAACTTTTTTTACATAAAAAATTTGTATATCTAAAATTTAATAATATACAAGTTTTGGTAATAAAACTTTGTATTATAATAAATACATCATAATATACTATGGGGGAATGGTATAATTTTTAAATTACATCCTTCCAAAAAGTGTTTATGCAAACAAGGAGCCTTGCAAAAAGTACAAGGTTCTAAAACTAAAGCAAATAAACATTAATTTATTTTTATAAAATTAAATAAATACATGATTTTCAATTAGTCCA
This sequence comes from Neoaliturus tenellus, assembly GCA_030545055.2. NCBI lineage: Eukaryota > Metazoa > Arthropoda > Insecta > Hemiptera > Cicadellidae > Neoaliturus > Neoaliturus tenellus. Next base: position 11,947,518 of record CM061533.1, on the reverse strand, counting down.
CAATAAGATAAGAGACTCCGTTTTATATATATAATTTATATATATTTGTGTTTTATATATATAATCAGTTATTTACAAAACTAATCTCAAAGAAATAGAATAAGAGGTAATTATAAAGATTTTGCCCTCCGTTAAAGAGATAGAAGATATTATTTACATTTGCTAAAATGTATTTAGAATTTTATGTCACTAAATCACTAGTTTGAGACAGGGGCCTTACATAGTGGGTATTTTAACCTGAATATGAATGAGAGATGAGTGTAGGATGATTGTGGCATGATCTTGTAGTCTTGCTACTGACTAAGGCCGACATTCTCCTTAGACAGGGCTGTTAATTAATATCCCAACAGCCAATGGTATCTAGGAACCTACAGTTTAACTTGGGATCCAAACCACAATTTCAACCTCCCATATACGCGAATTGGTCTAATTATGGGCATGGTCTTTATGGATGAACTAATGTTCACTAGTGCAGACGTAAAACCCCACCAAGGAATATCGCAACAAATGTTAAAAAAAACCTTTTTAAATGTTGATAATGTCGACTAATATTAGAACAAAAATTATTGATAGTGCAATTGATAGTCGTATGCTCAACCTTTAAAAAGGTTAGGTTTAAAAACAAAACCAATATCTCACAAAAGTATTATGTATAATTATATTTTATAATACTAATGCACATATAGATATATGTATCAAAGCTCTGAAATGAAAACAAATGTCTCACATATATTTTTCATATATGAATATATAAATGTTTCCAATGAGTTGAACACGTCGTTGTTAGTAAATAAGTAATAAATAAACAATAGTAGGCTAATTATGTGAGTTATTTTGTAATTGCGTAAGTAGTATAGATATGGAGACTTTTACTGATTTTAGGCCCCCTTAAGTAGGGTACCCAAAGGGGGTACTCATGGGGGGTACTCAAGGGGGGTACTCAAGGGGGGTAGTCAAGGGGGGTAGTCACCTAGTATACCTAACTCGTGCTGCACTCTCTGCAGACGCACGAGCAACACAGCCACCTACACAGAGTCCACAGAACGAGCAACAGAACTGCTGAAGGCCCCGTACCCAAACAAAGGTTATGCAATACAGATCTGCTGCACCCCATTATCGCACGTAGCAATACGCATAACCCTGACCTTCAGCTCTAGACAGGTAGACCATGTGACGGGCTGAAAGCGGGAACCGGTCCAGCCCAGGCCCGCCTTGTTTAGATCCCACTAATCACTACACTGTTTCATAACCTACCTCAACACTTGCCATTACACTGACCCAACCAACGCAGTCTTGACTGATACGTAAAATAAAGTGGAAAAGATGGAAAAATAAATAAACCCTCTTTGTTGAAAAGTAGAACAAACTTATCGCAAGTAAAGTTACACACTATAGGCATGACACAAAGAAAATAAATCATTTTTAGCAACAAGTGGGATGTCAGGTAAAATAAATACACAAATAGTTTTACATGCATATATATTAAAACAATATAAAAATTACAATTTACCAGCACAAAACAGTTTTTAGAAAGTTTTACCATTTGATACAATCGTATTTAAGTTCATGAAAGACACCTTCGCAAATCTCCAAAAAACAAAAACGTCGAACTTCTGCATCGATAAATGACATCAGTGCTTCTTGCAGTGGTGTGGGCTGGAACCAAAGATCGAGTGAAAATGGCAGACGTCTCTCGTTGAATCTCGCAAGAAACACTGGTAAATCCTTGCGAATATAATGCTCAGTCTCAGTTGGAATTTTCAAGGTGTTGTTACCATTTCTGGCGGCAGCCATTAGTGTGGAAGTTCTGTAGTGTTTGGTAAAATATCTTGTATATCTTGCAATAAGGTTTCGCACTATGGCTGAACACTCGTCACAGATGTGATAGTAATTTTCGATGCAATCAAAAACGCTCTTAAAGGCTGTCCATTCGCTCGACTGTAGTACTAAGGAGGAAGATTGACACAACAGATTGTCGGCAGTAGTGTCTTCCAGCGTGCGATGTGTGGGCAATTTTCTCACTTGATAGTTTGAAATTGCAATAGTTCCATCACTGGCAGGCTTGATGAGCACAGTATCAAAGTGAAAAGTTACAAAGTTTGTTTTATTATTAAAATAACTGTCCAATAGTACACTAACATTTCGCAGACTCAGAAGATCTTCCAAGGTGAATTTTATACATGTTTTTGTATTAACTACATATATTGAAGGATTGAAACTGCCGGTAGATTCTAAACCAATAACTGCATCCACCTGGTTTGACAATTTGTACATCTGTCGAAGTAACAACTTTGGCTGTTGTGCCACAGGTTCGTATGTACTTTGATGTAGCGGTCCGGAAGTCTGCGCTTCGGGTTGCTGTGTGTAGGTCGTATAGTAGTGCACTTGTGTCTTAGGTGGTGGAGAATTAAACACGTCTAGATCGGCTAAAATTGCTTCTAGGTCCATAGCGGCTTGTTGGTCCTCCGTAGCGGGTCTACACTGCTTAGCCGTCGCCGCCACCGACGTTGATTGTGAACGTTTATGTTTTAACTTGTTGATATCCTTACGAGGCGCGGGTATACTTGGCGCAGCGGACTCCATTGCAATACTAAAGCAGAGTAAGTAGATCGCGCTATGTTGTGCTCTCCCCTCCACCTTGAACCAATTTGAAAGTGCGCGCGCACGACAATGGTCCTAAGGAATTAAGTCAATATTCCCATTAGAATCCCATTTCAATCGCCTGCCCCGGTAGTCATATATTTCTTTAGTTCGTTCGAAAAACCTCAACGAAGTAGTGGGGACAAACTCTCTATCCATACCGTAGAAGTAAAATACGTTATTGTTATCCGGTGTTACTCCAGCTACTAAAACTGGCGCATTTGCGCTGTTCTCGACTAGATTAAATGTACGCGTTCCACACCTAAAGTTACCAACTGAATTGTCATACATACATGTCTGCGATACATTAGTAGCGTCCCCTAACTCAATACCTTGGCCAACCTTTGATATCCTATACCCTTTAGCATTCCAGACAGGGTTCGATTGATGAGTGTCCAGTTGTAGACAGGTTAGTCTCAATTTATTCACTCGATCCTCAAGCGTTTTCACCTGTTTTTCTAAATCTGTTATCAAGTGAGTTAGTCGTGTCTCGAGTGCAGCTGCTTGGTTTTCTAATTGACTCAAAGTGTCTTTAGATACACATTTACTTTCTAAATCTGTTATCGATTGAGTTACTCGTGTCTCGAGACTTGCCACCTGGTTTTCCAATTGACTTAAAGTGTCTTTAGATACACATTTACTTTCAAAGTCAGTTTGTAGAACATAATTGTTTTCAAGGTCTGGTTTTAAAACAAAATCACTTTCCAAACTTTTGTCTTTTAGAAAGACAATTTTAGTATCAAAATCTACTTTTGAAACATAATTATCCTCAATATATCTTTTGTTAACACTATCGTGTGGCTCTTCCGGTTCGGCGACATATCGTAGTCTTTTATTGCGTACATCATAATGTGTGCCGTCCAAAGCGAGTTTTAGCTGTTCCTGCCCGCTACGTCGTGTAGTTAAGAGTACACGACCGAACTTATCTATCGGATGAAGACGTTTCATGTTCTGACAAACTCTGTACAACCGCACTTGTTTTATATCCAAGATTTTTCTTTCATGCCGAGCCACTTCACGTACATCCTGTTCCCCTTCCTTTTCAACACTTTTTCCACTAAATACGTGTCTGGATAATTGGTCTTTTGAAGTTCCGGTTCATAAAACGCACCGCGAATAGGTTTACCATAAATGTCACGTAGCATGTACACATGTGGTATAGTGTGACGCACCCTGTCTATGACAAACAATTCAGTAGTCCAAGAAGGGGTGTAGCTTTTCTCAAACAGTGTTTTCCATTTGGAAATTCTTACCACATCGTTAACTTTGTAACGAGGTTTTTTTCTTGTCACTACAACACGATTTTTTAATTTTTCCACCAGAATTTTCTCATGTTTTCGTTTCACATCCTTTGGTTTCATGCCGATCGACCGATGTACTCGCGCGTTGTACTTTGCCAACAGTTTGTCTAAGAGTCCATTTTTACTCCACACATATGTTCCTTGCACGCCGAACGCTTTGTACAGCCACGTCTTTATAGTGCGATTGAAACGCTCTACCACTGAAGCTTTCAACGGACTAAAAGTGCTGTAGTGGTTTATGTTGTATTGTTTCATCAAAGCGGAAAATTGTTTATTGAAAAACTCCTTCCCATCGTCAGACTGTATATTATTGGGCACTCGTGGTTTACTTTTAACTAAAACATTTTTCGCCACGATCGCCTCCTTCCCTGGATGACTTCCCCCCTTTGCCACCTGCCACAAAATCCACTGATGAAACCCATTTTTTAGAGAAGTGTCACCATCCGCACTTGAACCAGACGAACTAAGCCGCAACGCTTTCTCAATATACCACCTCAACATAAGAAGCGCTCGATATAAAATAGATCAGCTATGTGCTTCTTGGAGTCAACCACCTGACATTCTCTGTCTCACTGAGCACTGGTTGCATGAGGACGAACCACTAATAATCCCTGATTTCACTTGTGTAACGAGGTTTTGTCGAGGTTCTGGTGCTGGTGGTGGTGTTTCCATATACTATCATAATAAAAGCTCCACTGTATTTCAAATAAATAGTTGTAGGAATGACCTAGTCAAAAAGTTTTGTAATGTAAATTGTTTTGAATTTTCAATTGCTAATGTTAACCTTGTACATAGTTTAAACCTGGGAAATTCCAACATGAAGTTTGTACTTATCTGCTTGTACAGAGCTCCTGATTGCAGTGAGAAAGAGTTCATTGATGGATTTGAAAAACTTGTGAGCAGCATTTTGAGAGAGAATCAATACATTTTAATTTGCGGAGACTGGAATGTTAACTTTTTAGATTCTGCTGACCCTAGTGTTGTAAAGATAAGAAACATATTGCTGTCTTTTAATCTCCGTGAATTAGTAAAGCACCCAACTAGAATTACGAAAAGTAGTAAATCACTTCTTGACAATGTTGTCACCAACTTGCACTTTGATATGGTTTCTTGTAATGTATTTTTCACTTCAGTGTCTGATCACCACTCTCAAATAATTAAGGTAAAATTCAACTGTAAAACAAAAAACTGTAAAGTTATGAAAAGGGTTTTCTCAAAACAAAATGTTCTAGATTTTAACAATTATCTGTCTGGGGTAGATTGGAATTTCCTGTTCGAAATGGAAGGGGTTGAAAGTCAATTTAAATCTTTTTCCGATATGGTTCAAGGCCTTTTCAATAAATCATTTCCTTTCAAGACTGTCCGGAGAATGCAGGGGGGTCAAAAACACAAGTTAAGCAAGAGTTTGAAGGATTTTGCCAATCAGAATGTCGATCTGGGAATTATGGCCCGCGATTCAAATGACCCTGCCTTAAAAGAAACTTTGAAAACAAGGCAGAAACTTTTCCGCAAACTTTTGCTCCAAGAGAAAAGAGCGGTAATTTCTAACGAAGTTCAGAGCTCGGACTGCATGCAAAGGGCTGTCTGGAACGTTGTGCGGAGAGAGACACGTGAGGCTCCTCAGCGTGCATCATTCCCTGTCATACGTCACCAAGGGGCAACTGTTCAATCGGAGTCCGAAACTGTTCATCTTTTTAACTGTCATTTCTCAAATATCTCATGTACAAGCGTTTCCTCCAATTCAAATCAAACATCAAATTTCTCATCTAATCATTCTCTAAAACATTCTCCAGTCAATTCTTTATTTTTTACACCGGTCAACGCATTCGAAGTGGAAAAAGCAATCCTTTCTTTAAAATCCAAAAAATCTTCTGGAACGGATGAGATATCCAGCTTTCTTTTAAAACAGGTTTATCATGCCCTTCTTGAACCTCTCGTCAAACTTTTCAATGTTTCACTGTCATCAGGCATTTTCCCAAGTATCTATAGGTTCTCTAAGATTGTTCCGATTTTCAAAAAGGGAGACCCAGGTGATGTAAACAATTATCGGCCCGTTGCTCTTCTGTGCACAATATCTAAAGTACTGGAGAAGGTTGTATATACTAGGTTGGTAAATCATCTTGACAACCACAATATCCTTACAGAACATCAGTTTGGTTTCAGAGCTAAACGATCAACCACTCAAGCAGCAGTAACCTTCATAAATGATGTAGTATCACGTCTGGAACAGCGTGAACCAGCCTTGGGAGTTTTCTGCGATCTCTCCAAAGCCTTCGATCGGGTGGACCATAAGATCTTATCCGAGAAGCTTGAGAGAATTGGTGTTCGTGGTGTTGCACTTGCCTGGTTCAAGTCTTACCTTTCTGACCGAAGGCAGTTTGTTGACATTTCTGGGACGCGTTCTGAATACGCTGAATGCAGATGTGGGGTGCCCCAAGGGAGCATTTTGGGGCCCTTACTCTTCATAATTTATGTGAATGATCTTGTAAAACATCTTCCTTTGGCAAAATCAACACTATATGCAGATGACACGACACTGTTGTTTGGAGGACCTTCATCTAATCTGAGATGTAGAGTCATAGAAACTCTACAAGCACTTCAAACGTGGTTATCAGTCAACAATCTTATTTTGAACTCCGATAAAACAGTTTTTATTCAATTCCTTACAGTCAATAAAACTCCTGAAGATATTTCTTTGACGGAATTTAACATCAATGAGAGTACTTCAGTAAAGTTTCTAGGGCTAACAGTGGATAGTAGTTTGTCATGGGACATCCACATAACACATCTGTGCAGTAAGCTGAGTCGAGTCACCTATGCACTCAGAACCCTACATCCACTCTTGGATTTCAATGCCCTTCTCATGGTTTACTATGGATGCTTTTTTTCTGCAATGACTTATGGAATAGAAGTGTGGGGAGGGTCTCCCCATTCGTCAAAAGTCTTTCTAGTCCAGAAAAGAGCTGTCCGTATCATGCATGGTCTGCCTCCTCTACACTCATGCAGAGGAGTTTTCCGCTCAATTGGCATTCTTACCCTCCCCTCTATTTTCATTTACAGAATAGTGCTTTCCACGTTGAAAACCTTTAACAATTTCCCAGTTGTTGGAGCAAACCACAGATATCCCACTAGATATGGTGACGATCTCCGCACTCCTAGACATCGCCTGGCACTTTCCGAAAGGGGAATAAATTATTCGGGTCCGGCCTTTTACAATAAACTTCCCCGGGAAATTAAGGAAATGAAAGGTTCCAGTTTTGAGAAGAAACTGAGGGAATTTTTAGTTGAGGGGGAATTTTATAGTGTTCAGGAATTCCTCTCTACCTGACCACACTTGACAATTTACAATGTTTACCATAAGTTCATTTTTTAGTTTTTAATGTTGACGACTGAGATGTACACCTTGTTTGTATTCTATTCAGAATAAAGATTGTCTATTGTCTATTGTCTATTGTCTATTCATGGCAGCCGTCACAGAACTCGCCGATTTATCACGAAGACTACTAGCCCAAGCGTACTTCGATAACACATCAATTACAGTCAATATGTATTTATATCCACCATTGATTTTAGCGTAGTTTTGCATGTCAATTAAATCAATTTGCCACAAGTCGTCAAATCCTTTTACATAAACACTCCGCCGTGGGAATCGTTTTCTCGCCTGTTTATGAAGTTCATTAATTATTTTTTCCTTTACTTCCCCCATCTTACAGTATGATTTTATACAATCGCAAAAGATCAACTATTTCGACAAACTCTTTTGAATGTCCCGTGTGACCGGCGTTTTCCGACATCACCAACAATCTAAGACGATTCACCAAAGTGTTTACATTTTTAATACTATCCAAACCACTGCCAGAGGGACCTGCGGCGGCTTCAGGCTGATCAAACTCGGTGGCAGGCTCCGAAAACATACTTTGTATTACATAGAGATATTTTTTACTTCTGTTTGCATTAATGGGTTTTTCAGCAGAATACATTTGTCTGTGTGCATTGGTCATTAAAAGCATCTTTTTATAAACTTGTACATCTCGAGATTCAATTGACTCTTTTTTAGGTACTCGCTTAAATAGTAATTCCATTAGTCCAGGTGTGATGTCAAATCTTTGATCTTTTAACAACACCTTCGATCTGGTGAATGAAATAACACCGTCGCCCAGCAATGTTCCACCTTTCCCGTCGACCCTGACGCCGTACGTCGTATCCATATTTTTGCGGTCAGTCGCCAATTGTCTCAGATAACTTTCAACCAAATCAGCCTCTGTCTGAGTTGACGTATCAACCGTTCGTTCATTGCCGTCGTCATCATCGCCGCCGCCTGTACTTTTTTGCTCTTTTTTAATTATTTCCTGTTTAACCACCGGCATCGATTGTTTAATACTCTCGACAACAGATTTCTGCAGTGGACTGACCAGAGGCTTAGCAGAAGCTTGTAAATATCGCTCGACGTCCTCTACGTTTCTCTGTAAATCGCGATATTTGTTGCGAACACTTTTCGTAAGTTTAATTATTTCCTTCTTTACGGCTAAAACGTTTCCACTTTTCCTCTTCCGTTTTACGTTTTTCCTACCTTTTCTGTCCATGATCGTCAAATGACTAGGTGCTATTTTACAACGCTCCCTCATTTATATCTGATATAAAAGTATCAAGACCGCATCTGTAACGACCCTTGTTTAACTCGTGATCTTTGCTGATCACCACAAAGCCGTGTCGATCCTTATTCCAACATTTATAACAAAGCTCTTTAAATTGGTTAAAGCTCATGTCAGAATTGGTTACGTGATCCTCGTAGATATGTTTAATATTCAAATCATCTTGCTTGAAAATTATTATTAAATTTGCATTATCCCTTAGAAGGTGTTTCGGTATTCGAGTGTACGACTGTGCGAGGTAAAAACAATCTATACCCTTATGCCGACCCATACTAAAATAAGGTCTCATATGATTTTGACTATCACATGCTACATCATCAAACACGAATATAGAGTTTGGTTTTGCCTCACTGGGGCTTTGTACTTCATCACTATTTTCAAATGTATAATAACCAATCTCCGGGATGTTACCGATTATGTGAGACAACAGCATATATTTCGGCTGTTGCAATGATTTACTAAACACATACAAGTTTTCAAATTTTAAGCCTTTTGGATCTGTGAGTAGAGTGAACATCAGCTGTGTTTTGCCACAGTTTGAAGGACCGGTGATAATTCCCCGTATCGAGTCCGGCAACAGAGGACCATGTTTTTTTACTGCCGCCGCCTTCGTCTGATCGCCAATGGCTAAACTGTCCAAGTTGTCGTTGACGGTAAACGTTTCACGCTGTTTTTCAAACTTCATAGTGTCAATAATTATGTACGACTGAGCGCGCAGCATAAAAGAGATTCGTATTTATAAGTGACTGTCAGTACTGAGCCAGTTGTTCGTGGAGACGGTCATTATGAAGAGAAGACAAAGCCGACACCGTGTCACTTTGAGTGATGCAATTAAACAAGCACGTAAGGCCATCAAAGGCCAAGGTATTAAGTCATCCAAAACGCTGGATAAACGAAAGCTCCGAAACGTCACTTTAGCAGCGTTGAGAGCTGTGAGAAAATATAAAAAGGGCAAATCAGTGGGCACTAGTGGTGCGCGAGTCTTGCCTCTACCGAAGTCCGGTGGAGTCCTACCGCTGTTGCCGATTTTCGCCGGATTGAGTGCGTTGGGCAGCTTGGCAGGAGGTGCCGCCGGGGTTGCCAAAGCCATAAATGAAACAAAAGATGCAAAAAAGAAGTTGGCCGAAATGCAAAGACACAACGAAACTATGGAAGCCATCGCGTTGCGCAAAGGCAGGGGACTCTATCTGAGGCCGCACAAAAAAGGCGGATTGGGACTATACATGAAACCGTACACGCAATATCCAAAAAACTGCTAAGGCGCCTGCCTAAACGGGCGCTTTACGACGTTGATCTTGTGAGACTAGCACGGGAGCTCAAGATACCGCATTTCAGAGGTGTTTTTATGCGCGACGCCTTGCCGAATCGGCCAAGATACAAGGAGTCGGTCATCGTGAATTTGGACAACAGCAGCGGTCGCGGCACTCACTGGGTTTGTTTTAGAAAAACTGGTAAGCTGGTGGAGTACTTTGACAGCTATGGCAATCTCAGACCTCCTTGCGAGATTCAACGCTACCTTAAGGGTAACTACATTTCTCACAACACCACTGCCTATCAATTTGTCAACTCAAATAGTGAAAATTGTGGTCAACTGTGTTTGGCGTTTTTGCTCAATAAATGGGATACATAAAATACATTGCGTTTTATTTTTATGTCCAGTCATGTCTTTGACGTTTACCTTTACAGGCACAGAGTCCACTCTGTCCGCTGACTTCTTCCCACCAGTGGAACTCGATGAAAACCACATTTGGGAAATTGGATTGCTCAATTTTGAATCTTATAATTCCATACCGAACGTGGACGAGACCAATAACACTTTTCATTACAACAACGGCTCCACGATTGTTATCCCGACAGGTACGTACGAAGTATCAGACATTGGGGAATACTTACAACACATGCTCTCAAAAGTGGACAAAACACTTTTCATACAGTTGACAACGAACAACAATACGTTGCACACAGCTATCAAGTGTAATTTTCCCGTCGATTTTACACCTGAAAATTCCATAGGTCGATTGTTTGGATTCAAAAAAGAGAAGATCGATGCCAATCACAAGACTAGCGCACCCTTGGTAACCGACATATTTAAAGTGAATTCCATTTTTGTAAATTGTAATATAGCAACAGGTTCCTATATAAACGGACGTTCGGCGCACTCCATTTTTCAGTTTTACCCTAGTGTGAGTCCGGGATTCAAGTTGATAGAAGAACCTTCACCTGTGGTATATTTACCCATAACGAAAAACACTATTGACAACATCACATTGCATCTGGTCGATCAGGACGGGCAACTAGTGAATTTTCAAAGTGAACGAATCACTGTGCGTCTGTATTTAAGACAAAGACCTACGTAATATGGGCTTCATGTACAATTTGTCTAAAAGACCTTCCTATTTATTGGCAAACAAAAAGGTTCGCAGCATTAGTAGTCGTCTGCCTGTCACACGATTAACAACAAAAAATAAGAGATTTTTACGCTCTCTTGGCTTTACACTATTACAATAATGAATGTTCATGATATTCTATTGAGTACGCCGTTCGACGACACGGTCACCCACATGGAATGGCATACTCACCTGCCGTACGCCTCTATGACACTCAACAATAGTGATGAAATACGGATCCCTATACAGCAACAGGACATTTGCGTGGTCCCATCAATGAGCTACATCTATGTTGAAGGGAAACTTTTGAAAGAGGACGGAGGTGCCGCAGCTAGCAAGACAAAGTTTGTCAACAACGCGTTTGCACATCTGTTCGAGGAGATCAGATACGAATTGAATTCCTTAGAAGTGGACAAGACAAGACATTTGGGAGTGGCTTCTACCTTAAAGGGTTACGCCTCTTTTGATAATGACGCTCTTAAGTGTATGGGCAACTCAAGTTGGGTCGACTCTTATGACAAAATAGGCTCTAGGCTTGCAGATCATGTGATTGACGCTCAAGGGAATTTCAGTTTTTGCGTGCCATTAAGTAGCCTTCTCGGTTTCGCCGAAGATTACACCAAGATGATCGTTAACGCACGTCACGAATTGGTTCTTGTTAGATCGTCAAGCGATAAAAACGCCGTACAATGGCTACCGGGTCCCGCCACGGGTACTCCGGCGGTGCCGGACACAAACGTTGAAAATGTCAAAGTCACATTGGATAAACTTTGCTGGCGTATACCTTACGTTACTTTGAGTGATGAACAAAAAGTCGCTTTGCTTAAACAACTCAACCGCGGAACGAGTATCCCGGTGGAGTACAGGAGTTGGGAATTGTACGAGTACCCGGCACTGCCTAAAGCGGAAAAACACTCATGGGCTGTTAAATCTGCGAATCAACTAAATAAACCCAGGTATCTGATAATAGCGTTTCAAACCAACAGAAAAAATGAGATAAAAAACAACGCCTCTCATTTCGATCACTGCAACCTGACGAATTTGAAACTGCATCTCAATTCAATCAGCTATCCTTATGATGACCTAAAACTAGATTATTCAAAAAATCGCTTTGCTGTACTTTACGACATGTACACCAGATTTCAAGAGTCGTATTACAATACCACACCACGTCCTTTGTTGACAAAGAGTTTCTTTAAAGATTACGCTCCAATGGTCGTTATTGACTGTTCAAAGCAAAACGAGTCGATCAAGTCTGCACCCGTAGACATACGATTGGAATTCGAAGCCTCGGAAGAATTTCCAGATCACACATCTGCTTACTGTCTCATTATTCATGACAAATCGTTCACCTACAATCCCTCAACCAATCAGGTCAGACTCAACAACTAAGCCCCGCCCACCGGCTATAAAACCAACGCCGCTCTGCTCGCCTTCATTCGTCTTCTGGGAGCCACACTGTTCGCCTCATCATGAAAGCAGTCATTGATTTCAGCGCTTTTATAGGCAAAAACAAAAATGTAATCATCAAAGAATTAACTGTGATGGACATTGAATCCGGGTCGGCACAGCATTGGATATTCAAACCGCCCAAGGATTCGGATAAATATTATAACGGCTTATGCAACATTGATCGTCACAACACTTGGCTGAGCAGACACTATCACGGTTTGGAATTTAGCAATGGCTTTAGTAACTACGAAGATTTACTGCCAACACTGAACAATATATGTTCCTCCTTTGAACTTCTTTTTGCACCGGATTTAGAAAAAGCCACAACTTTAGAGAACCTATTCAACGCTAGGCGAGTGGTTTTCAGTCTGGAGGATCTCGGTTGCCCGCCAATTGCTAAAAAACCACTCTTTCCCGCCATTCCAAAGCTAAACGAATACGGTGAAGCATGCGATGAAGTTGAGGCACTGCCAGAAGAAGAATCACGTCAATGTCTTTACCATCACCTAAACGCACCGGGGTTCATTTGCACTCTCGAGCACGCGTCACAACTTGCCAAGTGGTGCGCAGAAAATATAGATCTACTGGATATGAACAAGCCGAGCATAAGGGAAAAAACTTTCTTTGACTGGAAACAACCTTCGCCCACTGCCAAAGATCTCGCTGATGCGGGATTTGTGCGCGTACATTCCACTGTTGATGGTACAAAATGTGTTTATTGTGGAGTAGTTCTTTGCCAATGGGAAGAAGATGACAATCCAATGGCGGACCATGACTACAATTCACCTTTTTGCAAGTTCATTCGCTTCAATATGCAAATAGGAAGGGATCAACGATTGAAGGATACCAAGAACCACAAAGCTAAAAATTGTGACACTACCGAAGATCACTTTTACATGCGCTTCGGCAATACGCCTGATATCTACGAATCGGATTTAATCAAATGTTGCCGTGCTTAAAAGTCACCTTCGCCAATCCACTATTCACCATGTACTACTTTAATGACCTCGAAGAAGACAGAAGACCAAACACAGATCATTTACATTTCCAACAAAAAATACGTCAAATGGAAGGTATGCTGGAACGTGTTATACTCAACAAAATGAATCATATGACGACTTGTACTCTGTCAGATCATAGTAATTGTAAAATAAAAAAGCAATAATATCTACTCATGTATTTTTATTTTACCCAACAAGACCCTTCAGTCGGCAGACAACGATGGAGACTTTTTGTTTGTTTTTATCACTTAAAAAGAAAAATTTCTTTTGTTTTATTTGTCATTCCGATTAAGGAGAAGGGGTAATAGGGGAGGGGATACAGTAAGTATAAATATGAGCTGGTTGAACTCCAACCAGTGTCCTGCGGTGCTTTGACGCAATGGATTTTACGTTACTGGAGGACATCGTCACCAAGAGGAAACTTCCATTAGATGACACAGGCACCCAACTTCCACACAAGAAGCGCAAGAAAAGGATTACACCTACAACACTATCTCCTATCTCTACAAAAGTGAACGCCACCTTGTCATCTCCAGAAACTACTGCTGCTACCATTGCTGATATATATCCTGTTGATGCCTCTACTGCTACTCCAGCTGGCTCTACTACTGATATTGCAACTGCCACTTGCACTACAGATACAACCATGTCTGCTGATACATCCACTGCCACTACAACTGCTTCATCTGACACCGCTACTACTGCTGATCCTGACATCTCTACTACTTTTGCTCCTGCCACCGCTACCACTGCTGCTCTTGACACCGCTACCACTGCTGCTTTTGTCGCCACTGCCAATTCTGCTCCTGCCACTGCTACAATTGTCACCTATTACCAAAAGGAGCAAGATGGTACCACTTATGTGATCAGTGAACCTTTAACATCGGAAAATATTGTGCTAACACCTGAACCTGTGACTGTTAATCAAGAAACACAAACATACGAGGTTAGTAATTCAGTACCTGTAGTGAAATATGCAACAGAGGTAAGCGCTTGTAGTAGTTCACAATCCTCTAAAACTGATGGACAAACTAACACATACGCTACGCTTGATGCAGTAAATACACTTATGTATAATACAACAGTTTCATCTTTTGAATCAAGTTTGATAATGAAAAAGCATTACAACTTATCTGACTCTGTTTACATTGTATCAGGCCTGAATGTTGATGAAAGGTTTCTTTCTGTAATGTATTTAGTAGACAAAAGACAGTGGATTAAATTAAAAATTTCTTCAGAATGTTTGTCATCTTTGTTTCACTATAAAACAAATATTATTGGATTTTTCAGTTTTTCAACCCCATTGGAAACTATTCATACAAACCATGTCCAAATTGCAAGCAATTGTGACAGTAAAGAGCTAATAGTATCACAGTATGAACCAATATCAATTTGTTCCTGGCTAAGTCCAATGCTAAGTAATTTTTCGATTGAGCAGTGCCTCTCCAACTTTGAGGACGATATTCCATCTCCCTCTAAAACTGAGCTTGTGCCCGAAATTAGACTAAGCATCCAGGAGTGGAACTCTTTAAATGTTTTAAAAGATTGCTTGGTGGAATACTACAAAATCTTGCAGAAAAGTTCCCTCCCAGCAGAAGATCTTAACCATAAGTATATAGACTATTTTATTCGTTTGTACAAACCAATGGTTTCAGCTGCAGGAAATGTAAAAGAATGTAGAAAAATAAAAAATAACATTTATGTTATCGTTCCTGCTTCGGTACAAGGCTTGCATCACACCAGGGTTCCAATAGATCTTATTAGAGACAGGGCAATCTACAAGTGTCCAGTAATAGACTTACTTGATGCAGAAATCCGTGCTCACTGTGGACAACATATCGCACAGACTGTTGTGTCTGAATTAAAAATTGATAAAAAACCTTTAATGATTTGTGATGTAAAACAGGTTAACATTTAAACATTGATTGTGGTGTGGCATTTTGTAATCACTTGTATTGATCAATAAAGCTTTCATTTGAATAATTATAGTTGTTCTTCACCTGCTCTTGATTTAGAATTAAGTTCTATTAAAACATAAGTGGTTTTAATGTCTGGGAACAAATAAATAACAACAAAAGTACATATAAACAAATATCTTTTATTATCTATACATACATTTGCATTAGATAAAAATAATACAACAGAAATACAATGATAAAAATGGAACATGACTTGTAAGTTCGTGAAATATACATAAAAAATCTCAAAATACAATGACTGCGCATTTTACACTATTTATATTTGGTTATTTACATTGGTAAAAGCAATATTACAGCAATAGAATATTTTTACAAAGCAATGCAGACATATTATAATTGTGTCAAAACAAATGTGCTACACTTCATTACAATCAGGTTTGAGGTAGGTGACCGGTTTCAAAGCCAACCCAGCCCTCAATTGAGAAACCGGTTTCTACTGATTTAATGTTTGTTGTGGCAGTACGGTTGTAATCAAGAAAATAAAAATTGTCTAAACAGATTTCAGTTTATAATGGCCATGAGGCAAAGTGTCTATTTTATTTTCCAAAACAAATCGCTTGTTGTCAGTGTTACTTAGAGCAAGTTTATTAATAGAAACAGAAGACACATTATGTCTCTTACTTTTTATCAAATTAAACGATGCATAATACTTTTCATCATTGAACAAACAGTTTTTATAGTCATCAAAACGAAATGTTTGAGTTAAACATGACTTTTTAACACCTTTACATTTCATAACTGTGTTTTCCTCTTTTTTGTCAAATGGAACATATATGTAGGCATATTGTTTTGTTTTTAACCCTACAAACTCTTTCATTACATTACCAAACAGTTCATCCTTGAAATATCCCAGCCTTTTCTTGTTAAGTTCACTAAAAAGTGGATGTGACTTTGGATAGTCTGAGAAATCAAAATATTGTTCAGACATAGCTTTTAAATCTGTATATAATGATCTACAATATACTAGTACCACATAGCTATCTGTGTCCGAGTAAACTAATTCAAGCTTATCGCCATACTTCTTTTTCAACACATCATAGAAAAATGATGTCATGTAGTATTTTGATAGCTCAAGTACTGTCATTCCAATCTGAATTGGCTTATCTAATTTCACATGTGTTCTGTTCATCATAACACCAACCAATCCATCACTTATTTCGTGTTTTTCCTTAAAATTAGTTTTTTTTACTAACTTATTAAGTTTCTTCACATCTGTAACCAGGTGATAATTAGTTATCTTACGGGGGGACTGTAAAGTCTTTCCAAATACTGAATTAATTAAAAATTTAAAAAAATCTTTCTCAAAACTTGTTTTAGCTTTCATTCTCATTTGAGTATTAAAATCAATATAGTCTTTCATAAAATCTGATTGTGTAAAGCTTAATACCTTATGAACTTTAGTCACCTTTACTCCAAGCTTTATTGCTTGCTGCAATACGGCATAGTGAACTACATAATTGTGTTTTGGTTCTAAGGACGCAATAAGTTTCTTTGTTTTGCCATTGGGTGGTATTTTGTTTTCTGGAAGTGGACAAACATCTTGAAGTTTATCGTGAAATTCTTCAGGAACAGTTACATCGACTTCCAATATAAACCCTTTATTTGAATCTAATGGATGGTTTTGCCAATCAACCTTTTCAGGCGTTTCGTACTTAAAATTGCTAACAGGCAATTTTTGTTTCAAACAAAAACCATATAAATTATTAAAATCAATATATAATAAAAAGGAGTTGGGCTCAGTCGGGTCAAAATCATCTAAATATGGGTTGTTTGCACGTACATACCGTTTTGTTAAAACCGCCATTCCGCCTCTAACTCCTTTCTCTACCATAAGGAGTTGATTGACATCTGTAATTAAATCAATCTTTGCATTAGTTTTTTTTAACATTGCAGACCATGCAAGGCCGGGGCTCGAGTAAAAATGTGTAGGATCCAATCCATAATATTCTTCAGACATCCTTCTAAATTCTTCAAAAATATCACATAATAGGGAGGTATCTAATTGAAGATAGAAACAATGATATTCTAAAAGGGTCTTGCAACCTAGTACTTTCCATATGTTTTTTACTTCTCTATATTGTTCATCAGTTATGTGTTCATTATTTAACTTGTTAAAAAAACATTCCTTAGGTGGTAAGTTTGTTTCATTTAACCTATCTGGAGAGTCTACATAGTCATAAAAATATGTTGCTTTTTGTCGAACAATATACAACTTATCTTGAGGTACTAACTTCTTTGTTTCTATAAGGTGCTCTTCCGACACGTTTTTAGACAGTTTGTCAAGGCTTTCAGGTAAGAAGCGATAAGAGTCCAAAAACCTTAAACTAATGCCATTTTCAAGTTTAATAGCAACACTTTTAAAAGTTTCTGCTGTTTCTGCTAGAACTGTAACTTCTAAGTTTTTGCCAATCGATGGGAGTTCTTTGCATATAAAATGATTGTCATATCTTGAAGCATTATGTATAAATACTGGTATAAAAGTGGGAACTGTAAATTTTATGTTACATTCAGCACAGGCAGCCATACGAAATTGACCAGTTATTCTATCATGATCTTTACATTTTATTCTTGTTTGAGAAAATTCTTTATTACACAGAGTACAACGAGTGGTTTCTTCAAATTTATTCTGTTCTTCATTTGTTAGTGGTTTTATTTTTATATTTCTATCATAAAGTTTTCCAACGCGTTTCCCTAGTTCTTTTAATTTCAATAGACAGTGTTTAGCAGGATTTTCTCCGACATACAGTTGAATCTCGGTGCTAATGTCATATTCATTTAATAATTCCATTGAAAGATTAGATTTTACTATCATGCTGTATGAATTTGGTTTATGATTTTGGTAAACAGTTGATTTTTTGGTTTGATTATCTTCTGTAGGGTTTGTTTTTTCCAATGTGGATTCAAAATCTAAGTAAACACAAATGGGTGTTTTGTATTGGTATTGTGTTTTATCAAATGAAATTGAACAATTGTTTTTTGAAGGAAGCACTACTTCAACTGGTTGATATGTTTTGCAGTACTGCTCGTGATCAATGAGCCATTGTTGTGCATTAATTGATTTACATCTGCTAACAGACATGAAAGAGAAACATCTTTTACAAACTATTATTTTTCCCTTACGTTTCGTTAGTTGTGATCTCACTAGTCCTTCAAAATTTTTAATATATACATAGTGTGAAAAACTTTCATTTTCATTTTTTAATAATATAAGATCATTATGATCTTCCTTTTCTTTTGCTGTTAGTCTTAAAGGATAATTCCTATCGTTTTCATTAATTCCGAACACACTAACAGATACGTTTTTGTTTTGTTCTTCAAATTTTGAAATGTTTTGGACCTTTATCGGAAATTTAAGGTTAGAAAAATCATAATGGCTTAAGTAGGGTAAACATTTGTTTGCAGTTAATACACCTGCATTTCCATCTATAAACTTTGCTACCATAGCATAAGCAAAACATTTTTCATCATCATTTTTTACATTTTTACAACACTTTTTATCAGCCAAATGTTTCGGTAGCTTTACATACCTCGATCCATCCTGGGAAGTGGCTAGTTTTACTATGTGAAGTTCCAGCGTCTCTAGGCAGGCGATAGACCAACCGCTCCCTCTATCGGTCATTTCCTCTTGTTCGGTTTTAAGTTTTTCAAACATGGTGTCCAGTACGGTGTCCCATGGAGTGGAAAACAAACCGACGGTAGCTTCTGTCTTAAAATTTCTTATAGATATTTCACCTGAACTATTTTCATAACTACACAAAAATCTTAAATAGAACTTTATTGTGCGAAGCCTCGTTTGTTCATTTTTTAAAGTTGAAATTAACAGTGGTTTACTTTCTTGCAAAAACAAATCCGTATCTATACATTTCTTTGGTGATTTAATCTCAAAAGTTTGTGAATTTTTATTAAAAGCTGAACTCTTTAGTTGAATTTGTAAATGGTTGGGAAAATGCACACTAGATGTTAATTTTGCTTTGTTTTCTTGAAAGACTTTTTTAAATGGAGGCGAATCTAAGTTATTATTGAATCAATCAAGAGCCTTGACACCTAAAATATTTTATAACTTACCCAAAACCGGGTTATCGCCTTTTGGTGTCACTAATTGCGGTACACCGTGGTACCGGTTTCAGACCTATGACGGTCCATCATCAGCCACTCCTCTTCTTATTTACATACTACTGCACACATTTTTGTGGTTGTCGAATGATAAAATTGTTTACACTTATACATAAAAACACAAAACACACGAACACATTAAGACGGCTTCCGGAAAGTACAGTACATACATATCACGCACTGCTCGTAATATTACCGTGCACACCTGTAATGCACGGTTCTGCCGTGCACGGTAATATTACGAGCAGTGCGTGATATGTATGTACTGTACTTTCCGGAAGCCGTCTTAATGTGTTCGTGTGTTTTGTGTTTTTATGTATAAGTGTAAACAATTTTATCATTCGACAACCACAAAAATGTGTGCAGTAGTATGTAAATAAGAAGAGGAGTGGCTGATGATGGACCGTCATAGGTCTGAAACCGGTACCACGGTGTACCGCAATTAGTGACACCAAAAGGCGATAACCCGGTTTTGGGTAAGTTATAGAATCTAAGTTGTTTGTTTTTGAGTCTATAGTTCTTTTAACGGCTTTTTTTCTCGACTCATTTGTATCGTTTGATGTTCCAGATGGTAGGCTACTATCATAGCTGCATAACTCTGCGTGGTATCGTGGTGTAGAAGGCGGAGAACTAATCCGTGGTGTTGCAGGTGGCGAGTGAACGATGTCTGGATGGTGGTATCTTGTAGGCGTTATATGTGGTGTTAGATCCATGTCGATATCCTCGTATCTCGGTGATAGGGGTGGTGGAGAGTAGATGATGTCTGGCAGGTATCTTGGAGTAGGCGGCGGTGAATGAAAGCGTGGAGTTTCTAATGTGGACGGTGACGAATTCAAGCGGCTTGAGTTCGAGCCGGACGATGATGAAGAGGACGAAGGCTTGCTCGATGCAGTTGAGCCGGTCGATGACGAAGAGGACGAAGGCTTGCTCGATGCAGTTGAGCTGGTCGATGACGAAGAGGACGAAGGCTTGCTCGATGCAGTTGAGCTGGTCGATGAGGAAGAGGACGAAGGCGTGCTCGATGCAGTTGAGCTGGTCGAAGGAGCCGGAGAAGTAGAAGAAGATTTTCTCGCCGATAACGATGAACGGGAACTAGTAGTGTCTCCAGCGAGCAAGGAACTGATAGAGTTTTCTTCCTTGATAGACGGAAGCCGAGCTCTGCAGATGTTGTTCTTCGGTCGGTTGTAGCAGTAGTGACGTTTTGCAGCTTCGATGTTGGTAAAGTATGCTTTTTCACAAGACATACACATGAGAATTTGACGAGCATGCAAGGTTGACAGAGGGTCTAGTAGGCCTAGTGTTTCTCCGGGGTGGTGACTGGCGATGTGCTTCTTCGTATCCTCGGGTACAGGGATGATGTCGTTGCAGATCTTACACCGTAGACGGGTGAAGCTGCGGAAGCCGGGAAGCGACATGTTGGAGAGAAGTCTTGAAGTGAAGGAGTGATGAACGGGACCATGGAGGAGACTCGGTAGCCGGGCCGGCGGCGGCGTCGTCAGGGAGCGACCGATGCAAACGGCGAATGCGTGCGGCGGGACGTCTGCAAGCACTTTCATTGCAGCCCAGTGCATTTATATACTTATCCAAGGTTAGCACCCCGCCCAAACCAGTATATAAGGAAGTGCATTTAAGGATACGCTAGTCACAAAGCTTTTGTCAGTTGCGGATTCGATTCACATCAAATCATCTGAAGGTAAGCATTTTTATTTTTCTATTAAAAAGATTTTTATGAGTAGATTTTGTTTTTAAATAAATATATAAAAATAAATTTTGCTAAAAGTAAGGAAATCAATCAAATTAATCATGCAGTATTAAATCCATAGTAACAAATACTTTTATAATTTTTCCATAACATTTATTACCATAGACCAAATACAGTATAATTTGTTTATTTTTGAACAACACTTAGTTGATTTAATTTTTAAATAATTTTAATTTTAAAAGTTTAATTTAATCAAGATTTAAAACTGGTAAGATATTTATATTAATTGAGTTCATAACATGATATTTTTTTTCTTGTTTAAACTACATAAAAGTAAACAATTTTTTTTTTATTTGTTTTAGGAATAGCAAGGAAATAAATACGATAAAAACATGTCACAAAATTGCTCTGTTAAAACATTGTATGAACTATGTAAAACATCAATATTACAAACAAAGCAAAATATGCATACTCTAAAAGTTTTTAAAAACTCCCTTTCTCCATCTCTATATGATGATCTAATAAAAACGCACAAATTGAATTGTTACACTGCTATGATTTGTTACACCTTACAAGGCACAAGCAACCAAAAAATTTGTGCTGACTGTAGTAGGAAAATAGACCAGGGCATGGAAAATATGATTGTCTCGTACGAATCATTTCAACAAAACTGCACTTCATTGAAATCATTTAAATGCACCAACTGTGGGCAATCATGTATCGAACATTTTGAGGGACCTCGATGTGAATGTGTTGAATAGAAGCAAGTTAAAAATAGAGGTAAATATATTCTTGGTAATTAATACTAATGCTTTATTCAAACAAACAAACCACTAAAGGGCTTTTAATGATGTTAAAGCCTTTCAGTTTAAAACTTTGTATGCAAATTTTGTTTCGTTTAAAGAATCAGCTAAATAAATTTAATAAAAAAACATGTTTGGAATTTTAAAATATTTTATATAAATTTGTGTATATAGATTTGTAATAAACTATTTTTGTGTTAGTGGTTTCACCTAATGTTTTGTTTTCAGATGTCTTCGTCACACCATCACCGCACTTCATCTTCAATGAAGCGCCAACGTGTTGAGGAAACACAAGACGACTTCGAGGAGAGGGCGATCGCCGAGCTCTCCAAACTGAGCAAGGTGACGGAGTTTCAAACCGTCTCCGTTAAGGAGCTGGACGATCGTCGAGGATACTTCATTGAGCGGTTCAAGCGCGTTAAATCAAAGAACTACGGGGTTTGCGTCTCGGCTGAGGTGCTGCGTCCAGACGAGGACACCAACGGCAGAACCTTCTCAACAGTCTCGACTTTTCTGCCGGCAAGATTCACGGAATTCATTACAAAGGACTTCATTGAGATGTACAATAAACGTCCGTTTTTGTATTTGCGCTACGACGGTATAGGACCTCGTAATTGTTTAATTGTTACAATGCGACGATCATTCACACATGACGATGAAGGCGGTGATGGTCCGAGCTCGGGCTCTTTCAGTTAAAATGTAGTTTTTCTTTCAATGTAGCTGTTTATCTACAAATTTATTGCTAAATTCACTACTTGCTTTTGCTAAATCAAAAACTCAATGTATATCTAACATATCAGTAGAAAAAGTTTTTATTATGCTACATTCTCTTGTGCTTCAATATGTATTAACTTCATTCATATATTACTATGTATATATAATTTGTATTACTTAAATAAATATTTTGTATCCCATTAAAGGTGTTTCATTTGAGTTGTCCTTCCATTGTGTGGACGGTTCAGAGTGTTACGTAAGGTTTGAACTTGAACTCCGTTTGGTGTGCAGTCACCAGCTGGCAACACTGACCTAGACATTCAGAAACTGGTTTGGTGCAGACAACTTTCATTACGTAACGGTAACAAGGAACCCGGACCCTGATCCGACAGTTTGGTGGTTTCGCTTTTGTTCGAACCAGGGGGGTACAACCACACTTGGAATTGTAGTGGTATTGATATTTTAAAGGTTTTGTGCAGACTTATCTGGAGGATTACACTATATGTTTTATTATAAAAGGACATACAGATAGAGGTTGATGTTCTTGGTACAGTTGTAGACACGTTTGGCTATAGGGCCTACTGCACTTCTGTTGCACGTTCTGTGGACTCTGTGTAGGTGGCTGTGTTGCTCGTGCGTCTGCAGAGAGTGCAGCACGAGTAAAGTATACTAGGTGACTACCCCCCTTGACTACCCCCCTTGAGTACCCCCCTTGAGTACCCCCCATGAGTACCCCCTTTGGGTACCCTACTTAAGGGGGCCTAAAATCAGTAAAAGTCTCCATATCTATACTACTTGCGTATAATATTTTCACATTAAAAGGCATCCACAAACTTATTATACACAAAAAGGTTTCTTTACCTTTTAGTTTAATATTTATTTTGTAATCTACATTATTTATAATACAAAAATTTCTAAATGGAAAAATTTGTATTAATCATGACAAAATATAATTCAGAGTTACTTAAAAAAAAAAAAAAAAATTATAGGTTGCTAATAAAATATTCTTTAAACAAAATTCTATTAAAATTTGTTTCGTTGTGAGTGCCTTTTGCTATTAAGGTCTCATAAAAAATCATTGAAAGTTTTGTGTCTTAATAAATAAAAAAAATATATAAAAATTAAGTACAAAAACACAACATGTCAAAATAATATAACATTAAAAACTATTGAAATAAAGTCATAATTTCACAATTTTCCGTTAAAGTTCCTTTTAAATTAACAATTGTTGTGAACAAACTGCATTGGATACTTTTACATGAAATGCATGAGGTTGCTTTCAACTAGTGTTTTCATGTTAAATAATTCAGAGGGTTAAACGATGTAAGCTTTATCCGTGCATCCGGCCCTCGCGTTGTGACAGGCTGTGCAAGGGGGGGGGGGGGGGGAATGAAAACGAACGAGTAGTTCAATAAAAAAAAATCTTAAATCTAATTAACTATTAAAGTTTACTTAAGGATAAAAAAAAAACATATAAACCTTAGATTATTGAATAGATTTATATGGAGGATAAGATCACTACAGAAAGGATATCGATGATTTAAATTTTCGATTAGGTATAGGTTAGAAATTTTGCTACTGTGAAATATCCGTTCTAATAGCACAATGGTTTGTTATACACTTGTACCAAGGCGCTAAGAGTTTTTTTGTGGGCTTTGCCCATTTCAATGGTATGAGAAGGAATCAAAATTTGTTTCTTCTCTAATTAATTCTTACTTTTTTGAGTATTACTTGGTGCTCTTTGTTACCTTGTTATTCATTATATTAATTTAATTATATTTGACGATTCATGAGCTTACAGTTCTGTAAGTGCACATTATAACGACTATATTATTTTTAAGCTGTTTATTTATTTTTTATATTTTTATTGAGACATCAGAGCTCACAATCATTATCCTAGCATCATAGTAAAGATACGCACATGATCTGGTGAGTACTTTAGCTCGAATATGACTGAAGGTCAGATTAATGAGTGTTATTCATTAAGCTTTTAGTTTTATCTGTAATTATTCCGTTTCTGTTTATTATTTAATTACTATAATTTGTTTTTAAACTACAGTAATTAATAGTGTTCTTGCATATGAGAAAAAAGTCAAAATATTGTCAAGCTTAAAAATAGGACAGGTTAAAATTTTGTTTTCCAGTAGAAGAAAGTTTCTCAATAATTCAGAGATAACAGGCCCAGGACAGTGTCCTTTAATAATACATCATCTTTCATGGCCGCATCGTGGAATTATACATTTTTGCTGTAAAAGCTAAACCCATGTCACTGAACTCCATAGAAGTTTTCAATTAAGATAATGTTATGATATTTCTTTATATAAAATTGATCAATTTTTATAATAAAAATTGTAATTTCATAGGTGATCAGTCAATTTAAACAACACTCTTTACGTGTTACGGTAATAATATAATTTTTGTTGTAAGAAAAGTTACAATAATTGCAACTTAATTTGTATTAATTCATCAACAAAAATTTCTAAACATACAACTATACATCCTTAATAAGAAGTTAAAGAAACTTAAAACATAAAGCACCACAATAGATCTTTAAACAAAAGTCATGGTATTTTTGTTTTATATGGAAAATTTTCTTTTTTAGTATAAATGTTTTATTTAAACATTTTAAAGCTTTGGATGATATTATTATTACAACCACTTTAAAATAATCGTATATAATATATTACAATATGATATATAAAATTACAACCACTTTAAAATAATCGTAAATTACTGAAAGAAATATTTTATGAAACTATTATAATAGTGTAAATTATGTAACATAAAAATATCAAACATGATTTATTACAGAAACAAACTGATATACCGATGATATTCAACTTTTTATTCATTAAAATTAAAAAAAAAAATACGTCAAATATTAGAGCAAAAATTTTTACATGTTTCAAAGAGTAAGCCTACTGTCGGGTACCTTAAAACTTTATAAAAACAAAATTTAACGAATACCTTATTTTTTGTTAGAAAGATTATGATATTAATTAATCAAAATTTAAATTCCTTTTGGTAACTTGATCTATAAATAAGTACTTATCATTCAGCAGAGAAAAGGACCTGTACAATGTCTGATTAATATAACAAAACTAAATTCCTCTGATTAGTTCCAAGGATAACATTACAAATTATAATTTAACTACTTACTTTAAACTGCAGACTACGTCAATACTTTCTTGACCATACATTTCAGAATCTGTGATAGAAATGTAAACTATTCAACTATATAATCTTACAATCGAAATATGAATATAAGACGTTCGAGAATTGAAGATTTTGTTTAAAGATTTTTCGGTATATATAAAAAAGGTTTAAATTAACTAGTTTATTTCAATAAATACAGGTGAATTTCAATATATATGATTATTTTATTAAGAATAAAAAAATATGTAATTCAAAGTGTTAACTATTATAATAATTAATGTATGGTATTTTGAAACATATCAAATTTGTATATTACTTTCAATCTATAATAATGAAATTTAACGCGATTTTTGTTAGACTAATCCATATTTACTAAAGATCTGTATTATATGGAGAAAATACTCATATAAACTATTTCAAAAGAGAAAACTATTGGTATTGAAAATAACCTTAGACAATACGAACATACAGAAAATCAAGTTTTCTTTATATTGATTTTTCAATTAAACGAGGAATATATTAGATTTATTTCTTTATATTATAGTAACTAACTTTTTCCCGGTGCTTAGCTTTTACTTGCTATCAGGTTTTTCTCGTTCGCTCCACTCATTCGATGTCATGCTCACCTTATACAGAAGAAAATTTCTTATACATATAAGAAATCTCTAAAATACCTAAAATTGAGATTTGCCATTGAATTTATTTCTTACTAGGTACAAAGCCCGTTGTGGTTAAATACAACGGTCTCTAGAAAAATTGTACCATATGCTATTTCAGGTGAAAAAAATAAAAAAAAAACTGTAGTATTTGTTTTCAATATTGAAATTATATTTGAGAAAGAAAATTATTTTCTGTTGCATTTTGTATTGGTAATCTATATGTTTTATCTCTCACTATAAAAGGGCAATAGTAGTCCCAGTTACTTACTACTTCATCAATTATTTTGGTTCGTATTTCAGCGTACCTAGATTGTGTTGAATGACATAGAAAAGATAAACTTCTAAACAAACAGTTTCCATCGCGATCTATATTATAAATGGTGAAATTATTTATTTTCAGAACAATTAAAAATTTATACTTGTAGTTATTTAATTTAGTTCAGTTTTATATTAATTTAGTTTGATTTAATTTAATTTAATTTAGTTTTTCAAATATTAATTTATGATTGTAAAAATCTCATACCGCTTAAAACCACACACTGCTTTAGCACATAACTCTCTTTAAACGCCAACATAACGTAAGGAACTCACAACCACAAATCCAAAATGTAAACAACAAAATGTACGCAAAGAAAAGTCAAGGACACAACAATGCATCAATTAGCTGTTAAATTAATAACATGTGTTCCATGTGATCAGACACAGTTCAAAGGAAGAAAATGTTTATCTTTTTAACTTTTTCACCATAACTACTAAGAAAAACATCAAACTTTCAATTTTTTTAGTAAATATACATTGATGGAGCTTTCCGACAACACATAAAAGATTTATTAAAATCGGTCCAGTACTATATATTTAGCTATACAAAGTTTAATAAAAATATCCCTACCACAGTGTTTTTGCAACACAAACCAATTGGTAATAGCTTTGGTTTTTTGTAAATAACTTTTTAACGATGAGGAAATCGACTAAAGTGGATGGTGAGTTTCTGAAAGAGAATTAAATTTCCTACAAATTATTATTGAGCATTTTTTTAATAACCGCAATAAAAGCAGCCAAAAATTGCTTTCAAATAAAAAACTTGTTTCTTAAGTTTCGTTAAATTTTTCGTTATTTCTTAACGACATCTTAAAAATTAAAATCGGTCCAGTGGAACTTTAGATTCGATTCTGCCAAGATTTTCAAAACTGAATTATTATAAGAATAGATAAACAAATAAATAAACAATAAAATAGATCTTAGGTTATTTTACAAAGAAACTTTATCTTTTGTAAAAAATATTAATAAAAGGTAACCTATGTTACTTTTTATACCTCCAAAAATATGTGTACAAAGTTTCTTCACTATCGGTTGGGTAGTTTTTGAGTGACAGCATAGCAAACATACGGACATTTGCATTTATAATATTATTAGGGATAACCATATTCATTTATCTATATTGAAAAACGTAAAGAATGATACTTCGTACCTGATGGCTTTCATAACCAGTTAGTAAATTAGGGGGATTCTAGATCTAGTAGGCCTAATAACAACTTAGTTACCATTTTTATTTACATTGTTGTTAGTTACACAACAGATAAAATTTAACAAAATAGTTATTTGTTTTGTTATAATTCTACCTATATCTTCAAATATTACCAATAATCTTTTTTACGCTTGCAAAACATCTATTTGGTTAAGGTTTCATGCCATCATTGCAAAACTTTAAGATATTACATGTCTATTTCTTTTAGTTCTCCATCTTTCCATTCCAAATCCTGATGTTAAGAATGGCTCAATATTCTGGTAATGTAAGGTTTATAGTTGTGCATAATCTATTGATTTCTTTTTAATCATGTCAAATGGGAATTTGTGACAGATTGATGTAAAACTATAAATAGAAAATACTTTCATGAATAGTGTGCCTAATTCTTTTTAAGGTTCAAATTTGTCATCTTGTACTTACAAGAAAAAAATCGTATGAGTAAAAATCAAATGAAACCCTTCAATTTATGTTTTATTGCATTAAAAAGAAGACTATCGTTTTTATATAATTTCTGTCCCTTCAGAATCAGTTCTAAAACGTACTTATATACTTAGAACTCATGGACATTATATCAAAGAGGTGTATAATTAAACTATTTGGAATTCGATTCAGAAATGACATACTAGAAACTAAAATTAAGGTATAAACGTTTCAGTAAAACATTCGTTGTTCAATCAAGCAAATTTAATATAATATTGAAAGTGACAGATTTAATTTCAAGTTGTTGTTGTTTTGCTGTGGTTAGTTGTGGTATCGACCAACCGCTGCGTTTCAAGGTACAGACGTACTCAGTCACGTGGGTTCCCAGCAAAACCACACCTAAGATAAAGACAGTTACTACAAGGATAGAAAATAAATATCAAGTTTGTGGAATCACAAGTTGTGACCAATATGACGAAAGTAAAATATTTTAGTGTTAATTAGAAATATATATTTTACTACAATTCATAAAAAAACATTAAATATATTTATAATAATATTTAAGTTATATTATTTTTTTCCTTTTTTGTGAATGCATTTTTCTACGGTTCTATTTTTTTTTTATGAAAACAACATTTATATTTATGTGTGAATTAAAAGGGTTATATGTTTAAAATATTTAATTTTTTAGTTTTTATAAAACTATATTACCACTTTAAACAATAGTGTCTATTATAAAAAAGTTCTTTTCTTTTTACTTTCTCCCCCCTATACCATAGTATATGGAGAAAGTATTGTTTTCGTCAAAATTTTCGAATTTGAGTTGTTGGTGGATTTATCCATTTTGGTTCCCCCTGAGTCCAAAAAAGTGGTTTTCGGAGTGATGTCTGTGTGTGTGTGTGTGTGTGTGTGTGTGTGTGTGTGTGTGTGTGTGTGTATGTGTGTCAGGATGTAAACAGAGCTAGAGAATGCCCCAATGGTCCGATTTTGGTGAAATTTGGTATGTAGGTCCAAACCCACGATAATTCCAGGCGTTTTTTTCATTTTTTTGAATTTTTGATTTTTAAGGGTAGTTTACCCCCAAAAACCCTCAAAAATCGTCAAAAATCACAATTTCTCAAAAACGGCTCTAACGATTTTGATTAAAATTTTGTGGTTTATTAAGCTTAAAATGGTGAATAAAATAACACCACCCGCATCTCCGAGAAAATGCGCGTTCAAAAGTTATAAAGTAAAAAGTGTTTAAAAAATCAATTTTTTGAATTTTCAAAATAGCTGTTGTCTCGAAATAAATTTTACTTATCACCATTAAATCAAGCTCAAAAAAATAAATAATCCAGTATTTTGAATTATTGCTCTACGTCAAGTGGTTGCGGAGAAAATTCAATTTTTCGTTTAGCGGTAAACGCAGTACGTTGTTAAAAGTCACAGACGCGCGTGGGGTCAAACGAGCGCTGCTCAGCTGGTAGCTATCCGACTGAGTCATCAATACATTAATGTTTGGAGCTTTTAACATCTTTTCTATATAGTTGGGAGAAAGTATGTGTCAGTTAACTGATACTGTTTATTTTAATTTGTTAAGTAATGCATTTATGTATGTACAAAAAATACGTTATTACGGTATTGACAAACGTTTATTTTTATCATTCTGCACGAAATCAGCCTGTTTTTTTGTTCTCTCAATAGTACCAAAACCGATTCTTTTTTTATAATTAAAAAGGACTGAAAAATGATCTGAAAAAATTCTAGGTCCTAGGACTAATAAGTCAGCTGTTTGCTAAGTATATTATTGTTCATTTATTAATGTTGAGAAGCAGAATTTAGAAATTCAAACGTTATAATGAGCATTGTTGGTAAATAACATAAATGTAAACACTGCATATTACTTACTTTGTAAATATAACATCGAAAATACAACTTTATAGTTAATATTTTAACGATCAAAATCCTAATTTCGCATTATGATAAAAAACTTCGTTCATCACTAAGGAGCAAAGTGGGTCTTTTTGGTGCGTAATCGTGTTTTAAAAACGAGGTACAGCCGAGTAAAAAACTACTATTGTAGAGTTTGATGGGCTAAACTTAAAGTTGTTTAATAAGCAATCGACCAGATAAAACCATTTGTTACATGTTTTCGTTTTTACCTTTAGAAAAATGGTTGCTGAAATATTGTTTTATGAGTAAGTTACACTTTATTCTACAAATCCAACTGAAAATTTGTATGACATTCAAAATAATAACAAAGACCTTTTTTGAATAGTTTTAACTATATGATATAATATATATTTTTGGCAAAATAAATATAATAGTCGTGTTTAAATGACCAAATCTTATATATATATATATATATAGTTATGCAAAAACACAATCCTCCTCATTTCATCACGCATAGACACAATTTACCTCACGAAATGAGGAGGATTGTGTGAGGAGGATTGTGCTTCTGAATGAAAGAATCGACACTTTTTTCCTCATGGCTGTATAAGCAAAAGACACAATCCTCCTCACGAGCTACACTTTCCTCCTCACTGCGCAGTAGCTTCTGCGCATATGCTGCCAACATTGAAAAACCAAATAACTCATTCTTGTAGTAACTGTGTAGACACTTTCCTCCTCACGGGCTGCACTCACACGTGTTCCTCATGATTTCTCATTTTTCTGTTAGTAGCGCTTGGACGCTTGTAGCGGACGGGGGCACGTAGCGGTCGGCTTCGCTCCTCCCCGCGGCAACCGGCCTATTCACCGATTCCGCCACGCGCTCCCCACCCTTTCAAGGTCATTGGCTGTCACATGTCGCTTCCGCATTACCACGTACACCTTTCTGCGCTACGACCTATTTAAGTTTTGCGTACTGAAATACCTATGCTTGTGGGGTATGATTTTAAACGTAATGACATGTTTAATGTTAATCTGGTATTTCGTCGTATCACATAAAATAAAAAAATGTATTTGTTTGCAGAATGTCACATTTTATGAGTTTATTTATATGTTTACCACATGGTGAATCCAATTTTACCACTTGTACACTTTTGATTCTTATATTTTTCACACAAATTTTATTTCAAAACTAAGCACAAACTTTTTAAACACCCTGGACCAGTCATCAGGAGCAGTCTTTTTTTCAAATAGACCAGAGGACAGCTAACAGAAGATTGAAACAACGACTTCCTCAAGACTTTCAAATGTGAAATAATTGGACAAAACTATTAACAGTGACTAAAAAATTAACCTAGGTATTTTTTTCTCACAGACTTTCAGTTGTTAGGGTGACTCCATTGGTGCAAACCCGTTAATGTTATTTCCTTTGTCATTTTCTTTCTTTATGCGAACTTCTGTGTATAATTATCAAATTGTATAATTGATCCAGAATAAAACTTTATGAAAAAAACTAAACTTACATAACACAGGCTTAACAGCTGTACATAAACAGGTGTTTCAAATGTTCAAATCAATCCAAATGCTATTCTAATAGGAATTTTTTTAATTTCAATGGAGGATAGCTATTTTACGTAAAAGTACCAGGTTAACCGAGCATCGCTCGTTGGTTTTAATTCAGTTTTCATATAATGTCATGATAATAATGTTATTAAATATCCACCAGCAACCAACTATATTTCTTCACAGTTAACAGCTGTTTCAAAAAGTCTGCTTAAAATTACTGTTACTTTAGTTTTGTATAGCTTTCGTTGTTATTTCGTTACCAAAATAGCAAACCATAAGTCCAATGTTAAAAATTACGATTTTAAATTTTTAATATAGACCCAATTCGGTTTCTCTTGAGATTGAGGCTGTTTCTAAACTATTTTTGACAAAAAAAAACCTTAAATACAAAGTTTAAACAAAATATCTCCGCTAGATTTTGAGATCATGGAACACACATCCCTACAGACATTGCTCGTATTATAGTATTGGATTCTTATCAATTTTGGGGGGAAACAACTACAAACCAAGCCCAACGATAAATTAGAAAATCGGTTGAAAATTGTAGGAGGAGTTCCAATTGCAAAGAAAACCCTTAGCCTAGTACTTAATACGTAAGTTGTTTTGTGATTGAATTTTGAGTGTGATTTTTTGTTAACTACGTTTTACAATTCATAACTTTCGGTTATCATATAAGGCTAGTCATATTTATAATTTCGATTAGTCATAGTTTTAAGCCTATAACTATCACTTTTATTCGGTTACGGGAAAAACCTATGGAATTATGGAATGAACTTATTTATCTAGGTTGTTTCCTCCTAAAAAAATAAAACGGGTAATTAGTTTTTATTCAGAAATGTAATAAATTATTTAAAACGTTGTAATACGTTGTTAGTTTTTATTTTCTTTGTAAAAATTAGTATTTACGTAAATTTAAGAGTCATCTTCACTCCTTATCCAGTAGCCCATTGTCGCGCAGTAGGCAATGTTATTGGCATATGGCTTTTATGCTGAAACATGGTATTTTATTCCCCTGTTTCGGACGCCGTTTTTCAACCATTTTTTTTTTAAAACTTGGTAATTGTTTAGTTGAATAGTTCTATTAATCCAATCATACCTATAAATTTCGGAAATTGAATAAACATTACCCTCTGTGACGTTGCAAAGTAACTCGATTTTCCTTAGTACTATTTGTTAAATGTAAAAAATTTAGAGGATTTTGGGGCCTAATATTACTATTCAACTAAACACTTACCAAGTTTGAAGAAAATCGGTTTAAAAACAGCGTTCGAAACAGGGAAATAAAATATCATGTTTTGCATTAAAAGCCATATGGTTAACATTTGCCGACTGCGCAACAATGGGCTATTGGCACAGAGGTGAAGACGAATCTTAATAATACTTATAACTGGGGGTAGGCCTCCATTAATTACTGTTTTTTTCTTTCTTTTCGAAAATGGTAGGAGTAGGCTTTTAAGGGAAAGAAAAAACAAATTAGCAATTGAAAACCTGATATTTCAATGAAGGAAATTTGTTTTTTATAAACTTTTGTTGTACAACATGTTTGATACCTGCTTAAAACGTCAAACTTGTTGACCAAACATTGTTTCTGCTATTCTGCCTCAAGTCAGTATGCTTCCTGCTGCCGCCTAAAACACGTGCTTTTGTTTGTGAGTAAAGTGTTTTGTTCAGTTAGTGGAGTAGTTAGTGGACTATTTGTGATGGAGTCTGCACTTGTCATACTTAAAAGTTCTTGAAGCTACCAACCATCAGTCCCCAGTCCCCCTGCCATCAAATCTTGGTCATCCTGTTCTAAATCTTGTAATATTTCACTGCTACTGTACTTACTCCTAGCTTGCAACGAAGGGAGTAACCAAAAGCGACGTTCTGCTCTTTTCTTCCTAGCACAGCAAATAACAAAATGTGGCAGCAGGCAACACCATATCATCGTCGCAAGCACTCATGGTGACTGTGGCCTTTTGTTAAACATGTTTGACTGTAATTTAGCGAATAAAATGAAATGTTTAACAACTAGTTTTATAAACACAAGGTCAAGTTCTACAAACAAAAGATGTATAAAACATGTTTTACAAACACAAGTTTATAAAACAAATTGTATAGTGTAAATGCGGCTTAAGTCATTATTGTAAAGGTATGGTATGGGACCAATTCAAGACTGCCCCCGAACTGATCACGAGACCAATTTGACAGTCCTTTTTACTACCCTAACTCGTGAAACAGGAAAACCGACACGGAAATTCCAACGACGAAAATCAAAGAAATGGTTGACAGCCCCAATGAATCGTACAACTTATTTATGTTTTATGGTATCTTGAAGATGCCGCCAGGAAACCCCATCCCGACTAGAAATGGAAGCAAAACGAGGTCAAAGGAAATCCCTAGGAGTTTCCCTAATATTCCAGAACTAAGTCAGGAGCATCTTCTCTCCTCCGGTAGACCGTACTAATTTGTTTATTGCACCTAAGATTCTCCGAAGTGGTCGGGTGGTGCGTAGGTGGACCGCTCGGCGCCTTTGTCATCTGTAGTCCGTACAGGCTGATGGCCGGAAAGGCCCGACACTGACCTCGACAGGGGCCTATGATAATTCCGGGCCTGCATGCTCTGTTGCGTGACGTCACCAAAAAGCGGCGTACTCCAAGCGCGCCAGTCCCATAAGAATTTGCATTGCGGCACCCTGCTCAGCTTACATAGACTACATGGGGTCCGATAATTGTATAACCACCGCTAATTGTGTTATTGTCCGCAAAAAAATTACGATGGGCTCTTAGATAAATTAGCTTTAATTTTTTTATAAAGTAACATTAAAAATCATTTGTTTAAGTATTTTTTTTAAAATATCGGAAGGTTTCCATCGTGTTTTATTCGTTATAATATTATGAATTTATTCTTATCACAAAATAAAAAACTTCAATGATTCTAAAAAAATAGCATGTTATATGATTCTTGAGGGTGGATTAACCTTTATTTTATATTATATACGGTATTTGGGAGGTAACTATTATTTTTACCGAACTTTAAAATTAAAACTAAAAAATTCTTTATCTGTGTGCGACAGTCAATACAATTGACTTACAAATTTAAAATTATATTTAATTTAAAATAACTTTCAATTCTTCAAGATAACCAACGACATAAAGAAGAGTTAAAAATGCACGGAATTACATAGAGAACTTCGGTTCCTACGGATTGTCGGAGCCTCCCGTAAAGGCATATAGACATTATATTCTATTTCAAAATAATTTATATAAAATATTGATGAAATTTCGAGTGATTCTAATATAAATGTAAGTACCAGGTTAACCGAGCCTTGCTCGTTGGTTTTAATTCAGTTTTGATATAGTGTAATTAGAGCTATTAAATTTCCCCCAACAACCAACTATACCTCTTCACAGTTAACAGCTGTTTCAAAAAGTCTGCTTAATATTAATGTGCCTTTATTTTTGTATACCTTTCGTTGTTATTTCGTTACCAAAATAGCAACCCATAAGACCAATGTTAAAAATTACGATTTTTAAACTTAAATTCAGACAAAATTCGATTTTTCCTGGGATGGAGGCCTTTTTTAAACTTATTTTTGGGCCAATACACTTTTAATTGCAAAGTTTAAGCAAAATCTGACAGCTAGATTTCGAGATCGTGGAACACACATCCCTTCAGACATTCCTCGTATTATAGTATAGGATAAGTAATTTGATTATTTTGCATCAACGTTTACATTCTGAAATGACATTCGCATCATCGTTATTTTTTTGTATTGTATCCTAATAAAAATTTGTAACAATTAAGAATACCAAATAGAACTAAATCATAGTCATCCGATTAAATTTGTATTCAAATAATCCTATACTATAATACGAGGAATGTCTGAAGGGATGTGTGTTCCACGATCTCGAAATCTAGCTGTTAGATTTTGCTTAAAGTTTGCATTAAAGAGTATTTTGGCCCAAAAATAAGTTTAGAAACAGCCTCAACCCCAGAAAAAATCGAATTTGGTCTAAAATAAGGTTTTAAAATTGTAATTTTTAACATTAGTCTTATGGGTTGCTATTTTGGTAACGAAATAACAACGAAATGTAAACAAAAAGAATGAAACATTAATGTTAAGCAGACTTTTTGAAACAGCTGTTAACTGTGAAGAGGTATAGTTGGTTGTTAGTGGAAATTTAATTGCTTTTTTACCTTGACACTATAACAAAAGTGAATAAAAACCAACGAGCAAGGCTCGGTTAACCTGGTACTAAGTAATAAATAAACCGTTTATCATTGTCAATTTCAACAAAATATCTAAAATTCCTTGTGGTACAATAAATCTATCTTTAATATATATTTTACTTCATAAACTGGAATGTTCCTACAGTAAAATGAAATTGTTCATGTACAATTTCGTGGAGTGAAATACAATGTATTTGAAAAATAAAGTATCCTCTATTGAACACGATTTAAAAAGGTTTCAATCTATTGGTTTCGTCTGAAACATTAACGATTTATTCCTAAATTATTGAACATATAGCGCTGGAGTGTCCACCTATATGAATAAATAGGGCTTGAGTTAAGGGAAACGTACCATTCGAAAGGTTTTAGATCGCGCAAAGCAGTTTCTCCCTTTAAGAGCGCATGTTAAAATCGGCATCTTTCCACGTCGCGAGAGCGAAAGTAGTGGGATCATGGCGTAGTCTGCCCAACGATCACATAAGACGGTGTTATGTGATCGTTGGGTGTTCCTAAGTATCTTCAAAATTAACCTAAAAGCATGTATTATAATAAAAAATAAATGTTTTTATGCACAAAATCTCAATAACTAAATTATTTATTGTCAAATCATTAAAAACTTGGTATCATTTGTTAATAATTTAATAAATTGTTCAACTTTTTTGTGTCTTGTAACATTTTGATAAAATTTACTCTTTTGAGATATTTGAGATTACAAATTTTAAATGGCAGTCATTTTGAAAATACACGACGAATTTCTTTTCTTTTAATAAACATTTTTGTAATAAAGGTCTATGCCAAATATGAACCCAATCCATCTATGTTATGGAAATAAAAATGATTAAATGTATAAAACAAAATGGTGGCTAGCGGGTTAACGAAGGACATATCTTTATATGCACTTATTTGTTTCTTTTATCTTTCTGAACAAAATGGAAAATTTTCGGACATTTGAAGTTGGACACCCTGTATTTGTATGTATGTTTGCAAACGGATCTTCAAAACGGCTCTAACAATTTTCTTAAAACTTTGCAAATAACTTAGTTCTGGAATAAAAGAATACAAATACAGAATTCCAGGATTCCAGGAATGCCAGAATGTTATATGCTAGGAAAAATCTTATTTCGTTATAATCTTTACTAGAAATAAAAATAGAGTTAAAAATCAAATCAAGAGAAAATGAGAACAGTTGACTTATCTGTCAAAGTGCAAACCATGTTTTCCAGGTACTTTCTCGAGGTATAAAAGGAGAAAGTAAAAATCCAATGTTATTTGCGTGCAGCTATAGTCTCCAAGGCTATTTACAATTGTATAGTTTTCATCACTAGGTGCAAAAGTGGTTCTTTTTGGTGCGCAATCAAGCTTTTTAAAACGATGAAACACTAAAAAACACTTTTTTTCTGAGTGATGAACAAGGGTTTTTTATCATAACGCAGAATTAATATACCTTTAATTGTTAAAAATACTAACCATAACAAACTGGACTTGGATTTTCTCATCTTATATCTTATACTCTTAAAACAAGCTTCGTTTGTACGGGCAAAGTTCTTTTTCGTTCTATTAAAAGATTTAATAGATTTAATCTGTATTTTAAAATTTGACCCAAAAAGTTCAAAAACATTTTATGACTGAAACATTTGTTCTTCCTATTTTTATCAGTTGTTTTTACATCAGCTGTCTAATGATTCAGTCAATTATCCTCTCTCCATAAGATTAACATTGGAACTTTGAATGCCTTTGGGGCGTAGCCCTGGAGATTGATGTGAATTACAATGGGATTCTGCTCATCTACAGGACTATAGCTTTCTTACGGTATGCGCGGATTTCTTTTGCGATGCACACGAGCTGAGAAAAAAGGCGAAAAAGAAACATGCTTGCCTATTAATATATAAATAGATTAACAAGCTCTTAACTCACAATAATCTGAACAACAAAAACAGACGATTTAAATAATAACTAAGGTAACTGCACCAGTAGTGGACAGGGGTCGTCCATAAATTACGTCATCTGAAAATAGGGGGGGAGGGTCCAGTTTGAAAATGATGGTAGGGTGATGTGCAAGGGGGGGTCAGCTTTGATATGACGTCATTATGTTTTATATCAAATTTTGTCAGTAAAACAATGATAAATCTGTACACAATTCAACTATTATAAAATAATTATCAGAAAACACATTAGACTATTTTTAGGCGTTGTTTTATAGTTTATTTTACTTTGTTTTTCCATTGAGAAAATCATTTTGGCTTTATTTCTGAAGGTAAATTAAAATTTGGTCAATGATTTTAGTTTATTAGGTAGAGTATCAGACCAAGGTAGGTACTGTAGAATATAGTTCTTTTAGAAAGTTCTTCTAGATAGTTCTTTCAACAAACTACTGCCAAAATGGGGTTCAAAAGTTAATTGATGGTCTTAATAGACTAATAAAGAATAGAACTTAAGTAGCTTTGACGAAAAAACCATTATTTTGATTGAAAACGAAGATTTGTTAAAAATGACTTAATTTTTCTGAAAGGGGGGGGTCAGACAAATTATGATGGTAGGATGATTTAAGGGAGGGGGGGGTCCAAAAATGGCCAAAAAGTGATGAAGTAATTTATGGACGGCCCCACTGCACCAGTAGTGGATACTGTGCCAGTAGTGAACACTTTTGACATTTAAGATAATAATTACCTTATTTTTCA
Source organism: Neoaliturus tenellus (assembly GCA_030545055.2). Lineage (NCBI taxonomy): Eukaryota > Metazoa > Arthropoda > Insecta > Hemiptera > Cicadellidae > Neoaliturus > Neoaliturus tenellus. The sequence goes on along the minus strand of CM061533.1, from coordinate 11,908,683 downwards.
ACTAAAACTTGATGTTTTTTGTTGAAATAATCTTCAATTATTATTTTCTTGTTTATAAACAGAGGTTTTAGATTATGCCTTATTTTAAAGCGCTTAAGAGTATTTTTATTTGAGGCCCACTCTAATTTGCGATGGAATAGGTCACCCTTATTCAAATTGATAAGGAGGTGAGTTTGGAATTACTTAATCTAAGTAAGGTTTAAGGATATATAGATCTATAAACTGTATAAATCTGTAATAACAGAAAAATGTGGGTAACTTTTTCCTGTCCGTTACCGGTACATGCTCTTTTTTAACTGTCCACCACTGGAACAGGTGCATCACTTTATTTCATAGGTTCATACAAGGTTATTTTATGCTAGAAACTACTTTTATTGACTAATTTACAAACAACATTAAATCAGCTTTCACCTCGATGTGATGTATTAAACCCATTGTAGGTATTCAAATTTACCGGCAATTATGTGTGAAACTTCCTTCTCTTCTTATACTGTTCACTACTGGTGCGTTTACCTTACTAGATTGTTTATTTTTGCTGTTTTTTGTACAATCTTGATGTAGGCTAATTTGAAAACTTTATTTGCAAAGATTAGATTGGTGGTTGGATACTTTAGAAACCTCGGTAGGCCTAACTATGGGTAAAATCATACAATGGCAGATATCAGGTGGGTAGTCAATAAAATAAAGACACCCGTGCCCGATGCCCTCAAAAACTGCAATAACGTCCCTAGCTACTCTTCTTAACTACATGCCATTGAGACGGGTCGCGCGAGGACGACATTCCACACGGTGTCCTTGTAACTGCGCACCAATTTTATTGTGTGAGGGTGGGGGAGCGGCGGCGACCGACGGTCATTCATTAACTGCTGTAGCCACACATTAATGGATTTCTACATTGTAGACTGGGTTGGGAGTGAGGGTAGTTGACCATGCATTTAATAGTGACATAGTGACATTAAGTTTAGATCTATGACATGGTGATAAAGAATTATTTTCTTACTTGAAAGTTGATAAGTAAGGGTTAGAGGGGGGCATGGGGCAAACTTGGAAAGGGAAGCGTTGTGTAAAACCTGTGAAAAATCAGTAATGGTCTTAGGATGTAGGTCCTATCTGTTAAAAATCGATTAAGATAAAAAAAATTCTAGTCGAATTTAATACATTTTGTAAATATACTTTAACGTGATTAAAACTTTGTTTCGAAATGTAAATAGAAACTCTTTTCAGAATATATTATGGTGTACATGATTTTTGTTTTTGTGAAACATTTGTATCATTATTCTAAACATTCTTAATTCTGTGGTGGTATTTGCTACTTTGAAATTTGGCTGAGCTTTACTATACGATAACGGGGATAAACAGAGAGCGTTATTAAAGATCTTTTCACAAGATCATATTCCAACAAAATAGTTAATTAGAGACTGTTATTATCTATATTATACAGTGTGATCACAGAAAATTTGTCACTAATTTCTCTAACTTTCACTGGACATTTACATTTCAATTAATTAATCAAATTTATTCACCTCATAAACATGTATACATGCGTTAGGTGTTCTTAATATAACTTATATTTTATAATACTTCGTAGGCTTTCGAATGCTTATGGTTTCTTCTTTATATAAATATAAATTCTTAGTTTTTTTTTCTTTTCATCATTAAAGGCTTTAAGGGAATATAGAGGTTCTTCCTCAAGTAAAATTTTTAATAATATTAATTCTTTTGATGGTTTTTGCAATTTATAATTTGCTGTGATAAAATTTATATTTTCCGTGATATTTCATAAGGAGTTTTTCATATAAAGCTGTTCTATGAAGACTTTCTTTTGTGGGAATTAGTGTTGAAAATCTGGTCCGGTAGTTATTTTTATATTCTTCACGTATAAATCCTTTATTCTTTAAATACAATTTTGTCATTTCATAAATGTCTAAGCCAAATAGGCTAAAGTTTAAAGTAAGTTTTTTTTTAAATAAATCGTATCGATGTTCCAAATTAATATGTTAGCCTGATGTATTTTATGGAATGTAGACAATCATTTGTGTGAAATAATAGTATCAATATTAACAATACGTGGAGCCCATTTTTGTTACCACACAATTCCTTCTTTATTTCTGGACCAATTTTAACGTTTGAGATGTCATAAGATTTGTCTCAGTTAGTATCTTTGCAGTAAGGTTTTAGATTTGAGATGTTAGATATTATTATTCTGCAGGGTATAGGGAGCCTTTAAAGTTCTTTTTTTCAGTAAGATTAACATGGGGAATAATTTTTAAATTACAAAATATATAAAATAAAGTCGTGTTACACTATCTATAGTTCGAGAACGGCTCAACCGATTTGGCTGAAAATTGGTGGGGAGGTAGCTTAGAACCAGGAAGATCATATAATATACTTTTTATCCAGATTCCTCCATAGGACTCTGCCCCACACTTTTTTTCAAAGTTACCATGTTAATCTTAATGGAAGCAACATTTTTGTATTGGAACATATGATTACATTTAAGAATATTATTTATATAAACAGCTGTTCACATTTAAAGTATTGAGGGTAGATCTGTAATAAAAAAAATACTATAATCCTATTATATTAAACGCGAAAGTTTTGCAGTGGGGTATGTGGTTGGAAATTATTTCGCAAAGCACATGTGAAAGGCCGTTCCGGAGGGCACACAACCATTCTTGGGTACAAAATAATGACAGTTTAATTCATCAAATCGTTCAAAACACTCAGATTATTTCATAAAATCGTTACTAAAAATAATTTTTCACCATAAGAAAAGCATTGGAGAGATCACCTTATTATAAAACTTTCTGTGATATGTAAGTCCCGTGTTTTAACCATGTAGCCAATTTGTGCATTGAAATCGAGTAAAGTTCTTTTTTATGGTTTTTGGGTATAATCTCCAAAAGCCCGAGTTGAAACCAGGTATATTGAGCAGTAAATTCACGGGTACAAAATAACGGTAGTTTAATTCATCAGAACACGAAAAACTTTGGATTACACAGTAAGATTGTGAATAAACTTTTTGTCCTTAAGAAAAGCATAGGTATAAAAATGTAAGTATCGTCAATATACACAGAACCGAATAAGTAGGGACATCTTTATGGGGAGGTAAGAACGCCACCCTTGAAACACTGATAGCACCAAGATGTAATTTTTATTTAGGAATTATGCTGATTGGTTGAATGGCAACATGTGGCCTAAATACTTTTGCTATAAGCTGTAAATTTAAGCTATACAGGTACTAATTGTACTTTTTCATTCCATACACAATTGCTAGCGCTCCTCTGCTTCTCTATGTATGAGACCGTACTGTAGATAACTTGGTTGGCGAAAGTGTGCATGAACAATGACTCGTTCCTGTCCTCTCTGTGCCGTCTTTGCCAACGATACTCCACAAGCATCCCAGCCCTGTACTAGAGGCGTCTACCGAAAAAATTGCAGGCTTTTGGGAACATAGGGAGCTAAACCGGGTGCTGTAGTAAGCCCCTCCTTAAACCATTTAAAACTTTGCATATAGTTGTTTTCAATAACAATGGATACGTCTTTCTTTTAGAGAACATACAATGGTATTAAGACACCTGCCTAGTTCTGAAGAAAATTACAATAATTAAGGGGCATTGGAGTGCCGGCATGTTGGATTTATTTCCCATTAAGAGCAATGCTAAGCTTATACCTGCCATATAAATACTTTATTTTTTTATCCGACTGGTTAGAATAAATTGTGTTTGAGTCTCAATTAAATTTATCGATCCTTTTGCAAGATCGATTCTTTGTACATATTTTATAAAATACTGTACAAATGGTTTAAAAGTAGTCAAAATCTTGTTTTGTTATTTCCATTCGATAAAAAAACTATAATTGTTATTAAGAATTCTTCTCACAATCAAATTCCGTCTTGATGAATTTTTCTTAGAGCTATAAACCACAGTTCTCTGATAACAAATAAAGGAACTATTGCGTTTCCCGTTTAATTAACATTGCTCTTATGGTTGAAAGACGGAATTTGACTCCTCCAACGCCTGTTAATCTATTTGACATTCACAGAACACCTAAGCCAAAACATTGCTACTACCGGAATTGGCAACACGATATCGAAGTGTTAATGTTCTATCCTAAAACTAAATCAGTTTATTTCAATCAGTGTCAACTGTTAATTTTTTTTCGTACAAAGAACATTAATTTAATATTGGATATCAGGAATCTAATGAAATAAAGAAAATCCGTTGGAATACAAACTGGCAATACTCCCATATAACCTAGTACCGGACTAACCAAGCCTTGCTCGTTGGTTTTAATTCACTTTTCTTGTGTAATCATGGTAATTAGGCTTTGAAGTTTACGCCGACTATACATTTTCACTGGTGACAACTGTTTAGAAACCAATGTTTAAAAGTTGCATTCTTTTATTTTTGTTGTTGTTTCGTTGCCTTAAGGCTATCTTATCCTTGATAGTCCTTAGTAGTCTTAGTATATCCTTAATAGTCTAGTAAAATTAGCTAAGATCCGTAAGTAATTGAAAACTAATATATTTTGACCGATTCTTATGTAACATTACCTGAGACAAACGATGGTGAAAAGTCTACCACTCTCCGACGCTGCGTTTGCCTTCTAAGGCCGATTTTTCAAAATGGCGGCAGTAGTTTAGTGAGTTTTTGCTCAATATCTTTTAAGCCCTTAAAGACAGCTAATTTCAGAAATTTACTAAACTTTAGAAAAATAAATTTTGCACAGTTTGATATACAATATGTATTGGTTGTTATACTCAATAAGGGTGATATTGATCCTTCAAGATACATTAAAAAGTGGGCTTTTAAGTGAATGTCTTTTGTTGGAAAAACAATATTACGGTGTTACCAAAGGTTTGATATAAGCCTTTAACCGTGTAAACATTTTACTACAGTTTCCCTGGATACCAAAAACACCATTCATTAAAATTTTGATATCTGCATATATATACTTATTAAAATGCATATATGATTATGTACGTAAATACCTTAAAAACAGTAGAAACCTGTTAACGAAACGTCCAATTTTTATCAAACTTGACATGAAGATGAATTAGTAGGTCTATCTCTATTGCTAATGTCGATTGGGATTATCAGACTATTTGAAAAGGGGATATACAGGTTTAAATTTGTCTAAAATATGCTTAAACCCCGATTTTGGGCTGATTTTTTACAAATTTGAACCTGTATATCACCCTTTTCCCATAGTCTGATAATCCCAATCGACATAACTAATGAAAATAAGCGTAGTCTCACACCTTCATGTCAAGTTTGATAAAAATCGGACGTTTCGTTAACAGGTTTACTGTCTTCACGGAATTTACGTACATATTTATATATGTATCTTAATAAGTGTATATAGGCAGATATGAAAATTTTAATGAATGGCGTTTTTGGTATCTAAGGACCCTATAGTTAAAAGTTGACACGGATAAAGGCTTATATCTAACCTTTGGCACCACCGTAATATGGTTTACCCAAGAAAAGAAATTTACCTAAAATCCCACATTTGAAAGTAGCTTTAAAGAGCAATATCAAACTTCTTAAATATAACAACCGATAATATTATGTATCAAAATGTGCAAAATTTAATTTTCTAAAGTTTGCTTATTTACAAAATTTAGTTGTCTTTAACGGCCCAAAAGATATTCAGCAAAAACTTATAAAACTATAGCCGCTATTTTGACAAATATGGCCATAGCAGGCGAGTGCAACGTCGGAGAGTGGTAGACTTTTCACCATGGTTTTTCTCTGGTAATTTTACATAAGAATCGGTCAAAAAATATTAGTTTGCAATTATTTTCGGGTTGAACCATAATTTTACAATACTATAATACAAATGATAAAGAATTACAAATTTTAAACTTTACATTACAGACCACCACTCTTTATGAAACAAGTGCATTAATAACCACTCTACATTGCACTGTGATACTGCCAAATCTCCTAATTATTTTACATCCATAAATTATTTAGTACCTGGTTTAACCAAACCTTTGCTCGTTGGTTTTTATTCACTTGTGTTATAGTATCATGGTAATAATAAAAAATAACAAAAATAATAGAACACTACTTTTTATAAGTTTTTATGAACCACCTGTTTAGTGTGATAAGGTATAGATGGTTGTTTATGTAAATTTAATAGCCTGATTACATATAACAATATAACAAAAATTTGATTTAAAACCACCGAGCATTGCTCAGTAAACTGTTAAATGGGAAAATAACACAAATTTAAAGGGTTGTGGGGCCCCTCCATTTGGATGAAAATTTTATATTTAATTTTAGAAAAACTTTCACGCCCAGGTATATTCAATAATATTAAAGTTAGTTGAAACCGTAGGAGAAGTTTATTGTACTAAAAAAAGGTGTCGCGTATTAAATATGTATGGATTTACGAGAATCTCGTAGAACAGAGATAGGTAAATGGACGGGTCGATTTTTTTCTATTGTTGAAACTGCCAAAAATTCTTTCATACTGGTGTAACCATATCTTTCATACTGGTGTAACCATAGTTTCTTCGGCTGATTTATTCAAATAATAAAAGCAGTACCGGGGAGCCGAGCTTCGCTCTGTAAATATATTGTAAAATGTTACAAAATGTTTAAGAAGGCATTTAAGTTAATTATGTGAGGGTGAGACTTCAGAGCTCGCCAGTCTTCCCTTTCCTATAAGGTCTTTTTTAAACTTGATCCTCCTCGATAATATTGTGGTGGGATACGTATTTAAACTGTAAACAAAGAATTTAAACTTGCGATAGACGTTTTTGAGTAGCAGTTTCCTTAAATAACATTTTCAATCTCTATCTATAAAAAAGTATATATCTTTAAAAATTAAAGCTTTATGGGTTTTTTGAATAGGCTTAAAGACTACTGGACCGTTTGACCTGAGATTTTGTAAAACTATACTTTATTTATCTAGGAAAGAGATTAAGATGGGCCTATATTCCTGTTATACATACGCTTCTGGACTTTGCCGTAGAGTGGCCTTGCAGATGTATTGTACGTCGAAATTGAAATGTGTGTATTCAACAGAACTAGAGATCGCCTCCTGATCGAAATTCGATCAAAATTTCAGTTGATCTGGACCCAAGAATCTAAAACCAGTTTAGGACTAAAACATCTGTTCTTCCTAATTTTCTAGCAGTTGTTTTTACAGCAGCTGTCTAATGATTCATTCATTTCTCTTTTCTCCATAAGATTAACATTGGAACTTTGAACGCCTGTGGGACGTAGCCCTGGAGTCCGATGAGAATTAGAATGGGATTCTGCTCATCTACAGGACTATACCTTTCTAACGGTATGCGCGGATTTCTCCCACGATGCACACGAGCTGAGAGAAAAAAGGAGGAAACGAAACATGCTTGCCTATTAATATATAGATTATCAAACGTTTAACTGACAACTTTAAGAACGTTGTGTTAAAATTTCTTTAATCTTTAATTCAATTTAATAATATAAATAAACAGCTGCTAAAAACTTATTCTTCACGGAATTGGATTATTTTGGTGTAAGTAGTTAAAAACGCTATACAAAACGTAGTAGGCCTGCATTAAATTGTAAGACAACTTTTTTAAGCCTTCCCAGAAGTTAAAACACCCACAATCTTATATTTGATTGAAATCTCCAACCTCCATAGGGCTCCACTCCACACATCTTCAAAACTACCATGTTATTCTTATGGAAGCAACATCTTAGTGATAAACACATGAAAACATTTAGGAATATGAATTACTATTTCATTTAAAGTAATGGGGGAAGATTGGTAATAAAATAACTAAAGGATATTATCATTGACTATGGGGGTATTCCAATGCATTTAGTTTGATAACAAAATTTGGGAGTTGCTACGCAATCGATGTTGTTACTAATATCAAAATTCACAGTGCTGCAAAACCACTTCATCACAACATAAACAAAAACCTCCGTGGTAAAATGTTTCATCCTTGATTGAGAAGAGTGGTAGTATTGATCATATGACTCTTATACCTAAATGTACTCCGCTAAAGATCGAGCCAACGCATATTGGTTTCAAACACGCCTATGCTATGAGAAGTCTATTCTCGTTAGTGTACATAGTCAATGAAATTATAGACTTGAATTACGTGAGCGTAGCAAACACGAGCTCTCCTGAAGGGCATTCAATTTCTCGGGTTGGTATTGCAATTTGAGTACCGTATTGCTCGACATTGAGCAAATTATTTTGATACAATACAAAAATTACATTTTTGTTCTAAGTCAATGAAATCCGATCAATCCAATATTGTGAATATAAGTGATCACCAAAAACTACAGCTGTACGTTAACATATGTTTAAAATGCTCAAACCAGTCCCAATGTTATTCTAATGGGAACATTTCAAATTTAATTTTTGGATCGCACACTTATTTAAGTCCGATTCTCATAAATTTTTTGGCGGAAACAACTACAGACCAAGCCCTATTCAGCGACACCAAAAACTTGAAAATCGGTTGAGAATTGTAGGAGGAGTTCTCAACACAAAATAAAACCCTTAGCGTATTATTAAATACGTACCGTATGGATACGAAGATTCTATGGTAACTAATCTCAAAAGACTGATCACAGACCATAAAATCAAAGCAATTTTAAAGACAGACAACAATTAATTAGTATACCTGTGATTTTTTTAAGCTGTTGCAGCCAATCAGAATACCTAAAATGGGTAACCGAGTAAACTAGAGTAAAGTGTGGGTGGTTACCAAGGAAACGGCGGAAATCATAAGTAAAATCACGCGAATGATCAGAGGACAAAAAATGAACATGTGTTTATCACTCTATATCTATTTCAACTTCGTTGGGACATCACATTAAAAAAATTGTTTGGATCTCGAAAACTATAGGAAAATAAAGCTTTAATACTATAGGCCTATAGGATTACTTCTCCTTATTGCCACGGAAACGCTCTTCCTACTTCTTAAATGGAAAAATGAGGATATTTGTTTCCAAAAAATCAATGCAACAACAATCTTCTACAAAATGATTAAGGCCATATGTTCCCTTTCAACCAATCAGCACAATTCGTAAATAAAAATTACATCTTGGTGCTATCTGTGTTTTAAGGGTGGCGTTCTTACTTCCCCATAAGGGTGTCCTTGTTTATTCGGTTCTGTGTACATTACCGGTACTTAATTTTTTTTTTAATGTGTATATTGCCGCCTATGTGTTCTGTTCATATGATTTGCACCTATGCTTTTCTTAAGGGTAAGAGTTTTATTCATGATATTACTATGTAATCCAAGGTTTATATTGTTTTTGATGAATTAAACTACCGTTATTTTATACCGAAGAATTCACTGCTCAATACCGGGTCTTCTCTCGTACTTATAGAGATTATGCCCAACCACCAACACAACTAAGAACTTTTCCCATTTTCAATAGACAAACTGGCTACATGGTTCAAACACGGGACTTACATTTCAGAGAAAGTTTTATAATCATGTGATCTCTCCAATGCTTTTCTTATGGAGAAAAATGATTTTAAGAAATAATCTGATTGATTTGAATGTTTTGATGGATTAAATTGCCATTATTTTGTACGCAATAATAGTTATTTGCCCTCCGGAACGGTCTCCCGCTTGTACTTTGCGAAATAATTTCCAACCACATACCCCACTACAAAACTTTCTCGTTTAATATAATAGGATAATACTAGGTCCAAGGTTGTCTAATTTAAGAGAAAGCGGTTTTATGTATTGAAACAACAGTACTTAGTTTTAATTTATCAGGAAAAATTCCAGTTTCAAAACGCAAGTGAAGATTTGAACTGAAAAAGGATCTTTGATGTTAGCAACATATTTTATATTTTGCGCAAATATTTCATCGAAACAGTGAACTTTTAATTTTCAAAGTATATATTTACTAAACACCTTGTTAACGTAAGTGCGACAAAAAATGTGGTCGGAATGCAGGTGTCGGTTCAGAGGGGAGTGGGTCGCTGGCGCCTTGGCGTTTCTCCGAACCAACAAAAAATACTCATTCGATATCTCGGCCACTTGTTTGGGCTTACTCGCCATTTTCACTTTTCCATTTCAAATTTATTCACCCTTTTACAATATGTTTTACCTATAATATTATTATTACTTTCCAATACTGTGACACGTTTCTCTCTCAACTATCTAAAATACATTAATTAACTAGGTATACAATGCAGTTGTCTGCTTGCAATATTGAGCGGAGTGACTATTTTTTAAATCAATAATAGCAAATGTTTTTAGGTAATTCAAGTGAGCTCGTTCGCTGCGCTCACTCGCCATTTGGGCCAATTTAGTTCGTTCGCTGTGCTCACTCACCTTTGGGTCGGCTCATTCGCTGCACACACTCGTCGACTCGTCGCCAGATTTAGGTTGTTCGCTGCGCTTACTCGCCACAATTCTGCAATACTCTAATAATTTTTGATTACGCAGGTTTGCTGCGACGGGGTATTATATGTTTACAATATATTAAATTGTGCGTCGTCCAAGATTTGCACTTCCTCTCCGTAAACGTTGCATTTTATTCACTTGGAAAGGTAAACCACTAAAATAAACAAAACAACAATTTCACATAAAACTACTGTATTCACAAACAGCTGATAGTAACAGTCTGCAGTTAAATTTGATCTTAATAACAGCTGTATAATCAACACACAGTAAACAAACCAAATAAAATACTTCTCCTATTGAAATAACATGGTAACTTTAAAGGGCCGTAGGGCAGAACCCTTATGTCCGATTTGGACCATTTCTGATTTATACCTTCCCATAGATGGTTACTATGACCGAGCAAAATTTCGTGAGGATCACTCCAGCCGTTCAGGAGAAGTACTTGTAAATAAAAAGCCAGAGTGTAGTATAGGAGCTTCGCTCGCTCCGCTCAATTAATAGCCAAGCAAGATTCTTTTCCTTTAATCGGTTTGTGTGCAACCTTAGAAACACATGCGGATACCATTGAAAAGTAAATGTCCTGTTGAATATAATAATAGGAATATATTATAATTCAAATCGGTCCCCGGGATCTTATCCAAAGACGTTCAGTTTTAAAGAGTATTTGCTTGAAACATTAGATAGATAACTGTGGTAAGAACGTATTCCATTTAGGCTTACATTAGCCTTACATAGGGTTAGGACTTATTCAATTTATCAACTGCACATTCGTTACTTTGAAAACAATTTGTTTCCTTTGGGTTAGGTCTGTAAACATACCAAAAGAGTCATGAGTTATAATATTTCCACCAGTAGTTTTCAAGGTATCGATTAAATTCATTATGTCCGAGTTTTTATTCAAAGTGGCTAAACTATTGATTTTCGTTACTTTGGAAATACTTTTATCCATCTCCTCGGGTCCGAAAACATACAAAAAGAGTCATAAGATGTGAGATTTGCACCAGTAGTTTTCAAGATATCGATTAAATTCATTATTTCCGAGTTTTTATTCATAGCGGCTAAACTATTGATTTTCGTTACTTTGGAAATACTTTTATCCATCTCCTCGGGTCCGAAAACATACAAAAAGAGTCATAAGATGTGAGATTTGCTAAAGTAGTTTTCAAAATATCGATTAATTTTATTATTTCCGAGTTTTTATTCATAGCGGCTAAACTATTGATTTTCGTTACTTTGGAAATACTTTTATCCATCTCCTCGGGTCCGAAAACATACAAAAAGAGTCATAAGATGTGAGATTTGCACAAGTAGTTTTCAAAATATCGATTAAATTCATTATTTCCACGTTTTTTTTTCGTAGCGGCCAAACTATTGATTTTCGTTACTTTGGAAATACTTTTATCGAACTCCTCGGGTCCGAAAACATGCAAAAAGAGTCATAAGATGTGAGATTTGCATCAGTGGTTTTCAAGATATCGATTAAATTCATTATGTCCGAGTTTTTATTCATAGAGGCTAAACTATTGATTTTCGTTACTTTGGAAATACTTTTATCCATCTCCTCGGGTCCGAAAACATACAAAAAGAGTCATAAGATGTGAGATTTGCTAAAGTAGTTTTCAAAATATCGATTAATTTTATTATTTCCGAGTTTTTATTCATAGCGGCTAAACTATTGATTTTCGTTACTTTGGAAATACTTTTATCCATCTCCTCGGGTCCGAAAACATACAAAAAGAGTCATAAGATGTGAGATTTGCACAAGTAGTTTTCAAAATATCGATTAAATTCATTATTTCCACGTTTTTTTTTCGTAGCGGCCAAACTATTGATTTTCGTTACTTTGGAAATACTTTTATCGAACTCCTCGGGTCCGAAAACATGCAAAAAGAGTCATAAGATGTGAGATTTGCATCAGTGGTTTTCAAGATATCGATTAAATTCATTATGTCCGAGTTTTTATTCATAGAGGCTAAACTATTGATTTTCGTTACTTTGGAAATACTTTTATCGAACTCCTCGGGTCCGAAAACATACAAAAAGAGTCATAATATGTGAGATTTGCACCAGTAGTTTTCAAGATATCGATTAAATTCATTATTTCCGAGTTTTTATTCGTAGCGGCTAAACTATTGATTTTCGTTACTTTGAAAATACTTTTATCGAACTCCTCGGGTCCGAAAACATACAAAAAGAGTCATAAGATGTGAGATTTGCACCAGTAGTTTTCAAGATATCGATTAAATTCATTATTTCCGAGTTTTTATTCGTAGCGGCCAAACTATTGATTTTCGTTACTTTGGAAATACTTTTATCCATCTCCTCTAGTCCAAAAACATACAAAAAGAGTCATAAGATGTGAGATTTGCACCAGTAGTTTTCAAGATATCGATTAAATTCATTATTTCCGAGTTTTTATTCATAGAGGCTAAACTATTGATTTTCGTTAATTTGGAAATACTTTTATCGAACTCCTCGGGTCTGAAAACATACAAAAAGAGTCATAAGATGTGAGATTTGCACCAGTAGTTTTCAAGATATCGATTAAATTCATTATGTCCGAGTTTTTATTCATAGAGGCTAAACTATTGATTTTTGTTAATTTGGAAATACTTTTATCGAACTCCTCGGGTCTGAAAACATACAAAAAGAGTCATAAGATGTGAGATTTGCACCAGTAGTTTTCAAGATATCGATTAAATTCATTATGTCCGAGTTTTTATTCATAGAGGCTAAACTATTGATTTTCGTTACTTTGGAAATACTTTTATCGAACTCCTCGGGTCCGAAAACATGCAAAAAGAGTCATAAGATGTGAGATTTGCATCAGTGGTTTTCAAGATATCGATTAAATTCATTATGTCCGAGTTTTTATTCATAGAGGCTAAACTATTGATTTTCGTTACTTTGGAAATACTTTTATCGAACTCCTCGGGTCCGAAAACATACAAAAAGAGTCATAATATGTGAGATTTGCACCAGTAGTTTTCAAGATATCGATTAAATTCATTATTTCCGAGTTTTTATTCGTAGCGGCTAAACTATTGATTTTCGTTACTTTGAAAATACTTTTATCGAACTCCTCGGGTCCGAAAACATACAAAAAGAGTCATAAGATGTGAGATTTGCACCAGTAGTTTTCAAGATATCGATTAAATTCATTATTTCCGAGTTTTTATTCGTAGCGGCTAAACTATTGATTTTCGTTACTTTGGAAATACTTTTATCCATCTCCTCTAGTCCAAAAACATACAAAAAGAGTCATAAGATGTGAGATTTGCACCAGTAGTTTTCAAGATATCGATTAAATTCATTATGTCCGAGTTTTTATTCATAGAGGCTAAACTATTGATTTTCGTTACTTTGGAAATACTTTTATCGAACTCCTCGGGTCCGAAAACATACAAAAAGAGTCATAAGGTGTGAGATTTGCACCAGTAGTTTTCAAGATATCGATTAAATTCATTATTTCCGAGTTTTTATTCATAGAGGCTAAACTATTGATTTTCGTTAATTTGGAAATACTTTTATCGAACTCCTCGGGTCTGAAAACATACAAAAAGAGTCATAAGATGTGAGATTTGCACCAGTAGTTTTCAAGATATCGATTAAATTCATTATTTCCGAGTTTTTATTCGTAGCGGCTAAACTATTGATTTTCGTTACTTTGGAAATACTTTTATCGAACTCCTCGGGTCCGAAAACATACGAAAAGAGTCATAAGATGTGAGATTTGCCAAAGTAGTTTTCAAAATATCGATTAATTTTATTATTTCCGAGTTTTTATTCATAGCGCCTAAACTATTGATTTTCGTATCGTTGGAAATAGTTTTATTGAACTCCTCGGGTCTAAAAACATACAAAATGAATCATAAGTTGTAAGTTTTGCTTCAGTAGTTTCAAGACATTTATGAAACTCATTATTGGCCTATCATGTCATTTCCCCGTGTATTTTGTCGTGGGTTGGCACTACTTAATATATGAGGACGAAAGTGATCATGCATCAATTGCGTATATCCTTGCCATCTATCACAGATCGCTCAAAATTCACCATGACAGGCACAATCCTCCTCACGAGGAGGATTTTGTCGATGCATACTTTTGTGAGGAAGATTGTGTTTATTCACCTCTATATATATATATATATATATATATATATATATATTTTTTTTTTTAATGGTCGCCCCCTAAAACAAAAACAAAAAATAATTTTACAAAATATATATTAATTTTTGTTTTAATTTTGTAGAGTTCTAAGGCTCATTTATGTATAAACTTCAGGCTAAACCTTTTTCACTATACAAATATATACAGACAAACACTTTTGTCAGTGAAGGTGTAAATAGCAACATGAATAAATCTTGCATTTGACTTTTATATTAAATAAACAGTCTGACCTAGAGGTATAATTTATTATTTCTCAAACGTCCGAGACTACCTTCACAGAGAAATTGCTCATGTTATAAAAATATTTCTTTCTTCCAAAACTTCTATAAAAAGTATCATTATAAGATTAAATATCAAATATTTAATCTTATAATGATACGTCATCGTTTATTTTACGATGTCCAATTCATGCCTTGACTGTATTTGCATGTATTAGGTCAAAAGTTTGGGTGATTATTTCAAAGAGTAGGCATATTGTCTGGTAACTTAAAACTTGAGTAATATTTTTTATTATTTTTTTATACGGTAATATACTTTGTTTTTCTAGTTATAAATCTTAGTATAATCATAGTTTGCATGTGTTTAGGTAACTTTAAGACACGTTCTTTATTATTAAAGTATAAATAAAATAAATATACAAACTTTATTTACTAAATATTTCTTTAAAGTATCTCAAACTGTCATAATATGTTAGCTTTGTTTATGTTTGTGTAAAAAACAACATAACTATACAATTAATTTACAATTTATTAGTAAAATACAGTACGTAATACAAAATTGTCGGTGTTTTGGGTTTCTACCAGTCGATATAAGTTTAGTGTAGATTCAAAAACAAATTTTAAAAAATTATCTCGTGACTTTAAAGTACAGGGTGTCCATAAAGTCTTGCCCTGGTTTCATAGATTTGATGTATGGACACTATTGTAACGACACACACATTGCATTTCTTGTTTTCAAGGGAATTTAATCTAGTTTTCCTCTTTAATTTGTTAACACCTAAACTCAGCTGATTGCCAACATTGCTGTTTAATTTTAATGCACTTTAAAAACAAATAGTAGTGGCCCGACTAAATTGCCACCTCGTTCCCCACGCTTGACCTCACTGGATTTCCAGATTATGTCCTCTGAATATGTTCTTTAAAAGTTTATAATAACTTGTAAAATAAGTTGTAAAACAGTAATAATTTATCTAAAATATTGTATGCTATTAAAAATTTTAAATTATTTTGAAATAAATAAAAGGACCTTATTGAGTAAAATAAAGGTCCAACTTATAATAGAAGCAACTAATCCACGACAAAGCTAAAAACTATACATTTAATCAAACTAAAAATATGTGTTCATTATATTTATTGAAACTTATTTTACAGGTATATTTTATTAAATTTAAGTAAACAATAATAATATTAAAGATTCCAGAATGAAACAAAATTTAATAAATGTAATATTGGCAGTTTTATCAATATTAAAAGTGAACTCGGTTATAATATTAAATTTACGTTACATAAGCACAAGGAAAAATATTTCTGGCGAAAATAGGAGACGGCCTTTGTTGATGCGTAGTACGCCAGTCAGGTAGAAACTAATTGAATCGTGTAGAGCATTCAGGTTTTATAACCAATGTTTCATTGAAACGATGTTTTACTATTTATGTATTTTATTTCTATGATTATATTATAAGTATAAATATTTATTCAGTATAAAGTACAAACATGTAAATAAATCATTTATTTGACAGTTTTATGTGTCACTAAAAAAGTGGATGTATTAAGACATTAATATCATTAGTGGTGGATGGAGGAGAGGTTGCATAACCGGACAAATTTACCGCGGAAGTGCGATAAAACATGGGACATCAAAAATGAAAATGAGGCTGAAACGACCTTGAATGTGTGTTGACCGGCAGGGGAAAAGGTGAAGGCCCATCCGGTCTGGCAGTGAGGCTTGTCATACATGGAAAATTATCTAACTATGGTGCTTTTGGCCTCAGTGTCCCTTCTCAGTTAAATATTAAAAGGTAGGAAATATATTTATCATCAAAAATATTGTGATCATTTGCAACTACAAAATGAATACTATTTTTAAATTAATACAAATTCCTTTTACAACATTCTTATTGATTCTTTCTAACATTACAAACAAAATCATGCGTTAAAACACATATCATATAAAAAATAAACATATTTTTAAAGTGGAAAACAAACTACAAAAACAAGTAATTAATTAACTGTTTCGTTGTGAGAATTTGGATATACTTTCAGTATCGGTAATGAGCTGTGAAACAATTAAGAATGGCCCTAGGTGTTTTGATGACAAACAAACCATAGGCAATAAACAATAGTATATGATCTAGTTTTAAAATGTACTTTTGTATCTCTTTCAAACTGTTATTATTATGTCAATTGAATATTCAACATGGACTGTGGTAAAACCATGCCGTAATCTATACAGAGTGTTCGGAAACACTCTTCCTAAACTACGTGTGACGATTCCTTGGATCAAAATCAACAAAAAATATCATGTGAACATATGACCTTATATGCTTCGTTAACCTGATAGCATCCATTTTGTTTTTACATTAAGTAATTTTTATTTCCGTGACGGATGAGTGTATTAAGTAAACTATTTGCATCAAATTTTACCTCACCGATATTCATTTTGAGGAAAATATTATCTGTTTCGAATGTATATTTTCAAAATGGCGGTAATTTAAAAATTTTTAACTGAAATATCTCAAAACTGTTAGTCTTTTAAAGTAACAAACTAGTTTAAAAATGTAATTATGTAACCTAAGATATCAAGTTTGCGAAGCTTTTGAAGACAAATGAGGGAATTATTGAAATTTTTCTGAAGAAAAACATTGATTTTGTATGATTTATCAAGTACATTAAGGTTATTTTTGCAATAAATCACAAAAAATCCGTTATTTAGTTGTCATTTTCTTACAAAACTTGGTATTGTTGACAAGATTTTAATTTCTTTGTCACCCAAACCATTAAAAAAAAAGAAAAAAAATTACCGGTTTTGAGATGTTTGGGTTTAAAAACTTAAAATGCATACCATTTAGAAAATTTTAGGCATAAAAATCATTGAATAAACTTAATTATTTTTTATGTTTTGAATTAAGAATTTAACTCGATTTCTTTCTTATTATACTGTTAATTTTGTTAATTGCTTGATTTAATTTTATAAATAATTTTTTTATTTCTAAATTTTACATAAAAATTCCAGAGAAGATGCTCTTTTTCTTGAGCAGAAACATTACGGATGAAAGATGGTAGAGCATTAATGGGTGGCATGTTGTCATCCTTCAAGAATATAAATGGATTGTGACGTAGAGACCGTTGGTTAGGCGGATATTTTAAAGAACAATACAATTATACAATATAAGAGTAGTCCGCCTTACTTAAGGTCATAATATTAGTTTAAAAATTTATACTATATCATGAGCCAATCTAGACATATAACTTGTCTTTTAAAATAAATGTAAATGTGAGCGTAAAAGCATTACTTCTTCTCTTGCGAAAAAAATATATTTTAAATATTCATTGTCAACAAGGATTTTTTTTTAATGAGAAGGTCCACGATATTAAAATTTAAGACACAATGTATGTATTGTCTTAAACATTTCAAACTACTAGTAAGTGATCTTCTTTCATTTGCAATTGACATACTAACAAATATGTATTAGCTATTGTCATTTACAATAATATAATACCTAATAAAAAAAAAGTAACTTGGGATTTCAAATAATATAATAGCAGTGAGTCTACGGTCAGAAGTAGGCTACATTCTGTTGACTACCATGAATCATATTCAGCGTAATGTAAACAATTATTTAACCAATTTAAGAAACATTAAAAATTAACATTAAATTACAGACAACAATTCATTGAATCTTGTACCTTTTTTATAATAAGTACAAAAATATATGGTTACACTTTTTTATGTGTAGTTCTAACCAGTAAACTGTTATTAATATTAATACTTTCTACCACACTTTGGGCACCTCGAGTTAAGTTATTTTTCATCACTCCGTATACGAAAGTGACAACTTGCCGTACAGCTGAGACCTTGGAAAGTAGTCATTAGTAGATGATTTTTGAGAGTTCTGCGCCTTCCTAAGGAAGCGGGCTCTGATTGGTCGAGAGCTGGCATAAGCCCCGCCCCTCTTCTCTGATTGGGCGACAGCTGGTATAGACCCCGCCCCCCTCTTCTCTGATTGGTTGACAGCTGACTTAGGCCACGCCCATTTGTTAAAATGGCGGTTGTTGTCTTCCGAAGGAAGAGTAGGTGGACGAGTCAATTGTAAGGGGAAGGAACATGATATTTAGATGCTACCTGTGGCTATATTATATAAAATGTATCAATGGATATAATGAAAATGTACATAATCAACGGTTACACTATATAAAATTAAAATGCTGCTATACTATATAATATACATCACTGACTATAATGTTAAATATACCTAATCAAGTTATACTATATGAAATGTGCTCAAGGCTATACTATACATTATGCATTGATGACTTTTACGTTAAATATACACGATCAATGCTTATACTATATGAAATGCATTCACGGGTATACTATACAAATATATTAATGAATATAATGTTAAATAAACATGATCAACGGTTATACTACATGCAATTTATCAGCGGCTATTTTTTTGCATCAATGACTACAATGTTAAATATATATGATCCACTGTCATACGATATGAAATGAAGAAGACAATGAATATAATGATATATATAAATGATGAACTGTTATACTATATGAAATGTACCTGTGGCAACTTCTCTGCATCAATGACTATAATGTAAATGCACATACTCAACAGTTACACTATATAAAATGAAAATGCTGCTATACTATATATTATGCATTGTTGAATTTACGAAAAATATACACGATCAGTACTTATATCAAGGAATATAACTTTAAATAAACATGATCAACGGTTATACTACATGTAATTAATCAGCGACTATTCTCTGCACCAATGACTATAATGTTAAATATACATAATTCACAGTCATACTATATGCAATGTAGAGCCAATGAATATAATGATAAATATACATGATCAACGGTTATACTATATGAAATGAATTTGCCGCTATACTATACAAATATATCAAGGAATAAAATGTTAAATATTCTTTATCCACGGTTACACTATATAAAATTAAACTGCCGCTATACTATATAATATGCATCAATGACCTACAATGTAAAATATTCTTTATCCAGTTATACTATAAATGAAATGTAACTGCGGCAATACTATATAAAATTTATCAATGATTATAATGTGAAATATACATAATCAACTATTATAATATATATAAATCGAAACTGTGGCTATGCTATATAATATACATCAATAAATTTAATGTTGAATATTCTTGATCAAGTTATACGGCATGAAATGTACCCGTGGTTATACAATGTAAAATGAATCAATGACTACAATGTAAAACACGATCAATGGTTACCATATGAAATGCATTCGCCGCTATACTTTACAAAATATATCAATGTATATAATGTTAAATATACATGATTAACGGTTATACTAAATGAAAGATTTCCCAGCTTTACTATATTACTATACTGTTTTAAACTGAAATTTACAAACAGCTATTAACCATAAACAAATCACAGTCTCACAGAGATTCTTGGAATAGCAATATCTGTTCTAAAATATAAATTAATAATGTTAAACATATGTCGTGAGCCTGTCTTGTGAAGTGTTTTTACTGAGCATAATACAGCATGGAATGTTTCCTCCCATGACCAGAGCTCTTTTGAGGTGGTAATTCCCCATGGCGTTAGCTTTTATCATGGATTTAGACCATGACGTAGTTCCCCTAAAGATCGGGCCTAGCCACACCTTTTTTTAAAGTGGTTTTTAGGCAAAATATTCCACTATAGCTGTATATCTCAATAAACATATACTTTCCTTATATTTATATTATCTAGATATTATACCATAGTGCAACATTGAGGATATATTTACAGTATGTAATCAGATATCTTGAGAAACCTGTCTGATCTACTTTCATATCTATTACTTAGAGTGATTTTGAAATGTTCTCCAGGGAAGGTGTAGTTTCATTTTCTTCATTCTTCTTTTATCCCACTTCTTGAATCTTCTTTTTTCGTCGGCTTGTCTCTTTCCAAGGCTTTGGTCTTGCTCTTCACATCTATTAGTTCTTCTGGAGTTATTTTGAAGTGTCCTTAGAATAGAGTTGTGGCTCATTGGGAAAAAGCAGGATTGACTCCGTTTCCATTAATTCTTCTTCTGAAATCTTGTAGTGTCCCCAGGGAAGGGTTGTGATTCCATCTTGTAGTATATAGCGTTTGTCATCATGGGCAGACAAAGCGATCTTGTTATGTTTTACACTGTATAAGTCATGTTTATAGCTCTTGATCATATTAATTGAACAGTATTGATCAATTTTTGTGTGCAAACAGTCCTTATAGTCTTGGAAGGTGATACAATTTTCGACAACTGTTTTCTTAACACCTTTTGATTTTTTTATAACATGATTATTCTCAGATCTGCTTGCGTACATTTTTGATCTTAAACCTATGTGTTCATACATGATTCTTCCATTGAGTTCATCCTTAAATTTCCCAATAACCTTCTTATTTGTGGTGCTAAAGCAGGGGTGGGTAGAGGGGTAGTCGCTCGTGTCAAAGTAGGCAATCATCTCCTTCATGTCTTCGTAGAAATCCCCTGTCTGTAGATGGTAGGTTAGACTATCTGTGTCGGTATATTGTAATTGAGCTTTATCCTGGTACCGGTCTTTTATCACGTTATAGTGAAAGTCATACATTAGTGTCTTAGACACATCCAAAATACTCATTCCTACGTATGTTGCTTTATTGAAGAATAATTTAGTCTTCCTCATGTGTACTGCAGCCAAATTTTCAGTAAAAATAGTTCTTCTTTTAAAGTTGGGTTGTGCTAGCCACTTGTCGACCTGTTTCTCATGAGTTGCCAATCTGATGTCAACACGATTTCGAATATTTTCCATAGTCTTTCCAAAGACAACATTATTCATTAGTTTGAAAAAATCCTTTTCAAAATTGTTTGTGGCTTTCGTTCTCATATTAGTATTTAAATCTATATAGGGTTTAAGCCAATCTTTTTGCTTAAAACTGATTGCTCTGTGGATTTTCTTTAATTTTAATCCTAGAGACAGGTGCTGTTTAAGATTTCTATGATGTATGACATATTTTTCCTTATCATACAGCGTTGCAAGTAATTTTTCTTCCTTCGATCCTGGAGGAACTCTGTGTTCAGGAGCTAGGGGGAGATCAGAGTGCTGATCGTGCAATTCTTCTGGATACTCCAAGTCAACCTCTAATATATATCCTATTTTGGAATCATCAGGAATTACTGTTACATCAATAAGGTGTGCGTCTTCTACCCATTTAAACTCTGCATATGGCATGCACTGGGACATCGCCCATGCATATAAGTTGTTTGCGTCAAGATATGTTAGGTATGATGAGGATATAGCTTTGTTGTAATCTTCCATGTATTTATTATTGGCGGCTGCATAGCGGTTCGAAACTTGCGATAAACCTTCTCGTATGCCATTTCCAATCATCAAAATCATGTCATAGTCTGTTAGTAGTTCCAGTTCAATCTCGGTTGTCTTGAGCATTGCACTCCATGCAAGTCCAGGTGCTGTATAGTACCAAGCAGGATCTAGGCTATAAATTTGCATACACAGGTCTCGAAAATTTTCCATTACATCAGCCAATTGCAGTACATCTGACTTATTATACAAAATTGTATACTCCTTCATATTTTGTATTTCAAAAGCGTTCCAAATCTTACAGGCATGATGATAATCTTCTTCCTCAACATCAGACATGGTTAATTTGTTGTAAAAGTCCGCCCTTGGTGGTAGAGATGTTTGTTCATATTTCTCCAAAGAGTCCATAGCATCATACGGGTACACGCCTTTTCTCAAAAGGAGTTGAAGCTGTTCACCAGAATAGTACTTTGATGTATGCTTGAATTGAGAAGGCGACAAGTTTTTAACTAGTAAGTCCAAGCTGCTAGACATGAATTTCATTGAGTCTACAAATCTTAGATCAATACCTCCAGGCACATGAACAGTATACGATATATATATTTCTTCGCTGTTTGGGATTACATCAATAGACACGTTATGGGACTCAAACATTTTTATGAATAAATGAGTATCGTAACCAGAAAGATTATGGATAAATATTGGGAGAAATGAAGGTTTTTTGAAGTTTAAGTTGCAGCTGTTGTGTGCGGCTCCTCTGAATTTTCCCGTTATGTGGTCATGGTCCATAACTAAAGGGTCTTCTTCTGTGAATTCCTTTCCACAAATATGACATTGTCTTGCTTCTATAATTTTTGTAATATCTTCTTTTGAAAGTATCATGGGTTGGGCGGCATCTTTGGAATACAGGCTTTTGATTTTCTTAGACTCTTCAAGAATCATTTCTACAAAAACTTGAGCAGCGTTTTCACCAAAGTATGTTACTGGACTGGCATAATCATTTTCTGCTTGTACGATATAATATGAAAACCCGATAGCTTCATGTTTTTGATAACTTTTTGTGTTTGATCTCATGTTTTCCTCTTCAGTATTGACTTGCTCTATGGGAGTTAGCATAGATTCAAAGTCTGCATAACATGCAAATGGCACTCTCATACTTCTATTATGATCCTTAAACTTAATTGTGTCTTCCTTCTTAGGCATCACAATCTTGACTGGGTCGTGCTGCTTGCAATACGCTCTATGCGAAACCAATAAATCTTCTTTTCTAAAATGTAAAAGGCATCTTTTACACAACCAAATTCTTCCATTGTGCTGTGTTATCTGTGATCGCACTAGTCTACTCAGATCTGTTATTAGAAAATAATGTGAATTGTTTTCATTCCTTAGGTAAAGTAAATCTACATGTCGATCTTTCTCTTCTTCGGTTACCAGAAGCGGGTACACTACATTATTTTCATCAAAGCTGTATACATTAATAGATATTCCAGTTTTCTTTTCAAATATCTTTATGCTGTTTAAAACCACTGGAAATCCTATTCCATGCAGAGCATCATCAAATTCGTGTGTATATTGGATGTAATGATGTACTCTTTGAGGGTGGTTATCCCTCCGTACAGGATGAACTGCTGCGAGAACTGACCAGAGAAAACATTTATCATCGTTGTTTTCAATATTAATAACTGCTTTCTTCTGTTTAAGAGTTTTCGGTAAGTCAGTGTATGATGAGCCTCTTAGGGGAGCATAACGATTGATCCGCAGTTCGAGATTATTAATTTTTCTAAGAGTCCAGCCCGAGCCTTTATTTTGAAACTCATCCATCTCTCGTAGAATCTTTTCCTGCACACTATCCAGCTGTTCTTTGATATCGTTGGTTGGAAATAGGGTTATGTTTTCCGTTTTAAAATTCATTTCTTGTGTAACTTCTTTATCGTTACTTAGTTTTTTGTACTGAGTTAAGAGAACAACATTGATTTTAATATTGTGATCTTGTAAGTTTTCTCTTACCTTATCACTAAGTAGTTGTTTTGACAACTGAAAAAACTTCAATGGATCTTTTATGCCTGGGTTGTTCTCAATAATATAAGTTTTCATTCTATTTTTAAACGCTTTTTCTAACTCAGTAATTTGTAATTCGTCCTTAGAGTCTTCAATGTTTGATGTAGAAGAAGACATCGAGAGTAGTTCTGATCTCACGATATTTTTAGAAGAACTACCGATAGGCTTGATGTTGTAATCTGGTTTTACACTTTCTAGACATTTCTTCTTTGGAGGTGGCGTGGAATCACTTCTCTGCTTCACTCTGCAGTGATTAAGATGTCGGCTTATATTTGTCAAAGTAATCCATTTTCCGCAGTTATCACAAGGTTTCTGGGGCTGAATAGTGTTCGGTTTTTCTTTAGAACATATTTTCAAGTGGCGCGAAAGGTTTGTTGATGATATGGTCTTCTTACATCTGTCACAGATCTTTCTCTTCATTTTAGACAAACTTCAATGCCCTGAAACACGTATATAACTCGTTACAACCTGTCGGAATTAATCCACTTTGTAATTTTAGGTTATCCAAAATTAACACTTCCGTATTGCGTAGATGATCCTCACACCACAATGGTCGAGAACTGAATGATGGAGTCTCCGATGACTCCTCCTTTTATACTTCCTTTTTCTCTGGATTAAAATTTTTCAATTTTAACCACAATAATGCAAATTATAGCTTTTGATTACTGCAATGTAACTGTCCGTATAGCGCAGATGATCTTCACACCACAGTGGTTGAAGATTGAATGATGGAGTCTCCGATGACTCCTCTTTTTATACTTCCTTTTTCTCTGGATTAAAATTTTTTTCAATTTTAACCACAATAATGCAAATTATAGCTTTTGATTACTGCAATGTAACTGTCCGTATAGCGCAGATGATCTTCACACCACAGTGGTTGAAGACTGAATGATGGAGTCTCCGATGACTCCTCCTTTTATACTTCCTTTTCTCTGGATTAAAATTTTTCAATTTTAACCACAATAACGCAAATTATAGCTTTTGATTACTGCAATGTAACTGTCCGTATAGCGCAGATGATCTTCACACCACAGTGGTTGAAGACTGAATGATGGAGTCTCCGATGACTCCTCCTTTTATACCTTCTTGCTCTCTAGATTTTCAAGATTTTTCAGTTTTAACCAAAATATTACAATTAAAGCTTTTTTTTTATTTACTCAATGTAACTATCCGTATAGTGCAGGTGATCTTCACACCGCAATGGTCGAGAACTGAATGATGGAGTCTCCGATGACTCCTTCTTTTATACCTTCTTTTCCCCAGATTAAATTTCTTTTCAATTTTAACCAAAATAATGCAAATTACGTTGTTTTTAATTACTGCAATGTAACCGTCCGTATAGCGTATATGATCTTCACACCGCAATGGTCGAAAACCGAATGATGGAACCTCCAAAGACTCCTCATTTTATACCTTTTCTCGATTTACAACCTTTTAGTGACTTTCTCTATAGGGAATATGCTATTACGGTAGCAGCCGTGGTAAGACCTAAGCCCAGGAACAAGTTACTTTTTAATTTAGATGTCTCCAGAAGCCAAACTTTAAAGCGATAACTTTTAAAGAAGATCTCCAATATTGTTGAAATTTTGTATGAAATTGTAAGACCAGGTCTATTTTCTTTTGTTCGCGAACCAGCATGATCGGGTCATGGAAACGGGGTTTAATAGCAAATCAAATGGGTTAAAAATGAGTTTTCCTGCATTTTTGGACTTTAATTTCAAATTCAGCAATGTTAACTCGAATCATATTTAAAAGAACTTAAAAAACAAACAATTTAGTTTTTTTTTTTAATTTTAACATTGTTCAACAGATTACGGAGAAAAACAAAATTAGGTTTCCAATGTTAATCTAATGAGAAATAAATAAAACCGTTTATCTCACTTATTTATTGACATACCTTGGTAAAATTTGGTATCTAGTGACATATATAGGAACGACTACGGACATTATAATTCCTTCGCAAACCATCCATCGCATAAAAATGGCTGTATTTCACTCTTTAATCCATAGACTAATAAATATACCATTAGACTGCCTCAACTTTAAAAAAAGAAAATGAAATAATACAATATTTAATTTAGTATTAGAAATGGATATAAAAATAAAACCATAGAGAGTATGATAAGCCGAAAAATAAGAAAACAAATGATGATGAAATGCGCCTATCATATAACTCTAAGATGGAAAAATTTGTAAGAAAAACTTTCAAAAATTCCAACATAAATTAGGTTACAGGAAAAAAATACTGCTTTCAACCTTATTTGTGCAAATTTTAAGATAATAAAAAACAATCTGAGAGATAAATATAGTAAATCTGGCATATACAAATTTATTGCACTGACTGTAAGCAATACTATTGACCATACACGACGAACCTTGGGAAACTTTGGGAATATGCCTTGGGCAGATGCCCTTCGCCAGGTGTCACGCAATGTTTTAGTTCACGGATTCATTTCGTATACGATCATTGTTAAACTAACGATACATGAACTCTAGACGTATTTTAAAGTTTAGATGCAACAATCGCTCTCAGTCGTTGCAACAATATTTCAATATAATAGAAAACTGCAAAGTTTGTATAAATAATATTTTACTGCCGAAAATAAGCGAATTGTCTGCTAACTTAGAAACAGTTTAGTTTTCATGTAAATAAATATGTGTCAAATTTTTCTAACACGTATGATGAATCAGGGAACTCTAGTTAATGTTATGTCAAGAGTACAAGATGTTAATAAGATTTTATCAACATTCACCCATAGTAAACACTACAATTTATTATTATTCACTAAATTAGACGTCAATGAGATGTAAATGTCGTATGAAGAATAAATTATTATTTACCTTAATATTTTAGGCTTTTGCACCTTACAAACACATTAAAAATATGGCTTACAATAGTTCATATTTTTTTAGAAATATTGTTATTGTTTAGTAAAATATTAATAGAGTTAGTTCTTACTGTATTACTCAAATGGTTGATTGAGTCTTTCTAATGTAAATACTGTTATTTCATATTTTATCCATATTCCTCGAATTGTATAACCACAACGTCTTCATCCATACAACAAATAAAGTATATTTTTAGTCTTTACATATATTACTAGTGTACATGTTGCTTGAAATGGAGCAATTTATTTTCAATAACTAATGGAGCAAATCATTTTCAATAACAACTTTTTTTGTAGGCCTGCATACATACACTGTGTAATTTTTATCAAAATTACCTTGGTATTTCGCGTAGCTTAAAAGCCTACATATAGTCGCTTACGGACAGAAGCCCCCAGTCAGCTACCTTTACATATTATTTACTTTGATACATTGATAGTAAGAATTTGACTCTAGCTGAATGCCCTTGTTTTATCCAATAATTCCATGTAATAATTTTAATTTCAATTTACCATTATAAGAAATTATTAATTAGTCTCAACCTCTTACCTCCAAATTTCTAAGTGAAAACATAAGTTTTAATATGTGTAAATAGTATCATAATTTGAGTAAGAATAATTTATTAATATACCCGGTATAATGGTAATAAGATAGATAACGTGTCCGGCAACCAACACCGCCAACACTTATGTCACAATTAAACTTCTTTCAATACAGTTCAGCACCATTTACACTATGGATTACTACTCTATTTTCTTGATTAACCAATCGTAAGTATTATGAATCAATAATTGAACAAACAGTGGCGCTTCTAGCAAGTTTTATTGTCAATAGCAACCCCACAAAATTTAATATAGAATGCTAAAATTAATTAAAAGATCGCATTCACTCATTGACGTTATCTAGCTATTGTTTTATAATTAAATCAAACAGACATTGTCATGTTACTTTGATGTTAATTGTGATCTATCTACATGCTTTTCTTCTGGAGGACGTTTTACGTTATTCATCGTAAGTATGCCTCATAGCTTTTTTTACATATCGTTATTTTGTCTCCAGTCCCTTTGCCAATACCTTTAATTTGGGACCACTCAGTTAATTCTATAATTTGTGAAACGCTCAAATTTTAATCAAAATATTTTTCACGTGCGTAAATTAATGCAGTTCGTTGACCAGGTACACTCCGCGCTTTAACCTAACGTCTTTCGTGTGAACAGGTGGATAGTACTTTCGCTGAAATCTGGTGTTTACTTACCGTACAGCTGTTTACTTGAAAACCAATCAATTTCTTTACCAATGTTAATCAAATGGGAAAATAAAAACCTTAAGGGCTTGTAGGGCCCATCCTTTTAATTGATATTTTCCAATTTACTCCAATTGACTCCTTAATTTGTTATAAGAAATTATGGTTCATAGCTCTAAATAAAGAGTTTATCAAGACGGGTGGGTTTGCAAGCGAGAGTTTTAATAACAAGTAGGCCTACAGTTTTACTTATTGGAAATAAAAGTAAGTTTTTTTATTACTCTAACCAATTTTACAGAATTTTATAAAATATTTACAAAGAATCGATTAAAAAAAACACGGTAAGATTAATTAATATCCAAACAAAATTTATTCTGAACTAATCGAACAAAGAATTAAATATATATAAGACAAATGGCAGAGACAATCTTAACGTTGCTCTTATTGAGGAAAATTCCAACATATCGGCACTCAAACGCCTCTTAATGTTTGTTTTAGGTTTTATAAATGTCAAGTTTAATGATCAAAGGAGGAACCATTTGATGAGCCTTCATTCAGTCTTCAACGAATGTGGTGAGAAAATCAATTGCACTATACGTAAGATTACATTGCAATAATTAAGAAAAAACATAATAGCTGTAATTTGTATGAATTCGGTTATAAGTTAAAATACACCTGTCGCAGCAGACCTGCGCACTCAGCGAATTTCCAAAGGAAATTTTAGAGTTTGTATTTCCCATAAACACCATAGAAATGAGTATGTAGGTTTGCTGCCATGGGATATTGTTAAAAAGTTTGTGTTAAATATTGATAAAATGTTGGCAAAAATGTAATAGGATAAATAAATTTAAAACGGTATCAATATTCAGCACTTTTAAATTTTTCCCATATAAACCCCTGGGGGCGGGGGGTTGATTATGTAGGTTTGCCGTATGTAAGCAAATATCAGTCAGACCTTACTTAGTGAATATACATATCAAATTTCAGAAAATAAACATTTAAGACAAGTATCCCTTCTTTTACAACATTTTTATTTAGACTAAATAGTTTCAACCTAAAGGCCATATTCAGAGTCATCTAATCTCACCTTATTTTCTTGTATATTAATTTGAAACATAATTATGTTAGAATAAATATGATAAATGAAATAAATATATAAAGCATATAGAATAATGAATTATATGGAATAACATACAACATTTTAGACCGTACATATGTATAACATTATTTTAAGTTGTTTTTTTAATTCATTGATTATTCCAAAGAGAGGATGTTCTTGTCAAATTTGCATTGAATTTGAAATATTTTCTGGATCTTTCTCGCAATTTAAGAGTAGTATATACTTTTCTTCTTTCACATTAAGCTTTTCTACATTTCTCTTGTATTCCAAGATTGCCAAATTTTATGTCTGTATTTAATAGATGCTCCACAAATTTTGATCGCATTCTGGTGTTGTTTTTTTTATCTAAGGGCTTGTAAATGTTCTTTAACCCTCATTTTATTTTATTTGATTCTATTTCCAACGGCAACAGACATATTTACACAAGTATACAATATGTGATGATTGTGTGTTACAAAATACAAGTATTGTATTACTCTACTTTACTCTAAGTTTAGTCGTGTATGGTCAATAGTATTGCTTACACTCAGTGCAATAAATTTGTATATGCCAGAATTACTATATTTATCTCTCAGATTGTTTTTTATTATCTTAAAATTTGCACAAATAAGGTTGAAAGCAGTATTTTTTTCCTGTAACCTAATTTATGTTGGAATTTTTGAAAGTTTTTCTTACAAATTTTTCCATCTTAGAGTTATATGATAGGCGCATTTCATCATCATTTGTTTTCTTATTTTTCGGCTTATCATACTCTCTATGGTTTTATTTTTATATCCATTTTTTAATACTAAATATTGTGTTATTTCATTTTCTTTTTTTAAAGTTGAGGCAGTCTAATGGTATATTTATTAGTCTATGGATTAAAGAGTGAAATACAGCCATTTTTATGCGATGGATGGTTTGCGAAGGAATTATAATGTCCGTAGTCGTTCCTATATATGTCACTAGATACCAAATTTTACCAAGGTATGTCAATAAATAAGTGAGATAAACGGTTTTATTTATTTCTCATTAGATTAACATTGGAAACCTAATTTTGTTTTTCTCCGTAATCTGTTGAACAATGTTAAAATAAAAAAAATAAAAAAACTAAATTGTTTGTTTTTTAAGTTCTTTTAAATATGATTCGAGTTAACATTGCTGAATTTGAAATTAAAGTCCAAAAATGCAGGAAAACTCATTTTTAACCCATTTGATTTGCTATTAAACCCCGTTTCCATGACCCGATCATGCTGGTTCGCGAACAAAAGAAAATAGACCTGGTCTTACAATTTCATACAAAATTTCAACAATATTGGAGATCTTCTTTAAAAGTTATCGCTTTAAAGTTTGGCTTCTGGGGACATTAAATTAAATTAAAAAGTAACTTGTTCCCGGGCTTAGGTCTTACCACGGCTGCTACCGTAATAGCATATTCCCTATAGAGAAAGTCACTAAAAGGTTGTAAATCGAGAAAAGGTATAAAATGAGGAGTCTTTGGAGGTTCCATCATTCGGTTTTCGACCATTGCGGTGTGAAGATCATATACGCTATACGGACGGTTACATTGCAGTAATTAAAAACAACGTAATTTGCATTATTTTGGTTAAAATTGAAAAGAAATTTAATCTGGGGAAAAAGAAGGTATAAAAGAAGGAGTCATCGGAGACTCCATCATTCAGTTCTCGACCATTGCGGTGTGAAGATCACCTGCACTATACGGATAGTTACATTGAGTAAATAAAAAAAAGCTTTAATTGTAATATTTTGGTTAAAACTGAAAAATCTTGAAAATCTAGAGAGCAAGAAGGTATAAAAGGAGGAGTCATCGGAGACTCTATCATTCAGTCTTCAACCACTGTGGTGTGAAGATCATCTGCGCTATACGGACAGTTACATTGCAGTAATCAAAAGCTATAATTTGCATTATTGTGGTTAAAATTGAAAAATTTTAATCCAGAGAAAAGGAAGTATAAAAGGAGGAGTCATCGGAGACTCCATCATTCAGTCTTCAACCACTGTGGTGTGAAGATCATCTGCGCTATACGGACAGTTACATTGCAGTAATCAAAAGCTATAATTTGCATTATTGTGGTTAAAATTGAAAAAAAAAATTTAATCCAGAGAAAAAGGAAGTATAAAAAGAGGAGTCATCGGAGACTCCATCATTCAATCTTCAACCACTGTGGTGTGAAGATCATCTGCGCTATACGGACAGTTACATTGCAGTAATCAAAAGCTATAATTTGCATTATTGTGGTTAAAATTGAAAAATTTTAATCCAGAGAAAAAGGAAGTATAAAAGGAGGAGTCATCGGAGACTCCATCATTCAGTTCTCGACCATTGTGGTGTGAGGATCATCTACGCAATACGGAAGTGTTAATTTTGGATAACCTAAAATTACAAAGTGGATTAATTCCGACAGGTTGTAACGAGTTATATACGTGTTTCAGGGCATTGAAGTTTGTCTAAAATGAAGAGACAGATCTGCGACAGATGTAAGAAGACCATATCATCAACAAACCTTTCGCGCCACTTGAAAATATGTTCTAAAGAAAAACCGAACACTATTCAGCCCCAGAGACCTTGTGATAACTGCGGAAAATGGATTACTTTGACAAATATAAGCCGACATCTTAATTACTGCAGAGTGAAGCAGAGAAGTGATTCCACGCCACCTCCAAAGAAGAAATGTCTAGAAAGTGTAAAACCAGATTACAACATCAAGCCTATCGCTAGTTCTTCTAAAAATATCGTGAGATCAGAACTACTCTCGATGTCTTCTTCTACATCAAACATTGAAGACTCTAAGGACGAATTACAAATTACTGAGTTAGAAAAAGCGTTTAAAAATAGAATGAAAACTTATATTATTGAGAACAACCCAGGCATAAAAGATCCATTGAAGTTTTTTCAGTTGTCAAAACAAATTCTTAGTGATAAGGTAAGAGAAAACTTACAAGATCACAATATTAAAATCAATGTTGTTCTCTTAACTCAGTACAAAAAACTAAGTAACGATGAAGAAGTTACACAAGAAATGAATTTTAAAACAAAAAACATAACCCTATTTCCAACCACCGATATCAAAGAACAGCTGGATAGTGTGCAGGAAAAGATTCTACGAGAGATGGATGAGTTTCAAAATAAAGGCTCGGGCTGGACTCTTAGAAAAATTAATAATCTCGAACTGCGGATCAATCGTTATGTTCCCCTAAGAGGCTCATCATACACTGACTTACCGAAAACTCTTAAACAGAAGAAAGCAGTTATTAATATTGAAAACAACGATGATAAATGTTTTCTCTGGTCAGTTCTCGCAGCAGTTCATCCTGTACGGAGGGATAACCACCCTCAAAGAGTACATCATTACATCCAATATAAACACGAATTTGATGATGCTCTGCATGGAATAGGATTTCCAGTGGCTTTAAACAGCATAAAGATATTTGAAAAGGGAACTGGAATATCTATTAATGTATACAGCTTTGATGAAAATAATGTAGTGTACCCGCTTCTGGTAACCGAAGAAGAGAAAGATCGACATGTAGATTTACTTTACCTAAGGAATGAAAACAATTCACATTATTGTCTAATAACAGATCTTAGTAGACTAGTGCGATCACAGATAACACAGCACAATGGAAGAATTTGGTTGTGTAAAAGATGCCTTTTACATTTTAGAAAAGAAGATTTATTGGTTTCGCATAGAGCGTATTGCAAGCAGCACGACCCAGTCAAGATTGTGATACCTAAGAAGGAAGACACAATTAAGTTTAAGGATCATAATAGAAGTATGAGAGTGCCATTTGCATGTTATGCAGACTTTGAATGTATGCTAACTCCCATAGAGCAAGTCAATACTGAAGAGGAAAACATGAGATCAAACACAAAAAGTTATCAAAAACATGAAGCTATCGGGTTTTCATATTATATCGTACAAGCAGAAAATGATTATGCCAGTCCAGTAACATACTTTGGTGAAGACGCTGCTCAATTTTTGTAGAAATGATTCTTGAAGAGTCTAAGAAAATCAAAAGCCTGTATTCCAAAGATGCCGCCCAACCCATGATACTTTCAAAAGAAGATATTACAAAAATTATAGAAGCAAGACAATGTCATATTTGTGGAAAGGAATTCACAGAAGAAGACCCTTTAGTTATGGACCATGACCACATAACGGGAAAATTCAGAGGAGCCGCACACAACAGCTGCAACTTAAACTTCAAAAAACCTTCATTTCTCCCAATATTTATCCATAATCTTTCTGGTTACGATACTCATTTATTCATAAAAATGTTTGGGTCCCATAACGTGTCTATTGATGTAATCCCAAACAGCGAAGAAAGATATATATCGTATACTGTTCATGTGCCTGGAGGTATTGATCTAAGATTTGTAGACTCAATGAAATTCATGTCTAGCAGCTTGGACTTACTAGTTAAAAACTTGTCGCCTTCTCAATTCAAGCATACATCAAAGTACTATTCTGGTGAACAGCTTCAACTCCTTTTGAGAAAAGGCGTGTACCCGTATGATGCTATGGACTCTTTGGAGAAATATGAACAAACATCTCTACCACCAAGGGCGGACTTTTACAACAAATTAACCATGTCTGATGTTGAGGAAGAAGATTATCATCATGCCTGTAAGATTTGGAACGCTTTTGAAATACAAAATATGAAGGAGTATACAATTTTGTATAATAAGTCAGATGTACTGCAATTGGCTGATGTAATGGAAAATTTTCGAGACCTGTGTATGCAAATTTATAGCCTAGATCCTGCTTGGTACTATACAGCACCTGGACTTGCATGGAGTGCAATGCTCAAGACAACCGAGATTGAACTGGAACTACTAACAGACTATGACATGATTTTGATGATTGGAAATGGCATACGAGAAGGTTTATCGCAAGTTTCGAACCGCTATGCAGCCGCCAATAATAAATACATGGAAGATTACAACAAAGCTATATCCTCATCATACCTAACATATCTTGACGCAAACAACTTATATGCATGGGCGATGTCCCAGTGCATGCCATATGCAGAGTTTAAATGGGTAGAAGACGCACACCTTATTGATGTAACAGTAATTCCTGATGATTCCAAAATAGGATATATATTAGAGGTTGACTTGGAGTATCCAGAAGAATTGCACGATCAGCACTCTGATCTCCCCCTAGCTCCTGAACACAGAGTTCCTCCAGGATCGAAGGAAGAAAAATTACTTGCAACGCTGTATGATAAGGAAAAATATGTCATACATCATAGAAATCTTAAACAGTACCTGTCTCTAGGATTAAAATTAAAGAAAATCCACAGAGCAATCAGTTTTAAGCAAAAAGATTGGCTTAAACCCTATATAGATTTAAATACTAATATGAGAACGAAAGCCACAAACAGTTTTGAAAAGGATTTTTTCAAACTAATGAATAATGCTGTCTTTGGAAAGACTATGGAAAATATTCGAAATCGTGTTGACATCAGATTGGCAACTCATGAGAAACAGGTCACCACAAACAAGAAGGTTATTGGGAAATTTAAGGATGAACTCAATAGAAGAATCATGTATGAACACATAGGTTTAAGATCAAAAATGTACGCAAGCAGATCTGAGAATAATCATGTTATAAAAAAATCAAAAGGTGTTAAGAAAACAGTTGTCGAAACTTGTATCACCTTCCAAGACTATAAGGACTGTTTGCACACAAAAATTGATCAATACTGTTCAATTAATATGATCAAGAGCTATAAACATGACTTATACAGTGTAAAACATAACAAGATCGCTTTGTCTGCCCATGATGACAAACGCTATATACTACAAGATGGAATCACAACCCTTCCCTGGGGACACTACAAGATTTCAGAAGAAGAATTAATGGAAACGGAGTCAATCCTGCTTTTTCCCAATGAGCCACAACTCTATTCTAAGGACACTTCAAAATAACTCCAGAAGAACTAATAGATGTGAAGAGCAAGACCAAAGCCTTGGAAAGAGACAAGCCGACGAAAAAAGAAGATTCAAGAAGTGGGATAAAAGAAGAATGAAGAAAATGAAACTACACCTTCCCTGGAGAACACTTCAAAATCACTCTAAGTAATAGATATGAAAGTAGATCAGACAGGTTTCTCAAGATATCTGATTACATAACTGTAAATATATCCTCAATGTTGCACTATGGTATAATATCTAGATAATATAAATATAAGGAAAGTATATGTTTATTGATATATACAGCTATAGTGGAATATTTTGCCTAAAAACCACTTTAAAAAAAGGTGTGGCTAGGCCCGATCTTTAGGGGAACTACGTCATGGTCTAAATCCATGATAAAAGCTAACGCCATGGGGAATTACCACCTCAAAAGAGCTCTGGTCATGGGAGGAAACATTCCATGCTGTATTATGCTCAGTAAAAACACTTCACAAGACAGGCTCACGACATATGTTTAACATTATTAATTTATATTTTAGAACAGATATTGCTATTCCAAGAATCTCTGTGAGACTGTGATTTGTTTATGGTTAATAGCTGTTTGTAAATTTCAGTTTAAAACAGTATAGTAATATAGTAAAGCTGGGAAATCTTTCATTTAGTATAACCGTTAATCATGTATATTTAACATTATATACATTGATATATTTTGTAAAGTATAGCGGCGAATGCATTTCATATGGTAACCATTGTTCGTGTTTTACATTGTAGTCATTGATTCATTTAACCACGGGTACATTTCATGCCGTATAACTTGATCAAGAATATTCAACATTAAATTTATTGATGTATATTATATAGCATAGCCACAGTTTCGATTTATATATATTATAATAGTTGATTATGTATATTTCACATTATAATCATTGATAAATTTTATATAGTATTGCCGCAGTTACATTTCATTTATAGTATAACTGGATAAAGAATATTTTACATTGTAGGTCATTGATGCATATTATATAGTATAGCGGCAGTTTAATTTTATATAGTGTAACCGTGGATAAAGAATATTTAACATTTTATTCCTTGATATATTTGTATAGTATAGCGGCAAATTCATTTCATATAGTATAACCGTTGATCATGTATATTTATCATTATATTCATTGGCTCTACATTGCATATAGTATGACTGTGAATTATGTATATTTAACATTATAGTCATTGGTGCAGAGAATAGTCGCTGATTAATTACATGTAGTATAACCGTTGATCATGTTTATTTAAAGTTATATTCCTTGATATAAGTACTGATCGTGTATATTTATCGTAAATTCATCAATACATAATATATAGTATAGCAGCATTTTCATTTTATATAGTGTAACTGTTGAGTATGTGCATTTACATTATAGTCATTGATGCAGAGAAGTTGCCACAGGTACATTTCATATAGTATAACAGTTCATCATTTATATATATCATTATATTCATTGTCTTCTTCATTTCATATCGTATGACAGTGGATCATATATATTTAACATTGTAGTCACTGATGCAAAAAAATAGCCGCTGATAAATTGCAGATAGTATAACCGTTGATCATGTTTATTTAACATTATATTCATTAATATATTTGTATAGTATACCCGTAAATGCATTTTATATTGTATAAGCATTGATCGTGTATATTCAACTTAAAAGTCATCAATGCATAATGTATAGTATAGCCTTGAGCACATTTCATATAGTATAACTTGATTAGGTATATTTAACATTATAGTCAGTGATGTATATTATATAGTATAGCAGCATTTTAATTTTATATAGTGTAACCGTTGATTATGTACATTTTCATTATATCCATTGATACATTTTATATAATATAGCCACAGGTAGCATCTAAATATCATGTTCCTTCCCCTTACAATGGACTCGTCCACCTACTCTTCCTTCGGAAGACAACAACCGCCATTTTAACAAATGGGCGTGGCCTAAGTCAGCTGTCAACCAATCAGAGAAGAGGGGGGCGGGGTCTATACCAGCTGTCGACCAATCAGAGAAGAGGGGCGGGGCTTATGCCAGCTCTCGACCAATCAGAGCCCGCTTCCTTAGGAAGGCGCAGAACTCTCAAAAATCATCTACTGTCATTTCCCAAACTGTCACCGTCAGCTGATTTTACTGACCTGTACGGAAAGTAATGTTTGTAAGCATTACTTTCCGTCCAAGGTAAACAAACTTTTCCGTACAGCAACAATCAGCTGGGTTTAAAACAAATTAAATTTTGAATTCCAGCTTTGTTTACTTTGTCCAATGGCGAAGAATTTACAAAAATAATCCTCCTTTAAACTTCCACATTTATTAATAATTGCGTCGTGATGAAAAGTATCGTTCACAACTCGTCCGGAAAGCCCATTTCCAGGCTCGATAGTGTTTTCCACGCTCGGCTTCGCCTCGCGCGTAAAACACTATCTCGCCCAGAAATGGGTCACTTTCCGGACTAGTGGTGAAATATACTATTACCATATTTTGCTGATAATTAAATTTGACTAATTAAATTTTTGGGGGTAAGGGATAGAAACCTTTTATTTTTCATGTGTTTAGGAGATATGTTATGACTCTAAAAGTTGGTAAGGGAAAACGTTGAAAATCCGTAAAGGCATATACATAATGTCTTTGAATTTTTATAGTAACAACCTAATTTCAAGATAACCTATTTAAAACATATTTTTCATGATATTCTTAGTACTGAAGTCGTTTTTAATTCAGGAGTATTAATCAAATCATTATAAAATTAGGCCTACAAAACAAATTATTGACATTTTATCCTGAAATATAAAACGTTATGTAATGTAAAAATCATGGTGAGCTCTAGAATCCAAGAATGCGTGTAGTGATTGAACTGCATAATAAATGCAACTGTTTTGGTAAACATGAAACAATTTAATAATATTCCATGATTTTAATGGATGTCTAGAAATTGTTTTCTCTTGCAACATTTTACCATGCACCTAGACATAACGAATTATCATAGTGCTATATGTAGGTAGTTTTCAGAGCCTTTGGTTGCGTGTTAAATTCATTCAATATACGGGTCTCTCACCCGATCCTAGGTACAGGCTTGGGCTCACCATCGTGAGTAAAACCTGCCCAAGATTTTAAGCAAATTAAATAAGCTGAAAATTCCCAAAACAATTTTTATTTCAATGTTTGAATAGTTAGTTGATGAATTTAAACAAATGGATTCATAGACTACTAAAGAGGGATTAATAGATAAATAAAACTTCCTTATTGAGCATACGGAATATCAGATTCGGTGACGGGTCTTATCTTATCGCCCGTCATCTTGTCTCATGTCTTCGCGTTTTTGTTCTCATGATTACGAGTGAATGGCATAGAACTCTACATACACCTGGAACGCTCACGCAAGGCAAAACTCGAACCAAAAAACGCAACCAGTGTTTTGGAAGAAAAATGAGCCGCCAAAGCTTTTGTGAGCGCGCTCACTTACACGCTTCTTGACCGGTCGCTAACTATCCAAATTCATTGAAACGAATACGGTTTTAAAAGAGAAAGAGTTACTGGTTATAACGATCTAAATATCTTAGCTATTATGTTTAACTAGAAAATCGTATAATATAAAAACAAGTGACAATACACAACGAGAACATTAAAAAGATACTAAGCGTCAAGATTTTTTATTTTTTGGCCAGGAAAAAACTTCAAATGACAAAGTTGTAGATACTGGGATCAGTTTGAATCTTTACATTTAACATTGTTTTATAAAGTGAGTGGTTTTCTCAGAATTCAGGTTAAAGATACAAGTGGCACGACGGTGAAGATTTTGGAGAATCGCGTCTGTGTTTGATGCCCAGATTATCTATCTCTTTCGATTTTAGTAGTCCAATTGTTCTCACACATGGAATATTTTTATTCCTTTTTATTTCTCTCTTAACCTTTATTACGAGTGGACGTCTCAAGTCGAGGTACAGTTTCTGTTATAGATGTGACTTAGGTTAATACGTTTGGTTTTATAGTTATTACGTAATGGTGATGTCGTGTTCAGCATTCAAGAGCACTAATCTATACATTAGCGGGAGCGGCATTTCTTTTCACAAGTGTTATATTTAAATTCTTTATTTAATGGTATTTTGTCTTTTAAAAAATTATCACGAAAACTTAAAACATAAATAGGCCTATTGATAAAGCTGAAAAGTGATAAAACTAACTTTGAAAATAAGTAAATAATCCACAGTTTAATTTTTTTTTTTTTTTTTTTTTTTTTTTGAGGGAGAGGCGGAAAAATGCATTACGCACACAGGTGGCTAGCCTGTAGTGTGGGGATCCCCTAAAAAACGGGTTTACCCACTAAAAAACCTCCTCTACTCTTTAGGAATCTAACCTGGAATTGTTTATCACATTACGTCAGGCTAGGCCTAAATTTGGCTTACGCCCGTCGGGCTCGCTCCTTATCCAGCCGCTCGATCAAGGGATCTGGGCCACTTCGCGGTCCAGATCGGTTTTCTTTTCCAGGAGGATGCCCCGGACGAACTGTGACAAACAATCCCAGTTGCCCTCATCCTCCAAAATCTTTTGGCAGACCGAGTCCACCGAAAATGCACCAAATATTTGTGTGGCCTCCAGGCGGGGCCCTTCCCAACGGGGACAGCGGAAGAATGTGTGTTCCGCATCGTCGGGAACACCCGGGCAATAAATGCAGTCCGGTGAACCGGTCTTTCCCATCCGGTTCAGGTACGATCAAAAATAGCCGTGACCTGTCAAAAATTGGGTCAGGTAGTAGTCCACCTCCCCATGCCGCCGTTCCACCCATGGTTGGACCTGCTTGATAAGTCGCGCAGTCCATCGTCCTCGGGTGTCGTGCTCCCAGCTGTGTTGCCATTGCTGGAAGGTTCGGGAGCGCTCTTCTGTTCTTGCCGTGTCCTTGCCGATCTCGCCACGTCTCTGATGAATCGCTTTCCTCTCCCCTGCCAAGAGCTTGACAGGGATGACTCCGGCGACCACCAGGACGGCAGGCTCGGACACTGTCCGGTAGGCGGAACACACCCGGAGCGCAGCTTGACGCTGAACCAGGGCGAGTCGCAACCTGTAGCACTCCTCATCTAGAGCGCCTGCCCACACCTCTGCCCCGTAAAGGAGCACGGACTGGACCGCGGACATCAACAGACAATCCACAGTTTAATTTGCCTTCACTGAAGAGGCGTTATTAGATGATTTCAAGACGACCGACACGTCGCCATGCCACTAAGCGGCAGCGCGTCGATATCATTTAACGCTCGCTTTGTACTCAATTAAATCCGAAAATAAAACTGTTAGGTAAAAATTTTAAAGGTAAATCTTTTAGATCAACTCATAATCTGACACTTTGCCGCTAAAAGTTTGTTCCTAGCCAAAAAATAAAAACTTTCTCGCTTAGTAACTTTTTGAAGTCACGTTTACAAAAATATTTGTTTTAATAACTATTATGCTGTTCTAATATAAACAATGCTAAATATTTGTTTACCATTGGAATTAGTAGTTAATTCAGTTTACAAATATATAATGTTCATTCTTGTTATTTTTTGTATATATGAGTAAAAAGCGTATGAATGAAAGCGCGCGCGCTGACAGAATTAGTCATTTGGTCGTTCTTGCCTGCCTATTTTCCCCTAGGTTGCGGGTTCTGACAAAGGTTTGAGCGTTACAGGTATATATGTCGAGTTCTATGGTCACTGGTCATTTAGTTAATATTAACATTGTTATGTCTACTACTCCAAAGTCAAACGTAACATAACGTGGTAGTGGTCAGCCAATTACATTTGGTAACATGCACATGCGATAAGGTATATTTCACAAAGTAGGGTGGTAAGACATTGAATGTAAATTCGGCGTTTTAAATGGTGTTTAACGTCTATTTAACCTATTTCGGCGTCTTTTGATTTTAATAGTGGAGGCCCTCTCACAAAAAAGACCCGACAACCAGTATGTATTTTGTTGTTTGAACATAGAAGAAATATATTAGAGTAGTTACCCAAAAACATTTAATTTGTTATTTTACATATATTCAGTAATTAATTTATTGTTAAACTTTACTACTTTTTAAAGTTTTATAGATATAATAAATATTAAAAGAAATTGTTATCCTAATACATAAATTAGAAATATATTTTTTTATTTATGTATACTGTAGATTATACAAATAACTGTTGTATTAATACTGTATATTATATTTTAATTCTAGTTATGTACTTCTCTTCTGCATTATGTTACTTTAAATATAGATGAAGATTAGGGTTTAGGTAATGTTAAGTTATATGAGGGAGTCTTGGATGTTATTGAATAAGACCATTAAGAATGCAGATTGCTTCTTTTTGCGAAGATGTTTACACCCTAAGAAACTAGGTCAGGCCAAGCTGTAGGTTTAATGTTGCATTAAAATCTCTTTCCTGGTAAGCAGACTAATAACCAAGGTTTTGTGATAAGAAATAGACTTTTTATTTAAAATTAATTTGTTGAACACTTAAAGCACTAGTCTTTTTAATTATCGCTAATTATCAATAATATAAATTTACTTTATCATTATTTAAAAACCTTTAAGTTGTTTAAGCCTGACACATTTATATTTAAGTTGCATGATTTTTCCTTAAATAACCTGTATTATTTTTATCGTTAAACTAAATACAGTATAATAAATCTAGTGAAGACCTCAAATTTAACATTGAATTATACTAATTAATACAGATATAGAAATAGGCAGTAACATTTTATTTGAAATATCAACCATTTATTTAAATAACTGGTTAATAATTGCATTAAATTATATATTAATAATTTTATTTTCCTTCTGTTATAATCTCACTTTAAAATTGTATAAATAAATGTAAGAATATATATTTATTCTTAAATATGCAGTGTATTAAATATATGGATTTATTCAATTATAACTTCAATTATAACTAAATAATATTACACTATTAATGCTTATAAATATCATCTTAATATTTTTTGTGGGGATATTTAATATTAAATATCATCTTAATACCATAAATAAATAAATAAATCGTTACGTTTACCTTTAGAACACCACATATCTTAGATCATTAATTAAGATACCTTTAAATACAACATACGATAAAGATGCATTATCATATTTATCGGTTTAAAGAAATAAATAATGATTGTAAAATTACTAAAATGTGACGGTTGTTATTTTGAAAGCAATTGCAACTGTGGTTTTAGACTGGCCCAGTCATGGCGAAGTACAGAAGCAGTGCAGGCAGCCGGACTTCAAACATAACCACATTCGGACTGTACATTGTAATGATGATAGAAATTATAATACTTTGAATTTTTACCATTTTTTTTTAGAACGATCACTATTCGTAAACAAAAAAAGTTAAATTTTCATTTTTCAAAACACTTAGCTCTTTTAGCGAATATTCCCATAGGAAGGAAGCTAATACCGTAAGAATCATGGTAGCCCGGGATCATATTACTTTCGTTTTGAGGTGCTCAGATGCCAAAAATAAGTCTTTAAAATTTTTGTATATATATATATATATATATATATATATGTATGTGTCCCTGAACACTATAACTCTCTTAAAAAGGTCCGATTGAGAACAAATTTTGGAGAGATGTGTAATCCTACCTTTATTCGCATGAGTTTGTAAACTATATATAGATCGACCAACCGGAAGGGTTTTTGGGGTTTTGTACCCCGCAAATGGGGGGTTGGAATTTTTAATATGTATTTTTATTTTAAATTTTGATTTTTATCACTGGAATTAGCTCAAAATAACTCACAATGTAGTATATTGAAGGTTTGATCTATCTCAATTGGTTACTGAGATAAAAAGATTAGAGAGTCTAAAGACAGTACATTGTATTTTGGGGCTCCAATGTTAATCTTATGGAGAATGAGGATGTGTTATATTCCACTTGGTTAATATTTTCGGATGAAAATTGGAATTTAGCTTTATTTGGTCATCCATTTACGGTAAAAATCTTGGTTTTTGTAATTATCATGGCAGCAAACTTGTATAGGCTACTATTTTCCCATGTTATAGAGAATAGGCAAACTCGTTTAACTAAGGTCAGATATTGATGAAACAGTATATGTCTTCATATGGTCGATAAAATTTTTCTTATAACATCCCATGACAGTAAACCTACAACCTCATGCCTATGGTGTTTATACGGGGGAAATATGAATTTCAAATTCGTTTGGAAATTCGCTGAATAAACACGTCTGCGGCGACAGGGGTTTTTTGTAGTATCTTGTTAAATTGAAAATGCATTAATATTAACTGTTGTAATATTCTCAATATACATACATACATTTTCAACGGAATATAAAGGTATCTAGGTAACTCTCCTTGAACATAAAAAATAAGTAAAATCTACAGTTATTAACAGATATCACAAATCTGTTCAACATTTGTGGATAATCGCAAGATTACTTAAAGGCAGTTAATTTATTTAATTTAACCAATGTGTAAAACAAAGCTGGAAATATTAGAAATGATGTGTTACTTAAAACAAATATATGAGTATAATAAAGTTTTGTTTAGTTGTGAGTGGCATTTCAATGTATATTGCATTCGTTCTTTATATGGGATAAACACACCGACCTGGCAGCCTCATTTATTATTCCTAAGAAAAACGTTCAGGACCCTCTTCACGAATAAAATATCACGTTTTTTACCCATGTCTCTGTAGACGGAATGTCCTCTTGGACCATCTGGTGAATGTGACTGTCTCTGGAAACAATGCAGTGACAAAAAATATATTACCATACATGTAATTGATTGAAGAGCATCCATTGCAGTGATAAGAAATATATTTTTTGTAAAAATGTTTTTCGTATTTTTAGTTTTATTTAAATTAATGTTAAGAGTGTTTTGAATGTCAATATGAAAATATTAATGAATTAATGACGAACAGTAATTTGAGTTATTACTATCATCAGTTCCTAATGATATTTCTAAATAATTATAAAAAAAATAAGTTTGTAGTTGACTTTGTTTAAGGTGGCGTTTTCCTTAGTTACTTATGTTATTTCCTTAAAAAGTTAATCAAATTATATATACCATAATAGTTGTTGAGCACATCTCTAAACATTTTTATGTCTGTTATTTATGACAATTTTTTCAACCAAACTTTATATTGATCACA
This sequence comes from Neoaliturus tenellus, assembly GCA_030545055.2. NCBI lineage: Eukaryota > Metazoa > Arthropoda > Insecta > Hemiptera > Cicadellidae > Neoaliturus > Neoaliturus tenellus. Next base: position 11,864,157 of record CM061533.1, on the reverse strand, counting down.
GGTTACTTAGGAATAAAGTCGAGGTCTTATTGAAAAAAAAAAAAAATAAATAAATACATGCTCATATTTTGAAATAGTAATATTCAACGACATTTATAAACAAAAATGTTAGATTATTTACGTATAATCTTTAAGTAACACTAAGCAAACATATTTTTGATTAGTATTTGATAAGTAAAACAAAAGTATTCTTTCTAAGATTAAAGCGCAATGACAACGACAGAGTGTCTCGAGTCACGGTGTCACTGCCTCCATTGTTTGACTAGGATAATATAGTCCTCCCTGGATTCCCTTTTATTCCCTCCCATCAAGAACTTTCAGCAATTGTTGTAACAAAAACAGACATTATATATGAGTTATAGACTTTGCAATGGAAACAGAAACAAAGAGGTATTGAAAATGTATACTTAGTCGTCTATTTATTTTATTTTAGGGATTGTAAGAAATCATCATATTAAGTTAAAGCCATAGTTAAATGTTTGAAAGATAAATATTAGAAAACTCTTTTTAAAATGCACAGATTAGAATTTTAAGTAATATAGATTTCATGTAATATTGTTACGGATTCCTTTCTCAAAATTTAATGGTTGACGAATTGAAAAATTATGAAAATGAATATTATATAAAAAAACAATGTACTAAAAGTAATGAAATAAAAGGTAAAAGGTTTGGGTAAAGATACGTATATATTTATACATATATAAAGCGTAGAGTCTCTGTTTCGGTATCTCTGATACAAAAATTTCTATTGTAGTATCTGTAGTTAATGAGAAAAAAACTGCAATACATATAAAACTATGATTTACTTTACATCAATATTTAGCATATTTAAAATTTTCATGGGGCTGAAAATAGATTTAGCGTGCAGTATGAAGCAAAGCATTTAAATTCACTTAAATTTGACGAGTGATAAAATAGCTACGTCAACGTTAATTTCAGATCATATCAATTCATATTTTTTTAAGTTCATTTTCATGACAAAATTGTCTATAAAAAGAATATAGCAGGTATTTTTTCCTCACTTTTCTCCAACCAAATAGACTGTTTATCAGTGCGTGGATCCTGTTTTACCTAATAAAAAGGGGGTGAGATGCAACGTACAGTTGGGTACTGATAAAATTTCCTCTCAGAACGTGGATTTTTACTCGCTACATCTCTGCCATGGCTCCAATGTCAGGTACGCTGAGAACTACGTCGCCTATTCACCCCAAAGAACTATCCCTATTAGGATTTAGGAAATAATTTTTAAAGATCCTCTGATTATTATGAAAGTACGTATTTTTTAAAAGGACCCATATTGCAAAATAGCAATGTACATTTTAAAATATATATGTCAGTGTAGCTTTCCATAAGCTTCATATTACAGTGGTATTTAAATTTTAAATTATTTCCTAATTAGACCATACAAAGAGAATTGAGGCTTGGTAAAGCAGCCTGTCATATTAGACTTGGCTAAATTAAAATCAGCAAATCGTTTTAAATTGTATTTTATTTAGTAAACTAAACAACACTATATCAACATATTATTAACACTGATATATTTATTTATTTTCTTAGTCATGTTTTAATTATTATAATAAACATTATTAACTCCTTGAATCACGACCATTTATAATGCTATCAATATTTGTTTTAATAAAAGCAATCTATAATAAACATGTATTGAATAGAAACGAATATAAAACTATCAGATACAATGTTCTATTGTGGTAAACACCCGGTTCAAATGGTGTCACGGACTCATAGCTTTTATTTTGTTTAAATAGAAAACGTCGAACGTGATCTGGTTGTCCGAAACATCGGCACTATCGAATTACAATGACTTGTAATGGTTTATACATTTAAACCAACGTTACACTTTTTTTGTTTTATTTATATTTACATTGGTTCTATCTAGTTTTTAGTTCGTAAACATAAGTTGATTGCCTATATTTTTTTTGCGTAGAAATGCATGTAAAATTATTCTATTTGCTATATATTATTCCAAAGAAGGACTAGCTTAAATAGTATGTATTATATTCGACCTAAATAATAATACAATAATCGTATACGTTATTAGGTAGTGACCATAGCAAATCATTTTTTTTTTTCTTGAGCGTCCTCTACACTGTATTTAGATAAAATACCTCGTGTGTTTACAATCAGCTGATTGAGAGCGTGTAAAATAAATTTACTGTAAAGGTTTGAAAATGTAGTTATTTTTTATTTTAAAAAATAAGATAACCTTAAAGTAAATAAAATCTACTGATATGGAAAAGTACATCTTTTGTTTGGTTCAAACCGGGTGTAATTCGGTACAGTGGAAGTCTCAGTCAATCTGTCCAAAAGATTGAAAACTTTGGCTTTTCCCCCATAATAAATCTCTATAAGAACAGTTTATTTTTCGTTTTTGACCGATTTAAGGTTAATATTTTCCAAATGCAAATAAAACCTGCCAATATAAGACCGAGAACATTTGTTTTGGTTCAATCTGCATGTAAATCAGATCAGTAGAAGTCTCAGACGAACTGCCAAAGGTGTTCTTTACCTTACTGTTTAAAATATTATTTTATCTAGAAATATATATAAAAGTAAAAATCTAGTCTGGTTTAAACCAAAGCGTAAAAGTGAAACAGTGTGGGAATTAGCTTTTAACCGTGGTATAACCTTGTGAGACTACCGTGGTATAACATTGTGAGACTAGCCGCTTTAGTTAGAATAGCATTCATAGCATTCACAAAAATATCATAGGGCAATGATAATATAAAAAAATTCAGTATTAGATTTTTTACTGTAAACTAAATATGTAACCAGAAATGTAAATTTTATATTTTAAAAGGAAACCTATTAATGTTCACAAAGTCTATGAATAATGAATTACTGAAATATATTCTGTTATTGTATCAAAAGCTCCAACTGTTTAGTATCAATCAAGTATTTTTTACTATCATTTTATCTCTTCCTAGGTTTCTTTAAACACGAAGTTGACGGAACAAAGGGAGAAATATCAAGGGTAAATGAAGACCTGGATTCCAATTCAATATCTATTTCCCTATTGTTTGATTTGAGAAACGGACTTCTAGACTTCTTATATTTTCATTTAAGTTTTTGTAATTGTAGTTTTTGTAAGTAGACCGAACATCTGTTCTTTCAGTTTTTCTAGCAGTTATCATTACAACAGCTGTCTAATGATTTAATCCATAACCCTTCTTCCATAAGAATAACATTGAAACTTTGGAACCCTATAGAACATAACCTGGGGGGGGCGATTTTGATTTTAATATGATTCTGCTCATCTACAGGATATTAGCTTTCTACGGTATGCGTGGATTACTCCAGCAATGCACACAAGCTGAGAAAAAGGAGCTAAAAACACGCTTGACTATTAATATATAGATATAGATTTCTGCTCTCCATTGCTTAGAATTTTAAAATTGTTGGCTTATTTACGTTTCAAACACCTAAGAATCGAAATATTTTGTTATATAAGTAACCATATGTATATTAGTCTTTCCGTCTTTATGTCCCTCTTCAAAAAAAAAAAAAAAAAAAAAAAAAAAAAAAAAACTGGTCAACTTGATGTTTCCTGGTAGACAAGAGTAGCGTAAATGATCTTAAAAACTTAATTGATTGTGCACCCGGGGGGCTTTCTGGGTGGAATGAACCGATTGCCGTAATTTTTATATTTTGGATTTTAAATAATATTTGCTACATAACATATAAGAATATAAGTTTGCTACTTTATGTAGTTATTATGCAGTTTTAGGTCAAAAATTTTAAACAGCCGTCACTTCTAAAAAATTTTAATATTAAAAAATTGATTATTTTCTTTAATGAGACCTTTACATTCAATAGGTGCACACCACTCTTCAAGTTATTACAACAAACCGTTCATTAAAATAAAAAAATATTATTTAAAAAATACAAAATGGCAGCTGTAAGGTTAGTTATGGAGTTTTGGACATTTTTAATAAGACATTTTGGCTGGTTTTAGGTTAGGAATAAGACCTTAAGAGATCGGTGGAGAGTTCATATCCACACTGTTTAAGAAAACAAAAAAGTTCAGTTTTTGTCCTTGCCCAAATGTTGGACGTAAATGTTTTGTTACTACAACTTTAGTGAAAATCTTAAGCCGGGTTTACACGATGCCAGTAGGTGAGACAATTGTCAAAAGACAACTGATTGGCATGAAATTATTGCCTTCGTGTAAACACTTCATGCCAATTGCCTTGCCAACTGCCCTCCCAATTGCCCCGAAATTCAGTTGTCTCCGGGAGTAGACTGATGACAACGAGCTGGGCCCAGCGAGTCCCCCCACCACTCGAAATTTCAGTTGTCGCGACAATTGGCGCCGTGTGAACGGATAGGCCAGTAGTGCTGTCTTGTTTTTTGCCAGTTCCCTAGTTCCCTTGTGTCAGTTGAGACATACAGGTGTGTTGTTTTGTTTACGTCCAGTTATTCGTTAGTAAAAATGACACCAAAGTGGACTGACGAAATGAATTTAAAATTTGCTGTAAAAAATGCTGTAAGCTCCTGTAGCTATTTCCTGTTGCAAGGAATGAAAGCGTCACTTCCAATTTTAGCTTGGGTGACAATGCTTTTCTCATTAAGGTATCCTCTTTGGATATTTTACTTTCAACCATCTGTAAAAGTTCATCAAAACTCTCTGGACTCATCGACATCTGGACATTGCAAGACTAACTAATAAATTCCCGACACAGATCATTACATTAGTTTTAGGTCCTCGCGGAACACGACAGACGACGAATACTAGGCCATGTTTCGTAGTCAACTGCCGTGGCAATAGTTGGCCCTGTGTAAACAGCTTCACGTTCAACTTGACTGGCCTCCGACAATTGTCTCCCACGTGATGACAATTGTCCAAAGACAATTGTCTCACCTACTGGCATCGTGTAAACCCGGCTTTACAGTAGTCCTTGGTTGAATGAAGTTTCAAAATGTTAAATCATAGGTGTTCCACACAGTATTAATTCCGTGAGTGACAGTGGAATTTACTGATGGATAACATAGAAAGGGCAACAATGGATAGGTCGAGAGATTAGATAAGACCCGCAGTTAGGAAACAATCAAATGTGGAAACCGCGACCCACCTCACCATGGCCTTGTTCTACAGCGCGATGCGGTGGTTATAACACGTCTATTTCACTTAAATAACACTCAAATATAACACAACCTAAGTTGACCACAGCATCGGGCTATTATATCATTTAATTGTTGATAAGAAAGAGTTGATATTGGACAAATATAAAAAATACAACTTTAATATATACGAAATTTAATTTAATATTCATATCCATAAATACCTATAATCTGATACGAATATTTAACTTAATATTTTAATACAGACTTTTTAATCATATGAAATAAAAAGTTTGTCATTTCCAACACAGATTCAGCACTTACATTCTTAAATACAGACTCATTCATGATGTATATCCCCTCCAACTTTTGGTAACCAAATATACCTAGTACAGTGCCCTGGTTCCTTAGTTTTAAATTGGAAATTTAAAAATATTGATGCTTTAAATTACTGCAGACAGATTTTTTTCTCTATCCCTAACTTAGATTTCATTTAACAAAAATAGATGCCTATTTTCCTAAAGCAAAATAGTTCATGCTTTACAATCGATCATTGTATGATGATTATAAGTTGATCAGTTAAGGTGGTTAAGGTTTCACGTAAAGACAAAATATAACAATTTGGAATTAGGGTGGTATGTAAAGTAGACTAGTATTAGTCTGTTTGTGTCTAGGAATTAAAAGTAAATCTTACGACATGAAATGTTAAAAGAAGTTAACTTAAGTATCTTTAATAAAATATACAAATTAGACCAGCGTGGTGCATAGGCTATTATACTTACAAGCGTTGTGTTTTATTTTCATTTTATTGGTTATTGGCATCCCAACAAAATATTTTTAAATCGGATTCAACATTGTGTATATCATTGCATGTCATAAGTAATTTTTAATGAGAACGGAACACGAAGGGGTAAGGCCTATTGGATTTCGTAAAGCTATTTTACTATCCATATACGGTTTCAGTACCATATTAATAACTATGTTCTAAATTTCTGAGTTTCCACTATCATTTAGTGAATAATATAATTTTTACAAGACTATAAAATAATTGCTTCTAACATTAAGATTCAAATCAAATTGTTACAACAAATATACGAAGACAACATGAATAACTTATTCAAGCCGAAAAATTAAAATCAGTACATTACTTTACAAAATATCTAAATTATATCAAGTATTTGACTAATATTATATGCCAGTTGTTAAACATAAGAATACAGTATCTTCTTGTAAAAAATGGAACTATCTTTTTTGAAATCGTGAAAGGATTTATGTAAATCGTTTCAATTAAATACACACCCCACAACGTATGTAAAAAAAACTTTAAAAAAAACATAAACGTATAACAATCCATTTTTTCTTTTTATTTTTTCCTATTAAAGGAAATTTTTTATTCATTCTTTTTATGGTAATCAATGCAATGTTAATCTAAAAAGTCTGAACTATTTCTTATTATATTTTTATTTAACACAACATATTTAACTTTTACAGTTTTAAATTCATGATAATTACATGCATATAATTTTAGCGATTAGTAGATATTGTGCACAACATATTTTTGTGCAATAAGCCAAAAAATATTTTAAAACATTTGTAACAGTTAGTTATTCAATTGCTATTTATTTGTACCAAATGAAATAAACTATAAGTAAAAAGAATATGTTAGAAATTAAACTTTGCTTAGTATATTAGTGTAAACATCATCAGTGTTAATATAGGAAATATTTTAATACATGTTTTTAATCGTAAAAGTTTATTATGAAAGTCATAAAAAGCTATATATTGGAAAAACAAATTTACCTTTCTCCTGGAGAGAAAATGTATTAAAACAGGTACAATATTGAAATAATTCTGTGGAGTTGGCCACAGCTGTTTCAAAGTAATCCTGCCATCAAATCGTTTACTGGAGAAGCTATTGAAGTGGCTTTTATCGGATAACTTTAGAATGATTCAATTCATGGCCTTTTTAAAAGTTTATAATTTTAAGAGAATAGTATAATTATTAAAGTTTATACGTTGCTCGGTTAAATCTGGAAAAAGACTAATAATCAAAACGAAAGAGTGGGATTACAACGTCAAAATGACCCTTGAGCATTTCATTTAAATAACAAAGAAACTCGAGCTTGAACTTGAGAACTATGAAATATGGTATTATGATGGTTTAATGGTATTTATAAGTGAAAGTAAATGTATAAAATAACAAATAATTAAATCTATATTTAATGTTAAATCAGTGACTAAAGCGGTCTTAGAACTGTCTCTAATGGGATTATGTTTCGGTCAACTTAATCTATTTAAAATTTATTTGATCTTTAAAAGTAGCTGAATCCAGTTTTCTTATATATCTCATACACGGCTTCTATTTAAAATTGAGAACTTGCTTTTTATTATTACTAAAACCTCATATTTACACCAGTGAATATTTATTTGAACCATCATTGCTGTTTACGTGTATTCCATTTAAATTATTAACAGCAGATTCGTTTATCAAAATAAAGTCATTATATAAATAACCAAATAAAAATTTTGAAAATATATATTATACCGGGTGTCTACAAAGCCTTGCCCGGACAAAGACATTGAATATTATGAAAACTATTGGTGGTAAGATAGCGTTTAATATTCTGTTTCAACAAGTCACTTCCTAAGTTTCTTTATAGTTTCACGCTGATAAAATATACTCTTATGTGTGCGATTTGGGCTACCTCGACATCTTATAGGTGACTTTTAATTAGATTTTTATCATTCTGCACGAAATTAGCCTGTTTTTTGTTCTCTCAATAGTACCAAAACCGATTCTTTTCTGTCCTAGGACTGAAAAATCATCTGGAGAACTTTTTAGGTCCTAGTACTGAAAAGTCAGCTGTTTACCAAGTACATTACTATTGATTTATTTATGTTAATGAGCAGAATTTTGAAATCCAAACGTTATGAAAAGCATTGTTTGTAAATATCAGAAATATAAACACTGCATATTACTTACTTTGTAAATATAACCTCAAAAATAAAACCTTATAGTTATTATTTTTAACGATCAAAAGTCTAATTTTCGCATTATGATAAAAAACGTTTTTCATCACTGTGGCAAAAGTGTCTTTTTGATGCTTAATCGTTTTTAAAGACTCGGCTGCGCCTCGTTTTTAAAACACGATTGCGCACCAAAAAGACCCACTTTTGCTCCTAATGATGAAAACTACTATTTTTATAAACATCCGTTTTTCGAAGTCTTTAGCGTAATGGACGTCACTGCACTCATTAATCTTTTTTTTTTGGAGTTTCTAATTTAGGAAAGAATAAATTAAATCTAAAAAAAACCATAAATAAAGAAATCTAGAGAGTTCAAGTGTAGTGAATGAGGTAAGGTATGGCCATTTAGTCGGTTCATCACGATTTGTTATTGCAATTCATTATACTAAACTGCATGGTTGTAAATCAGTTTTTTTCATGTGTTAGAACATTTATAGCAAAAGTCTAGATTAAATTCCCTTCAAAACAAAAAAAAAGGTAAGATCCATGAGGTGTCCGCACAGTAAAGATGTGAAATCATGGCAATATTGTGGACACCCGGTTTATTACTATCTATATATATAATTCTGTAAGCGATATTTCTTGAGCAAAATTGTGAGCGTCATATAGATCGCAGAAAGATGGGAGGGGTCTCAAATTAAAGGTCTCGGTCCCATGCACGAGGGAAAACTATCGGCGTGTCCATAATGTTAACAGGAAATGAGAAATCACGTAAAACGTCCTCCATAAGAATAGCATGGGGATTAAAAAAAACGTCTGCTTTGTATACATTAAAACATGTGTTATGGTTGTATTTCAAAATGAGACACAGATGATAACATTGAGTGAAGATAACAAAATAATTCACACCAAGAGAAGCAATTTATATAATAATTCTGTAAGTGAAATTTCTTGGACAAAATTGTGAGCGTTTTACAAATTGCAGGAAGATGGTAGGAGTCTCAAATTAAAGGTTTCGGTCCAATAAAGCGCATCCATAAAGTTACAAGGAAATGAGAAATATAGTAAAACGTCCTCCTTAAGAATAGCATGGGGATTCGAAAAATGTCTTCTTTGTGTACATTGAAACATATATTTTGGTTTTATTTTAAAACGAGAGATAGATGATAAAATTTAGTAAAGAACTATTCATAGCCAAATGAGAAAAATTAACCCTAGAGTAGTAATACTATAATAAGACGTTTTGTTGCTTTGAGCTACTAAAAATTTTACCAGGAGAGTTAACCTTACATACTATTACAAATTGACTGCTAATTTTACTGTTGTTACTATAGTTTAAATTGTAAAAAAATGAGCGTGTATGCAAATCATAAAATGCTTTCTGATCGTTGATAGAGATGCAATGGGCGACGAATTGTGTTTAGAGAAACACCTCCATTATTTCCATTGCTTTGGTCTTATTTTAAGACGAAGAGTGTCAAATGATCATATTGAATGACGATGACACATTAATTGATACTTAAAGTGTATCAGTCAGTGAAGTTTTGGTATTTTGTTAGCTGATTTTTCCGAGAAACCTTTTAGTCATTTTATAAATTGTAGGATTATAGAAGACGAGTTAAAATCAAAGACGTTTGTCCTACACACTAGAGGAAAATCCAGAAGGGAAAAAACTTTGCAACAAAATGGAAAATTTATAAGAATGACTATTTTCTGAAAGTTTCTCCATGTAGTGATTTAATAAAAATCTGCTTTGTTTACACAAAATTAAGAGTTTTGATTAGGAGGGATGAATATTCACAGCAAGTGAAGATGCGCTTTGAGGTGCTGTGTTTAAATTTTGTGACTAAAACATAAAAAATAAAAAACTGACAGGAGATAAAAATAAATGTTTTTTTAATTGCCGATTTTCTTTTTTGACTTGGACTTATGTTATATTAAAAAGCCGTCACAGCTCAATTAAGGGACTAAAATTTTTTCAAAACTTATTTTCCATAGATCGATATGAGTTTAACAACAGACAAAATAGAGCATTTACAAGCGGGTGTCCTAATAGTACAGGATTGATAAAAGAGTACTTGGGGGCGAATGGTGTGTTCAAACGGTATTGTTAAAATATTATATAAGTTACCTCAAATTAAAATTAAATTTTCTGGAAACCTTCGTTGTGGAAAAAATGGTAATACGCTGTGGTCATACTATTTTAATTTTATGATTAGGGGCTTTTGCCCCTATGAGCCACTAGTTATAAATATATCTTCAATTATTTACTTACTATACTACGTATGTATATTATGTATGTATGTATTATGTGTATCATATGTTTCAAGGTTTATTTGAGAATAGCAAATTACGTTTGTTAAATTACACACCCTAATGGAAAATTGACTTTTTGTTTTAGTAATCGAATGACACTTCAAAGTGAACTAGACAGAAGACACATCATGTTAATTTATACGATATTATAATAAGAGAAATGAGTTTTAATAGGATTAGTTTTTTGAATACTAAACTTTTCTTCTCCAATGGATTTTAAAGTGCCCATGTACGGACTTGAATTTTATAAGTTGATCTTCAGATTTGAACCACATGACCTGATTTCATTAGTTATTATGTTAAACATAGGTAGAGGGGAGTTGGTGGACCGGACAGGTTGATTCCGGAATTGAGTGACAAAAGTGATCAAGCTCCACCTGGATGTGAGAGATTTGAGCACACCCACTCGCTCGATGACAACAAAGAGAGCGAACCTCTTTTAGTTGATTAATACAAAAAAAGTTTTTTCAGCAAATTATAAAGATTTATAGTTTCATTTTGAATTGGAAACATACCTTATAACTGTATGACTTGTTAATTTTTTTTATTATTATCAAGAAATATAGTTAGGTGTAGGCTTCCTTGACCGACAAAACTAATACTCACACAATAGAAAAATCATAAAATTTTTAAAACCATAAAAAAATTTAAATATTAAAAACATTCAATAACGTGAACGAAAGCTTTAGCTCACCCTGTCAAAGGAGACAGTGGAAGAGTTGATGATTTTAAAGCCAGCCGGTCCGGGGGTGTGGGGTTGGGGGGCGGAGTGGGTGTCGGTGGAGGGGGGGTGGGATGGGTGAATATAGAACAAACTCTCAGTTGAGAGGCTCCACACCGCTCTCCAACATGTCATACCCGAGGTCTACCTAACTGACATTTTTGGGTTTAAAAAGCTAGCCTGGTGATTTTTAGTGTTTATTAACCTAGTTAAAGGGATTTAAAACTAAAACCTGATTAACTACGACCTTTTTGTGCTATTTTGAGAAGTGAAAACTGGCCGGATTCAGCTTCGTGTCTACATAGGCAAGCGCTCAACCATGTCACTGGAAATCGGTTTTTTATCTATATATTTAAAACCGTAAGGTAAAAAAAAAAAAAAAAAAAAATCACCTTTGGACAGTTTGTCTGAGACTTATGCTGGTCCGATTTACATACATTTTGTATTAAAACAAAACTTTTCGATTCTTTATTAGCAGGTTTCATTGTATTTAGAAAATATTTACGTTAAATCAGTCCAACATTGGGAAAAATACAACTTTTGCAATCATTTAGACAGTCTTAAACTTCTCCTGAACAGATTTACATGCAGTTTGTACCAATAAAACCTAAATCTTTTTCTATTAGCAGTTGATATTTAATTTTAGGCTATCTTCATTTCTTAAATTTCTAAGAACAATATTTCAAAGCATTTACAATTTATTTCTTTGAAGTATTTCAATAATATGATTGTATTACACACGAGGTATTTTGTCTAAAAACAGTAGAAGAACAAAAGCCCAAGAAAATTTGTTTGTTATGGCCAGTAATGTACATAATTATTCTCTAAAGTAAAAGTAAAGTAATAAGTAGTTTTATACTTTTAAAATGTACAATTTTATAGTAGCCGGATTAAAAAGTAAATAAATATCATTACTATTGCACCATCTTCCTGTAGCGCTTCAATTGATCACCATAGATGGAGTTGTGGCCGTGGTGTATCGACAATATTAACTATATCAGATTTAAATTTTTTTAAATCTAAAAATTTTAGATTTGGTTAATTTCTTGTTTATATATTTGTTAACATAGATTTTAAAGTTTTAATATTTTGTCTGAAAATTTTTTAATGAGTAAATATAACAGACCGTCTATAATCCGGATTGTTATTGGGATCGGAACCCATCCGGATTATCGAAATTACTTTAAAAATAGAAAGTATACACTATTAAGTAAAAAAAAACCTTGTTAAAATTGTATATTTTCTCTTTCATACTACAGGTTTTATTTAAGTTAGATTATTTATTAGTTATTGATGTAGAAGGGGCAAACTCTAGGTCCTTACACTTGAACCGAATATTACTGTGAATCCCAAAAGCTGATAGATGGGTAAGCCAATACCTGTACCCTTGACAAGGTCCTATAGCTTTTGCCCAATGTTTGCATCTGATTCGTCAGGAAAAGATCTTTACGTCACAACATGGCTCTGGTCCAATGAATGTCATGCTAGCACTTTTTTACCAACTTACCTGCGCTTTCGTTGCCGCCTATGCCAACATGGCCTGGCACTTACTCGATATGCTCAAAATTGCTTGTTGCATGCTTGAGAGAGTTGAAGCACTTCCATACCAGATTTGGAGTGATTTCATTTTAGTCAAGAGCCTGGAGAGCCGTCTGACAGTTAGACGAAATCACTATACTCTTCTTTTGATAATGTCTAGCCAGACCCAGGTTGGTACAGGTCAGAATGCCATAGATTTCTGCCTGGAATATTGTGCAGTGTCGTCCCAAGCAGGCATACAGCTCTGTTATAAGAAATTTACTATATTTCTAACCCTGATTTTATGCATGGCGTCTCGCGACACCTGGATTGATCGCCCCGTGTTCCTAGGGCTATTGAGATAAATGGGACTATTTATGCAGAGCGTTGAGCGACATTGGATATACTCGTTCTAGATTATGTCGTTGCAATAAAAAAAGCACCAGCGACATAAGTTGAAAACGCCATAGTAGAGAATGTACTTTAAATACATTGAGTCAAATAGAGCGAGATATGAAGCGCGTTTGGAGACATGCGGCGCCCCCAGGAATGTAAGGTTGGAAAGGGGTGGGTTCGTTTTTATCAAGCCAGGACCTTGCGTCAACGAGAGAGCCATCTATGAACCAGATCTGTTTTTCTGAATATGGCCCTTTCTAAACCTTCCACATACTCCGGAAGCAGATTTCTACTGTGATGGGTTTACTGAAGACACCTTCAAGTGACAAAGACACCTTTAAATAAATTAAAAACATCGTTTTACATTCGTACTGTATCATATTTTCTTCATAAAAACTTACAGTAAAAACATTAGTAGTTTTTAGTAATGTAGTAAACATTAGTAACAGTGCGTAGACTTTTGAACTGTAGTTTCGGTTTGTTTCTTACAGCTAAGTCTTTAACTGTAACTTAACACGTAACAGAAACGTGCCTCTGTGCGTTAGATACAATGCACTCACAGAGTAGCCTACCACTCAGGGTAAGGAAACTGGCGGTTGGCGAGACAGGCTATGTGACTGAACAAGGACCCTTCCCTTTCCACATTAACTCTCCCTATCCTTAAAGCACTTCCTCCATAGTTCATCTTCGAGTAAAGGGCATAGTTTATTGGCAGATACTTTACTATGTTTTATTTTTTTTTTTTTTTGCAAAATAAATCCAAATCCGGATTATTGATGGTCTGGATTTCTTACTTTAGAATAATCAACATTCTACCATGTCATAATTTTCTTTAATGTTGCAGTTGCAAGTTACGTAAAATTAAAACCATAATCAAACGATAAAATTATAAAACCATTCAAGTCCATAACACATAGCCGTGGGTCTTACAAAATATGTCTTCTAAGAATAAATTCATTATATTAATTTAAAAAGTAGTCTAACAAATATATATGTATTTTTCATCAATAGTAGTCACCATCATACAACAAAAAGTGTCAGATACAACATTAAAAACAATACTGGATAGCCCTTGTAAACGTTCAGCAGGATGGACTCGTTGAAATTAATTGAACCGAGGGTTGAATATTGTGTTTTTTTCAACTTCAATATTTTATTCGCACAATAATTTCAAATTTGACTTATCATTCCGCTCACTGGAAACTTTATCGGATTTTATCAAAATAAATATTATTTAAAACATATTGCATATGTTTGTTATTAATATTTGTTGTTGTAATGTATTTATTAAATAGTTTAATCATACTGTTCAACATAAAGGAGGTATTCTTTTTCTTGTTGAGGTGTTACACCACTTTTCAAAGCAGTTGAAATTGAGCTATTATTCAAGTAGTGAACTATCATCCACTTAAAGGAGAAGTTTTAGTCACGTATTTTGGGAGTGACTCGCTTACGGCTTAAGGGGGGCTCCGCTCCCGTGCCCCGTTGGGTATTTCCCTAAACGGTTAAAAGCCCAAATGTATAGTCGTCATTTATTCGTAGATACAGTATAATTAATGAAATAATAGTTTTGAATGCCAGAGCTTAAGTACACGATTTCATAAAACGTAGTGTTAGGAAGGGGGGGTATACATAAAACAAATTAAATATCCATTGGTCGTAGTGTGCTTTTTCACTTAAATCGAAAGATATTCTATCAACAACAAGAACTTAATTTACCTTCCAATTAAGTAAGAAAAATCTAAAACATTTCTGTGTTACAATAGTTATTACAGAAGTGGATCTATTATAGTAAGATGCACGAAAATAATAGTCCGATGGTAATTTTAACAGCTGTGTTCCCCCTCACCCCCTCTCGCCCTGCAATGTTGCCATTTGTAGTTATGTTTACCATGTGTTATACAGTATCGAAATGAGTTTTAGAGTAAATTTGGCTACAATGTTTTGAATCTCATCGGGCTATTTTCGTGAATCCTACTATAGCAGTGTGTTTACTTAGAAAATATTACGTTAATTCTTCAAATTTGTAAGAAATATTAAAATTGTCTAGACAGAGTGAATTGAAGGCAATTACCGCTCCTTAATCTAAGAAATTTATATTTCAAACACAACCGATTTGAGATTAGTTCAGAATTATTTTAGGTTCTCTCTAGGCTTATGCTTAACCACATTGGTGTTCCAGAGACTGTCAAGCTTGCTGTTACCCAATGGTCTCTTTGTCCTATGGAATTTATAAGTCGTCTCCAACAGCAAAACTAAGTTTGTTCATATCTTAAGCGTAAATTCACCGCACAAAATGTGCAGCAATTTACATTGGTGTATTTCAGATTGTTAGCATAAATACACTGTTCAGCTTGCTATGTGGCGACGTAAATTATCCTACATAACTTTAACTTAAAAACAAATTAACATAAAAATGCCACAAACTTGTATTCAACCTACTTAGTGTAAACGTGGACATGGCCGTTAAAATCTTGCTCCTATTTTACGCTGGTCTCAAACTCAAAATATAAGCAAATTCACATCAAAATACCGTAAATCTCACAAACTATTATATAACCTACTTTAGTCAAAACAAGATGGTGACTCTTACTTCTGTTTTGACGCTAGTCAAGTCACGTGACACCACACGAATCGCAAATTAAACGGAAAGTAGTTGTCGAATATGAATAAGAGGCAGCCGCTCTGTGTTGTATCTTGTTTCAATCCTTTTAATGAATTTATAATACATTCATTAAATATATTTTACTGGGCTCATAAAAATTATATGTTTACTCTGTTAGGAGTTTTATCAGTTCTTTCACTTAAAAAACGATATCTTTCTCTCCGTACATTTTAGATTTAATATTTATTATTACAACATTTATTTTTATATTCAATATGTATTTTATATATAATGTTTGCAATATATGTATATATATATATATATATATATATATATATATATATCCTTATATATATATTCCAAATATATGGAAATTTAATCAATAGCTATTCCTTTAAAGTAATATAGTAGGCATATCATTATGATGTTTATTTTTTATTTAGCAGAAGTAAGTTAAAAATAGTTTATACAACGAATGCAACGCTTTGTGAAAAGTAAGATTTGATTTCATTTCATAAACCTCCATTGTACTCGCACGGGGAAATGAAACTGTAATATTTAATGCAGGTGCAGTCTGGCTAGGGTTTATGCATATTGGACTAGGTTTACTGGAACTCCCTTGCATTTTCTTTTTGAATAAAAAGTAGATGGAAATTAGCTCAATTATGAATGAATATTATAAGAGTATTTTTTATGTTAATCTATCATTCCCTTCTAAGTTTAATTAAGAGAATATATTTTTATAAATATTTTTATAACTATAATACAAATGTCTGACAAATATTACAGGATCTACTGCATTTATTGTCCACAAAAATCTTTCTGACTAAAGTATAATGTACTTAGTACATGAAGAAATTAAGTGGTAATTTTTGTTTTTGTTACGTATGTATTACAGAGAAAATTCAATGAGTCTATCCCAACATAGAAGTAATTGATTGAGAATTATATCGAAAACTTGGATAAAAAAAAATGTTTAACATACGATTAATGAATAATGAACGCTCCATTATTGTCATGGTACAGAGATAAACTAAGTACATTAGAAGTACATTAACAAAAAATAAATAAATATTGTGCTATATTGTGGAAGTACAGTATGCAAAAAATGTAAATTAATGTTTTAAATTAAAAGGCAGGATTCTAATGTACTGAATTCTTTGAATTGAAAATGAAATTAATAATTTCTATAACCAAGCAAACAATAATTTAAAAATCTAACTAAATAGCTAGGTATAAATTCTAAATTGATAATATTAAATGAATGATCTATGAAGATCATAAACATAAAATTATTATGTCCTTGTTTGTAATATATACCTACCTAGATCAATACCAAGGGGTCATGTGTCTTGAAGCTACGTATTGTTTCTTCATTGGTAGTATAAAGTTTTATCCACTCCTGTTGGTAAAAATATTTGCTAATGATCACATAATTAATAAATGCGATGGCATATATAAAAATTTTCACTGCATATGATGGATACCGCAAAATCTCTCTTTGCAAAATATAAATAATAAACTTGTTCAATTTGTTATGGGGAAAAATATTTTCCAAATTGAAGGATATAACCCGTTATAAAGGGGATTTAATCAAATGGCCTGGAATAATATCTTACAAGGTGAAACACACAAAGAAATCTTCTTTAAAAAACAATATTCATTGTTCGAAGAACGCGTGGATGGCAGGTTCGTTTACCCATCTCAAAGTTAAGATTTGAATTGACATCCATGGATTTTACAGAACATCCCAACTGAATTGATTTATTTAGTTATTTAATCCTGTCCTTGTGATTGAAACACTCATATATCTATACTTAAAAGTAAATAGCTTCTCTTTCAATTGAAAATTGTTTGTATATAATTTTTTTTCATTAAAAGTACACAGATTGGATTTTTGTTTTTTAGTTAAATGTTGTATTTTGTTAAAAGTAAAATTATGAAGCCTAACAGTTTTTTATGGTTAAAACTTAAATTATCACGTTTTCTCTTACAACAAGAATACAAAAACAAAGCATAATGGAAACATTAGCAAGTTTACATAGCACATAACACAAAAAAAACATAGCAAACATAGGAAACATAGCAACATAATGGAGAAAGCTCAAAACTGTACATGGCTGTGCAGTTTTTGAGAAACACTCGTGATCATATTTTATATGTATATTATCTCAAAATCAAATTATATTTTTACTTACAGTAAATTAAAAAATGTTTAAGTTCTCAAAATATTAAGCCTACAATATTATTAATTTGATAAGGATGTGAGTAAAACTAGGCTTTTGTTAGATATTGTTTAATAATGAGCGTTTGCGATTCATTTATTATAGAACTATTTACAAATTTATAATCGAGTCAAAACATTGTAGAAATAATTAAAATAAAATACTTTAATTTAGTTTTTCTAGTTCTTTTCTGACTAAACAAAAGTAACTTTAGGTAACTTTTTAACTAAATAAGTGTAAAAAATTATTCAAATCACTAACTAAAAGTTATAGAGATGTAAACAACAATATTTATCTTGATATATTTGAAATATCCAATATCACAGAAAGGGTAAAAGACGTTTAATTTTACATTTTAATACTTGACTTAAAATAATAAACAATATATTAAATAAACTATAAATTCAACAGTAAATCTACAAATTGTTAGTACATTTTAAAATATTTATATCTATTTACAGTGTTGAGTTATGTCTTTATACACAAGAGAAGAGTACGAGGACAGAACGGCCTCTGCCGTCGGTCTGCCTCACGTATCATACCCTCATCTCGTTCATGGCGGCAGCTGGCACCTTTAAAGCACTTTTAGGGGGGTTGTTGGAGGTGGGGGAGACATGGTTGCCCATGGGCGTCAGTTCCGGAGGGGATTTGCACTTGGGAGGAGGTGGCGGCCTGGGCAAGGACATGTGCATCGTGACGGAGCCGTTGGGAGGGGATGCTGCCAGATGGGGGTCCGGGGTCCTCAGGAGGCTGATGTTCCTCGGAAGGGTGGTCATGTTGGGGATCCTCGGAGGGTGCGGGTGGGGACGGGGGAGGGTGGCGACAGGGTGGTGATGGTGCTGCATCGCAGGTGATGATAACGATTCGTTGGAAGCTTCCCTAGCCACATCCACGATAACACTCGCTGAAGATCTATGTCCCTTATGGTAATGACCCTTCACATTCCCACTCTCATAGTTTCTTTGCTGCTGTAGATTTTTTATTTCAAGCCTGGTTTTGTCCCGTTGGTAGTAGACGCCGGCGAAGATGAGGATGTTGAGGACGAGCAGCGAGCAGCCGATGGCTATGGTGACGCTGAGCGCGGTGCTGTAGGCGGCGTAGCCCGCTGCCTCCAGGCTGGCCAGCGTGTCCGACGTGTTGGAGACGTGCGGGTTAACGTAGCCCTGGCTGCCGATCACGCTCACACAAGTGGTGACCATCGTCTCCATCGTGGTGATGGGCAGCACCACCTGTTTTGACAGACGGAAACTCAATAAAATTGTTTTAGACCTCAAAAAACATCAGTGTGGATCTTATCACGGTTCAGTAACACTTCGCCCCAGTAACATTTTGTCAAAATTCAAATTTACAGTAACACTTCGTTGCACTCACTTTTACTGCTGATAAAATAAGCTAATGGAGTAAAATTTCGGCCAGTCGAAAAATTTACGATGGTTGAGGAACGCAGCTCAGATACAGTAGTAGCCTAAGAGGAGGGCTGGTCCGAGGGTCATGCGATCCAACGTATGGTGCACAAGCCTGAGAGTGGCGCAGATTAAAATTACGGTATTATTTTATAGTTCAAAACAATTAGCGCTCCAATAACCGTCTAGGGCAAAGGTCGTGTAGGCTACACACGGGACGGCAAAACTCCCGGAAGGCTGTTTCGTTTTGCCCACGCCGTGGCCGGCTGTATTTTGAGAGTCAGAACACAAGACAACACCAAAACAGACAGGTCTAGCGGGACAACCATGTTACTCATTGTGTTAAATTTATTCCCATTATAAATGTAGAAATGTGTGTTGTGTGAACTCAAAAAAGTGACTTTGATGTATCCCAACACATGTGAAAAAGGGTAGCCGGACGGATGGACCGGGCTTCAAAAAAAATGTAGAAATTGTTGTCTTTATAATATGTTATATTGCACTAAGAAAGGCTGTAAGTCACTGGTTAAAATTCACAAATTCGATGAATACAATGCAGTGAATTAGAATATCTTCCCGAATAGTTAGTTTGGACCTGTCAAATATTTTTTGGACGTAGGTTTACTAGTAAGCAGGTAGAGAGTTAGACATTTAAGGGATTCAAGTTGAAATGTCACTAGGCCGAAACGTTACTTGGAACGAAGTGTTACGACACGCTTAGCACAATGAATTAAAATACATATAGTCATGCAAATGTATTTTCAGATCTTATCATTTTATAAATCCCAATGCCCTAAATGTATACTGTATTCTAAAAAAGAACTTTTTAAGAGCTTGGTGACACACGGCTGTGCAACGTATACTCGTACGATCCGGGGACAGTGAAATCTACCAAAAAGGGGTGGTTCACAAATGATTGCCCTCACAAACTAGTTGGATATCACTTAGTTAACATTCAAGATTAAAATCATTCACCTGATCAATGAAATGCCAACAGCTAATGACAAAGCAACAAACCCAAACTTGATTAAAACAAGGATAAAGTGCCTCCTGATGTATCTGAATCATTATAATCGCTGAAAGAGGACTTGCAGCAGGTTTAGGAGTAAAAAATGCCATTTTGAGCTACCATCTTTCCCCTCCTCCAGTATTATCAGTTAAAAGTTCAATGTTGTTAGTATTTTATGATTTAGAAGATATTGACCCATTATGTGAAATTTCAATGCTGACGAAGGATGGAGAACGTGATTGTGATCACCTCGGCGACGGTGCCGTTGAGGGAGGGCCGGCGTCGGAGGTCGTCAGTGCGTGAGAGAGGGTCGGGTCTGACCGCGCCGTCGTAGAGGCTGGCGTCGCCGTGGTTGCGGAAGAGGTTGTGCCGCGCGGCGGCGTCCTCCATGCCCGCGCGGTGTAGCTCAGGGATCAGTCTCAGCCACACGGACAGCTGGTGGGCCCGGTAGTGGTTCTTCATGCGGGGCTTCAGACCTACAACACGGTGGCGTTGGTTAGAAAGAAGACATATTTACTGTATTTACTATATATATACATCACCCTTTGATTTTAACTGTATCATCAAATCATCTAATAAAAACCCAATTACTTATATATATATATATATATATATATATATATATATATATATATATATATATATATATATATATATATTTCATCACTCTGTACTCGATTGTAGCTGATTTTCGTACAACTGAGGCCTTCGAAAGTCGTCAATTTCCAAAACAGAGAAAACTACTCACCGTCAGCTGGTTTTTTCGTACGTAAACATTACTTTCGGTTCAAGGAAATAGTATATTTCGTCACTAGTCCGGAAAGTGGTCGTTATCGGTGCAAGATCGAGTTTCAAGTACGAAACGAAGCCGAGTACTTGAATTCGATGGAGCACCGATATACCACTTTCGGACGAGTTACGAACAGTACTTTTCATCATACCACCTTTACAAAATTTACAGTTTGGATACAGATTAATAAATTTTAACCAATATCCCCCTCTTACGTTGTTATTTGTTTATCTTGTATTTGAACTATTTACAGCTGTTATTAAAAATAAAAATAAATTAAGTTGTTTAGTGTCTTGAAAACCACTGTTTCGCGGTCTAGTCCCAACACGTTTGTTTACAGACTTGTTGGTTTACCACTTTGTTTACCAATACGTTTATCCAACCCACCGGGAATCAACTAGTTTCGATCACAGTTGACCGTTCCAAAAACAACGTTTATCGCAATGGTGTGACGAAAACAATTCTTTACCGTAAATCTTCACACTTTTCCTGTACAAAAAAAATTAAGTTCTGGCTTTGTTTACTTTGTATACTGACAAAACAATCACGAATAATTTTCCATCAAAACTACCATTTTTTTTTATTAATTGCATCGTGATGAAAAGCATTGTTCAAAACTTTTTCGAAAAGCCCATTTTGGGGCTCGATAGTTTTTCCTAGCTCGGGTTCGCCTATCTCACCCCGAAATTAGTCACTTTGCGGACTAGAGGCGAAACAAACTATTACACTTGAATCGTATTTTCTTTTTTCTTTTGCTATTACTTGTTATTACAGCGCTGTCAAAATAATGGTTCAAAAAATTACGACTCTACAAGTTTATCATTGAAATTATAGAAGCCGATATGATTTATAAAATGGGTTTGTGCTAGTATACGAGACAGTGTCTTTATATGCGTTTTTTTTTCTTCTAAGATTCACACTGGCGGAGAAAATTGAAGGAAAAGTTTTGTACTTGCCCTATTATTTTATAAATGATACAAACTTTCAAAGATAGTTACATCTAGTTACTAAAAAGCTGAGTTTTCGGTTTGATTTAACTATTATTAGAACGATTATAAACAGTAAAAGTAAATTAAATAGGTTATAAAAAGGAAGGTAAGAAATAAAAATAAGCAATTTAGAAATTTATTTAAGGTTTTAAACATTATACTTGATATTTTTACTGTGCATGATTTTCACCTACTGTTCCAGTAAAGGGTCATCTACTTTGCATTATTGTCCTGTTTACCTTGTAAATGGATCCTGAAATGGTTTTGACTCTAAACATCCCTAGAAAGTTTCATTAAATATTATTGCTATAGTGAAGAAAACCTGTACTTATTCAATACATACTTACATTTAAAGATTGTTTTTCTTATATGTCTTCTCAAGAATATCTTCCTGTATGACGAAATATAAATAATAATAATTTTTTTTTTCAAATGAGCAATACGATCATATAAGTAAACCTAGTATGAGTTAACTGTAGTCACTCATATCTAAACTTCTCTATTAGCTACTCTTGGATAACCCATTTCAGTTATTGTAAAATTACAATTAAGTTTTTAAAATATTTAATGTAATCAAACAAGAAATATCACTACCATTTTGGTAAATACAATCTGCCTTCTATTTGTTATTTAGTTCACCCTTGAAACCAAACAAACGACAAACTTACCAATTTCAAGGTACTTCTGGTGAACGGGATCGTACTCATCCCACACGATGGACCTGAATCTATTCCGCTCCTTTGATATAGGTAGGGACACATCTTGTTTTTCCTTGTCATTTGGATTCCTGAAAAAGATTTCCTAAAATAACATTAACTATATATTACTACAACACGTCAAATATATGTGAAGTTCTCAAAATATATTTGATTGTTGTGATGTGTCGTCTGTTCCATGAGAGGAAAATGAAGGGTAGTCAGTCCGAGCGACATGTCACTACGTGCTGTCAGTCACGTTTATCGATGGCTGTTTCATGTAGTCATGAGTTCAACAACATGTCCATCCCAACACCGAAAAGCCGAATTTCTCTAATGGTAAACCTCATTCTCAACTGTACATTACATTATCGTTCGTAGAATTTATCACGTTTTCAATCAGTTGTAAAATTTTACTTACCTAACAAGGGTTAACACTTAAATTATTTTTACGGTCTTATTTCGAAATTGTAATATTCAAAAACAAAACGCCGCGTTTTTTGTGCAATTTTTTTTTTTTTTTTTTTTTTTTTTTTTTTTTTTTTTGTCTGGACGGAGTTGAATCTTGATTTTCAATTTAATTTGTATTTATTTTATATTAAAATTATGATCGAATATTCTTACGTTGGAATGAAATATGAATAATTTCTGCAAGGCAAGAATTATTAATGTCTCTTCTACCTTACTGATGAAAATGTGTTGATACATGTGTAAATGTGTGTTGAAATGTGTGTAAATACATTCTATTTCGTATGATAAAATTACAACTTTATGAATTTTGCAATCTTTGTGCATATTGTTATTATTTAATTAATATTACAATATTCTTATCCAGATAGTCAAACTAATGTATGGTAGTTTTGGTATAAAAGGTGCTGGAAAGTTACCATTGTTGCTTTACTTTTTTGTTTTAAGAGACCGTTCTAAACCAATATTGGGGAGCCTTTGTTGCCATATTCCTGGTTTGCCATGTGACTTGAAAGTAAACAACAAACATCAAAATTATTAAATTAGAGTCCAACGTACCGCGGAGAAACAGAATGGGTGGAGAATTTGGAATGGGCTGGCTTTTAAGAGCAATTTATATTTTTATGTGTAAAACTAAGATAGAAAGGGTAAATATTTTTTATTTAAACTTCATGTAGTTATTGCACAAAAACAATATTGGGTCTTTTTTGGAATGTCCCCGCATTTTTAAACAATTTTCTATTGAGTTCCCACATAATGGAAATGGTTAAGACATGACTGGTAGTCAAGTGGGAATTTATTTTATCGTGATCGTTATCAGTAAGATTATCTTTGGGTCCTTCACCTGCTTATCGGTAGGCTGATAAAAGGTTGCGCGCTTGGCTTACATATTCTGTCGTCATCATGTTTCTAGTTTTTAATTTTATCCTGCAGTACATTCCTTAGAGATGTTGAAGGCAATAGAAAATTGTTTAAAAATGCGGGGACATCCCAACCCAACCTAACCTAACTGCCCCGCGGCTCTCCCGGCGGGTCAGTCGCGGGATAGCTGTGGGACGGTCTAGTTTAGGTTAGGTTAGGTTAGGTGTCTTAACCATTTCCATTATGTGGGAACTCAATAGAAAATTGTTTAGAAATGCGGGGACATTCCAACCCAACCTAACCTAACTGCCCCGCGGCTCTCCCGGCGGGTCAGTCGCGGGATAGCTGTGGGACGGTCTAGGTTAGGTTAGGTTAGGTTAGGTGTCTTAACCATTTCCATTATGTGGGAACTCAATAGGAAATTGTTTAGAAATGCGGGGACATTCCAAAGAAGACCCACAATATTATTTGAATATTTTTTCACATTTTTTACAGCTTAAGATTAAACAAAATTATATGTATATAATGTTAGTTATCCACTGTGTACGTGAATATTTTAGATAACTGTTTTTGAATTGGCTAAGCTTGAAAGGGAAAACCCAAATTTTGTCGGGTCTTTCACAAATAATTTGGTTTTGGTTTCAAAATAGTGTTCTAAAACATTGAGAAAATATCTTATTGCTATAAACTTGTCCAATTCTCACCCCGTCCGGATGAAGTTGGTCAGGTAGAGGATGACGGACTCGCACAGGGCGACCTCGGACTTGGTGTAGTTTTTGAGGAAGTGGGAGAAGCCGTCGACGAGCGGAGCTCCGAGGAAGTAGGTCAACTCGTCCCCGTGGACCGTACCCAGCCTCTGCGACAAACACACCTGACAATGGTTATGTGGCTGCCTGACTGGTCCAATTAGTGCTAAGTGTTCAGATTATTGTTCATTATACGGCTTTTGTTCTCATTTTGGTGTAATATTTCCTTGCGTGTACAATTAAGGAATGCTAGAGCCTTAATTTGTGAAGAACTAATTATAATAAAAGTTTTTTATGAATGTAACTCATATTTTGATTGCAGAGAACCAGTTCATGACTATATCGTCTTCAAAAATGTTCTATGTATATATTTGACACGATATTAATAAAATTATCGTTTTAATTTATAAAACATAAAAATTCATACATTTATTTAAAATTAATATCAAAATAACCATTTTTCTTTAAATGCATTAATTTTTTACGATAATTCCCCAACATTGGGCCGTTTCATTGAATCACCTTGCATGTGTTGAGTTGAAGTTACGTTAATTTTAAAGACTTTGTTCATATCGATACGGCTAACATTTTCATATTGTAAGTAGGTTAACAAATCACAGTAATTCTTTACAATTTGATCTGGAAACGAATCCAAAAATATACCTGAGGATAGTCGCCATCCTTCGTCTGGTAGTCGAACACATAGAAGTACGACTTAGTGTTCGCCTGCGAGGCGGAGTCCCCCCCAGCGATCGCCGCCGTGCTGAGGAGATCTCCCGTCTGCACCACGGGGGCCACGAACTGCGCGTCACTCAGGGCACCGACGGTGGCGTCCCTGGTGTTGATAGGGTGAACCACCGTCCTCTCCCAGTCCGTGTACTCGTTCACTATTGTCAGGAATATCTCGGAAAGGTGGTAAATATAAGCGTTTCTAACATAAGTCCTCAATATCTTGTCTCTCCTTTCGAAATCGAACCCACTTTGTATGTCGGTAGAGGAGAACCTCCACAATGCTTCACTAGTCACCACTCCGAACAGCAGGTCGTACCGGTTGGCTCCCATGAACTCCCCGCTTCTCTTCACGTTCGCGTTCAGTCCTTGCATGTCCGGAAGGAAGTGCGTGAGCAGGTCCTCCCGGAAGTCAGTCTTTATGACGACGCCGTCCACGCTGGGCCCGAATGAGCTGAGGTAGGTGGGGGCTGGGACGTCGTTGCGCATCAGATCCTCTAAGGGGACGTCGCGCAGGCAGTCGACGATCTCCTCGTGGTCCTTGAAGAGGTCCTCGGGCACGGAACAGTTGACTTGTCTGGCCAGCTTCACCGCTGACGTGACGGGGTCCTCGACGATCGCCCACGAACTGAGGGCTGACCCTGACAGGAGAACTGCCCGGTGGAAAAGACCTATAGAACATGAAACATGCAATTAATGAATGCACTGTTAAACTTGGCTTAAGAGTTCACATAATTAAGTTACTCATTCAATAATGGGTTTCATAAACAATTTAGAAATGAAATAAATATGTTGAAAATAAAAATAACACCTGACAAAGATGGATTCCCTACGTTGCGATTCGTTTAAACTGTAAAAAATACAATCCAAATAAAAATTAACTAAATAATATGTTTCAATTATCATTGCTATAAATACTCTTTGTATTTTATATGAAATTTTGTTGTTAATAATAGTGTAAAGTTGAATACTGAATCGTATAACAATACTAATTTGCAAAAATTAACGGATTTAGGTAATTTTTTTGTTGTTTTCTGTAAGAAGTTTGGAAAAACAACAGCAACAACAATGGGTGTAATTGATCTAAAATTTAGCAAATATATATTATCATTATTAGAATCATACAATGCGAGTTTCTTAAAGTGATCCAATGGCAAACATTTTATTATATCTGACAGTGTACTTCTTATGGGGGACCCCCTTTACTTTTTTTATTTTGCTTTCAGGTATGTATTTCAGTTTTCAATATTTCCCGCCATTCTTCCAATATGACGGCCAAAATTAAAATTTCTTATGGAACACAATACAATTTATAGCGTTTTAGAAATTTCCATGTGATTTTAATAATTTTTAACCTCTGTTTTTTTCCTCTAAACCTACTGGTTAGGGAGCTAGTGGCAATTAAAGTTCATTTTTAGTTCCATAGGAATAACATGGGGCAAACTTTATCTGCCCATATCTCCTAAACCATTGATTAATATGAAAAAATACTAAAAAAATGTCCTAAATTGATGTTTTAAGAACATTTCACTCATAAAAATTATTATTTACGCATAAATTAACTTCTCTCCAATATAGCAGGATAAAGTAAAATTTTCAACATTTTATATGATTGACTGATTGTGACCTTAACAGTGGTAATCTGTCAAAAATATTTTAATTGCCATCACAAAGCATGATTTAAATCTGGATTGAATAAAATTGTTATATCACTCAGGATCTTCGTACATAACACATGTTGAAATTTTAAGCTGTGAAGATTTTTCGACGATTCTTTCCAAAATGATATAATACGAAACAAACTATCAACTCAGGATTTAAACTAAGAAATAACAAGTTTGTTCCACCTGGCATGACGGTGGGCGACATGATGAGCAGGTGTATGCAGGCGGCGCCGGTGCCATGTCCCATCAGAGTCACGCTGCCAGGGTCCCCTCCGAACAGCGCGATATTCTGCTGCACCCAGTGCAGGGCTGCCACCTGATCCATCAGTCCATAGTTGGCAACCCTGGCCTTCAGGTGCGGCGCCACGTTGGCGTTCAGGAACCCTGAGTATTTCATTTATTATAGCTCTAAATCACTTACTTTGAGAGATAAGAGTCTTAGACACGTATTAGCCTATGGTTCGTATTATCTTTGAGTTTTCGACCTAATAATTTTATTAGTAAAATTTTCTATTTATGTTTCCAAACTCCGAGTGTTAATATTGATTTTAAACTTTATTTTGGTGTCTACGGAATAGGTTCAATTTTTCTACTTCAGTCTAGATGTGGTCGTATATGGAAAACTGTAAACAAGAAATGCCAATATTTCTTACAATGCCTACAAACAATTGGTTATACTCTATAAAACGACTTATAAATGACCAAATATATTGATGGTCATATTGCAACCTCAATACACAAAAAATAGTATTTTATAAAAATTTTCAATTTTATAAGTAACTGACAAATACATTATTAGTGATAGTATACAACATTGAGGTATATTAATACGTGTTATTGAGTTTATGTATAGTTTTAGAAATATGATTGATATTTAATAACATGTGCGTTGTTCGATTTTACATTAAATGTTCTTCTGGGGCTGGACAAATATCGTAATGATGTACTTGGTATTTAGCGTAGAATGTTGTCAAGTTTTTATTGCCTATAGTAAAATACATTTTCTTGGTCTTCATTAATCCTTAAAGAAATTTGTATTATGCATGTTAGATTATATGTACCTAAAACTATTTTTAATATTTGCTTCCTTAAAAAAATATATTTTTACTATTTAGAACGTTAACATATTGTCTAATCTTTTACTAAAAAGTAATAATGATATTGTCGGATAGTAGATTTGAATTAACTTCATTTTATTTCATTGACAATAAAGTTTTATGAATCTAGGTTATAAAATATATGTTCAATAATATTCATTTAAAGTCTATTGGTCCAACACTAAACATTGTGTAAGATTTAAAAATTCACATAGGCGTTGTGCAATTTCATTAAATTCAGTTATATATTACGCTCTTTCTATTAACCACCATAAATAAAGTGGTAATTTTAATTAATGTATGTTAAGGAAATAGAATTTGGCCACGTATATTTTTGCAAAACTTTTACGTGAGAAGACTTACAAATAAGTGCCAATAAAACTTAAAGCAATAAAGTGAAGAAAAAACTGTAAATAAAAAAGTGTCTTTCAACTTAGTCACTTATGGATGTATCGAATAAGGCTCCTTTACAATCATTACTTATTTTTAATTTACTTTTTTAAATTTAACCAATAGCACAAAATTATTTACTTTTTCACAAAAAAATGTGTAAAGAAAAGTTAAATATATTATATTTTTACGTCAGTAAAATAAAAGAATTCTACTAAATTGTACGGGTCAATTCATTCGTTCACAGATGTAACAAGCTGTGTGCATATTCAATAATTTAAATAAGCATATCCATCAAGCAATATTGAATTAAGGGTTATGGTCACTGGGCTGAAACATTTGATTGAATATTGTGGCTTTTAAGATGAATTTTATAGTTTAATAGTTCCCAGCTAATCATTTATGCAACTAAATTAAATCTGTAAATATTAGATTTTCTACAAATGTTTCTGCGGAATACACATCTCTATTACTATAAATATTTTAGGACATTTTAAAAATATTACTTGTAATAGAAATTAAAGTTTTTATTTTATGCCATAAATTGTTTGTTAAATATAATTTTGAGATAAAAGTTTTGTATAGTTTTCTTGCTAAAGTTGGACATCAGGTATGCTAATGAAAACAAAGCTTTATAAAGCTATGCAAGACTTTAATAATAAAAATGCAAATGTTACAGGGGTCCAATGTTGATAATTATCTTTCATAACCAAAGTTAAGCCATTAACCGACTATTTCTCATCATAATGGGGGAAATTATTTACCCGAGTATATGATCATGTTACAGTATTTATTAAGATTGATATCACCTATTCTTTAATGCTTGAAACACCATTATAGCGTTAAAAAGCTATTTCAAAAATATAATCATTCTTATTTTTCTTTTGAATGCATATCAAATGAATTATGTCATACGAGTAGTGGCAAAGTGGGGCTGCTGGCTCAGGTCAATGACCCCTGAGGAATGCTGACGTCACCAAGGTCACTGACGTCACGAATGACGTCATCGGTGACGTCATCGATGACGTCATATCTATGACGTCATAGGTATGACGTAATAGAAATGACGTCATGACGACGTCATTACCGCTGACGTCACCATAATGACGTCACTGACGTAATTAAGGTCAAGGTCACGAGGAAAGACAAAAAAATTTTTCTTTGCACTTTTGTGGTTCCTAGTATTCGGCTGTGGAGTGAAAATCCACGAGAAACCACAAAAGTGCAAAGAAAAATTTATTTTTCCAGCGACCAGACCAAAAAACCTACCAAATGTGACGTAAGGCATTCCTCAGAGGCCATTGACCTGAACCCTAGCAACCCCACTCTTAAAACTAAAAAAAATAAATAATTTTTATTTCCACTTACCCACTGGAGAAACCCGAAGCCCAACTGGAAACAAAATTGCGAACAGCCGACGGTGGTGGTGTCATCACCGCGCGGGAGCCGGACGCCGACTGACCGGGCAGCACCGCGCCGTCCAGGTACCAGACCGCGTGGTGGGGGTTAAGTGGTCAGATGCGAAAAAATAAAAAAATTATTTTTTTCCAACAACTCATCCGAGTTTGTTCTTTTGCTGGACCTCCGTTACTTGGAGTGGAAATATTTGTCAAGAAAATAAATTTTTTTATTAATTTCTAAGTGACCTTGACACTTAGTCTGGAATTGGAGTCACCAGCGTTATTTTACTGGCAAAAGTTAGCTCGTCTAAAAGTTTTTGAAACATTTTATCATCCATAGTGATCTTGGTGTCCCTTGAGTAAAATTTTGGATTATTCCTAAGGCAGCGTTTCATTTTTGTCAAAGTGGAAGTCTTGGACACCTTAACAGAATTATTTTGCTTGGCCAGCAAAAATTTTACTCTTAATAATTTTTCTCGCAAAGTTTCAGCCATAGATGTGTCTCACAGTAAGGTTTGGATAAAACTGAAACACTTAGTCCAGTGTTGTACCTTAGCTGGAAGTAGTGGGGGAACAGGGCTATAGTGGGGGAATGAGTAGTGGAGGGGGTAATGTGGACTGTTGTTGTCAAGTGTAGAAACAGTTTGCCGGGAACTGTCCAAGGAGTAACACGTACTGTGCAGAAAAATTAACCGAGAGACTTGTGTAAAATTTTAACTCCAAGAAATATTTAATGTAAGACTAAAAGAGGTAGAGCCAAATGAAAAATAATTTTGTAGGAGATGGGCATGGATGAGTTTTGTAGTAAAGTTCAAAATCCACTTGTGTGGAATAAAATTAAATTGTGAGCGAAAAATATTTAGCCACACCTGCAAAATACAAGTGTAGGAAAATATTAAGACACCTGTATAGCTAAATAAAAATTAATATTGTATCAAACAGTCTTCCAGCATTTCAGTTTCTAAGTCTTAACAAGTAAGGAATAAAATATTAAATAAGGAGTGGAAAATAATTTGTTAAAGTAAACGTAAGTGTAGCATAGTAACAAAAATTAATTTCGTGCAAAACAGGCTAGGTTCTGTTTTGCAAAGTTTATTAAGAAGGAAAAATAAAAAAATTACTCACAGAAAAGTCCCGCGGCGGCGAGGTGTGGTGTGTTTGTTGGCTTGCAATAAACTGACTTACCTTCTGTGGAGCTACATTTGGCCAGTTGGCCAAGAAACGAGTCTGTTATATAAGCATTATATAACCGTCTCTGCCGGCTGTGCTGAATCCGGCAAGCTAAAATATTATTATATAGTACACCTGACTTGGACTGAAAATATTCTAAGTCCCAAGACCCCTCCCCCCCCCCCCCCTCGGCTCCGGACGAGAAGTGAGCCCCCCCCCCCCCCCCCCCGGGGGAGGAGGAGGAGGAGGTGTCATAGCCCGAGGCGTTGCCATACCTTGAGGCGCTATTGGCACTTAACCGGTGACATGTGTTGTATAATGAGATCCGGTTAGTAATGTATTCAGGTGTGGCTCTTGGAGATTGTCCAATGCCGCAAACAAGTACGTGTCGAGGTCTGCCTGTTTACGTAACCAGGTCCGGTTCCCCCACTCCTGACCGGCTCAGCTTCGTTTCTCTGAGGCTTAGCTTCCTCGCAGTTGCTTTCAAACACTTCAGCTGAGTGGTTGAAGCTCTGCCCTACAGGATTCGCAATGTAATGTTGGCGCCGCATTATATTGGGAATTCTTTTCTAGTCTAAGGCATGGCATGTGTAGTGTTAGGAAATAATTTTATTTTGTGCTTGCTGCTTGGTGCTCGGTGTTGGTTGTGATTTAGTAAAAGTGTTGTGCAGTGAAAAATATTTGTGTGTGCTAATATTTCCACAGGTTGGTGTTAGTCTAAGTTTTGTGTTTAGAAAAATATTGCTTTGTATTAATCTTCCACAGGTTGTCCCTAAAATTAGTTTTTATAAATTTTTGGCTTCCTTAGCCTATGTAAATAGTTATACTGTTAGGTTTGAGGCTTAGAAGCCTCCGTAAAATTAAATTCTTTTTGAGGCTTAGCATGCCTCAAGAATTATTTTTTACCAACAATAGTATGACACTTAACGAGCCTGGGGGTTGGCCCCTGGGGATCCACCGTTAGGCCTTGTGCCAGCGGCGCTGCTGGACCTCATCACTCGTCACTGGCAACATACGGGTGGTTGGCATCCTTCAGCACGAAGTGTCGGCCCTGACACTGACCGGTACATTAGGCTTTATGTCAGTGCATTGCATTAGGCTTTATGTCAGTGTACTGGTTAAGATGGGGCCCAGGTCATGATTAGCATGACCTTATGATTCCCGTTAGGGGAACCAAAATTATTTAGCATGTTTCCCTTGTGGAAACTCAAAATTAAGTAAAAATTTTTTATTTTTTGTAACATGAATCCCCCTATGTTTAAGTTTTGTGTTGTAAAATATTTCTTTGTACTAATCTTCCACAGGTTGTCCCTAAGAAAAAATATTTTCTAAATTCGTATATTGGAGGATTAGCCTCTGTAAATTGGCAGTTAAAGTGTTAGGTTTGAGGCTTAGAAGCCTCCATAAAATAATTTCTTTTGGAGGCTTAGCATGCCTCAATAATTATTTTTTAACAACAGTAGTATGGTGCTTAACGAGCCTGGGGGTAGGCCCCTGGGGATCCACCCTTAGGTTTTCGGACCAAGGGCGCTGCTGGACCTCATCACTCGTCACTGGAAACATACGGGTGGTTGGCATCCTTCAGCACGAAGCACCGGGTCCTGACACTGTCCGGTACGTTAGGCTTTATGTCAGTTTATCGGTTAAGATGGGGCCCAGGTCATGATTAGCATGACCTTATGATTCCCTTTAGGGGAACCAAAATTATTGTAGCATGTTTCCCTTATGGAAACTCAAAATTAAGTAAACTTATTTTTTATTTTTCACCTCCCCCTAAGTTGTGAGATTCCCCCGAGGCCTTTGACCGCCGGCGGTCTTAGGCTTCGGGGGAATTTCTTTTTAATTCTTGGATGACCTTGACCTATATTTGTGTCTGAATAAAAAAATAAAATAATTTTTGTTCCACATGTAGTCACAGTCAGCCAACACTTGGCGGATTTTTGCCAAAGTCCTGAGAGCTCGCAGGACTTAGAGCGATATGCGTTAAAGTGTTGGTTGTCTGGGCAGTGGTAAAATATTTTATTTGATATTCACACATAAGTAAGGGTAGCAGCCATCCAAGAGTTTAAGTCCTAGGGGTAGGTGACCCCCCCCCCCCCCCCCCCCGACTCCAGACGGGAAGTGAGCCCCCCCCCCCCCCAAATTTTTTTAGAAACATTTTTTGACCTTGACCAAAAACTTTTTGCTCCGGACAAAAACTGCGCCCCCCCCCCCCCCAAATTTTTTTTTGGATTTTGACCTTGACCAAAAATTTTTTGCTCCGGACGAAAACTGCGCCCCCCCCCCCAAAAAATTTTTTTTTTGCAAAATATTTTGACCTTGACCAAAAATTTTTTGCTCCGGACGAAAACTGCGCCCCCCCCCCCCCCAAAATTTTTTTTTTGAAAAATTTTTTGACCTTGACCAAAAATTTTTTGCTCCGGACGAAAACTGCGGCCCCTGGGGGGGGGGGGGGAGGGGGAGGTGCCAAGCCAGTAGTGTGAAATTGTTACTTCCAGTACAAGTTAAAATAGTAGTGGTAAATTGTTACCACAAACACAAATTTGTGTCTTCAAACTTCTAATGTAACTTAACCCATTTAAATGTAGGTGCCAAGCCAGTAGTGTGAAATTATTACTCCCAGTACAAGTTAAAATAGTAGTGGTAAATTGTTACCACAAACACAAATTTGTGTCTTCAAACTTCTAATTTAACTTAACCCATTTAAATGTTGCTACTTAAAGGTAGCACCGTTTTGGTGCTACCTTTCATGTACTATTTTCTACATGTCCAATTTTGCTTTATGTTTTTTAAACAACACTTTTAATTACCGGTTTAATGTAAAACTATAAAATATGTTTATATATATATGAATTATTAACAAAACCTTAGTTTTAACATTAAATGTCATTAGGAAACTTCTAATTGAGATTAAGCCATTTAAATGTTGCTACTTTTAGGTAGCACCGTTTTGGTGCTACCTATGGTGTACTATTTTTACATGTCACAAAATATATGGGCCTCTGCTTGACGCAGAGACAGGTACTTGACCCCGTTTCTACCCATCATTAAGTGTACTGAGACTTTAGGTTTTTAAACAACACTTTTAACTACTGGTTTAATGTAAAACTACGAAATATGTTTATATACATGAAATCTTAATAAAACCTTAGTTTTAAAATTAAAGGTAATTTGTAAACTTCTAATTGAGCTTAAACCATTTAAATGTTGCGAATTAAAGGTAGCACCATTTTGGTGCTACCTTTGGTGTACCAATTTTTGCTTTAGGTTTTTAAACATCACTTTTAACTACCGGTTTAATGTAAAACTACGAAATATGTGTAAATATATATATATATATATATATATATATATGAATTCTTAACCAAACCTTAGTTTTAACATTAAACCGTATTTGGAAACTTTTAATTGCTGACTCAGAGACAAGTACTTGGCCCCGTTCCTGTCCATCATTAAGTGTACTTAGGCTTTACATTTTTAAACAAGACTTTTAACTACTGGTTTAATGTAAAACTACAAAATACGTTTATATACATGATAACTTAACAAACCTTAGTTTTCAACATTAAAGGTAATTTGGAAACTTCCAATTGGGCTTAACCTATTTAAATGTTGCTTAACCTATTTAAATGATGCTACTTAAAGGTAGCACCGTTTTGGTGCTACCTTTGGTGTACTATTTTCTACATGTGCAATTTTGCTTTAGGTTTTTAAACAACATTTTTAACTACTGGTTTAATGTAAAACGATAAAATATGTTTATATACATGATAACTCAACAAAACCTTAGTTTTAACATTGAAGGTAATTTACTTGGGAACTTTTAATTGAACTTAGAGCATTTGAATGTTGCTAATTAAAGGTAGCACCGTTTTGGTGCTACCTTTGGTATACTATTTCTTCCTTGTCAAATTTGCTTAAAGTTTTTAAACAACACTTTTAACTACGGGTTTAATGTTCAAGTACAAAATCCTATACTATAATACGAGGAATGTCTGAAGGGATGTGTGTTCCACGATCTCGAAATCTAGCTGTCAGATTTTGCTTAAACTTTGCAATTAAAAGTGTATTGGCCCAAAAATAAGTTTAGAAAAGGCCTCCATCCCAGGAAAAATCGAATTTTGTCAGAATTTAAGTTTAAAAATCGTAATTTTTAACATTGGTCTTATGGGTTGCTATTTTGGTAACGAAATAACAACGAAAGGTATACAAAAATAAAGGAACATTAATATTAAGCAGACTTTTTGAAACAGCTGTTAACTGTGAAGAGGTATAGTTGGTTGTTGGGGGAAATTTAATAGCTCTAATGACACTATATCAAAACTGAATTAAAACCAACGAGCAAGGCTCGGTTAACCTGGTACTAACACTTTTAACTACAGGTTTAATGTTAAAGCACAAAATATGTTTATATATGAGCTTCTGCTGACTCAGAGACAAGTACTTGGCACCGTTCCTGTCAATCATTAAGTGTATTGAGGCTTTACGTTTTTAAACAAGACTTTTAACTACTAGTTTAATGTAAAACAATGAAATATGTTTATATATGAGCCTATTCTTGACACAGAGACAGGTATTTGGTTTTGTTCCTGTCCCTAATTAAGTGTACTGAGGCTGTAGGTTTTTAAAAAACACTTTTAACTTCTGGTTTAATGTAAAACTACGAAATATGTTTATATACATGAAATCTTAACAAAACCTTAGTTTTAAAATTAAAGGTAATTTGGAAACTTCTAATTGAGCTTAAACCATTTAATTGTTGCGAATTAAAGGTAGCACCGTTTTGGTGCTACCTTTGGTGTACTATTTTTACATGTCCAATTTTGCTTTAGGGGTTTAAACATCACTTTTAACTACCGGTTTAATGTAAAACTACGAAATATGTTTATATATATATATATATATATATATATATATATATATATATGAATTCTTAACCAAACCATAGTTTTAACATTAAACCGTATTTGGAAACTTCTAATTGCTGACTCAGAGACAAGTACTTGGCCCCGTTCCTGTCCATCATTAAGTGTACTTAGGCTTTACGTTTTTAAACAAGACTTTTAACTACTGGTTTAATGTAAAACTACAAAATACGTTTATATACATGATAACTTAACAAAACCTTAGTTTTCAACATTAAAGGTAATTTGGAAACTTCTAATTGGGCTTAACCTATTTAAATGTTGCTTAACCTATTTAAATGATGCTACTTAAAGGTAGCACCGTTTTGGTGCTACCTTTGGTGTACTATTTAATAGCATTTTTATGTGTAAAGTTTAACATAATTAGTTTTGTATTTGATTTTATTATTGTTTGGAACACTTGTTATGTGTTTTAGTTAAGCAAGTCTTATTTTGGTATAAAAAATAATAATAACCTTTAGCACATGTATGTAAAGCTAATTTTTTAAGTTCAATTTATTAAATAAAAAATGAATGTGGCATTAATGTAAAATATATTAAAAAATCAGTTTAAATAAAAATCTACAGGAAATTGTCAACAAATTTAAAATGTATCATATTACTGTTAAATGTGCAGTATTTCCCTTCATTTTGCATGCCCAGTTGCGCTTCATCATTTATGAAAGTGGTTTGTTGAGTGTGCCCTTATTATTGACATCCGCAAAAAAAAAAATTGTTTAAATTTAACATACAATTGTGTATGAGCAGTAGTACTTGTCTACTGCGCATGCGCAGAAGGTTTCCACCACTCTTCGTCGGGTATATAAGCAGGTCGGTTAACCATGCATTTCATTGTTTGGCGAACTTTTGCCAAGTGAACATCTTATTGACAACTTCGGTTATTCCGGATATTTAAAAGGTGTATGCTATTTTTGTTACATTTGACTTTAATATGTCTGAACTGCAGTGTTACATGTTTGATAGTAAACCTGTAGCTGTATTATTTGATCGTGAAAACAATCCATGGTTTAAGGCTAATGATGTATCAGAAATTCTAGAATATAAAAGACCGCGAAAAGCAATAAATGATCTAGTTAAGGAAAAATATAAAAAGTTATGTAAAGATATTGATGGAAACAGTTTAGTGCTACCCTCTAACTTTCAAAAAGGTACCGTATTCATCAATGAACCAGGTTTATATTCCTTAATTTTATCGTCTAAGATGAAATTAGCTAAGCGCTTTCAAGATTGGGTGTTTGAAGAAATACTACCATCAATTCGCAAGTATGGAGAGTATAAACTAAAAAGAGAAAACCTTAAGTTGACTCACTCCTTACGTAAAGCGTTGTCAAATAATCAAAAACTAATTGAAACGTTAATTGATCAAATACCTAAAGTTGCTGTTATACCTGATGATATGGATTTAAAACATATCTTTTGTGTATTGGAAAAGGACACATACTATGAAAAGTATGGAGTAATGGAGTACAAGTGCATTCGTACAGAGAGGAGACGATATAAAAGAGCACTGAAAAGAGCAAAGGAAGATGGTTTTGTACCAAGTTTTACAAGATATCCTGTACCAAACAGTATAAATATCTTTAATAAAGCTAAGGAGGTTATGAATACTTATGGTATGCATTACGAATGTTCTTTGAATAACATACTGACCCCCCATAATTTTGTAAATATTGTAAAAATTATTCTTAATGAATAATAAACTGTATGAATGTATGTATGAATGTGGGACTTATTAGATTGAGAAGTTAAGGTATTAACTTTAGCTACTCATTTGAAAAGTCTGGTGTGAATGAAGGTCACTGGCGCGGTTGACTAAAAGACCCGTAAACCATGTGTGTGTGTGTGTGTGTGTGTGTGTGTGTGTGTGTGTGTGTGTGTGTGTGTGTGTGTGTGTGTGTGTGTGTGTGTGTGTGTGTGTGAATGTGTGTGTGAATGTGTGGAAAACGACGTACACCCACCTCCTCGTGGTGTTTTCTGAGTAACGCTAAGAGGTGTACAACCAATGTCTTGTAAAACCACATGAATTAATCTATTTGTATTTTTAAAATATACATTCATAGGTATATATATACAATAATAACATTTATTTAAATTAAACAAATTTAAAAGCATTTTAAATGCATACAATTTATAATTGTTGCTGCAAAAACACCTCGTGCTTTACTAATAATAGATGAAAACGATATAATGTATGTATAAAATATGAGTTTTTTAATTAATGGAGCTAGAAAAAATAAAGATGGCATTAAATTAGTGTTACCATAAAATTTGTTTATAGAACAATAAGTTTTTCTTCATAATTATGTGGGTTTTAAGATCTATATTTAGGTAGCACTAAATTAGAGCTACCATTATGTTAATAAAATAGCTACATACATTTATAATTATATTTTATTATTTAATTATTAAATATATTAAATTTATTCAATATTAATTTGACTGACTTTTTTACAGCATAAATAAGTATAAAAACACAAAATCTGAAACAAATTAGTCATTTTAATTTTAATGTAAAATGATAAAAGCTCAAAACTTAATACTTTTTTAAAAATTAAACAAAAGTAGCCACAAAATATTGGTGTTACCTTGAAATATTTATAGAAATTATAATATAGTATGGTTTTATTAATTTATAAACTAAATTGAATTCATCCTTATTCTACACATAACGGTAAAACCATTCATTCTAAACCTTAATGCTTAGAACTCTGACATATTGTCTTAGAACTCTGACATATTGTCTTTATTTCAAGATACAGCTCAACCTTTCATTATAAATCTTGTTAATTTTTTAAATCTATCTTCTTATTTCTATAAGGGTTTTGTCTGTCACGTCCCTTTTTTCTCTCGACCTACTGAACCGATTTTTAAGATTGAGGTGTCATTTGAAAGCTTAGGATATACCGCAGTGACGAATTATAATTAAAAAGGTCATATTGTTTCAGGCTTCGACCCCCTGGCCTTTGATTTATTTCTAGAGGACGCTTTAAAATGTTGACCAACTTTTATTGCAAGTTCTTTAATGTGAATTGTAATTTAACAGCTGATTACCTTCAGATGAATTTTAAAAGCTAGATAGTAAACAAAAATAGATCTCCGTCACTTCATAATAAGCATTTACATACTGTAGGTGAGATTTACTCATACAGAATCATAAAACGCGCAATTTGCACACGGGCCACCTCGTAATATAATAAAAATATAAAACACATTAACTTTTAACTAATTTACCAATAGGGAATACGCTATTACGGTATTAGTCAAGACCTAAGCCTGGGACCATGATACTTTTTCATTTTGAGATCTCTAGAAGCCAAAAAACACCGTTTGTTCAATTTGATATATATATGTATGTGTCCATAAACACGATAACTTTTGAACGGAACCTCTGATTTTGATGAAATTTGGTACAGGGGTGTAAGCCAATATCTACTTAATTTAGTTCGCGAACCATAATGATCGGATTATGGGAACGAGGTTTATGGGGTTTCTAAAGGGTTAAAATTGGGTTTTTGGCATTTTTGAACCTCAATTTTTTAAACTTCATGACTTTTAACTAAAACCATTGAAAAGAGCTTAAAACAACAAACAATTTAGTATTTGGAATTTTTACCTAACTTAAATGGTTATTCAGAAAATCCAAACACTATGTTTTCCATGTTATTCTTATGGGAAATCAACAAAACCTTCTATCTTGCTTATTTATTGAAATATCTTGATAAACTTGGTATGTACATTAATTAGGAAGCGTTTAACTTATATCTGCTTATAAAACGCATATGGCGGCAAACCTACGTACTCACCTCTATGGGTTTTATGGAAAAACTAAAAAAAAAAAACACCACAACCTGATAAAATTTGGTATGTACATTCACTAGGTAGGGTTTAACTTATATTTATCAACGAAACCCATATGGAGGCAAACCTACATACTTTAAACCCCCATGGATTTTATGAGAAAAAATAGAAAATATACCAAAATTCCATTGGAAAGTTGCTGAGTAAGCAGGTCTGCTGCGATGGGGGTATTATATTTATAGTTACATTAAGGTAGCATTATTTTGATGCCACCTTTACATAAAATATATTAATTCAATTATCTTATTGTTTTATTTTGTATTTACATTAAATTTAGTCTACATGTGGGAATTGAGACACCAATTTTTGATTGTTTTATTGTGTATTTACATTAAATTTAGTCTACATGTGGGAATTGAGACACCAATTTTTGGAAAATGAATGCATATAATCATGGGATATAGTCTTTATTCTGTAAACCCGGCTTACCCCTTAATCGTTTCCCCTTTAAATTTTCATTTTATTAAATTTAAAGTGGAAACACTTCTTTTTAGAAACAAATTTGTGCTATTATCATTCACTTTTCTTTGTTTAAATTAAATGTAGTCCTTTTTACTCTACTTATAAAGCAGAAAAGATAATATTTCTGGAACTTAAATCATATAGTTTTGAAACTTGAAACATTATTCCGAACATACAATTTAACTCTCCGATTGTAAATATAAGATGAGAAAAGCTAACATTTCTATATTTATAGTTATAGTTATAGGCATTTAGTCAAATGTCTATAACTCGATAATGGATTGACGGATTAGGACAAGCGATACATCATTGAAAAAGGTCTATGTAAGACGAACATTTAAGTAAAAGAAGAATTTGGTTATCTTATTTTAGTCAAAAGTAGAAACCTGGAGGTTCATAGCCCCGCCATTTATGAGTTTTAAAAATGGGGAGAGGGAAGGAATAAGGATTGGGAAGGGATAGGGTGGGGAAAGGGTAGTTTGGTTATTAAACGACTTGCGCTGTAAAATAGCCGCCAACATCCACACCTTCTTCGTAGCACTCCTTTATTGTTTGTGCCCACTGTCGCATGCGGTCTCTATCATTTGGTGTTACAAGAAAAGAATTACAATCATCATACAATATAAAGGAGCCAATTCGTACATAAGATCCTGAGTCCAACCATTTATGAGCTTCAGACATGAATTTATCTATTGTATCGAATGGGGATTGTGGATTAATTGCTATAACTTTGAGTTCTTCATTAATTTCAACGGTATAATCATCATCTTCATTATCATCTTCACTGTCACTGTTGTCATTTAAAGTGTCTTCAGGTTGTTCAAAAACATCAGAAATTTCGGAGGAATTGAAATTTTCATTGAGACGAGGAGGCATTTTGAAGCAAGTGATATTGTAAACAGCAGAGACAAAACAACAAGAGTGGCTTGTAGAAGCGGAATGAAGGAGTGAACAACGCTCGCTCCGCTTTTATAACGGTATGCTAATAAGAGGGGTAACAGCTAGCCGTGACCAATTATTGACCTGGGAGGTGGGGGAAAAGGAAGGAGAGGGGGTATTTATTTGAAATAATTCGCATAACTTTTGACTAAAATAAGATAACCAAATTCTTCTTTTACTTAAATGTTTGTCTTACATAGACCTTTTTCAATGATGTATCGCTTGTCCTAATCCGTCAATCCATTATCGAGTTATAGACATTTGACTAAATGCCTATAACTATAACTATAAATATAGAAATGTTAGCTTTTCTCA
Source organism: Neoaliturus tenellus (assembly GCA_030545055.2). Taxonomy (NCBI): domain Eukaryota; kingdom Metazoa; phylum Arthropoda; class Insecta; order Hemiptera; family Cicadellidae; genus Neoaliturus; species Neoaliturus tenellus. Next base: position 11,822,420 of record CM061533.1, on the reverse strand, counting down.
TCTTATATTTACAATCGGAGAGTTAAATTGTATGTTCGGAATAATGTTTCAAGTTTCAAAACTATATGATTTAAGTTCCAGAAATATTATCTTTTCTGCTTTATAAGTAGAGTAAAAAGGACTACATTTAATTTAAACAAAGAAAAGTGAATGATAATAGCACAAATTTGTTTCTAAAAAGAAGTGTTTCCACTTTAAATTTAATAAAATGAAAATTTAAAGGGGAAACGATTAAGGGGTAAGCCGGGTTTACAGAATAAAGACTATATCCCATGATTATATGCATTCATTTTCCAAAAATTGGTGTCTCAATTCCCACATGTAGACTAAATTTAATGTAAATACACAATAAAACAATCAAAAATTGGTGTCTCAATTCCCACATGTAGACTAAATTTAATGTAAATACAAAATAAAACAATAAGATAATTGAATTAATATATTTTATGTAAAGGTGGCATCAAAATAATGCTACCTTAATGTAACTATAAATATAATACCCCCATCGCAGCAGACCTGCTTACTCAGCAACTTTCCAATGGAATTTTGGTATATTTTCTATTTTTTCTCATAAAATCCATGGGGGTTTAAAGTATGTAGGTTTGCCTCCATATGGGTTTCGTTGATAAATATAAGTTAAACCCTACCTAGTGAATGTACATACCAAATTTTATCAGGTTGTGGTGTTTTTTTTTTTTAGTTTTTCCATAAAACCCATAGAGGTGAGTACGTAGGTTTGCCGCCATATGCGTTTTATAAGCAGATATAAGTTAAACGCTTCCTAATTAATGTACATACCAAGTTTATCAAGATATTTCAATAAATAAGCAAGATAGAAGGTTTTGTTGATTTCCCATAAGAATAACATGGAAAACATAGTGTTTGGATTTTCTGAATAACCATTTAAGTTAGGTAAAAATTCCAAATACTAAATTGTTTGTTGTTTTAAGCTCTTTTCAATGGTTTTAGTTAAAAGTCATGAAGTTTAAAAAATTGAGGTTCAAAAATGCCAAAAACCCAATTTTAACCCTTTAGAAACCCCATAAACCTCGTTCCCATAATCCGATCATTATGGTTCGCGAACTAAATTAAGTAGATATTGGCTTACACCCCTGTACCAAATTTCATCAAAATCAGAGGTTCCGTTCAAAAGTTATCGTGTTTATGGACACATACATATATATATCAAATTGAACAAACGGTGTTTTTTGGCTTCTAGAGATCTCAAAATGAAAAAGTATCATGGTCCCAGGCTTAGGTCTTGACTAATACCGTAATAGCGTATTCCCTATTGGTAAATTAGTTAAAAGTTAATGTGTTTTATATTTTTATTATATTACGAGGTGGCCCGTGTGCAAATTGCGCGTTTTATGATTCTGTATGAGTAAATCTCACCTACAGTATGTAAATGCTTATTATGAAGTGACGGAGATCTATTTTTGTTTACTATCTAGCTTTTAAAATTCATCTGAAGGTAATCAGCTGTTAAATTACAATTCACATTAAAGAACTTGCAATAAAAGTTGGTCAACATTTTAAAGCGTCCTCTAGAAATAAATCAAAGGCCAGGGGGTCGAAGCCTGAAACAATATGACCTTTTTAATTATAATTCGTCACTGCGGTATATCCTAAGCTTTCAAATGACACCTCAATCTTAAAAATCGGTTCAGTAGGTCGAGAGAAAAAAGGGACGTGACAGACAAAACCCTTATAGAAATAAGAAGATAGATTTAAAAAATTAACAAGATTTATAATGAAAGGTTGAGCTGTATCTTGAAATAAAGACAATATGTCAGAGTTCTAAGACAATATGTCAGAGTTCTAAGCATTAAGGTTTAGAATGAATGGTTTTACCGTTATGTGTAGAATAAGGATGAATTCAATTTAGTTTATAAATTAATAAAACCATACTATATTATAATTTCTATAAATATTTCAAGGTAACACCAATATTTTGTGGCTACTTTTGTTTAATTTTTAAAAAAGTATTAAGTTTTGAGCTTTTATCATTTTACATTAAAATTAAAATGACTAATTTGTTTCAGATTTTGTGTTTTTATACTTATTTATGCTGTAAAAAAGTCAGTCAAATTAATATTGAATAAATTTAATATATTTAATAATTAAATAATAAAATATAATTATAAATGTATGTAGCTATTTTATTAACATAATGGTAGCTCTAATTTAGTGCTACCTAAATATAGATCTTAAAACCCACATAATTATGAAGAAAAACTTATTGTTCTATAAACAAATTTTATGGTAACACTAATTTAATGCCATCTTTATTTTTTCTAGCTCCATTAATTAAAAAACTCATATTTTATACATACATTATATCGTTTTCATCTATTATTAGTAAAGCACGAGGTGTTTTTTAGTAAAGCACGAGGTGTTTTTGCAGCAACAATTATAAATTGTATGCATTTAAAATGCTTTTAAATTTGTTTAATTTAAATAAATGTTATTATTGTATATATACCTATGAATGTATATTTTAAAAATACAAATAGATTAATTCATGTGGTTTTACAAGACATTGGTTGTACACCTCTTAGCGTTACCCAGAAAACACCACGAGGAGGTGGGTGTACGTCGTTTTCCACACATTCACACACACATTCTCACACACACACACACACACACACACACACACACACACACACACACACACACACACACACACACACACACACACACACACACATGGTTTACGGGTCTTTTAGTTAACCGCGCCAGTGACCTTCATTCACACCAGACTTTTCAAATGAGTAGCTAAAGTTAATACCTTAACTTCTCAATCTAATAAGTCCCACATTCATACATACATTCATACAGTTTATTATTCATTAAGAATAATTTTTACAATATTTACAAAATTATGGGGGGTCAGTATGTTATTCAAAGAACATTCGTAATGCATACCATAAGTATTCATAACCTCCTTAGCTTTATTAAAGATATTTATACTGTTTGGTACAGGTACAAAACCATCTTCCTTTGCTCTTTTCAGTGCTCTTTTATATCGTCTCCTCTCTGTACGAATGCACTTGTACTCCATTACTCCATACTTTTCATAGTATGTGTCCTTTTCCAATACACAAAAGATATGTTTTAAATCCATATCATCAGGTATAACAGCAACTTTAGGTATTTGATCAATTAACGTTTCAATTAGTTTTTGATTATTTGACAACGCTTTACGTAAGGAGTGAGTCAACTTAAGGTTTTCTCTTTTTAGTTTATACTCTCCATACTTGCGAATTGATGGTAGTATTTCTTCAAACACCCAATCTTGAAAGCGCTTAGCTAATTTCATCTTAGACGATAAAATTAAGGAATATAAACCTGGTTCATTGATGAATACGGTACCTTTTTGAAAGTTAGAGGGTAGCACTAAACTGTTTCCATCAATATCTTTACATAACTTTTTATATTTTTCCTTAACTAGATCATTTATTGCTTTTCGCGGTCTTTTATATTCTAGAATTTCTGATACATCATTAGCCTTAAACCATGGATTGTTTTCACGATCAAATAATACAGCTACAGGTTTACTATCAAACATGTAACACTGCAGTTCAGACATATTAAAGTCAAATGTAACAAAAATAGCATACACCTTTTAAATATCCGGAATAACCGAAGTTGTCAATAAGATGTTCACTTGGCAAAAGTTCGCCAAACAATGAAATGCATGGTTAACCGACCTGCTTATATACCCGACGAAGAGTGGTGGAAACCTTCTGCGCATGCGCAGTAGACAAGTACTACTGCTCATACACAATTGTATGTTAAATTTGAACAATTTTTTTTTTTTGCGGATGTCAATAATAAGGGCACACTCAACAAACCACTTTCATAAATGATAAAGCGCAACTGGGCATGCAAAATGAAGGGAAATACTGCACATTTAACAGTAATATGATACATTTTAAATTTGTTGACAATTTCCTGTAGATTTTTATTTAAACTGATTTTTTAATATATTTTACATTAATGCCACATTCATTTTTTTATTTAATAAATTGAACTTAAAAAATTAGCTTTACATACATGTGCTAAAGGTTATTATTATTTTTTATACCAAAATAAGACTTGCTTAACTAAAACACATAACAAGTGTTCCAAACAATAATAAAATCAAATACAAAACTAATTATGTTAAACTTTACACATAAAAATGCTATTAAATAGTACACCAAAGGTAGCACCAAAACGGTGCTACCTTTAAGTAGCATCATTTAAATAGGTTAAGCAACATTTAAATAGGTTAAGCCCAATTAGAAGTTTCCAAATTACCTTTAATGTTGAAAACTAAGGTTTTGTTAAGTTATCATGTATATAAACGTATTTTGTAGTTTTACATTAAACCAGTAGTTAAAAGTCTTGTTTAAAAACGTAAAGCCTAAGTACACTTAATGATGGACAGGAACGGGGCCAAGTACTTGTCTCTGAGTCAGCAATTAGAAGTTTCCAAATACGGTTTAATGTTAAAACTAAGGTTTGGTTAAGAATTCATATATATATATATATATATATATATATATATATATATATATATATATATAAACATATTTCGTAGTTTTACATTAAACCGGTAGTTAAAAGTGATGTTTAAAACCCTAAAGCAAAATTGGACATGTAAAAATAGTACACCAAAGGTAGCACCAAAACGGTGCTACCTTTAATTCGCAACAATTAAATGGTTTAAGCTCAATTAGAAGTTTCCAAATTACCTTTAATTTTAAAACTAAGGTTTTGTTAAGATTTCATGTATATAAACATATTTGGTAGTTTTACATTAAACCAGAAGTTAAAAGTGTTTTTTAAAAACCTACAGCCTCAGTACACTTAATTAGGGACAGGAACAAAACCAAATACCTGTCTCTGTGTCAAGAATAGGCTCATATATAAACATATTTCATTGTTTTACATTAAACTAGTAGTTAAAAGTCTTGTTTAAAAACGTAAAGCCTCAATACACTTAATGATTGACAGGAACGGTGCCAAGTACTTGTCTTTGAGTCAGCAGAAGCTCATATATAAACATATTTTGTGCTTTAACATTAAACCTGTAGTTAAAAGTGTTATTTTGTACTTGAACATTAAACCCGTAGTTAAAAGTGTTGTTTAAAAACTTTAAGCAAATTTGACAAGGAAGAAATAGTATACCAAAGGTAGCACCAAAACGGTGCTACCTTTAATTAGCAACATTCAAATGCTCTAAGTTCAATTAAAAGTTCCCAAGTAAATTACCTTCAATGTTAAAACTAAGGTTTTGTTGAGTTATCATGTATATAAACATATTTTATCGTTTTACATTAAACCAGTAGTTAAAAATGTTGTTTAAAAACCTAAAGCAAAATTGCACATGTAGAAAATAGTACACCAAAGGTAGCACCAAAACGGTGCTACCTTTAAGTAGCATCATTTAAATAGGTTAAGCAACATTTAAATAGGTTAAGCCCAATTGGAAGTTTCCAAATTACCTTTAATGTTGAAAACTAAGGTTTGTTAAGTTATCATGTATATAAACGTATTTTGTAGTTTTACATTAAACCAGTAGTTAAAAGTCTTGTTTAAAAATGTAAAGCCTAAGTACACTTAATGATGGACAGGAACGGGGCCAAGTACTTGTCTCTGAGTCAGCAATTAAAAGTTTCCAAATACGGTTTAATGTTAAAACTAAGGTTTGGTTAAGAATTCATATATATATATATATATATATATATATATATATACACACATATTTCGTAGTTTTACATTAAACCGGTAGTTAAAAGTGATGTTTAAAAACCTAAAGCAAAAATTGGTACACCAAAGGTAGCACCAAAATGGTGCTACCTTTAATTCCCAACATTTAAATGGTTTAAGCTCAATTAGAAGTTTACAAATTACCTTTAATTTTAAAACTAAGGTTTTATTAAGATTTCATGTATATAAACATATTTCGTAGTTTTACATTAAACCAGTAGTTAAAAGTGTTGTTTAAAAACCTAAAGTCTCAGTACACTTAATGATGGGTAGAAACGGGGTCAAGTACCTGTCTCTGCGTCAAGCAGAGGCCCATATATTTTGTGACATGTAAAAATAGTACACCAAAGGTAGCACCAAAACGGTGCTACCTTAAAGTAGCAACATTTAAATGGGTTAAGCTCAATTAGAAGTTTTCTAATGCCTATTAATTTTAAAACAATAGTGAACTTTCTGTTCGCACCATGTGCTTCTTTTAACCTTAAAAGTAATTCTAACCTTTCATTCCTAAACACCTTAGCAACTAGAAATAAAAAAAGATGGACCAAACTCGCTTCATAAATACCTCAGTGGTAGACTGGTAGCAGTAGTTAAAAGTGTTGTTTAAAAGCCTAAAGCAAAAATTGGACATGTAAAAATAGTACACCATAGGTAGCACCAAAACGGTGCTACCTAAAAGTAGCAACATTTAAATGGCTTAATCTCAATTAGAAGTTTCCTAATGACATTTAATGTTAAAACTAAGGTTTTGTTAATAATTCATATATATATAAACATATTTTATAGTTTTACATTAAACCGGTAATTAAAAGTGTTGTTTAAAAAACATAAAGCAAAATTGGACATGTAGAAAATATTACATGAAAGGTAGCACCAAAACGGTGCTACCTTTAAGTAGCAACATTTAAATGGGTTAAGTTAAATTAGAAGTTTGAAGACACAAATTTGTGTTTGTGGTAACAATTTACCACTACTATTTTAACTTGTACTGGGAGTAATAATTTCACACTACTGGCTTGGCACCTACATTTAAATGGGTTAAGTTACATTAGAAGTTTGAAGACACAAATTTGTGTTTGTGGTAACAATTTACCACTACTATTTTAACTTGTACTGGAAGTAACAATTTCACACTACTGGCTTGGCACCTCCCCCTCCCCCTCCCCCCCCCAGGGGCCGCAGTTTTCGTCCGGAGCAAAAAATTTTTGGTCAAGGTCAAAAAATTTTTCAAAAAAAAAAATTTTGGGGGGGGGGCGCAGTTTTCGTCCGGAGCAAAAAATTTTTGGTCAAGGTCAAAAAATTTTGCAAAAAAAAATTTTGGGGGGGGGGGCGCAGTTTTCGTCCGGAGCAAAAAATTTTTGGTCAAGGTCAAAATCCAAAAAAAAAATTTGGGGGGGGCGCAGTTTTTGTCCGGAGCAAAAAATTTTTGGTCAAGGTCAAAAAATTTTTCTAAAAAAATTTGGGGGGGGGGCTCACTTCCCGTCTGGAGTCGGGGGGGGGGGTCACCTACCCCTAGGACTTTAACTCTTGGATGGCTGCTACCCTTACTTATGTGTGAATATCAAATAAAATATTTTACCACTGCCCAGACAACCAACACTTTAACGCATATCGCTCTAAGTCCTGCGAGCTCTCAGGACTTTGGCAAAAATCCGCCAAGTGTTGGCTGACTGTGACTACATGTGGAACAAAAATTATTTTATTTTTTATTCACACACAAATATAGGTCAAGGTCATCCAAGAATTAAAAAGAAATTCCCCCGAAGCCTAAGACCGCCGGCGGTCAAAGGCCTCGGGGGAATCTCACAACTTAGGGGGAGGTGAAAAATAAAAAATAATTTTACTTAAATTTGAGTTTCCATAAGGGAAACATGCTACAATAATTTTGGTTCCCCTAAAGGGAATCATAAGGTCATGCTAATCATGACCTGGGCCCCATCTTAACCGATAAACTGACATAAAGCCTAACGTACCGGACAGTGTCAGGACCCGGTGCTTCGTGCTGAAGGATGCCAACCACCCGTATGTTTCCAGTGACGAGTGATGAGGTCCAGCAGCGCCCTTGGTCCGAAAACCTAAGGGTGGATCCCCAGGGGCCTACCCCCAGGCTCGTTAAGCACCATACTACTGTTGTTAAAAAATAATTATTGAGGCATGCTAAGCCTCCAAAAGAAATTATTTTATGGAGGCTTCTAAGCCTCAAACCTAACACTTTAACTGCCAATTTACAGAGGCTAATCCTCCAATATACGAATTTAGAAAATATTTTTTCTTAGGGACAACCTGTGGAAGATTAGTACAAAGAAATATTTTACAACACAAAACTTAAACATAGGGGGATTCATGTTACAAAAAATAAAAAATTTTTACTTAATTTTGAGTTTCCACAAGGGAAACATGCTAAATAATTTTGGTTCCCAATGGGAATCATAAGGTCATGCTAATCATGACCTGGGCCCCATCTTAACCAGTACACTGACATAAAGCCTAATGCAATGCACTGACATAAAGCCTAATGTACCGGTCAGTGTCAGGGCCGACACTTCGTGCTGAAGGATGCCAACCACCCGTATGTTGCCAGTGACGAGTGATGAGGTCCAGCAGCGCCGCTGGCACAAGGCCTAACGGTGGATCCCCAGGGGCCAACCCCCAGGCTCGTTAAGTGTCATACTATTGTTGGTAAAAAATAATTCTTGAGGCATGCTAAGCCTCGAAAAAAATTTAATTTTACGGAGGCTTCTAAGCCTCAAACCTAACAGTATAACTATTTACATAGGCTAAGGAAGCCAAAAATTTATAAAAACTAATTTTAGGGACAACCTGTGGAAGATTAATACAAAGAAATATTTTTCTAAACACAAGACTTAGACTAACACCAACCTGTGGAAATATTAGCACACACAAATATTTTTCACTGCACAACACTTTCACTAAATCACAACCAACACCGAGCACCAAGCAGCAAGCACAAAATAAAATTATTTCCTAACACTACACATGCCATGCCTTAGACTAGAAAAGAATTCCCAATATAATGCGGCGCCAACATTACATTGCGAATCCTGTAGGGCAGAGCTTCAACCACTCAGCTGAAGTGTTTGAAAGCAACTGCGAGGAAGCTAAGCCTCAGAGAACCGAAGCTGAGCCGGTCAGGAGTGAGGGAACCGGACCTGGTTACGTAAACAGGCAGACCTCGACACGTACTTGTTTGCGGCATTGGACAATCTCCAAGAGCCACACCTGAATACATTACTAACCGGATCTCATTATGCAACACATGTCAAGGTATGGCAACGCCTCGGGCTATGCCACCTCCTCCTCCCCGGGGGGGGGGCGCACTTTTCGTCCGGAGCCGGGGGGGGGGTCTTCGGACTTAGAATATTTTCGGTCCAAGACAGTTGTAGTATAGAATAATATTTCATTTCATTTTATTTTGTCTCTCTCAGCTCAGCCTACAGTCAGTGTTGGTTGGGAACAAATTTAATTTTGTCTCCGGTATCGCTTGCATATTACATAACACTTATATAACCAACCCATGTCTGCCGTCTTGCCTCTAAAAACAAGTCAGTTACTCGCCAGCCTTCTCCCACGACGCATGGTATACGCTGCGCCTTAACACTACCAGACTTTCTGTGAGTAAAATTTCAATTTTTACATCATTCCCTCTTATTATATGACTTGGCAAAAATATATCGCTACCTGTTTGCTACAAAATTAATTTTTATTTAGCTCTACAAGCCTCCTAATATTTTCGCAGATGTGTTTAAATATTTTAACCTCATGATTAAATTTTGTTCCACACTGGTGGATTTTGAACTTAGCTGCAAAATTGAACCATGCACATCTTGTACAAAAATTTTTTTTTTTCATTTAGCTCTACCTCTTTATTAACCTAACAATAAGTATTTTCTTGGACTTAAATTTTATACTAGTCTCGCTGTTATTTTTTCTACACAGTACGTGTTAATACTCGGACAGTTCGCAGCAAACTGTTTCTAAACATAGCAACACCAGACCGCATTACCCCCACCACTACAGCCCTGTTCCCCCACTACTTCCAGCTTAGGTGCTACAATTGACTGAGTTATTCAGTTTTATACTAACCTTACTGTGAGACACAGCTATGGCTGAAACTTTGCGAGAAAAATTATTAAGAGTAAAATTTTTGCTGGCAAAGCAAAATAATTCTGTTAGGGTGTCCAAGACTTCCACTTTGACAAAAATGAAACGCTGCCTTAGGAATAATCCAAAATTTTACTCAAGGGACACCAAGATCACTATGGATGATAAAATGTTTCAAAAACTTTTAGACGAGCTAACTTTTGCCAGTAAAATAACGCTGGTGACTCCAATTCCAGACTAAGTGTCAAGGTCACTTAGAAATTAATAAAAAAATTTATTTTCTTAACAAATATTTCCACTCCAAGTAACGGAGGTCCAGCAAAAGAACAAACTCGGATGAGTTGTAATAAAAAAAAAAATAATTTTTTTATTTTTTCTCATCTGACCACTTAACCCCCACCACATAACTGGGTACCTAGGATGCATGGAGCGACTTGGTCAGTCGCTATTCGACTCTTGCAGTGTGCACATCACACTTTTTCCGCTCAATTTACATAACTGGAGTTCTAAATGAAATATTTAGCTAAAACTTACATATTTCACAAGTTTTAAGCGAAACTAAAAATCGCGAAAAAATAATTTTTTTATTTTTATATGGTTCAAAATTTTACAAGTCCCAAGGTCACCTAAGAAAACAATTAGAAAAAAAATTATTTTTTTTTTTATATAGCTCAAAATTTTACAAGTCCCAAGTTCATCTGAGAAAAAATAATATTATTTTTTTCATAATGTTTCCAACAAGTACAAACTCTAATGAGTTGTTGGAAAAAAATATTTTTTTTATTTTTTGCATCTGACCACTTTACCCCCACCACGCGGCCTGGTACCCGGACGGCACGGTGCTGTCCGGTCAGTCGGCGTCCGGCTCCCGCGCGGTGATGACACCACCACCGTCGGCTGTTCGCAATTTTGTTTCCAGTTGGGCTTCGGGTTTCTCCAGTGGGTAAGTGGAAATAAAAATTATTTATTTTTTTTAGTTTTAAGAGTGGGGTTGCTAGGGTTCAGGTCAATGGCCTCTGAGGAATGCCTTACGTCACATTTGGTAGGTTTTTCGGTCTGGTCGCTGGAAAAATAAATTTTTCTTTGCACTTTTGTGGTTTCTCGTGGATTTTCACTCCACAGCCGAATACTAGGAACCACAAAAGTGCAAAGAAAAATTTTTTTGTCTTTCCTCGTGACCTTGACCTTAATTACGTCAGTGACGTCATTATGGTGACGTCAGCGGTAATGACGTCGTCATGACGTCATTTCTATTACGTCATACCTATGACGTCATAGATATGACGTCATTGATGACGTCACCGATGACGTCATTCATGACGTCAGTGACCTTGGTGACGTCAGCATTCCTCAGGGGTCATTGACCTGAGCCAGCAGCCCTACTTTGCCACTACTAACGGAGAAGAAAATACACCTCTAATGGATGATAATAGTTCAGATATAGAAAAACAAGTTGAACGAGAAATGGACGAGTTCCTAAAGTTTAACAAACATAAGAAGAGAGAAGAAGAAGAAGAAGCTGAAAAAGAAGTAAAAAGGAAGAAGGTTGAAGTTAACATTACAACCAATATTTTAACACAAGTATTTCTTCGGATTATCTACCCAATTTCTTCATGTATGACAAAAAGTATATCAGTTGGAATTTTAAAATCAATGGATTATTCACCAATTGTTATTTTAAATCATGGAAACAAAATGGTTACTTTCAGTGAAACTACTTGGGAATCTCTCATGAAACATTTACATCTTTTGGAGTGCTATTTAAGTAACAACACATTTGGAAGAAGAACAAGATTAAGTTTATTGGAATCAAATATTGAAGTTGATATAGTAAAACATCGTGGAGGACAAATTGTTCGCTTCAGAGATTTAACTACCCACAATGTTAAATTATATTTTACTAAAGAAGAATTTTACACTTTAAGTTGTACTACCGGTCCCGTCACCAGATATTTGAAACAACTAATATTTTCAAGTGCAATAATTAAAGACTATCTAATCGATACATTGGACAAACAACCTTTTGTTCCAATTTTATACGGTCCCGTGGATACTTCAATCTTTAATAGAATACCTCAAGAAGTTGAAATGTGGAGACAATTAAACAACTATCACACCAATGTTAATATCGATGAAGTGGCACAAGAAGTGAAAGAAGAAGAACAATCCTGTCTGTTATAAACGTCGGCTCATTCAATTTTTAAGTCAGTTGTTAATAAGACTTCATCATGAATAAACGGGTTTCGTTTTCTAATGCACCACACATAATGGAAGTTAAAAGAGGTATAATTGAATTTCAAGCTTTCCGAGGAAATGATGGTAATTTTATTATTAAAGAATTAGTAATCTTGGACATGAACACATCAGTAGTTTATCATTATTTGTTCAAACCTCCAGTACCATTTAATAGACTAACAACTAAAGCGAAAGTTACAAACAAATGGTTGAACAAACATTTTCACAACTTAAGATGGGATGAAGGTTTCATTAATTATAACATGATGCCGCACATTATGAATCATTATTGCAAAGAGTTTAAAATTATCTACACAAGAGGATTGGAAAAAGCAAATTGGATACAATCATTTACAAGCAACGAAGTGATTAATGCAATAATTGATAAAGATTTCCAATGCTACTTCAACGAACTTTGTATTTCATCAAAAAGTTTTAAACATCGAAGGTCACAGTGCGCTTTAAAGAATGCCTACCGCTTGAATAGTTTCCTTCAAAAAAGTGGTGGGGGTAGTGTCGATTATAAAAGTGAGAGCGCTACCATGACGCAGCATGAGTATTACTCGAACCTCCGAAGAGACAACATCTCCAACGGACATTCTTATTTACAAGAAAATTAACAATAACATCAAGATGGCATCGCAGAACTTACTTCAAAATTTGGTCGATCAGTTCAACGCTCATTCTAAATCATCAATTCTACCTACGAAGAAATGTTCTGAACTAAAAGAAGAAAAACATTACATCATTCATACAATCAAGAAAATGGAAACTTCAGTAGGTGATGCTATTAATTGCACATTGAGCGAGGCACCGTATACAGTTGGTGACGAACCGAAGTTTCAAATCTTCCTACCTACACGTTTTGTACAACTTCTTCAAAATGAAGATCTTCGTGTAGTTCAACCCGGCGCACTCTATTTGGTTTCGCACGGACCAAGTGGAAATAACTCTACTGAACTTACAATTCATGTAACACCTACTATTGATTAGTTTGTACATAACATTGTAAATATTTGTTTGTAATTGTTTCTCAATAAATATGATATAAAACAAAAAAATAAAAAGCAACATATTGTAATGTCTTTGTACATTACAATATGTTGCTTTTTTAAAAATTCCACGGAATGACCTTGACCCAATTTTGTGTGATGATAAAAGCAGAAATCTACTTGTGAAGTTCATCAGTCTACGACTACCTTTCGTACCGTACACATCTCGCTCACTCTATTGCTTAATATAAAAAACTAAATATGTCTCTCAAAGTCAAGTGTGCATCTTACGATACCAACACCATTACAACTTTTGAACAACTCGAAGATTTAACCAACGAAATGCGAGTTTTACTTACCGGTGGTTATCACTTAACTGTTGATGTTAGTGCTACTAATACAAGGATGTTCACTAAAACAAAATATTGCGATGATGAAATATTTATTTCTACACAACCTACAACTTCTTCATCGCCTACTGGTCAACATAACATCAAGTTCCAAAAATATTACCAATGTTGAATAACTTTTGACAAACAAAACTACAACTAAAGAATCACGTGTTGAATGTGAGTTAATAAAAAGGATGTGATACTTGAATAAATAATCATTTGCTTCTCAGCTCTCACCACGACAAGACCTATTTAAGAAAATGTTGTACAGAATGATGATTCAACTTGATGGAAAAATCTATGGAAAAGATTACAACACTGTTGAACAAATGACTAAAGATATAGATGTATTAGCTAAAGAAGGATACCAAGCTAAATTAATTTTGAAATTTCCTGAAGTACATCCGCTATTAATAGAAGAACTAGTTGCTATGGCTAAAGCTGAGAAAGATGAAAAGTCTGAAGAAAACAAAGAGAAACAAACTTCTTAAGTATCAACATTCCTTACATTAGTAAGGTATAATTTTTTAAAACTCCGTTTGGATGACCTTGAAATTACCCCCACCACTTTTCATAGTACATAAAACTCGTTATTTAACACTATACACTCTTATTCTTTCACTGGACTCCGCAGCATCAACATGGAAGAGCAAAAATACAAGTACAAACCTCGTTACTGTTGTGAACAACAGTGTACAGATTTAGGACCAATGATGGTGAATGGGTTAGCTTGTACTAAATGTGAATTCTTCGGATCTTGTTATTGCAAATGCAAAACAAAACAACTACCACGACCGGAATTGCGAACTTTCAAATTTTACAAATCAAGATATTTTCATACATGTTGTCCTCAGAGATGTTTTAAATTTCACCCTCTAGATCTTGCTCATTGTCAACGCACCAATTCTCATCAAGATGATTTTTGTACACATATGATAAAAAGATGTAAATACAGATCAGATTGGTATTCCGATCCTGTAGAACCATCAAATGTATAATTTCAGTTTTACACTCTTTTTTAAAACTTCATTTGGATGACCTTGAGATTTCCCCCACCACTAGTTCTAATTTTTATATAATATTAAATCATTCCACTTCCAACACTCTAACTAACAACATGGAAAACAAATTTATCAAGTTTGAACATATAATAACTGACAGGGAGGAGATGGAAGAATTGTTTCAAAACTTACTTTCTATCATTGACGAATATCCTATAAGATGGTTCAGAATTGTAGTTCAATATTTAAATCCTGGTGAATTGTTTTCTTCATCAAGTGAAGAAGATGAAACAACTACTTCGGTTCAAATAATTGAATTAAAAGACGAAGAAGAAGAACTAAACATTTTATTCAATCATAAGCTTAAGGTTCCCCATATAAAAGCCCCCTCCCTAGACAGCCCCCTTCCCTAGACGCCTGCTCAAGGTCACCATTATATAAGCCCCCTCCCTATGTGCCGATCCTCATTCCATCACCGATTCTCCAACAATGAACAACTCTCCATTGGCCCGAATGAATTCTAGTTTTGAAATAAACTCTAAAGAAGAGTTACAAGACATTTTTAATATTTTACAAGAACTTGTAGATAATTGTACAACCATCAAAATGAATTTGGAAATAACATACGATTGTCCTATTTGTGATAAGGTTGAAAGTTTAGATGAAGACAATTTACTAAATCTAACTCCTGCACCATCTGACACTACTGATGGTAATAATGAAGAGCAACGTCTTTCCCCCACCACTTCTTTGTAATTCATCCTTCCCCCCACCACTTCTTTATTTAACTAACATTTCTCCCTTTTACTTCTCATTCCATCTTCGACTTCTGAACTATCAACATCACTTGTTTTAAAATTTCAAACACTAACACAATCATGATGGATATGATGGATGAAGTTCCCTTCGTAGCTAGAATGGAAGAGGATAAATTGAAATTGGAAATTAAACGATTAGAAATGGAACAGGAAAACCAACTCGAAATGTTACATTTGTTCAAGCTTTTCAAATACATCATCTGGGGACTCTGCATTTACCTTCTCATCGTCGTCGGTGTTTGCATTTACAACTCTGTAATTCATCACAAAAGTTCAACTTGTTTAAACTCTGCTGTTGCACATTAATTGTATGTTCACTAATAAAATTCAAAAGTTACTTCAACCTATCCTACTATCACCAACTAGTTCAACTTAGAACTATTTCTGGTGGTAGTTGGGTAGGCTTTTTTAAAACTTACTCTGGATGACCTTGACATACTTTCCAGATCCCATTTATAAATTTGAATTTCAGTTTTAAACTAACTTTTAATTTTGTTCAACTATTAAGAGTTTTGTTAACACCGTCAAATTTCAGTTTTCAACTAACTTTTAATTTATGTACACTTTTAGTTCAACCCTAGTTACTTTATTCGCAAATTCAGTTCAACCGACCACCAACGCTATCGCCATCTCCACCCCAATATTTCAACATTTCTGCCCCCAACACTTGCCCGAACATCTGCCCATAGGGGCAGCTGCCCGGACATCTGTTCGGTTTTAAAAATATAAAAGAAAGGTAAAGGAGTGGGGGTGGCGCATGCTCACCAATGCAAAACTAAGGTTTGAGGTTAGAATTATCCATGGCGGCCGCCATGTCTGGTTCAGTTTTACCACATATAGTCGGCGACCGGTTATTGGTCTAAAGGAGTGGGGGAAGGGGTGGTAGGGGAACGTTGCCATTTTATAAGCCCTCTCCCTAGGCGGCGCTTCTCATTCGATCGCCAACTTTCAAACGATAAACACCTCTCCCATGGCACGAATCAATTATCCCGCTATCACCAACTACTTCAACTTAAAACTATTTCTGGTGATAGTTGGATAGAATTTTTAAAAACTTACTCTGGATGACCTTGACATATTTTCCACATCCCAGTTATAAGTTTGAATTTCAATTTTCAACTAACTCTTAATTTTTCTTCAACTGTTAGAGTTTCGTCAACACCGACGAATTTCAATTTTGAACTAACTTTTAATTTTATGCGCAAATTCACTTCACCCTAACGCCAACACTATCGCCATCTCCACCCCAACCTATATGGCATAACATATAACTACAGCATCTCATATATACCCTCTAACCCCCACCGGAAGCTATGTGACATAGCAGCTGGCGCCAGCTGCCACGTCACGTGGCTCGGGGGGCACGTGGCCGATTTTAAAAGTGGCCAAATCCCACTACTCATATGGTTTATGTTTTTGAATTTTATTTGTATATGAGCAATTTGGATTATTTTTACAATTATCAATCTTTTCTAATATACTTTCAAAATCCATATAAATTACATATGGATGTTCAAACTTTTTATAATAATTTTTAAAACTTACAGTTTGACCTTTAAATGGCATTATAGGTCTACAAGGTTCTAATGATTTACATATCTCTAAATGATTATTCAAGTCTTTATTTTTGTAGAAATGAGTCAAACATCTTCTACAAATATATTTTTTATTTTTATTTTTTTGTGTTAATTGCTTAGATACTAACTTACTTAAATCAGTAATCAATATATAATGAGAATTATTACCAATTTTATAATATAATAAATCAATTTCTAGTTTTGAATTATAATGTTCAGATATTTGTAATGGCACTATTTTTTCATCTTCATCAATTCTATAAATATTTATTGACATTGATGGATAGTTATATTTAGAATCAAATGATCTTTTTTCAAATAATTTAATATCTTTCAATGATATTGGATAATCAAAACCTTTAAAAATATCATCATTTATATATTTTTGATATTGTTTAACTCTTTCAGCATGTTCGTTTGGTTTATCAATAGCACATCTAATTGCATAAATAAAACAATATTCATCTTTATTTTTAAAATTTACACAACATTTTTTATTCTTAATTTCATTTGGTAATTCTATATATGATCCAGCATTTAATGAATTATTTTTAGATAATTTTAGATTTAGTTCAACACATCTTTTTAATGACCAACCAGAGCCTTTTGATGGTTGATTTAGTTGTTCTCTAACTATTAATTTCTTAAATTGATCATCAATAAAATCATCTATATTTAAAATATCTGAACTTTTTATGCAAAAATACATATTACTATTTTGAATTTCACCATTTATTAATTTTCTTTCATATTCACATTCTAAAGCCATCTGTCCTTTGATATTTTTAAATTTTTGTTTTTCTATCAATTTTTTTATTTCATTTCTTTGAGTTTCTAAATAATCATTAATATCTAAATCATCATTTGAATTTGTTAAAATATAATCTTGAAAATATCCTTTTAATGACGAAGCTTCTTGAATATTTATTATATTTTCTTTTTGAATTGGTCTATTTTTAAAATAATCATTTAATAATCCAATCAATTCTTTTCTAGTTTTATTAACAATTTTAATACTATTTTTAATTGCTAAATTTTGAATATATTTAAATGATCTATATTCTAAATTATTTGGATTTTCTTTAATTTTGTTTAATCTTTTAATTAGTTCATCTCTAGATAATTTTTCATAATTTCTGACAGATAATTTTTTTGCAATTTCATTTAATTTTACTATATTAAATAATGAATAATTTGTAAGATCAAATGTTTCTTTAATATTTGTTAATTCATCTAAAGTTTTATTTTTATAATTATATATATTATTATTTTTACACCAATGTTTTAATTCAAATATTTTATTATCATATTTTTGTTTATTTAGTAAATGTTTAGTTGAATTATAATGTCTATCATAATTTTTATATAATATATTTTTATTACAATAAGGACAATTAATATTTTTATTTGTTCGTTCCATTTATTAGGGGTGAAATTCTTTATTTATTAAAAATAATTTTTACTTAGAAATAAAACTCTTAAAATATAAGAAGTATTTCCACTTTTTACTAGGTAATTTATCGTTTAAATCATATTTTTTAAATAAAATTTGAATTTTTTTAAAACAAGTAAAATTTTGTCTTCATTTTTTTATCATATTTTTAAATTTTCTAGTTTTGTTATATTTTTGTCATGAATTTTAGTTTCTAAATGTCTTAAATAATTATTAGTCCATTTAATATTTCTTCCACATTCACAAAATTGTGGTTTTAAAAACATTTCTCTAATACATTGTATACAAATTGTATTTTTTCTATCTTTACTATAATGATAATTATTAAAATTTGAAATATCTTTAATTTCTTTACATTTATGACATTGTTTTTCATTTAATTCAATAACTTTAATACTATCATATAATTTTTTATAATACACATCCTTACATTCTTTACAATAATAATATAACCCATCTTTAGTATTTTTGTCTTTATAAAATTTAGATATATCTTTATATAATTTACACCTTAAACATATCTTTTCCATTTATATAAAATAAAATTTACAAATTGGTTTTTTTCAATTCATATTCATAAAAATTTCCAATAATATCTTCATTATTTTGATCTTTTATACTATAAGTAACTGGATTTGTATTATTAATTTTAGAAATTATAAATATTTCTCTAGACCAATTATTTTTATATTTATTAGAAAATGTTGATTTTTTATTTCCAATTCTAACTCTATCATTTATTTTAAATTTTGATTTGGTTATTATTTTTGGTGGTTTATATTTAAAAACAGTATCTAATAAATCCTTTTCATTATTTTTATTTACTTCAATTGGTTTCATTTTAATTGTTGAATGATATGAGTTATTATATTCTTTAACAATTTTTGGTAAAATATTTATCCATCTATAATTTTTATTAATTTCAAACTGTATTTTCATTTTTTCATTTTGTGTTCTATTATACCTTTCTATTATACTTGATTTTTCTTCATTTTCTGTATGATACAATGTAATATTATATTTATTTAATATTTCTTTAAATTCTTTATTGATAAATTCTAATCCTTTATCTGTATGTAAAAGATTAGGTGATTTATGATTAATTTTAATTGCATCCTTAATTATTTCTTCAAATGCTCTAGAAACTGTTTTTCCATCTTTTTTCTTTAATGGTTTTGACCAAACATATTTTGAGAAAGTATCTATCACATTTAACATATATTTATAACCATCATTTTCTTTTTCATAATTTTTCATTATAATTAAATCTGCTGCCCATAAATCATCAATACCTAATGTAATTATTTTTCTTTTTAGAAATTTCTTTCTAATTGGAGCATGAATTTCATTTGCTTCAATTATTTGTTCATTTTTAGTTAATTCTTTTTTAATTATAGGTTTAACTTCTTTTTTCAAAATTTTACTTTTATTTGTTTTACAAATTGAACATTTAGTAGCAATTCTATATAATCCATTTTTCATTTCAACGATTTGTGGATTAATATTTTTAGTTTTTTTTCTTACATTTGTGACAATGAATTGGTTCATTCATTTATGTATAATTTTTTTTTTAAAAAATGGATATGTGTTATAGATGTCATAATCAAACTAATTTTACTATTATTGGAAATTGTGTAGGATGTAATATATGTAAAAGAATTATTTATGAAAAAAAGATTAAGAGAAAAAGTAATAAGAATAAACATCTTAAACATATTTTAAGAGAATGTAACCATTTTCAACCATATAAAACACAACAATGAATTAATGAATTATATATTTTATGTATTTCCAATCATTTTGAAATAACACCTAAGAATATAAAATTATTTTTAAAACAAAGGAATTGTACAAATTGGATATTTTACTATCAATTTTTAAACAAAATATACAATATTGATTTTGAATTGAATAATGAAGATAAAGAAAAAATTACACTATTTTTTAATAAATATTTATGTTTTAAGAAAAGTAATATATCATACAAAAAATTATTACCTATGATTTTTAAATACTTAAATATGGATTTTTGTATAAAACCTAATTATGATAATGACTTTTTAACATATCTATCACAAACAAGTTTGTGATATTTTTTCCTATATAAATGGATCTGCTAGAAGAAATTAATAATGTTGGAGAATTAAGATTTAAAGAATATAAACCATTAAAAAGTTTAAATTTAAATAAAAAATATAAAATTGAAAAATTTGAAAGAATTAAAGATAAATATGGATATACAATTATTGTTGAATTAGAAAAATGTAAAGTACATTTACCAAAAAGATTTACTAATGTAATTGATGATAAATCAATTAAAGAATTAAATAAAAAAGATTTACATTTAATTGTCACTGATATTAAGACTTTTGATGATAAAGAAACTGCTTTAGTTAAATTTGAATAATTATTACAATATTATTGATACTAAACCTTAATTTTACTTGTTTTAAAAAAATTCAAATTTTATTGAAAAAATACTATTAAAATTTTAAATTACCTTATGAAAAGTCGACTATTAATTTTATTGAAAAAATACTTATAAAATGTGATAATTTTACTTGTTTTTAAAAAATTTTTATTTTGTAGAAAATTTAGGCATATTTGTTAAACATTTCATTAAAATTGCATATTTTTTAAGACAATTTGACAAAAGCTGAAAATTGGCCAAAAAATGGCAAAAATATTGCATAATTGTATTAAAAAACTGTGAAATTTGTTTGATTTTTGATTGTCTCCAAAAGTGTCCTAGAAGTAACATGATACTATCTACTTATATATATATATATATATATATATATATATATATATATATATATATATATATATATATATATATATATATATATATATATATATATATATATATATATATATATATATATGTCCGTGAACACGATAACTTTTGAACGGAACCTCCGATTTTCATGAAATTTCGTACAGGGGTGTGAGCCATTGTCTACTAGGTTGAGTTCGCGAACCAGAATGATCGGACCATGGGAACGGGGTTTTATGGGGTTTCAAAAGGGTTAAAAATGGGTTTTTGGCTTTTTTTACTTTTATTTAGAAAATTCAATAATTTTAACTTAAACCATTTAAAAGAGCTTAAAAAAACAAACATTCTAGTATTTTGAATTTTTTACCTAGCTTAAATGGTTATGGAGAAAATCCAAAAAGTATGTTTTCCATTTTATTCTTATGGGAAATCATCAAAACCTTCTATCTTGCTTATTTATTGACATATCTTGATAAAATTTGGTATGTACATTCATTATGAAGCGTTTAACTCATATTTGCTTATAAAACCCATATGGCGGCAAACCTACGTACTCACCCCTATAGGGTTTATGGGGAAAATAAAAAGAACACCATAGCCTTATAAAATTTGGTATGTACAGTCACTAGGTAGGGTTTAACTTATATTTACCAACAAAACCCATATGGTGGCAAACCTACATACTCTCATCCCCATGGATTTTATGGGGAAATAGAAAATATACCAAAATTCCATTGGAAATTCGCTGAGTACGCAGGTCTGCTGCGACGGGGGTATTTATGTTATGTTTTAGTTTTAGTGATACATAGACACTGCATCATATTTGTTACAATATATTGCACACAAATCTTATATGCAAATAAATGATTTGATTGAAATGGCCATCTAACTCAATAGGTTGTTTAAAGATAAGTATGAATAAGAGATGAGTGTAGGATGGTTGTGGCGCGATCTTGTAGTCTTGTTACTGACTAAGGCCGACATTCTTTTAGACAGGACTGTTAATTCATAGCCCAACAGCCAATGGTATCTAAGGACCTACAGTTTAACGTGGGATCCGAACCACAATTTTGACCTCTTATATACGAATTGGTCTAATTATGAGGATGGTCTTTATGGATGAACTAGTATTCACTAGTGCGGACGTTAATACCCACCAGGGAATATCGCATCCATAATCCATCGTTTATAACTATCCACAATTCGTGACCTCCAAGTAGCTGGATTACAGGACGTCGCCACCGTGCCTGAATGCTGCCCTACACCTCTGTGCCAAATTTTATTAAAATCGGAGTTTTCGTTCCAGAGTTATCATGTCCACGGGCACGTATATAGATATGTGCTTCTGGAGGCCTCAAAACTAAAAAGTATCACGGTCTTACCGAGAGTACTACTGTAATAGCGTATTCTCTATAGGGAAATTCGCTAAAAATAAAAAAAGTGAATCAAATAGCCCAATGCTTTGTCTTTATCTTTAATTTATAACCCATCCCACCTTTATCGGACTTATAAAGCTGCAAAATAGGAGCAGGTGAAGCACTGCATCACGTTCTGAAAGGGGCCCTTTCGCTCCTCTTAAGGTATAATGACGAACTCTTACAAACGATTTTAATCTTTCATTCATACTTGGCTTAAAACTACTTATTGAGTTGGGTCGCCATTTCAGTAAAAGTATGCAGGTAAAGGTATTTCAGTTCAGCTAAAGGGAGTAATTATAAAAAGTATTTTATCATAAAAAATCAATATTACTCAGTTAGTTTTTAAAAAGTAAACGTTTACATTGAGCCTAATTGATTGCGATGACCCACAATTAGTTTGTCACGAAATGTTAGTCTCTCCAATTTACAAACCGGAAGTTGACATGTTGGCTTTCTCACGCACGGCTTCGATCTGCCCGACAATCACTTGGCTCTCGTTATATTGTATCTGTTGATTCGATACACTGTGATAGTGGTGCCTTAGGAACCCATATAGTGGTATGGCCTAGGTCTTTAATTTGAGAGTTTTAAATGGAGTTTAGTATTCATGATTTGCCCAGACTGTTACGTGAAGGAAGTGCTGAAAATGGGGTAAGTTTGTGGAATATGCCTGTTTGATATTTCAGATATAGAGACACATTTTTTCAACGCTATGACAATTTTCATCACTCTATTCCGTGCCTATCTTTGGCACAAATCAAAGGCATAAAAGATAGCTCATAGGTTCAGGAACAACACCGTTGGTCTCTTAGATAAAATACCAGTTCCATTACTACTTCTGGCAACAATGTACTAAAAGTTTATTTTCAATCGAACAATATTTAATTAAAATTTACGTAGATTTTCAATCTTTGTCACTCAAACTGATTGTGTTTCATATTCATCTCATGTATAAAATAAAAATTTGTCGAGTTTATTTCATATTTATTCCTTTTTTCGAAACAAGAATACGAAAACCGTCAAATTGTAATCAGCCCCCCCCCCCCTGTCAAAAAGTCAACGATATTTCATAAGTTTCCAGTTTGATTCTAAGGTGGAAAGTTGGTAATATTTTAACATTTGGTACATTAAACAATGGTTTACCAAAAGTTATTGGAAACCATGACGTTCACCAATTGTTAGTCTTTTTAGTGTGTTCTCGGTTTTAACTAATTTATGAAGACCGGCAATTAAAATATTCTTACTTGAGAGCTTCAATAAAACTCTCTACTGTACAACAATTTTTTTATAAATATTATCATAGGCTAGTTGAACATCATAATTTAAGATCATACTAATTTACGGTTTGTTAAAATAATTCCTCTCAAACGATCTTTAACAACCCTTATAGCATTCTGTAAAACCCACTGAGGCGTAGTTTGCAGCACCGTAGCACCATTATTAGGATTCTAGTCATCGTCATCAGCATGAAAGCCAATAGCTATAGCCACCGACAAGCTACAATTTAATGAACGTTCCATTATTCTTTGCTATAGCCATTGACTTTGTACACAGTGTACATAGTCAATGCTATAGCCTACCAGTCCTTATGACCGCGATCCCAGTATTGCTCGCCACCTCCGGCGACGAATAACTAAATAACTATGGATGGAATTGAAAGGATTTAAAGCATATTGTAGAGGCTGTTGCAGTTAATGACTCGAGGCACTAAGGTATTTTTTTTATTTTTATTTTTGCAACAGTGAGATTGAGTTAAAGGGCGGTAGACTTGTCAGTATCAATCATTGCTAAACATAAAATTAAAGAAAGCTTTAAAAAATCAATGTTGAAACGTTCTCCCCTGCTATAAGAATTGTCCAACTACACTAGTATTTTTAATCTGTTTTATTTATCGATGGTGCAATGGGCACCAAAACGATGTACAGTTATATGACTAAGAGGTAGGCCTACATTACTAAACCAGATACACATCTGTTGCATAATGAGTTTATTTATGATACAAATCTAGACCAAATGACGGCTCGACATTTGACAAGGTAGTAAGTGAAAAAAACGCTCGTGTCGCAATAAGAATAACATGGTAGTTGAAGATGTCTGGGGCGGAGTTCTATAGAGATTGGGAGAATATCATCAAGAGCTTTCAATCCAATATAAGGTTGTAGGGGTTTTGGCTTCTGGGAATGCTAAATCACTTTTGTTTTAATTTAATATACTACGTTTTGTATAGTGTTTACACGTTTGACTGAGTATAAATGTTTACTGGGATAATCCAATAGCGTGAAGGATAAAGCTTTAACAGCTGTTTATTTAAATTATTTAATTGAATTAAGGAAACTAGGGCAAAGCCAACACCACCTAGAACACAAAGCCGGAGTGCTGCCATTTTTGTTTGCCTTTTAGCATCAGGTGATAGCGAAAACAAAAACATTTTCCGCTCAACCCTAACCCTAACAACTAACCTAGAGATGTACCACAATGGAATGTATTCATTTGCAATATTTGATTTTTAAAAAGGTACCTATCGTCCTCAATATTATGAATTATTTGTTTTCACTTCATGAAAAAGTTGAAACAATTGACTAACTCAAATAATTTTATATCTTAAAATAATGTTTTTGGACACAAAGTGATACTAGTTTTTACAGGAATTAAAAAATTAGAATAGTTGACAATCGGCAGGCCTAACTATTATTTGCCCTCTAATGAAATTGTTGGCAATACCATTTATTTAGCTTACACTCTTTACTTTCCTATACTATGAGTATGAAATGT
Organism: Neoaliturus tenellus; assembly: GCA_030545055.2. Taxonomy (NCBI): domain Eukaryota; kingdom Metazoa; phylum Arthropoda; class Insecta; order Hemiptera; family Cicadellidae; genus Neoaliturus; species Neoaliturus tenellus. The sequence goes on along the minus strand of CM061533.1, from coordinate 11,797,104 downwards.
GTACAAATATTTAACCACGACGATTCAAACATTTTATTTGAAAATAACATATTAACTGGTAGGCTATTAGTTGTAATCAATGAAATATAGTAATGCAATCAAAACTTGTGCTGCTTGGATTGAAAAATGTCAGTCTTTGCTGTCCTACTTTCATCACTTCTGAGTTAGATTTTTGGCGTATCATCTTAATTCTTCACAGCAACATCATTGATTGTAGTTTCTTCATTAAAATTTATAAATTAGCGCCTGATGCTTTCAATTAATATTCATGAGTAGGCTGGAAATGAATCTTCACACGCTCAATCTCGGTACCCATAATAGTTTCATGAACTTTTCAAAGAAAAGTTGCTTGCAGGCAACCATGGCTTCGTTAATATAATTGATGTTAAGAATAACGGTTAGCCCAACCATCTAGAAGGTAATTTCTGATCATTAGGTAAATTAAATACGCCTTTTCTTCCTCACTGTTGTCAGTACAATCTTTCTAATCTTCCAAAGTAAAAACTGTTCGGCTTGGTCGTAATACAACATACAAAACTAATCAAATCACACAGATAATCAAATTGAACTTCGAGTCAATATGAAATAACCACATTTATGAACAAAATTGATATTGAATGAAAAATCAGTTTTAAAACACCATAAATTACAAATTTTATAAACAAAACACGAGAAAATTTTATTGAAGTTCATAAAAACAGTCCATGTAAACAAAAACAAATTATTGTTTTGACATTGCCTTTTAGGTGACGTCACAAGGCATTTGACGTCAGAGCGCTCCGGCTTTGTCTTAGTAGTAGGTGTTGGCAAAGCCCAGAAGCTTATGAATAACAGGAATAGGCCTATCTTAATACTAGGAGTACGCTTATTCTTTGCGTATGGGGATGAACGGACAATAAAGATAAGGCAAAACTAAATTTAAGAGTGAAAAATAAATAAAACACAACTTTAATCACACCCATTCTAAAATTTACATTATATATAAGTTCTTATACATGCTTATTTCATTTACCCTTAAAAGTAGTTTATAAGAACAAATAACTATATTTCTAGGAGTACATAGAAGGAATTTAAAACTTTTGCATTTATGTTACATCCAAGAATTGTTTGATCCCACTTTGTGGTGGTTTAAAAAAACAACTGATACAATTCATGATTCGAAAACTCTCACTTCCCTACATACATACGTTGTTTTATATACCACTTGATGTGTTGGAGCCTAAACATTTTTGCCAACTTTACAATTAGTATACTTAAATAATTTAAAAGATTAGTACAAATCAGCTCGCTTGCCCCATGTATCCAAATAATAAATCATTTATTGTGATAATTACTGTGTCCTTACCCCTATATATACAGGGTGTTCGGAAAAAACGTTTCAGGAATTCAGGAGGTTATTGCCCACATCAAAATAAGCAAAAAAGTTCCTGTAAACATATGTCATAAAATGCTTCGTTAACCCGCTAGCCGCCATTTTGTTTTTTACACTAAATAATTTTTATTTCCGTAATGGATCATTGTATTAAATTAATATTTGGCATGCACCTTCATCATGGCAATACCCATTTTCAAGAAAAAAGTTATTTTTTTCCAATGTGTATTTTCAAAATGGCGGCCATTTTAAAATTTTAAACTAAAATATCTCAAAATCGGTAAATTTTATTAAAATTTTATCAGACACAAAAAAGTTGACAAATTTAATTATCTAACCAATGGTACCAAGTTTGTAAGGATTTGACAACAAATAACGGAGTTATTAAGATTTTTCATTTAAAATTACCTTAATTTGCATTAATTGCAATGCAAAATCAATGGTTTTATGCAGAAAAATCTCAATAACTCCGTTATTTGTTGTCGGATCCTCACAAACTTGGTACCATTGGTTAGATAATTCAATTCGTCAACTTTTTTGTGTCTAATAAAATTTTAATAAAATTTACCGATTTTGAGATATTTTAGTTTAAAATTTTAAAATGACCGCCATTTTGAAAATACACATTGGAAAAAAAATAACTTTTTTCTTGAAAATGGGTATTGCTATGATGAAGGTGCATGCCAAATATTAATTTAATACAATGATCCATTACGGAAATAAAAATTATTTAGTGTAAAAAACAAAATGGCGGCTAGCGGGTTAACGAAGCATTTTAGGACATATGTTTACAGGAACTTTTTTGCTTATTTTGATGTGGGCAATAACCTCCTGAATTCCTGAAACGTTTTTTCCGAACACCCTGTATATATAATGGCTAATTATTTTTTAGATAAAAAAATATTATAAAGCTATTTTGAGAAAAGTGTAATAATTAAGAGTCATATCTGTTTGTCAATAGGCCTACCACACCAGAGAACAATTCAAGTATGCTCACAAACTTACCAAAATTATTTATTTCAACTTAAAGATACCAATTTTTGCTGCTTGTGAGTGGTTTCAGGTCATTAATAAATCCTATACAGTAACAAAATCACTATCTTTTATTATTTATCTATATTTATGCCCCCTTGCACAGTTGTTCAGTATGCACTGTTTGTGTAGTGTCAATATTATTAGATAGCCCTGTCCCAACACAGACCTACTCAGTGACTTTGAAACGGAATACAGTAATTAAATTTTCCCAATAAAAAAAATTCGGAATAAAGGATGTAGATGTAGGCTTGCTATCATGGGCTTGTTGTTGTTATTCGTGGATAAGGAGACCCTGCCTGGCCAAATAGTTGCAAGTCTGCCTCTAACGGGCATTTTGCATAGGCCATTGAAAGGATATTCTATATTGAAGGGAGAGAGTGAGAGAAGGGACATCAAAAGGCTGTTCGACCATTCAGAGGGTCAACTCCCATGCTAACTTAAAAACTGATTACGTTAAAAAACCCATGCTCCCATGCTTACGTAAAAACGTAAGAACTGATGCTCAAACAGGCAGTATGCTCTGAATCGCTAACCAACAGGCTGTCTATTCATGTTCCTGAGCTAGGGGTTTCCGTTTCCATACCCACAGTATTATCCCCCAACTGTCTATAACATGAACAGATGATGAATAAGGGGAAATCATAGTCAAAGATGACAATTATAAAGACTTACCACCAAACCAGTTTTTAAGTTGTCCAGGGACATGGGCATGTTCTAAGCAAATATAGGCTAGCTCTTTTTCATTGGAGATGCATAGGCTTACTAAATTTTATGAAGTTTTGGTATTTTTTAATTTAAAAATAGTATTTATAAGCTCCAGTGAATTTACAAAGAAAATTTTATGAGTTAATGACAATAAATAAGTGTGTTACAACTGGCTGTTCTTTCCTATAAGAATAACAGAGGAATGCATTTTTGGGTTTTGTCTAAGATCAGTTATGCCAAATTAAAAAATTCCAAATACCGTTATAAATTGTTTGATTTTTTATTATTTGATAAAACTGTTAAATTTGTAATGCCTCTAATACTCAATCACCGAATTGCTCGGGCAAAGGCTGAAGCAAAAGTTTGGATGCGATGAACTCACTTGGCGAACTTACCACACTGTTGCTGCCACTGTACACAGATCTTAGAACATTTGAACAAGCAGTAAAGCAGTATTAGGTGTCTATTGATAAAAAAGGTTTATTGATCAATAGACCTAACTTGGGAACAGATCAGTACCAAACTCAAGTGTATATTGGGACGATTCGTGCTCGATACTCGTCTGCTTACGTTCTTTAATTCGCAAAAAAACGGATTCTAGATGGAGCACAAGCAAGTAGGTACACTGGTGATGTAAACCTTGGAAAACTGAGTCAAACACACTTAGTGGACCTACCTACACTATTGTGCTCGTCCATGCTTGCCATACTTTGGCAATAGTGTACAACACGCATATGCCTTTTTGTTTTAGGTAACAGGATGATTAAGTTTTTCACTTATACAACATCACGCCTCTGCCACTGTACGTTTATCTTTGTGGTTATCGGGTCCTACAACACCGATTTCGTATGATAATACTCAAGGAACTCTACACCAGGAACGTAAAGCAACTCGGAAACAGAAGTGAAGTGACCTAAAGTGTGTCCTGGGCTGATTCGTGTTCAATTCTTAGGTCCGCTCACGTTGGTTGATTCGTGCGATGAAGCACTGGCGATGTGAACCATGGCGAACTGAGTCGAGGGGAGTCAAGCACACCCAGTACACTATTTTGCTCGACGCTGCTTGCCTTGGTCCAGTGATATTCCTGATATTGTCCAGAAAATATGGAACAATTCAATGTGTAAGATAGTGAAAATGAAGTATAAATTTGTAATGTATCCAAAACGCTCGAAATCTAAAAGAAATGCATGTATTGCAAGGTTATTTTATGATTATTTACAGTCCCACGGATATGTAGTAATTATTGAAAGATGTGCATTTGATAATGTATAGAGATTTAAAATTTGAATAATTCTACAATACAAAAGCTTAAATTTAGAGAGTAGGCTAACTTAGATTGTGCTTATATGGGGTTTCAACTGGGGGTTTTCCATTTTTTAATTACATAATTTTGATTTAAAAGTCTTGCTGGAGCTAAAAAAATAAACAATTTAGGATTTTTTGGTGTTATATTACTTATATTGAGTCGATGCAGAGAAAATTCAAAAGAAAATCTGATCCCATACATCGCTATTTGTTATGATGTGATATAAATCAAACCGATCGTATTGTTCAATAGTATTTTAAGCAATACACGAACGAAAAATTTATCGATGTATTCATCGGATAACATTTTTTTTCTCTGCAACAAATTATGATAATTTAATGGTTGATAGTTAAATTCCTAATTTTTTGTGCTCCTACAAAATGTGTAACTCACAATTATGTAATTTAATTTTTAAATTAAATGGTGAAAAATTGGAAAACCCTGTTGATGGAAAATCTAAGATGGCCTTCTATCTAAATTAGAGCCTTTGTACATGAGGCTTAACTACTTATTATTGCATAGGCCACAGAAAACTGTAATTTAACATACTTAAACGTACTTTAGAACCAGCCAATTCGTTTTCCAGTCAGGGTCTGGTGAATCAAGTTCCTATGTAATATATTTTGTTTATTTGGAGGGCTTGACAATACTGGTAGGCCTCAATTTTAACACCATGTTAAAATTAAACGGTTGGGTCAAGCACGAGTTTTGAAATACAATCATGATGTATTAAGGGTGCGCTCTACCTCGGCGTCAAAATCGTCGAGCGAGACTGTTAACTGCCGCTATACGCGGAAACTCACATTTTAGAAAATATATGACGGGTGATTTTAAATTTTGTTACTTTAATGCTTTTTTTGGTTTCAGTGCGAAATCGATCGGTGGTCTAATAAAGATTTTTTTTTTAATTGCACACCTTTTGCATCTCCCTTCTTGCATCATTATCTATCAACTTTTTACCATCTTATTGCAGATTCTTGTTCTTAAGATTATATTGCACTCACGTATCGTCTTATTTTTTCTTAAAACATTGTTTTTAATAAGTTAAAACTTGATACAAAAACGCTTATTTCAACATTATTAGCAAGCGCCCTGCTTAGTAATTTAAATTAATATCGAAATTTTAAGACGATAGCGGAATACAAAATTATATTACGAAAAGAATTACACAAAAATATTTTAAATCGGTTTACAACTGGGGCGACAAACACAGAGATTCTAAACCCTTGCATCCGCGCGGGGCAGATGGGTAGAGCGCACCCTTAAAGGTGGGCTATACTTCCGTATAGCCCAGTGGAAATATCAAATGAAAACTATCGAACAATGCGATCAATATATGAATCCTGTAAACTATCAATAAACCCAATATTTTAGGCAAAAAAATCAAAAGTATCCTTGTAAGTATCGAATGAAAAATATTGATTAAATAAGAATAGAGTAGACTCCCTCTTAATCGGCCACCCCGGGACCAGGCCTTTGCCGGAAACAATTTGACCGGTTAAACCAATGTACGGTACTGTATATTTAACAATGACCTGAAAAGACTCTTATTATTACTCTATATAATTTATAGCTGAAATCCGACACCCATGAAATTCACGACCAAACTAAACTATTGTTTCCTAGTTTGTCCACTGAGTGTGATACGTAGTTAAAATATTAAATAGTCATTGTTATTGATATTTCAGGCTAATGACGTGTTTTCCATCTTCCATTATGCAGGTGTTTGCAAATTTCGTATTTTACCCCAACTTTGCCCCCCCCCCCTCCTGACCCTTGGGGGGCGAGTGGGGGTTGAATGGTCAGTAAGAAGAAATCAGTATATTTTTTTAAACTCTTTGGCTATCTTGGATTTTTTTATCACTCAATATAAAAATTTGGGATTTTCCCCCTTTTTCAACCCCCTTCCACCCCCATAGGGAATTTTGCAGGGAAATGTTGGGGGGTAATTTTTGTTATATTAGGGTTAGCACTACCTGATTCAAGGAAAAATCCCCCGAAATACCCAGGCCCCCTAAGTCAAGGGCCTTCCGATACCTATAATTTTTTTATACAGTAAGGTACTGGTATTATTTCTAAACTTTTTATCGACATAACAGTTTAGTTTACACAAATTATTTAACAATAGAATTTAGATAACAAATAAGTTTGCTTACCCCATGTACACAAATAAAATCTGATTTAGGCCTACTGTATTTTGATTATTACAGTACAAACTGCTGGCCATACCCAAGGTGTATAAATTTGGGCCATACCCATGTCACTTTGTACGTTTCGATCTCAATTAGGCCTATATAGTTTTATGATGTAAATATAAAAAAAATTGTAAGCTATTTTGAGAAAATGATAGTAATGAAAACTAAAATTCTTATTTTCATTAGGCCTACCAAACTACAGAACATAAAACTTTTTTCATGTGTCTATATTATTTATTAGTTTTTTTAGAAAATATAGCTAAATTATGTTGAAAGGTATAAAATAGAAAATAAAATTCAGTTAATAACTTCAGTTAAAAAAATTTTTAAGGCTAATTATTATTTTTTTTAATAGCCTATAGGTAGTGTGACCATGAGCGAAGGGAATTTAGCGTGAGCGAGGGGAAAAATAGAAATGAGCGAGGGCAAAAGTCTTGGTGAGCGAGGAGAAAATCGCCGAAAACCGTGGAAACAATTATTAAAAAAATGCAAACAACAAATAATAAAAAAATGACGAAACTGCCTTTGTGAAAGAGCATAAATTTTTATGTTCATGATTCTCTGCATCGCTTCTTTTTTCTATTTTCAGGTTTGCATGATCTGATCATGCTGGTAAAAGAATTTAAACTGATGAATGCTGTTTTTCACCTCTGTACCAAATTTCATAAAAATCAGATGTTCTTTGCATCACTTAATTTTTCTGTTTTCAGGTTTGCATGGTCCGATCATGATGGTTATAGAATTTAATCTGATGAATGATGTCCCACAATATCTATATACCAAATTATGTAAAAATCAGAGTTTACGCTCTAGAGTTATTGTGTTAAGCAAAAACATATCTGGGGCCTACTTACTTGATACTTACTTAATACTTGTTTTCTTATTCGTTGACCAGCAATTGCTGGATAGAATGCGTCAGTTGATTACAAAACAAAAAACTAATTTTATACACAACATAAAATTTTAAAAACAACTGGAGGACGTGACGACTGAATTTAAAAAAAAAAGCGGCTGTTTCAGCTCGTCAAGTCTATATAGGCCCCTAAAGGCCTCGTGACCAGTCTGTCTAGGCCTAGATAACCCGAAAAATAAATATACGATGGTCCCGGGTTTTGGTCTTTACGTAAGAGCATGGTCCTGGTAAGAGACCTCAAAATGAAAAAGTAGGTACCGTATCATAGTTCTTGGCTTAGGTCATAACGTAACTTCAACCATGGTAATAGGGTATTCCCTAGGCCAATAAAGTTTTAGTGAAATTCTCTAAAAATTATTTAAGCCTAAATTAAAAAAAAATGTCTAGGTGTATAGTACTGTTACTGACAAATATCTAGGCTTACCACTATTTGAGCACAAATCTCATCTTTAAACATTCTCTATTAAATATGTCAATTGGCAATAACCCTCATCAAGTTCGATTTAGCTATGTTGTACATGTCAATAACCTATCCTTTATCACACAAAATATTAGAAAACTTAACTAAGGCCTAGCTAGGCTTCACCTAACGCCCACAATTTGTCTATTAGGATTTTTCCACACACAAATTGCCCACTAGTTACTTTACCCAACTCTAAGTCTCTCCTAGTTTGAAAAACAAAAATGATATACCATTGCATGAATTAGAATTAGCCCTTCTGAGCTGAGCTTTATTACATAGGCTATTTAGAAGGTAAACTATCAAAGTTAGAGAAATGAAATACAAAATATTTTTCTGTAATCCACGATAATGTTGCTTACGGTAAGCAGGATAGTGAAATTTAATGAATACACGTTGATAGGCCTACACAACACTACAACACACATAACAAATTAACCTCAAACTACTCCTGAAAGGTTTTGCCTGCCATACCAAAAGTTGTTAACATCAACACTAAAAATAAGTTACTTACTGTGTGATTGTTAATAAATTCTTGTGAAGACATTTTAAGTATATACTTTTTTATTAATTAGTTCTAAACTTAATTTAATTGAGCTTTGTTTTTAATTGTTTCTGTTGACAGACTTAACCTAATAACCTATACTGTTCATACAAATGACAAAATATTCCTTCTTCCTTCTTGTCACTCGGGTCCAGTTCCAGTTCCCTGCTTTCAGTAAAATTATACATTGGAGTGGATTGAGCCGGTCTATTGGCCAATCACAACGTCCCAGTCTCGATTGTTAATACCTGCATAGACGTTGCTAAAATGTAAACAAAACACAGACCGCTAAAAATGCCTCTAATGCATTTCTTATGGGAAATTAAATTACGTCTCATTACTTTATTACTCAACAGAATAACTTCAGAAACGAACTTGACCTGAAAAATTACACCTAAAACCTACTGTGAAAGTTTGAAGTCGATCTGGGGCTTTTTGCGGACGTTATCGTCGAACAAAAAATAGCGGTTTGTCACTACAGTGAGGTTGTTAACAGTCATGTATGAGGATTCACTCCTCTTCGATCCGTTCATCCAATTACTCCTAGATAAATAAAGTATAGTTCTACAGAATTTTAAGACAATCGGTCAAGTAGTTTTTGCACATATTCAAGACACACAAAGATTTCGTTTTAAGATACATACTTTCGTTTTTATAGATAGAGATTAATAATTTTATTATTTTATTTAAGGAAAACTGCTCCATCGCCCATCGTCCATCGCAAGTTAAATGTTGTGTTTACATTTTAAATACGTCTCCAACCCCAATATTCTCGAGGAGGGTAAAGAAAAACTACCTATAGAAAAGGGAAGACTTGTGTGCTCTGACGTATCGCCCTCACATAATTAACTTCAATGCCACTTTAAACATTTTGTAATATTTTACAACATATTTAAAGAACGAAAGCAATGAATACGAAAAAATAAAGAAGGTCACATCTTATGGAAGAAATGGTTAAGAAAGCTTCTGTTCACTTAGTAGCGCACTCCACCATGAGAGCGCGCACGAGACAATGACCTATTAGTCAGATTACATTCTGACTTTGTTGCAGATGGTCACCAGCAAAGAATCTCTCTCATCCTCAACATAACCTATAACAGTTTAACCATTACTGAACCAATTCTCACAATTAATGTAGGAACACTATTTCCGTCCGCCTACTATTAGTGCTCATTTTGGAACCTATACAACAAATTTGTAACAAGCAAGTAAACAAATTTGAAAATAGGAGGATGCCATGACGTCGTTTATAACTTAGTTTATTTTTGTAAACATATGATTCAATAAAATATCTTCATTAGAATAACATTAAAGTTGAAAGCCCATACGACAAAGTCTTAACAATAAAAGGATTTGATGACTTAAAATAACGATTCTTCTTGAAAAAAGCTTTCCAATGATACCAAATAAGCTAGGTAACTAAGTTTAAAATAGTGTTTTAACGACACAGTACTAATAAGAAATTTAATATTTCCCTTTCTCTCGTACTAAGTTTAGGCCGATTCCTCTGGCGCTATCTCTATTTGGAGTGCTCAACTTCAGTTTACAGCGCTCCTAGCGGAATAAAATGTTGGCCAATTTTTAACATGGGATGTGACCTTCTTTACGTTTTTGTATTCATTGACGAAAGCTCAGCTCCCCGGTACGAGAAACTATCAAGACGCACATCAGCTGATTTGCTGATTTTTCCATTCCGGCTAGAGTAGTGGCAAATGGGGGCTTTTGGAACAGTTCAAGGTCACCCGAGCGATGACGTCATCGAGGTCAATGACCTCACCGATGACGTCATCGATGACGTCATCGATGACGCAATCGATGACGTCATCACCAATGACGTCACATCCATGACGTCACGCCCATGACGTCACAGAAATGACGTGCTGATGACGTCATCACCCCTTACGTCACCAAGATGACGTCATCGATGTCACAAAAGGTCAAGGTCACGCTGAAACCTAAAATTTTTCGACACTTTTGCTGTTTCTTGCACTACGCTCCGAGTTTCAGTCACAGTTACCATGACCTTGACGACTTGGAGCAAATTTGAGATGAGAAACAGCAAAAGTGCCGAGGAAACTTGAAGTTTGCAACGTTACTCTGCCTAAACCGTCATGTGACACCGCTCGGGTGACCTTGAACTGGCCCAGAAGCCCCCATTCGACCATTACTGCAACCGCGATGCGCACCCTACGACAGACACCGAGCGACTGACTGTCCGACCCCGCGCACTCGAGGTATATTGGCTCGAGAGACTAAGACTCTAAACCGTCAGGAATGCAGGCCCGGATTAACACTGTTTGACGCCCTAGGCCAAAGGTCACAATTACGCCCCCCCCCCTCCCCGAAAAAAAACAAACAATCCGATACATTGATTTATTTTAATTGTAATTACTTTGGCTGTAGTATAAAAGCACAGAACTATTTAACGAAAGTGATGATTGGCATCGTCACTTTACTCCGAGGAAGTATATGAAACAAATAACGGAGTAATTGTGATTTTCTGCTGAAAAACAATTATTTTGCATTACAATTGATGCAAACTTAAGATATTTTAAGAGAAAAATCGCAATAACTCCGTTATTTGTTGTCATGTCCTTACAAACTTGGTATCCTTAGCTACATAATTTGATTTGTCAATTTTTTGGTCTCTATTAAACATTTTGAAAAACTTACCGTTTTTGAGATCTTTGAGCTTACAAATTTAAAATGGCCGCCATTTTGAAAATACACATCGGAAAATAATATTTTTTTCTCTTTAAATGGACATTGGTATGATAAAGATACATGCCAAAATTGAACTCAGTACAACCATCCGTTGTGGAAATAAAAACTAATATGTGTAAAAAACAAAATAACGGCTGTGTGGGTAACTAGCGGCTTTTGGACTTTATTACTATGATTTTCATATTTGTTTTTGGTCTGGATCAATGGCTTAAAATGTTGGCCGGGAGTTCTTAAACACCCTGTATAATTCTAATATACAGAAATAAATTTAAATCCAGGGCAAGGAACAAGGTCAAGCCAAACCTTACTAGTCGACGGTCAAGCCAAAGAGGCGCTTTTTATCCTCAAGTAGGGGAATATTTACCGCTTGTCGGGGGCGCTCTTTACCCCTGATCACAGGCGCTATTTATGCGTATTGGGGGCGCTCTTTACACTCGATCAGGAGCGCTCTGTGCAGTCGATCAGGGGCGCTCTTTACCAGCGGTCGGAGGCGTGATTTAGCTATGATCAAGGGTGATATTTACCGACGATTGCAGGGCGATGTTTACCGCCAGTCAGGAGTGATGCTCTTGTCCGCTAATCAGGGACACTCTTTTCGGCACATTACTAGGAGCGCTCGTTCCCGCCACGAAGGAGCCCCTCGGGTTCTTTCTTCTTTCTATTTTGCCGAATACTCTATTTACTCTTGTTATTAAAGAATTTAATAAAAAAACGTGAAAACCCCAAAATTAAATTATATTTGCAGTTAAATAATTTTTTGACTGAAACGTAGTATAAAAAAGGCCCGTTTGACGCCCCCCTCTCGGCTGACGCCCTAGGCCATGGCCTAGGTTGGCCTAGTGGATAATCCGGGCCTGCAGGAATGGGAGTAACTAACTGAACTTTGCAAGGAAAAGTCATTTCTTCCAATATTCTAAACAAATCTTCATCAGTAAAACATACATTAGTCTGTTTGGTATAAAACTTAGGGTGTCCGCGCAACAGTTTACGCCACTTAGCTAAAGTCGAAACCCGCTTGACCTTGAGCGGTGGACACTGAGCAGCTAATAAAGACTTAACACGGCTAAGTTTCTTACCTAAAGTGTCTCGCGACATGGCTTCCCCTCACAAAAGTCCGCACAATACTGAGAGACTGTTGGTAGCGCATGAGCCAGGGCAAAAGTGGAGGGGGGTAACAGCAGGAGTGGGGGAAGGTTACAGTGGTGAGGGAAGGTGAGGTTGTACGCTGGAGTATCGCATCACTTCACCATAAGCTGTCCTACAGTCAACACACTGTTCTCTCGGGCTGAGTTGGCAGTAGAAGAAACATTGGTGTACAGCTTAGGCTGCGAGGAGCGAGGAAGTAAAGTCAAAGTGGAAGTTTTGTTTAACTCCAAGATAAAGAGTTGTGTAAATAAACTAACTGTACCCCTACAATCTCCAATAACTCTAAAGAAATACCGATATATAAAGAGAAATCTCATCCTTTGGTAAAATGAATTGGAAATGGAAAAGATCACAGTAAAATTAATCTAACTTAAAATCTGGACTGGACACTCATGGTGATACTACGTGGCGTGAAAACACCACCCTAAACATTACAAGTTACGTTAGTGAGCACCTCTGGTACGATAACCGAAGTGCTAGAGTTAAAGTTAGATGACCTTGAGTCAAAAACACAGAAATACTACAAGTCGATATCATCCCAGAGTTAAAGTGTAGTGACCTAGATTCAAGACT